>OY284469.1:2936309-4174731 GCA_958336335.1 Dilophus febrilis | reverse complement strand
TTAAGAACAGACACATTTGAAATAAAAAACTCCATAGAATTAAAAGACAGAATAACAGATATAACAATAGATAACAATGAAACGTTGGTAAGTTTTGACATAACATCACTATTTACCAACATACCTACGAAATTAGCCATCAAAATAATCAATGAAAAGTGGGACACAATAAGAACAAACACTAACATTCCTAAATACTTGTTTTTGGAAATGTTAGAGTTCTGTTTAAACGATGCCAACTACCTAGTTTATAATAATACTTATTATAAACAGATATTCGGTATGCCTATGGGTAACCCATTATCATCGATTATAGCATCAATAATTACAAATGATCTATTGACGGGTACAATTGAGAAATTAAACTTCATTCCAAAATTATTTGTAAAATATGTAGACGATTTTTTAGCAATTGTACCTACCAATAGCATCACACACACACTTTCCACATTAAACAAATATCACACTAGAATTCAATTTACCCATGAAACAGAATCCGACAACAAGATACCTTATTTAGACATGTTACTAATCAGAAATAAAAACAATACAATAGACACAGATTGGTACAAGAAGAACATTACATCAGACAGGTTATTAAACTTTTATACAAGCCATCCTCACCATCAAAAAATTAATACAGCACACAATTTAGTAAAACGAATTTTAACCATCAGTTCTAATAGATTCCACAATAAGAACATAATAGAAATCAGACGCCTACTAACACTGAATAACTACCCAAAACACATCATAAACAAAGTAATACACACAGAAAGACACAAAATACATTTTCCCAAGACCATTACACCAGAAAACAATAGAAACAACATGACACCCACACCTTACACCAGTATAACATACATACAAGGAATATCTGAACAGATCACTAAAGTGATTAAAACTCAGAATCCAAATGTAAAAGTTGCATATAGAGGTGATAATTGCCTTCGCAATATCTTTACTAAAACCAAAGATCAAATCGCTCTTAAAAAGAGGTCGAATGTCATATACAAAATACCTTGCATAGGTGATGGTAACGTGGGATCGACATGTGACCAATGTTATGTTGGACAAACTAGACAATATCTTGAAAAGAGAATTGAAAATCACCGATATGACCTAAAGACGGTTAATGTGGGATCGACCTCAAAAACCGCCCTCGTTGACCATTTCCATTCTTTGGGTCATTACCCTGATTTTCAAAGAACTTCAATATTATCCACACAATCCAATTATGGAAAAAGATTAACGATGGAAAGCTTACACATTTACACCGAGAACACTTACAATAAAAAACAAGACACCGATAACCTATCACCAATTTTTTGTGCCACTATAGATGACAATAATAATCATACAATTCAAAAAAATAATAAACGACCTTCACACAGTACAACATTTAAAAATAATAATAATTCCACTACACATACAAATAATAACATTATTCAAAAAATAATAAAACGGAAAAATAATACGATAATCAATACAATACCAACCAAAAAAACCAGAATCATCTAAAGTGCTTATCACCATTTGATTAAATAAAATAAATAATCATTATCATTTAACATCTAACGATAAACACATATTGTTTATATATATATATAGTGATTGTTATTGTCAAAATGATGAAAAAATCTTTATGTTTTTTCATTCATTAATATAATTTAATAAAATAATTGTTTGTTTGTGTAAATGTAATATAAAATTATTTACTATATTTACAGCATTTTTTATAGAGTAAGTAAATATAACGTTTTAATATATATACATTTTTAATTTTTATTTATAATTGTTATAATATGTTTAATATTTTTGGTTTTATTTATTAATGTTGTATTTATTGAATTTTGTTTAATTTATATGTAAAAAGAAACCTGAAGATGGTATTAAAATTATACCGAAACGTTGTTAATATGTACCCTATATATGTTTTTATAAAAAATAATTGGACATATTAAAATAATATTTTAATTGATTAATTAGTGTGTTTTATTCTGTATATTGTTACAATATCATGTAAATAACCATTTAATCAATAAGAATTTTAAATTAAACGACCGCAAAGCCAAAAAATTAACGTAATTTGATAAAGTATATACCGGTCAAAGAAAACCTCAACATTATAAAATATATTATAAAACAACACAACATATTTTATAATATACCTGGTTGTTTTTTTTTTTTTAAATTTAATTTTTTTTTTTTTTATTTTAAATTTGTTTTCTATTTTATTTTCAAAAAGGCGTACATTGGCATATATTGGATATATGAATGTATATTAAATTGAAGTTTTTCATCGTTATGATTTTTTTTTATATATACATAACATTTGATATTTCTTGATTTCCTATATTATATATATTTACATGTAAAATGGTATAATAAAATGCAATCACAATATATGCGATTTATCGGTTACGTATACAGAAATAATACAATAAATTACTATATATATATATAATGCGATAATTTGTCTATAATGCGATTTTCAATGGAGGCACTACTCCCGTCAACAAACCACATTTATAAATACATTAATATATATATGGTTGACAAAATGCAATATTGGTTTTGTATATTTTATTTTAAATCGCTTTTTTTTATATATATATAATAATATATTTTGTTGATTTTTTATTATTGTCTTCAATCAGTTATATAATGAAAAAATAACCCCCAATCGTATAAAAATGCAATATTATTATATATTCTTTGACTTTCAATATATAGAAATATTCAATATATTATTATCGTGGGGTTTCACATATTTATTTGTATATTTATTGATTATTTTTTAAATAAAGCAAAAATATTCTGGAAAATGTACCTGTTTAAAAAAAAACAATAAACTGTAAATTTTATCGAAATATACGTTTCAAAAACAATGCAATATTTTTATTATGAAAATACTTCAAATTATATATAGACACTAGGGAAAAAAATTTAAAAAATACTTCTAAAATGAACTAATAATTAGATTTCTTTATTATTTACACCAATTTTGTATAAAATATATTACTTTTACTATTATTCTAATCGTTATATAAATTATTTATAAGTTATGAATGAACTTTATATGAACTTATATATATATATATATTGATAATTATAAATATAAAATATTGTAATCTATATTTTATATATAAATATATTTATTTTAAAATTGAAAACTTTGTAAATAAAATGCGGGATTATATATTAGAAATCATAATCAGATATATTTTAAATATGAATTTATTATAATAATTGAAGTTTTATTTATTTCATATATCTCATTTGCTATACTATAAAATAATCATTAATTAATAATTCGAAAACAAAAGAGTTTCAGTGGAATAGAATTCACATTATATTAATCTCACCGAAAAACGAAAAACAAATTGTTAGGAAACGAAACTGTTAGGTTCAGTGGTTAGGTGCCTAAGAATCTATATTGAACAAAATGTTTAATTGATGCAAATTTATTCATCCGATATATTGTCACCCTCCCAGAGCATTTTAGAACATTATTTTGTTAAAGAAAAACACATGAATGTAACTTATTCCAAGACAAATGTTCCTACTTAATATATCTCTTTGTCTGTTGATTTGTATTCCTAATATGCTCATTGAAATAGGTCATTACGTATATATTTACAATATATGAAAAAAATAAATATATTTGTCCAAGTATGCAATTAATTCAATAAAATTATCAATTATTATTATTTTTAATTATATGGTACAATGATTATGTTTAACGAATTAAAATTATAATTATGTGAAATTTTGTTCTTATATATATACATATATATATATATCTTAATAACAATATAGTTATATATATATTTATATACGAATGCGATAATGATAAATTTTTTGCAAAATACAATCATATTTGATGTCGTCAATGTCTATATACAATATACATGCATACATACATATATATTATTCTGTGAAGGTTATAGCAAATTAATTTATATAAAGGTGTCTTTTGCTTATCAGTTTAATATTGCATATTAAAAAAATAAACATATTGTAATTAATATTTTTATTATGTTACATTATACAGTTTTTAATATTTATTTTATTTTACTTTTTTTTTTGTAACAAATTTTTTACGATTATTCAATTCCAAAAAAAAAAAAATAAAAGTTCTTTAATGTAAAAGTTTATTTAATCCGCAAACATATAATAAAATATTTTTAATACATGCGACATATTCCTTTAATTCAAACATTTTTAGTTCAAAATACCAGGAAACTATTTTGAAATAAACTCTTATCACGCAAATAATACAAATCTATTGGAATTTCAAACAATAAATAAAATTCATAATAGTAATTATTAATGACAAAAAAAAAAAAAAGTATAAAGAATTAAAAATAAAAAATACTTATATATAGTCGTCAACTATATACGAGAAATCTTATGTAAATTTTGTATAATTTTTTTTTTTTATAAAATATATAATAAATACTATATATACATAAGATTATCATCTTTATGTGTGTCGGACCTTTTATGCCCTTAAATAAAAATATAGGGCAACTTCTTATTACAAAAAATAAAAATTAATTATTTAAAAAAAAAAAAATTGCTTTTGTTTTTTTTTTTTGTATAACAAAACAACACACATTTTTAAAAACAATAATATCCGTATTATAATACGTGCATATAAACACAAATTCATTCATATATATGTTGTTCGTGTTATATATACCATAAACCATACATATGTGTATGTCTTATGATGTTATATACATTGAGGTATAAAATAAAATGTAAAGGTAAATTTATAAATGAGGTTGAATAAACGGGCTATGCTATTTTGAAGATGGTGTATATTTTATATTTATATAAATACGTGTAAAAAGTAAGTATATAAGTATATATAAATATACAATACACGGAATATAAATTACATATATATATATATATATATATATATATATATAAAATCGCATATAAATTTTCACATTGTGCAATGTTAAAGTTAACAGTAAAAATAACTTAAATATGGAAATATATATAATAGAAAGGTATGTACATATAAAAGGTGTCCGCGTTAAGATATCGCAACGCAATATAGAGCCGGTTATTATTATTCTTATATACATAACTATATATACCAACAATTGCCTGAGGCAATATCCCGGAAATAAAGTCTTGTTGTATATATAAATACAGTCAAATTTCGACTTAGAATTCATCATATGAAGGAACAAATTTATGGTTAGGTACCTTTTAGATCACACCCTGTATATTTTAGTGTAAACATGCATATATTCGTACATTTATAGAAATATATTTTTGTTGTGATAAAATAAATGAGCAATTTGTGGATATACAAAAAACAGAAAAGTGAATATATTTATATATATATTTATATACATATATGAATGGTGGTATACAAATTTATATATGGTAAACTTTTAAAATATGTGTATATTTATATAATATATACGAACAACGAATGTGTAATATATTTATATAAATAAATATTCATATATATATAGATATGTGCAAAAGCGGTTAGAAAAAATAAAAATAGACACTTAATCCCATAAATATTGGGTATATGTGCGTTATTTATAAATATATATATATATATGTGCGGGTATATTTTATTTATATCTTGTCATATAACATTGTTTTTTAACTTGTTGAAGTTGAAGCGAACAATTTTAAATTTTATATATATCATATATATATAGGATTTATAATGAAAATATATCGAAAAATTAAATTATGCTTTTTCTAATTAGATTTATATAGGTTTTATTTGAATGTATAAAATGTTTTTTTTTTTTTTTTTTGTGGTTGTTATATCATTTTTAATATAATTTAGTATTCAATATTTATGATGATTTATACATGTCGCAGATATTATTATTGTTTAATTGCGTAAATTAAATATTGAATATCGCATTGATTATAGTTGGTTTAATTTGTTGATTTTTTTTTTTCACTTTAGTTTCTCGTCGCAATCTTGTCGAAATTTCTCGTCGTCGTAATTTCTTTTATAGAAATATAGTTCTGTAATTCATAAATCATTTAAAACACGAAAAAGAAAATTATACTGAGATTTTCCTTAGAAAATTATACAGAGTTTTCTTTAACAATATCAAAGAATTTAGTTTAGAAAATTATTCAGAATTTCCTTCATCAAATCTTCCAGAATTTGCTTTAGAAAAACGTACAGAATTTCCTTTAGAAAAACGTACAGAATTTCCTTTGAAAACTTACAGATTTTCCTTTAGGAAATTACTTAGAATTTCCTTTAGAAAATCTTACCGAATTTTCTTCATAAAATCATTGATAATTTTCAAATAATACCAAGCCTTTAATATTCGCTAACTTTTTATACGAATATTTACAAGAAATAGTGTATACTTTAATCACTTTAATATATATATATACTTTATAAAAGTACAATAACAAAAAGGTATGTATGTACGTAAACATATATATAAAATTGTAAAATGTATTACAGCAATAATATAATGTAGTATATATATATATATATATATATATATATATATATATGATGATATGTATAAGAATGTTACAATAATTACCTTTTCTCTATATATATATATACATATACACCCCCGCAAACATTTGGAAGATAAATCGGCGATACGATATCGCGGCGATATCGCGAGGAAGATAAAAGGAAGATATTTATATCGCCAATTTATCGTTGTTTTAACAGTTGAGCGATATCGTACGGTTGACGCTTTGACGATAAAAAGAGGATATAGAGCTACATTTATCTTCTATTTCTCTTCCAGCCGATAAAATGACGATAATATATTATTATTTATTGCTTCCCTATCTTCTTGATGATAAATATATATTCTTTTTATCTTCTATGCGATATATATGCAAATAAGTATAAAATTAAATGTAATATGTCAGTTTAAATTGAACAGCGAAAGAAGTTGAAGTTTTTTGTCGCATATATCGATGTTTTTTTTTTTGCAATATACTATGTGTCTATATTGAATTTCATTATTATAAATTTATATCTGTTTTTCATTATTATATTTTTATAATTTTCAGGTTATCGTCCAAATTTGCCGTATGTCTCAATTTATCTGCCTCGCGATATCGCATTCGTATCGCCAATTTATCTTCTTGGCGATATCGCATTTGTATCGCCAATTTATCTTCCTCGCGATATCGTCAATTTATCTTCCAGATGTATCGCGGAAGAGTCCCATTCTCTATACGTAGGGAGTAACGTACGTGATAAAAATGCGATATCTTTGGCGATAAATTTATCGCCTAGGCGAATCGTCTGCAGTACTACCCGCGATAAGAAATGTTTGTGGGGACTATACATATATAAATGTAAATATATATACAATATATAGCGACTACGTATATTTGAAAATCAATGAAAAATAAACAAACTCAAAAAAGAAAAACTTATATTTTTAAAACATAAAATTGTATATATAGATTTTATTATTGTATATATACATTTCCCATATACGCATCATATATGTATATTGTATATATATAATTATGAAAATTATTGAGTTTGATTATCGGCAAAATAAAAAAATATAAAAATACAGAAACGACAGAAATGGAAAAACTCAACAAAAGTTCAATTACATTATATATATATATATATATATAGAAACGTTTTATATATATACATTTACAATATACATAAAAATAGGGAAATTGTTGTAATATTTTTTTCCATATTTATTGTTATTATTATTATTATTATTAATTATTACATAATAAAAAAAACTGAAATAAAAAAAATTTTTATGCTCGTCGTACTACATTGTTTTCGTTTCAAAACCTTCTCATAAAAAATTTATTATTGATAGATATACAAAAATTTATAAAACCATATAGAAATTTCATAAAAACATAGAATACTTCTAAAGATCGAATGGCTTGTGTTCGAATTTGTATATAGACTTAACATATATATTTTTAATGTCCTTTTAATTTAAAATTTCTTTAGACAATATACCAGAATTGCTCGGTTTTTTAATCTAATTTTTCAACAAAAATCTATATATGCAATAGTAAATTGATTCAAAGTATTTTAAAAATAATTTAAAAGTCATCAAATTGTGAGTTCAATGTTAATTACTACCTTAAAGATTTGGTATTCAAATTGACAAAATAATTGATAACTAAATTTTCTTGTAAAATGTAATGCATTTATACACAATAAACCTATGCAAATTTCAATATTATATGTATATATACAAATGATTGTTTTCCTGTCAATAGCTTATGGTGTTAAGTCTATTCCATATGGACATTCTGTATATATGTTATGTATATATACGTAACTTTGGTAACAGAATATATCCATATATATATATAAAATACAATGAAAAAATAAAAATATATTTGCGGGAGGATTCACCGCAAAGAAAAATCAATTTATCATTTTATCTTTATACTCCAAATTTTTCTTTTTTTTTTTTTTATAGATATGAATTATTTAAAAAATATAAGACAACAAAATAGAATAACCTTCATTTTTTATATATATATATATATATATAAAATTTTCCTTTTTTTTCTTTTTTTTTTTTAGATCGACTCTATTTAGATAAATATTTTCCTTTTTATATATATACAAAAAAAAAAAAAGAAAGAAAGAAAAAAACCCTCCATATATAAATATAAATTTTTGTTATATGATTTTAAAAAAACAAATTTTCCGCTCATAAAAATGTTATAATTTTTTTTTTTATTTTTGTTAAAACAAACAAAAATAAAACAATATATGTACAAAAGATAACAAAATGAAACAAAAAATATATATATATATATATAATTAATTATATATTTATAAATATTAAAAATAAATATTTATTATTATCATAATAAATAAAAAGCAAATGTATATAAATGTTAAAAGTTTAAAAATTAAATTTATTTGTTTGACATACAAATTCAATTCTCTATACTACATACTATATGATGATATAGAATATATATAGCGAGATAAATATCGATTTTTATTAAATTTTTATATATGTGTCATTGAAATATATATTAAATAAAAGAAAATAATAAAATATATAAAAAGGTTTTAAAAGAAAATATATAAATTTGTTTTTTTTTTACCTGGATAATAAAATGATTTTCCAAAAAAAATGAGAGACTAACAAAAAATTTTTTTATTTTTTTTTATATATATAACTTTTATTTTATATATTTATTTAATTTTTTTTTTTTTTGAATTTATTTCTTTCACTTTATAAATTTTTTGTTTTTTAAAACAATAAAATATATTTTTGAGACATAACTAAACTAAATAATTAATTAAATATATTTTTTTTTAAGGAAAAACCACCTTATACAAACAATATAATTAATTAAAAAAATTTAAAAATTAATTTTCACTCAACAAATTGAAAAAAAAAAATAAAGAAAATAAGAAGAAAAAAATTTTTGTTTTTTATTTGTTATAACCATAACAAAATTCCGTAAATTTTTTCCGTAATTTATTTTACTTAAATTTGTTCAAAATTTGTTTGGACTTTGGTGGAAATGAAAAATAAATAACAAATTCTATTCCAAAAAAAAAAAAATAAAGAAAAGTTTACTACTACTACAAAGGCAAAAAAACATTAAAAAAAAAGAAAAAAACGGCTCTAAATTGTTTTTTAGTAAATCGCAAACGCAGTGAAACATGAATTTTCATATAAAATATATAGATTTATATATTCATTGTCAAATTAAAGCTCTCATTTAATTTTCACAATATATAAAATATTTATCGATTATATTCTCGTATGGAAATATGGAAAATTCATTTATAAACAGTTCCACAATCAATCCAC
Organism: Dilophus febrilis; assembly: GCA_958336335.1. Lineage (NCBI taxonomy): Eukaryota > Metazoa > Arthropoda > Insecta > Diptera > Bibionidae > Dilophus > Dilophus febrilis. Next base: position 4,164,907 of record OY284469.1, on the reverse strand, counting down.
CATATTGATTTAGTTCTATTGGGTTTTCTTTAGTTTTTGCCAGGAAAATGCATAGATTTTTCTGAATAAATTTCCGAAAAAGACTGATTTATTTGCTGAAAAATTCAATTAAAAATCTTATTTAAATTAATTTAATCATTATATTATTCAGTTAATAAACAATTACACAAAATAATTTCTTATACAGTTATTTTCTAATTAGTTTAATAATAATTCAAATAAATCAATATTTTTGATAAAGTTTGCGGAACTTGCGATTGTACAGCACAAACGCAAACCATAAAAATAAATGAATTTCGTATTTATTTTTATTTGAACGTACAAAATGTAGTCACAAAAATACGAAAATAGCATTGATTTTAGAAAATAAAATGTTTTTTTTTAACACTATATACTTTCAGATGGCACGGTATAGAAATTATTTTTATTTATCTTACTTTTTTTTAGATTAATACAAATTATTATTTTATATTTTATATAGATTTATTTATATATGGATATATTAAATTATATATAAATAAAATACTTTCATTTTTCATAAATTCAAATAACATACTTTTTTAAAAAAAAAAATATATGTATTCTGGTTGTTATATCTTTTTTATATGATGTAATATATTGTGTATGTATAAAGTTATAGGTAAATACGTGCAAATTCGCATGCAGCATTATTAGTTTAACAATATATAATGTTAAAGTTAAAAAGCATTCAATTTAATTCATATGGATTTTAATTTAATAAAACATAGTGGTAATAGTTAATAAACGAATGGATAAAATATTCTTTGAATTTTGTTACCTAATAATGAAATTATTTAGTTATTTGAAAATTCCTTGAGGTTTTGTCAATGAATTTTGATGTTATTTTCTTAATCTCACTTAAATTAATGTGTCTGCTTTAGTTAACTCTATAATTATTGTAATAATAATAATCTAAAGATTTAAAGTTTTAAAATATACAAAGAATTTTTCTATTTTAATTGCATTATTGCGATGACACCAAGATTGTTAAAGTATTTTTTAATGAATCGACTTTTTTCCCTTATATTGTTTGTAATTCGTATATATAAAAACTTTTTTTTTGCAATAACCATTTAATACTTTTTAAAAAATCTATTTACAAAAATTAAGTTTTTTATAAAAGTTATATATATATATTTTAAATTAAGTTGATCCTGTGATATAATAATGATAAATTATCATCCCTTCTTATATATATTAATAATTTTTTTTTTATGTTATTATAAATTTTCACTTTATATGCCTTAAATTGATTATATATGTTATAAATTTTTATTTTTTTTTATCCATTTTTAAACCTCATTTAATTTAATAAAATGTATTTGTGTGTCCCTTTTAATGGATCCTTGACATTTTTTTTTATACAACAACGCACCCCATCATCAATATAATATTAGTAAAAACATTTATGTATAAAAAAAAATCAACTTCTTCAAAAAGAAGCACTTTTTTTCATTGTTTTCTTTTTTCGATATATACCCAAAAAAAAAAAAGATAAAAAATAAATTTTCAATTTTGGAAAATTGATAAAGGAAAATATTTTGATAAGTATATAAAAATATATATAAATATAATACAATTTTTATATAAGGACATTTGTTTAGGTTTTTTTAGGGGGTTTCTTTTCCTTTATAATATATACATACATTTTATTTTATCAATTGTGTGGAGTTTTTTTTTTTTTTTTTTTTTTCATTTTTGTTGAATAAACATTTTATTTTCTTTCTGTTAATCTGTATATAATATTGATATTGTGGATCTCAAGGGAACAGAATATCTGAATATATGTATATAAAATCACTAAAATATATATAATCATTATTATTATAATATACTTTCTTGTATCGATTTCGAAAATTTAGCTTGTTGCTTTTTATTTATTTTTGTTTTGATTGTTACAAAAAAATAGGGTAAAAATGTGATAAAGTTATTTATACGCGCATGAAAAGGAAATGTTTTATAATACTAAATGACGTATTATATATATTTTTTGTTTTTAAATACTTAAATATAATTTATTTCTTTATTTATTTTAAAATATATATGCGTAAAATTATATTATATAATACATAAATGAATTGGAAAGTTTAAAGGATTTAGGATTATGAAAAATTATGATTTTTTTTTTTTTTTTATTATTGCCGGTAATTATTTAAATATATATTTATTATTATGTCTATTGACCAAGACCTAAATATGCGGTAAAATTATTTTATAAATAACAATAAAATATACCTATATATAATATAATAAATTATTTATTATATTTACATTATTTATTATATTTAATTTATATTCACTTCCTCTATATCTATACATTTTGGTTCATTTAAAATAATATAAAAATTTGTATATGGAGTAAATATACGGCTCACAAACAGATGTATATATATATATAGTAAATAATAAATAAAACATCAAAAAATAAATTCATTTTTATTCCTTGAATTCTATAATAAGGTCAAGGATATTTATTTTAAATTGTTTGTTTGCAATGCATACGAAATATATAGGTGGCAATCATCAAAAAAAAAATGTCGAATTATAATTATATAGAAAATAATAAATATATGCTCGCAGATCATTGTCTGTCTATACAATTTATATATGTATATCAATAATTATAAAATATAATATTGAAATAATTATTTTTTAACAACATAATTACTTCATGCTCTTATATATACATAGACATATAGCATGTTTCAATAACACATATATGTATATTGTATTTATCTTTTTTATTTTAATACATTTCAATAACTTCTTTTTCTTATATGTGCGTATATCACATTATATTTCATATATAACAACCAAATATAACGCAATTTATTCAATATATGTATAATTAAACGCATATACAACATTAAAATGTAAAAATAAAAATAATAAGATAACTTGCAAAATCGCTTAACTTATAAACAAAAAATAATTACATTCACTGTATGTTGTTTTTTTTTTTTTTTTTGAATTAAAAAAAAATCAATTCTGTATTTGAATGAATGAATGGAATGGCATAACTACCCAAAATTTACGTCGTTATATGATGTATTTATATATATAGTTAAGTTTCTTTACAAATCGTATGATTAAAAAAACAAAATTACAATTTTAATTAGTTATATTCTGTTTTTTTTTTTTACAAAATATATATGTACTATGTAGTAATACACATATATATATAGAGAAGATTTAGTCAATTTGTGATATATCTCTATGCGAGATTTAAAATTTAATATATAATCAACAATAATTTGTGTAACTTAAAACAATTTTTTTTATGTATATATATAATATATATAAGAAGCAAAAAAAAAAAAAACTATACAATTGGAAAGTAAATCCTTGAAAAAACGCACCTTATACTAATTTATTATTAACATTTACGACAGATAAAAAAAAAAAAAAGAAATACTGGTTTAATAGAAATATTTAAAATTATTTATTATTTCTATATATATATAAAAACCATAAAGTTTCGGAGTCGCTTCGGCCGTTATGTTTATTTGGACGGATGACTGTCATTTGTTAAGGTTTTATTTATAACATTGCTCATAAAATTTAAACTAATTATAAAAGCTATAAAAACAGATACAATTTTCTTCAGAAAATCAAATTAATTTTGTATGCCGCTGTTCACGGGAAAACACAGAGGGACGATCAGACGAAAACTCCAATCTTTCGAAATAGAGATCTTTCCTGCCTATACGTTAGTAAAGCAAAAAGTTCATTTCTTTCGGAACATTCGTTCCAGGGTTATTGTTTTGTTTATCCATACAGAAAAATTACAATTTTTTCACCACTGAAACGTCGATTAAAGTATGATAATAAGTTATAGTAAAACATTTTTTCTGCCTACCACTCCAGCGCAGTTGCCGCGAGGCCTGTATGGCAATATATTCTGACTATATATTATTTAAAAAAATACCTCTTAATATAAAATGGATAAACATAAACACGAGTGTTAAATTAAAAAAAAAAAAAATCAAATTTTCAACAAAAAAAAAAAAAAATTAAACAACAAAAATTCAAATACCATAAGATATGAAAATAATAATAATTGATAAATAATCAGCATCATATATATTTAAGAAGTTAAAAAACAAAAAATTGACCTCAATATTACCGTCTTAAGGTCACACACCAAACAAAAAAAAAATACCGAATGGATTTATTAATTTATTAATTTTTTTTTTTTGTTTCTTCTTGTAAATTATCATAAACTAAATATGAAATGCTTTATATTTATTATTAATTTAAATAATTATGACAGCAAGAAGTCAAACGATATATAAAAATAGAATTGATATGGTTAAATTAACAAAAAAAAAATAAATGCAATCAATTTTTCATGTTTTATTTTTTTATTATTAAATTTTATTTTATCTTTGGTATTTAAATATATTAACATAACTGCGATCTTTGTGTTTATACTATATTAATATATGATGTGATGTGGTCACTTGGTCAGTGTTGGTTTTATTTTGTTTTAAAGTGCATTTTTCTTGATCTCTATATAAATTACATCTAACAAAACGAAATATCGAGAGAATTATACAAAATTTACCTGTATAATAATAAATAAATTTTTCGCTATACAACCAACAATCTGGTTTTAGCGTCCATTTTAGCCTTCTGTTGTTAGTTACTTAATTTGTGGATTTTACGGTGTCGGTAATTAGCCGTACGACCAACCGTAAGCGGAATATACAACTCTGTGTTAAAATTCAGATTCGAAAAATAACCGAAAACACAAAACATATTTTATACATTCAGTAGGATTCGAACCCACGACCCCAAAATTTCGTTAGAATTTTAGGTTGGCATTTTTAACATTTACACCACAGAGTTAATTTACCTGTATATTTGAAAGATAATTAATACAAATTTATAATTAAATGGGAAATTAACCTGATGTTAATGAAAATATTGCGGTAATGACTATATGTTGACTTATTTTTTACAATATTTCAGCAGATTTCTGTGTATAACAATATTTTGATTTAAAACACGATAATCAAAAATGCATAATGTAAAGAGTAATAAAAATCATAAAAATATCTTTCGAATAGTTCGATGTTTGTTCAAGTCAAATGAGTGAATAGGGAATATTATCAGTTTCAGTATATTTGTGTATTTTTAAGGTTGAAGAAACATCGACCAAAAATGGAATTAATGCTTTATAAAAGTATAGAAATGCTCAGAAAATTCTTATGTAAACAGTTTACAAAAAGTTAATCAGCAGAAGGATTCTTATATGTAAACAATAGAAAAATGCACTAATTTATTTTTGTTTTTTTTTGGACCAGCATCTTTGGTCTTATTACTTAATTATTACTCATCATACATTTATTTTTAGAGTTTTAGATAATCCTTTGTGTATATAATTTTGATTTATGCTAAATTATATATATATTTTATTTCAAAAATTATGAATTTATTGTTTTATATATTTTTTTTGTTATATAATATAAAATTAAGCTAAGGCTAAATGCGCATACAATTTTACAATTTGGGGGGATTAGATAATTTACCTCTTATAGAGATGCTTTCGCAAATTTTTTTTAAATATATACACGCATAAATATACACAGTAATAAACAAAGATAAATAAATATTGAAAAAAAATTAATCAGAATTTGATGCGAAATAATTTAGAAATCACCTAATTTATAATTTTTAATAATTATTATAATGCATAACGACGTTTATTTATTTATAAATAAAAATAAGAGAATGGATTTTTTAATTTATTTTTGATTATTATAAAAAAATCTATATGATTGATTTGCATATATATATTTATATTCACAATTAATATTTATATATATCGTAATTTGTAATATTGTAATTTAAGTGTATATTGTATATATAAATATTATTTAATATATATAAATTATATGCGGTTAAGTGTTAATTGGATATTTATAAATGTGATATTAATAATAATAATAATAATAATAATAATGTTATATCATTTTTAATATGAATAATTGATTATTTTTTCTTTTGGTATTGAAACATTTTTATATTATTGATTGTTTTCATTTTTTTTTTTAAAGTGGCAAATCTATTAATAATAATTATATATGTTTAATAATTGTTCTAGATAAAAGAAAAAATCGTATATGTATTTTAAATTGAAAACGTGCAGCTATTTACATAATTAATATATATATATACGATTATCCTATCAATTCCGTTTGTATTTAAACATTTATAATTCAAATGATGAAGATCCATGAATCAAAATTAAGTTTTTATGGATTTCAGACAAAAAAATGTGAAATTAGAATTTATACGCAATCAAATGATGCGGTAACGATTTTAAGAATTCTATATTTTATTCAGATTATATACATTACGAATCTATACCGCTTGTATTTAATGAACTCGGATTAATGGTTATTATGAGCATAGAAATACTGTTCGTATATGTATATAGAGATTTCGTAATTTATTTAAATATATGATGGTGTAATCAATAATAATGTACACATTGCATATTTATAATTTTTATATTAAACATATATATATAGATTTATACATATATATATATAACTATATACGTAAACCACACACATATCATATATTATATATGTATATAATTAAATTTAATAAATGTATTCCATTATATTTATATCCATATATTTTTTATAATAAAATATAGTAAACTTATATATCTATATAGTTATATATGAAAAATTTCAATTAAAAAATGTGTTATCACAATTATTTAATTAATTTTATATATGCACATATCTTTTCTTTTATATATGTGTTTATAAAATATAAATAAATAAAATATTTCTATATATAATTAATCTATTTTTAAATCTATAAAATATTTTTAAGAATATTATTTACTTGAAAAATTAATTTTATTGCATGTTATATTTATAAATATTATATACTTGTACATTTATGTATATTTAAAAATACACGGAAGTTGATATATTATGAAACTAAAAAGAATATGTGAATCATTACATCGTAAATTTCTGCGTATATTTTGTATTATATATGTTATATACACATTAAAGGAGGAATTCTGTATATATATTCTGTACACATGAAAGGAGTTTTTTTTTTTTTTATTAATAATATTAAATCAGTTTTTTTTTCTATATTATTATTTAGTTTCATGTTTCATCATATTACATTTTGTTTAATGTACATTGTACAATTATTATATATTCCGAAATATTAAAAAAAAATTCTTTAAATTCATATTGTTAAATAAATGAACTGCATGAAATGTTAATAATTTACATATAGAAACTTTAAGATATAGATTCTGATTGCATTACGAAATTTTTATTTAAGTGCAGCTTTAAGCGATCTATTGATCACTTGAATCTTGAATTCAGTGCGCAAAGATTCAAAAAATCTTCAACAATTCTTTATGACATAACCATTCAGAAGATTTAAGATAAATATAAATATTTTTAAATTATTATTCAATATTAAATATTCAAAAAATAAATTACAAAATAGAAACATCATCTATACATAGCAATTTTTACGAATTTTCTGTATTTCATTTTAAAATTCCCAATACAACCAAACTAAAAAAAAAAATAAATATTTCTATATAAAATTTACGATTTCAATATAATAAAATATTCGTTAAAAATATATATATGTATATAATTGCATTCAAAACAATTAAATTAATATAATTTATATTAAATTATATAGTTATATATTAATTAAATATCCAAAAAATGTTAAATATATAAATAACAAAAACAAAAACCTCAAATTATTCTTTACGGTATAGTAAATTCAATAAATCGACAGGAAAACATTTTTATTTTATTTTTTTTTTTTTAATTATGTACATTCCAAAAGATTTGCAATTTTTCATTTATTATTTTTCATGCAAAATTTTAATGCAGACACTGTACAAATACATTTTTAATTATTAATTTCTATAAATATATATATACAATATTAAATTTAACATTAAAGTTTATTCAATTTTATATATAACTTTATTTGGATGTGGTAGGGTGGCTTATTTGAAAAATAAGCCACCCTACCCTATCAATCACACTTTTCGATAATTTGATGCCAGTACATTCAATATATCGAATGGATTTCTTGATAGAAAAATGATTTGGAATAAAATAGACAAATATTTCCTCAAAGATTTATTCTATATAATATACATTACCAAATACTCCTCCGAATAGAAAACAATCTGCCTAATATTTATGTTTGAAACATTTTGAATGTTATATGGAATGAATATGAATAAAAAAAATACAAATTTTATGTATAATAATTAAAAATTAAAAATATAATTTTTATATGAATGAATAAATTGAAGAGTCATTTATTAATAATAAAAAATGAAATGAAATGAAAAAAAAACTTTTGATTTGATTTTGTAATATATTGCAAAAATAAAAATAAAAATTAATAATTTATAAAAAATAAACTTTATCTATATATTGAATTTCTTCTTTTCTTTTTTATATTAATTTTAATTAATATATATACATAATAAAAATGGTATTTCTTTACAGTACGGTTTTGTAAAATATTTTCGTTGAGATTAACATTTTTATATATATATTTTTCCGTTCACGTATTTCCATTTACTTATTTGCATTTGATAAGAGGCAAAATTATTATTATTAATATATATATATATATAAATAAAATTGCATATTATTAATTTTTCATTAACGGATGTTAAGGTCAATTTTTATTGTACAATATATTGTATTTGTGTGAATATGCGTTTTGTAATATTTGCTGATCATCAATATCAATATATTAAGCGGCGATATGGCGAGTAACCGAGCAGCAATTAATAGAAAATATTGTCAAATTATATAATATGAAAACGCATTAATTTGCAAATTACCTCTTTTTTTTTTTATTTATATTGTATTTATTACACCACTCATATCTGAGATGAGATAATAAGCAAAAAAAAAAAAAAAACAATCAATTTTTATATGTCACCTTTAAAATCGGTGGTTTTTCTGTTTTTATTGTGTAAGATACGAACTGTGAATGATTTTATAAATGAGAATAAAAGAAAAAGAAAAAAAAAATTTATAACAATAAATTATATGTTATTGATCTTGAATATAAAAGTTTATATAAACATATATTAATGATGTGTTATTGCATTCTCATATATATATATTGCAATAATCATAAAAATGAATAAATTAAAAGTCATAAATCTGTGAATGAAATTGATGCTTATAATTATTTATATATGTACAAACAAATGAATCGTTTACATTTGTGAATAAAAAAACAGAAATTAATTAATGAAATAAATCATTCAATTATTTTATATATATATATGTTATATAGATTTCATAAATGCTTCAATGGACTTTGAATATATATATTTTGAGATAAAAAACACACATATTTAAATATATGTAATTGATTATACGAAATATTGTGTGTTAATTTATATTGCAAAAAGGGAATAAACATTTTTATTTAAAAGCTATAAGAAAAAAAAACTAATTTCTGATCGGAATTTTATGCATATATAATTATACATATATTTTCCTCTGGTGCGATTGATGCGTATGATATGGTAAAAATCGAATCGAAAACGTATAAAAAAAAAGTATTTAACTTTAACGATAAATGTTATCTAACATATTTTTATCCCTTTATATTTCATAAAAATATTTACATTTGTTATCAAATCACAATTTGCATTTATAAAATATAGATCATCTCTTTTACAAATTCATCCCATATTTATTCCATCCAATACAGAAACACCCATGCAAATCAATTTTATTTATTAAAAAAAAAAAACTATGTTTTTAATTAAATTAAATATTTCATTAAATCCATTTCGTTTTTTTTTTTTTTTTTCGATTCTGTAAATGTTGCATTTAATACGAATTACTTATTTGTTTATATGTATCTATCTATATGTGATGATGCACTAGAAACGCATTTTATAACACACAAGGGCAATTTATAAAAACAAATATCAAGTTGATTGATTGATACCATATAGATTTATTTATATATAATATATATTGAATATCTATACTTATACTTAAAAGTATAATGTATTTGCATTACAATATAGTTTTTTTTTTACCATATATTAAATTCATTGAAATCATTATGGTATTAAAAATTTGTATATTATATAATTAAATTAAAAGAAAAAGTTTGCAAATGCTAATTTTCATTTTCATTTTGTACAGAAACATAAAGTAAAAAAATAAATGTATATATGAAGAAGATGAAAATAAAAAAAAGAAAAAAAAATGATAAACAAATCCATTCACTATATATTAAATTATATATAATATTAACATATATTTTATTATTGTTTTGTATATCAGCTATATATATTGAATTGTGTTTTGTATAAATAAATATATTATATTTGTTTTATTTTTTTTTTTGTGATTTCATCTATACCAAATCTAAATGCTGGTTTTACAGGTTTTCAAAATACTTCTTTTTAATTTACTATTTTAATGATGTTTGTCTATATAGAGTATAAATTAGATATTCATAAAGACACTGGATATCGACTGGGATTGCGATAATGGCAACAAAAGATAAAAGATATATACTTTATGTAAATGTTGTATAGATTGTTATTTTTTTCAATACTTTGTTTTTTTGGATTGCTATTAGAAAACAGCTAAAAAGAAAACACACAAAAAAGGAGGTCATTAAAATTCTTTATTTTTTTTTTCTTTTTTGTTTATTAAATATCAAAATCATTTTTTTAATTAAGATTAAGATTTCGCACATATCCATATTTATATTTATGTTTATGTAAAAATATAATAAATACAAAAATAAAAACAATAATAAATTTTATTTCCATCCAGATAAACCGGATTCTAAATCTATGTATGTATATATAAGATTAAATAAAATGTACTTATAGTTTCATTTAAAGCTGGGTGTATACATACGACTGAATATAGCTTAATATTATCCTATTATATTAATAGGATTAATTAAATTTTACTTGAAAATTAAATAATATTTTTCAATTAGTTAACAAAATTCTCTAATCTTTTGAAAATTAACTTTTTAGCAAATGCAAATCTTTTACGGTTATATGAAAATGACCATTCCACCATAGTGCATAAACAATTTGTAAACATATGCGGGAGGATTTACTATAACACTTTGTTTTGTTTTGTTTTGATCCATAATATATCTTATAAAAAAAAAAAAAAAGAACGCAAAATAAACGGGTTAATGATGTATTGACCATATATAGAGTAGTATTGCGATTGAACTGGTTAAACGTAAACATTATAGCTTCTATAGCTTCTTTATATGTTTATATAATACAAATATATATATTTTAAGATTTCATTATACATACAACTTTAAATGAAGATGAACATTTAAAGTTTCTCATCAATTATTTTTTGGTTTAATTTCAATTTTATCTAATATATTGTAAGATTTCTATTTATATTATTATTTCTATTAAATGCAAATTAAATAAATAATAAATTTTGCGCTATACAACCAACAATCTGGTTTTAGCGTCCAACAACAGCCTTCTGTTGTTAGTTTCATAATTTGGGGCTTTTACGATGTCGGTAATTAGCCGTACGACCAACCGCAAGCGGAATATACAACTCTGTGTTAAAATTCAGATTCGAAAAATAACCGAAAACACACAAAACATATTTTATGCATTCAGTAGGATTCGAACCCACGACCCCAAAATTTCGTTAGAATTTTAGGTTGGCATTTTTAACATTTACACCACAGAGTTATATTTATCTATAATAAAGTTAATTTTATAAATTTGTATATTTTCATTCTTATATATAACAATCTATTTTTCATATATTTATATAACTATACCTGCGATTTGAAATAAAAAAAAAATTAATAATATATATAGGTTATGACCTTATATGTTAATTTTTTTACCGTTCTCTATATCTTATACCTTTATATATATAGATAGTATCTCATATATATAGTATATGTAAATAATGAAATATACCTTGAATGAAATAATAATTCTGTGTATCTGTAAAACAAAACAAAACAAAAAACCTTCATTGATTGATTATGATCTTAAAACCTTTATAATAGCAGCAGCAGCAGCAGCAGCAGCAGCAGCAGCAGCAGCAGCAGATATGCATCGAATACAAATTTTTGTAGCATATTTAATATAACAGGTGAAAACAGAGTATGTATATAATTATCATAAATATATATATACGCAATAATTGAATGGAAATATACAATTTAATTTATAAAAAAAATATATGAATCGTATTTTTACGAACGATATATCTATATACGCTCTGGTAATTATCTAAAAAAAAAATTATAAAATCGATTTGAAAATTCTAAGATGAATGCATGGAATACAAATAAACAAACATATATACGCAGATCGCATTTATGAAAACCCAATGAATCTCAAATTCAAATTGTAATTCAAATACCCCCACAAAATTACAAAATAAAAATGAAATTTTTGAAGATTTTCAAAGATTTTTTTTTTTTTTGAATTCCATTCATTTCATATATAAAAAACAAATTATTATGAAAAATTGAATTTTTTTTTTTTATTTTTAAACAAATGATTTATTAAAATATAAAAAACAATTATATTTTTTTAAAATATAAATGCACAAATTATTAATACGAAAATTAAATTAAAATACTTATGTTCTTGAATTAAATTAATTTATTGTTTTATATACACTTTTAAAATATCACATCATAAATGCGCGGATGATCTTGAATATATATAGATAGAAAAATATAATTTTTTTTAAATATAAATAAAATTAAATACATATCAATTATTATATTTATAGTGAAGTGAATATATCAAATCTATAATTATATTTATAAAATTTATTTTCTTTTTATATTGTATATAATTATAGTTATAGTTCAAATATATCAAAATAATTTACATCATCATGCGTCTGTCTGTCAGTCTATATATAACCTATAAAAAAAGTTAAATGTCAAATAAATTTCGTTTTTTTTTTTTTTTTTTTGAAATATTTGAATAAAAAATAAATAATGTATACATAATTACTAATTACACTTTATATATTCATTAAATATATTAATGCAAAATTTTTATAATATTATAGCAACAAAACAAAAAAAAAACACCTATAAGATGTTCAAAGCCAAATTATAATGTCAAGAACTTATTATATATATATATATATTCAAATAATGTTATTTTATTAAAATCGCTTTGTTTAATCATTTCTATTTAAGCATTTGCTTAATATATAAATTATATTGTTATTTATAAAAATTAAATGTACTGCTTTATTATATAGATATAAATATAAGTAGGTATTGCTGCATTTATTTATTAATATTTTGTTTTGTAATGTTTAACCAAAATAATAGTTCAAACTATATATATAAAATGTTTTATAATATCTATTTCTATATATAGTTAGTTATATGAACATAATCGCCCACAAGCTATTATTCATAAAATATTCAACGTAAAATAATAATAATAATCGCAATTTAAGTTTCACTTTTCATTCTATATACAAATATATATATATTATTTTAATGTATATCATACAAACAGAGTATAAAAAGTCGAGCTAGAATAATTGCATATACATATATATATGTATAAAGAGTTAACCGATATTCATTTATAGTTCATATCAACAGATATACAATTATTTTTATATATATTTGTATGTGCACTGCTGTGAAGTTGTACAAATATGTATATTAATATATAAAATTAAAAGTATATATGCACAATTAAATAATATGGTAACAACACAGCAAATATATAACAGGTAAATGGTATAATAATAATAATAATAATAACTTGGACAACATATTATCTTTATTTGTACATTAGTGGTTTATATTTATATCTTATTATATATATATAAGTTATGTTGATTAAAAATAAAATAAAATAATTCTTAATAACTGGTTCGTGTATCGCTGGATATATTTTGTATTTATATATATATATATATAGATAGATAAATAAATGTTGAAAACCTTGACAGGACTTGATCTAACTGGTAAACTAAAGCATACAATAATAATAATAATAATATACATTGAATTCATTTTAACTTTTTAACTTAAAATCACCATATAATATTTTACATTTTTACCAAACCAAACTTAACTATATATACACATATAATATATAAAATTATGTTAATTTATCGGCAATACACCTATTCCAATAATATATATACCGTCAGAAAGGGTGTTAAAATGCCAATATATATATATATATATATGTCTTTTGGTTTTCTATTAATTCAGAATCTCTTAAACACAAAGTTTTTTTTTTTTTGCAAAACAATTTAAATCAAATGCTAATTAAGCGTTCATTGCATTGCTAAACTCTCAAGGAATTTTCAATCAGAAAACGTTATCGTTTTCTATCATGACTTTAATAAACTATTCCTTTGAAATGATATACTTTTAATTTAACTATATTATGCTAACGAATTTCATTTCTAAATATAAAGAAATCAATTTTGACTTTTTAACAAACCCTCATTGACTTTTTTTTTTTTTTTTTAATAAATTATAACACCCCTTTTGACGGTACATATTCATAACACAATATTGTTTTTTTTTCTAAAAGAAAAAAAAAAAAAAAGGTATTAAACACAAGACTTTAACGTTATATACATATATATATATGTATATATGTGCATTTGATTTTATATTTAAATAATATATCTTTTGAGTTAAATTTTTGTTTTTTTATGTTTAAGTTATATATAATATATTAAAAGATTATATAAAATAGGTTTTCGCATAAATTTACTTTAAAAAAATAAAAATACAAAATATTATATATACCTACCTTCCATTATTTCGGGAAAAACCATCTGGAACTTAACCGGTTTTTCTTTTTTTTCAACATATATATATTAATGTTTTTTTTTTCAATATATAATATCAGATCTGGTCCGTGATGATGATGAGGAGATCGGTTTATTTTGATAATACTATTTCTGTAGATAATTTTGTACAAGGAGATTCTGTGATGATTTTCTAAAGGAAATTCTGTAATAATTTTCTGAAACTTTCGTATCAATCCAAAGAAAGGAAAATTCTTCAACAAAAACATGAATTTAAAAGATACCAATTCCAATTCGCAACATTTATTAGAACCGTCCATTTGTATAAAATCTATGTATATCTACGAAAATTTTGCATTGTAATGTTAATACAATAAATTTATACTACATATTGAAAAGGAGATTTTTTTTTATTGTGTTTTTTTTATTAAACATCAACATAATATATTGATTTTTTTTATTTTACTTCATTATTTATTCATAAATAATCCTTATAATTTCTTAGAAAATTCTTACGATTATTAACAAATACAGACTATAGAGATTTTGTATATAGGAAATGTTATTTTTGTTTTGTTTTTTATATATTTTTTTTTAATTATTCAAGAAACTCTTTTTTATGTTTATATATAAAATATTAAAATTAAATAAAAAAAAAACGAATTAATATATACGTAGAGATTATCACATAAATGGCGACAGCAAAAAAAAATCCCCTTTTAATTTATGGAAAAATTAACTTGATACTCTACACTATATATATATATATTTACTAATTAACTAATTATTTTCACATAATCATAATATAGTCATAATATTATCTTATATATTAACATCGAGTTTAAAAAAAAAAATTAAAATATTATTATTAATATTACAACATTTTTTCCAATATACAAAAGCTTATAAATATAAATAATTTTTTTTTGTTAATATTCTCCCTATTTATTTGTTTTCAATGAATGAATTTATCTAAAAAAAAAAAAGTTAACAACTTCACAAATTCGATAATAAAAAATAAAGAATGAAAACAAAAAAAACTTTCCAAAATTAATTAAAAAAAAAATGTTTTGATGAATATTTTTAAAATACAAAAATAAATAAATTAGGACAATGTCAAACAATGATTATTTTATAATATTTATTAGTTTATTATATTATTATAAAAATAATACACAATCACAAACTCGCACACGCACCTTTATATTTTAATTTTATACACTTGTATAATAATTATATGATAATATAAGCTCTATAATATGTTTTTTTTTATATATAACTAAATTAATATATTCAAATATTACTTGTAATATTATTCAATTATAGATATGCGTATAATTTTTTTTTGTCAAACCGTCAAAAATCGCTTAAAAGCTTTGAGTTTATTTTAAATAAACACAGTTTTTATTATTTATTATTATTTCATTTATTGTTTGTAATGCGATTATTTTTCTTGGAATTGTTTGATATTTTTTTTTTTTTTTTTATTAATTCATGGTATTATTTATATTTTTTTTTTATTAATTTGTGGTTTAATTAATTAATATAGAATTTGATGATAATAAAAAATGGAATAGAATTCATTAAAAACACAAAAACTTTTTTAATCTGTCATCTTTTGAAATCAAATATTTTTGTATTAAAAATCGATCAGTAATTTGGATAATAATATAAAAATTTGGTATATGTATTGATGCATTGATGTGGATATTATAGACGAGTGTAAGTAATTTAAGGATAGAAATAGCAAAAAAAAAAAAAAAACCCGTCGATGATGTCAATTAAAATGTTACATTGATAGTTAGTATATACATTATTTTTATTTCGACAAACACTTTCCGTGGATTTGTGCATGTTTTCGCATAATTCGTCAGAATAGTATCAAGTACTTTATCAACCACTCCATAAGAGGAGTCACTATCAGTTATAATTTTGAAATATGCATAATTTAAGGGAAAAACCCCAATTAGTTAAATTACAATGGAACGGTCTATGCTTCAGGACGGCTCATTTAAATACAATCAAATTTTTTTTTTATGGTTTTCCTTTCATTTCATTTTCAGTAGAAATGACCATATAAATGTGTTCGATGAAGCATCCTAATTAAATTAAATCGATTTCATTTAATTTACATTGAAATACTATAAAAATATCAGATAAAAATCTATTTATATATGAGAAATTATCCATATAATTTAAATATATTTGAATATAATGCGCTTTATATGCATTACATAATTATTTAAAATTATATCTATATGTTTTTTTTATATTTATATATATATGCATTTTCATTATATTATATTATATTAATAAATATATATATACAGATTGAATATATAAAAATGTATCTTTTTTGTCATATATATACCGCCGTATATACATATATATATATAAAAAAGATCAATGAACGAAAATCTGTATAGTATATATAATATATATATACATTAATTAAATTGTATATATAAAATATTAAATAACAAATAAAAAAAAATATCATTTATTTATACTTTTAAACATATATATATATATATATTTGAATAATATTAAATAATTTTTATTAAATTTACATATTATTTAACATCGCGACATCATTATACAATGCATATATATATATATATAAAGAGATATTTATATATTTATAAATAAATATATGTATTTAATTTCTATATAAATGATGTATAGATATCGCATTTTGTACAATGTCATGATCATTTCTTTTTAATTTTATTTATTTATTTAAAAAATATTTTTTTTTTTTTTTAAATTAAAGTAAATTTTTTTCTGTTGTTTTAATGTCATTTTATTATACGTACATTTTTGTTATATTTATTTTGTATACAATATATTTATTTATTTTTTTTTTTCATTTCAAAATCAACGAACCATGTTCAATATTTTTATATACTTACATATATTCATCGTCGTCGTATGCATGCATATATATGTTTTATATACACACATTTATTATTTATTTACAATTAAACATTATATTTTTTTTTGTTATTAAAATTAAACTTTTATGATGATGAGTAATGTGTGTTATTTTGTATTGTATATTTAAATAAAAAAAAAAAATCCCAGAATGAATGAATGTCGCATTAAACATTATTTTATTGTATATGTAGCGTATATGTATATACATATAGTTAATGAATGAAAATCATTATTTAACTACCTCTTTTGATTTTTTTTTTTGTTGATTTCATATCTGCGTTAAAAATCTCATATGTATACACATCAGACAACATCACACCACTGTATATAGACGTAAATATATATATATATATAGTTAATTATATATACATGAATATTTATAATATTCATTTGATAATGATCTTCAAAAAAAAAAAAAATATTTTCCTAGAATATATATATTTATGTTAATAACAAATAAAATAGTGTAATCTGTAGTTGTAATAAAACGTGGAAATTATTCTGAAAAAAAAAATTCAATTGTTTTTTTTTTTTTTTTTGACTGCGTCGACCGTCGATTCAATAAGGGAGAAATAATCAAAGAAATCTTTCAGATATCCTATATACTTGATTTATTTACAAACATTAATAATGAATTATAATCCAAATATTGAACTGATAAAATCAAATATACGTTTAATTGATCAATTAAAAATATATAAATTCCCTCACATAAATACAAAATAAATAATTTTAAAAAATATCTACAAATAAAATTACTATAAAAATTCAATATTTATCATTTTATTAACACATATATAAAGTTAATTTACAAAAAAATAAAATAAATACCTATTTAGAAACACAATTTACGTGTACAGAGAGAGCAAAAAAAAATAAAATTGTTTTTGGAAAAAATAATATTTTATATATATACGCAATAATTTATTTAAATGAATTAAAATACACAATATATATTTTGCAATGTCATAAATAACATTAATTTTCTTATGAAATTTAAAAAGGTAAAAATCAAAATATAAATAAACAAGAAACCAGAAGAAAAAAAAAAAATGTAAATATACCTCTATTATTTATTTATTTTTGTGTTACTATACTTTTATTTAAAAAAAAAATAAATTGTATTTATTTTTGATCTTCAAAAACAATAAAAAAAAAAGTATAAAATTACATCTTGTTGTCTTCTCGTTTCATATATAAAGTCATTGAAAAATGTTTTATTTTGAATAATCGATATACAAGAAAAAATTTTTTGTAATTGTTTGTAACATTTATTCTGAAATATTTTATTATTACGCAATTGTATATGGATGGAGGGCATCAATTTCAATTCTTCTTCTGAGAATATTACAAGAAAGAAAATAAATAATACAATTGTATTTTATGATTCTGATGTATAGAAATAAATATATATATATATATAAATATATAATAATCTGTAATATACCATTTTGAGGTAATCTATTATAGTTATACATATTTATATATACGATGAAAATAATATTTCATTATTAAATTTTATATACCATAAATTTATTATAAATTTGCGGTTTCCAAAAAATATATTAATTTAAAGGAAATTGTATTTTATTTCGTTCGTCCTTCGAACATATATTATATGAATTCAATTTGTTATTTCCTTAATATAAATAATTTGCAATTTTATTACTGAACTAAATTAATTTTATTTTTGTTATATATTTATTTTGATGGAACAACAATTTTTTTTTTGGAAGACCTTCATCCATTTCGCATCTCATTTATATTTATATATATTTCATTGCATATATAAAGATTTTTTGTTTTATAGAAAGGGATTTTTAAACGCATAATTAATATATTTGCGTATTCTGTAAATTTAAATTTATAGGTTATATTTTGTAGGTGGTGTTCTTTCTATTCGCAAATATCTCATCAAATGTGTTTTTTTTTTCTGTATATTGTTTTGGATTTAAACAGTATTTAAAAAATTGATTGATTTAAACATATAAAATCAATCAATTTTTAAATCTATGTATATTTTAATGCGTTTTATTTAATATGTTTTTAAAACATTTATTTCGAAGGATGAAATTTGTTTCAGTTTTTTATTTATTAAGAAATAGAATAACCAATTTCCATACTTATATTATTCAAAAGGGTAAAATATTATTTATTATTTTTACACCCAAAAAAACAGTACTTCAATTTTTTAATGATATTTCATAAATAAATATACATTTAATATTCATGAAAGAAAACAAATTTACAAATTTATATCTAAAATAATTTCAATTTTCCATTTTTATTCAAATAAAAAAGGTTTTTTTTATTAAATAGAATTTTCAACACACAGATTCAAAATACCTTTAAATTATAATTTCCATTTTATCAAAAAAAAAAAAAAATAAAAAATAAAGTATTCAAATTTAATAATAATAAAAAATTTATAATGAAATGATTTTGTTTTAAATGTAAATAAAAGACAAAAATAAAAAAATTCCCTGCACAATCATTTCAAAGAAAATAAATTGAAATCTTATATATATTATTTTTAAATATACATATTTATATTGAATAAAATAAAATAGGTATTTTTTTTTTAAATACTTTCATGTAATATATATCTTAAAGATGCGTTATCTGTGTTAAAAAAAACACAATAAAATATTATATTGAAAAAATTGTTTATATTTTCCGTAACGCATTTAAGTATTAAATATTAATTTTTGCTTTAATATTAACGTATTTTAAAATGTCCACATATAATTTTAATAATAATAATCATAATATTGATATTATAAAACAATAATTTATTAAAAAAAATAAATATAATAATAATATATTTATTAAATTATTATAATATTAAAAAAAAATCCATCGATTGTGCATATAAAATGAAGAAAAAGTAAATGTGTTATTATTGGAAAGTATAATTTAAATGTTAAATATATGTTCACTTAAAATTCTTGTCTATTCTCTATTATAATATTAAAAAACAAAACCTATAAATAAAAAACATGCATCTATGTATTTTAATAAAAAAAAATAATTAAATTTATTTATTGTATACAGTGCAAAAATATGCAATTATATATTTATAAATACATTTTCTTTTTCATTTATATATATGTATAATATACAAAATAATATATTGCGGCGGCGACCACGCAAATTGAAAACTGAAAATTTAAATGTAAAATAAAAAAGTAAAAAAAACCATCCATATATAAACAGCTGTCTTTTATATATTGAATATATTTTACTTGGATATATAAATTTACAAATAAACTCTATATCTATATGTATATTATATATATACTATACTAAATAAAAATTAATAATATATGAATATAGATTCCATAAAAAGCATTACAATTATTGCATAATACAGGTATGAAATTAAATATATACATATATATTGTATGTATAGATATAGATAGTATATATATAAAGTAAACTCAGCAAGTATTACCTTATATATTTTTCTTTTTTTGTAATATTATATTTTTGTACTATATGTGCACAATAATATATT
This sequence comes from Dilophus febrilis, assembly GCA_958336335.1. Taxonomy (NCBI): domain Eukaryota; kingdom Metazoa; phylum Arthropoda; class Insecta; order Diptera; family Bibionidae; genus Dilophus; species Dilophus febrilis. Next base: position 4,143,586 of record OY284469.1, on the reverse strand, counting down.
AGTACATGGATTTATACACGTTCATATTTATATATATAATATAATATAATACTCATTTTAAGTTACAAAATTGTGCTTTTGGTATATCTTATTTCTTTATATTACACTTAAGTTATGGCATAAAGTTAACAGGCTGCTTTATATAGAATTTTTAATTATTAAAATTGAAATTTCTTTGGATAATTTAAAGAAATTTGGTTTTTTTTGAACTGTTTTCTAAAGAATTATAATTCAAGTAACATAATTAATGTATTTCTATCATTATTTTTTAAACAAAATTTCAACATCATAAAATATTAATAAATTTACAAAATCTATAATTGCAGTTGCAATAAGGTACACTAATTTACATTCGGTATTGTATAAAAAATAATAATAAATATCGCACTCAACTAATATTCATTTCATATCTATATAGTTATATACACAATTGATTTAAAGATAAATAAACATGATGTTTAGAAAATTATAAATGAAAAAAAAAAAAAAAAAACAACAATCTCTAGATTTTCATTTATTTCTAATAAAACTGCTGCTATACAAAAAAAAAAAAATTATTATTTAAAATAAATGCATATACAAATTCTGTAATAATACTAATAATGTGTAAAAATGTAGTACTTATATATGCATTGCATCCAATAATATATCTAAAACATAATATAATATTAAATAAAAAAACATCATTCAAATAGCACACTATATACGGTATATGGTGTATCGCTCTTATACAGCTTCCTCCTTTCAAATTCAATTTTATTTAGTTTTTTTTATTTTACTATTTAAATTTGTATTTTATTATGTATACATATAATACATTAATATTTGTATATGGTTTTTTGGTTTTTGTTTTAGTAATTTAATAAGAATTTAATTTATATTTATTATACAAGAAAAAAAAAAATAAATAAATACATCTAATATATAAGATTATAAATTATTATTATATATTTGTTATAAATGCGCGCATATTGAATTAAAAACAAAAAAATTATTATATATTTATTATATTGTAAATGTCAGGTTGTATGTTTTTTTTTTTTTTTTAAATACCTATTTCCATATAAATATTGAATCATTTATAACGTAATAGATATAATTATACATATATTTCTTCTTATCATTATAATATATATATATATATATATATATAATATATAGATAATTTATTTAATTACGAATGTCTTTCTAAATGTTTGGTGTAAAAACGAAAAAAAAATTAATATTTATTTAATCACAAATGATTGTTGATGTTGATATTATTATTATTATTATGTTAATTGAATACAAATTTTTTTTTATACCAAAAACCATTGCGTTTCTATTTCTATGGGCTATAATTCTTAAAACAACTGTGAATAGAAGACTTACTATTTTAGGAAATCTATTAATCGTCGTCGAAAATCGTGATGTATGAGCCCTTGTTCATTCACGTGTGATTGTTATGAATATTGTAAGAGCAATACAAGATGACTAGAAATGGATATCAAAAGGAATCAAAAATAATATTTGAAATATTCAAAATCATGGTATATTTATTTTTAGGAACAAACTATTGGAAGTATAGTGATGAGTGAATTCTCATAGTTAAGTATATTCCATAAAAAAGGTACGGTAGTTCTTGAAATGGTTACTTTAAAAATAATGTTTAGTATAACTGCAAAAACGTGATGGTATATGGAAAGGTGTAATGATGAAACAAGAATGAGGAGCCGAAATTAAGAGTATTAGAACGTATTGTGTTTATAAACTGTGAATATAAAATGGATAGTAAGTATGTAGAAACCAAAAAACAAAACACATGATAAGTTTAAAGTATCCATATCATTTTTACCCATATATAAACGCAATTATACGATTATAAATCAAAAATCTCAAACATTTTAAAAAAAACTGTGAATAACAAATCAATGTTTTATCAAATAAATATTATTTCGTTCGTATACTAATACAATTCATAAATAGATAGATAAATATATCACAAACCCAAATCAATAAAAGCAAAATAATATATATAAAATATAATTGTTTTTAATTGATAAATTTTTTCAATTATGCGATAACCATATAAAATAAATTATTTGGCACGTTACAGAGTATAATAAATATTTCTATATTTGTATATACATAACATATACAATAAAAAAGATATGCCTGCGATAATATAAATATATAAATGAAAGTTGTTATGAATGTTGATTGTTTTTATTTAATTTTGTGTATTTTCTAGAAAAATAAAAAAAAAAAATACGCCATACAAAACGAAGAATAATTATTTTATTTTTTTTGCTTCTATAATTTTTTAAATATACTCACATATTAGAAAATATATATATTATCTCATAAATTATTAAACATCTACATATAGAGGTAATTGTTTATAATAATATATTAATAAAAAAAAAAAAACACATTTAAACGATTACAATATACCATATATTATTTATACGCTATATTTTTTATTTTTTTTTATCATATTTGATAGCAATTTGTATTTTATTTTTTTTTTTTTTATTTTCTATATGCTCATATATAAGATTTTACTAAAAAAAAAGATACTAATCTTTATATTTATATGTGAATTTCACAATTATTATATTAAATAATATATATAGACGGTATATGATAATATACAAACGAAGTATATATGAAATAAAATGAAAGAAAAGAAAAAAAAAACCAATTCTATATTGAGATAATGAGGAAAATTTTATCGTATTCCATTAGCGTTGTTGTCCATAAGGTTTTTTGGGTATTTTTTTTTAGCTTATTATATAAGAATTATTTTTGGTTGATAAAAATTATTAAAAAAGATAAAACGACTATGGATGATGAATCTTTAAACGATGCCCGCATCATATAAATAAATACTTTATGATTGATGTATTTTCTTTTTAAATGAAATATTTCTCTTACAAAATTATTATAGAATAATAAATAATTTGATTTCATTAGATAACAAAAAAAAAAAAACAAAAAGTATATTTTTATTATTTTTTTGTGACCTGAATAATTTGACCATTAATTTCTGATATTTTTGCTATAGATTTTCGTTTTTAATTTAATGATATTATGAAATAATTAAATCAATTATTGATTTATGATTTCTCTCTGTTTGTTTTTTGCAATATTTTTATCATTTATCTTTCTGCGCTTTCTAAATAAAATGCGTTGACTTAATTTTTCCAGATAATGGGATTTTCTTTTTGTAATCAAAGATTAAAAGTGAATTTTGTTCGCTATTACGTCAGAATTGATTTAGCGCCCTTAAAACTTCGGAATTCTATTATCGTGAGACCCGTATAATGAAATCACTTAATTAGGCGATGCGGATCTCTGTGATGCATTTGAATACATATAGATGATTTTGGGTGGCCAAACTTTAATAATATGTGGATGAAATTTATGAAAATTAGAAAATAAAAGCAAACATAATATAGAGAAAAAAGCAGTAAGAAAAAATAATTCATATGCTTTTAAACAATTGTGCCCAAGTTGTATTTTATGATAAGGATAAGTCTTTAGATAGGAATGATTGATAGTAGTAAAAAGGAGGAAATACTATATCTCTATAAGAGACTGTTCCATATAGTCATTTTCATTTTTCTAATTCATTTTTAAGATATTCAAGTAAAGTTATAAATAACAAAAAATATTATTACTATGTATTTATCAGACTTAATTCAATTTTTTGACAAATCAATCAAGGACATATATATATGAATAAAAATATGTTATACAATCTATAAATGTCTCATAAAATTTGTATGACGTATTTAAAAAAAAAAAACCTATCCCATTTTTCCTAATTTATTCAATATCCTGATTGCTTATGGTGTTGTATTTATTTGTATTTATTTTTTATATTCATCAAATATCAATTGAACAATCTAAGATTTCATTTATGTGATTGTCCGCAATGTATAAATTTTTCATTGAAAAAAAAAAAAATAAATAAATATATATATTTGTATAGTGTTAAAATGTTCATGAAATTAATTATATCAAACAATATATATATATATATATATAAGAGTTATATTGAATAGTTTATCAAGTAATATGAATTTAAAAAAAATACATATATGTATATCTATGAATTAAATAATTATAATTATTGTATTTAGGTTCGTTTTTTTTTTTTATTTAACTTTAATTTTAATGATTTTTTTTTTAGTTTGTGAATGTATTTATATAATATGCGGTTAAATACCAACTGATAATAATGTAAATTATACAATTATATAATAATATATATATACATATAACAAGTATGCAAATTTTGTATTTTAAAAATGTTACAAATAAAATTATAACAAGTTTTTAAACTAAATTATTTTTGTGTAAAATTTAAAATAATTAATTATATTAATTGTGTATATATTTGGAACCCAATTCTATATTCATTTTATTATATATAGCTATTTGTTCGTTCCTTTAAGGTATAGTATCAACTTATCTCCTGGAATACATCGGAGTTTCGTTGCTATGACCCCAACTTATTTAGGTAATACATTAAATACTGTAAAGTGATTTTGGATGGTAAACAATACAATAATATGTGGATTAATTTATGAAAATTTGAAAAACAGTAACAACTGAAAATCAGTAAGAAAAATAACTCATTTGGTTTTAAACAATTGTCCAAGCTTACCTATCCTATTGTAATCTTGTTTTTAAGTTCAATGTCAATTATTTTCTTTCAATTATTATCAGGAAAAATGGTTAGATATTTTCTAATTATATGATCGTTACGCATACACCTTATGGGTTCTTAAACCCATCATTCGATTTACCTTTGATTGGACTATCTCTATAGAAATTTTAACTTAAAGATCACAAAATGTCTTTCAAAGGTGCGTTTACTTGATTCAATATGCAGTAACAAGGTATGATTGGAGTTGGAGTTATGTAATTTCAAACAGAATCAAGTGATTTTATATTTTTTTATGAAATAATTAAAAAAAAAAAATATGTATCATAAAAAACTAATCAGTCAGCAGTATACGAGAATTCATTTATAATAAAAAAAAAATAAAATATATATATTAAATATATTACAACCAACAATCAATGGTAAATAATAAAAAAAAAAATGGTAAATTCTAAACAAAAAGTTATATATATCAACAATAACAGCAGCAGTTGTTTTTTTTTTAATTTTTTAAAGTTGGAAAATGGGTGTTTAAGCAACTTTCAGTTATTTTGATTCATATACGTATATATATATAATTAAAATTCTTTTTATTTTAATTATAACAACCTTGTACTTATAATTTTCCTTTTAAATTATGACATATGCATATATATATATATATATATATATATATAATAAAATGCTGTAACAACTAATCATTAATATTTATAACGTATATATTATATATACAAAATCAAATATATACCATATATTTATAATTTATATATACATATATATATATATAATATAGTTATTTATTACGTAATGAAATATGAATTTGAAAATAAAATAGAAACAAAAAAAAAAAAAATCCTATTTTTAAAATTATTATACATTACTTCGTATATATATGTTCATTTAATTTACGTAAAAGTACATGTTGTTCATATATAAATAATATTATTATTTTTATTATCAAAGCATGTGATTTTCTATGTCACTTATTTATACATATATATATATATATGTGTAAAGCGCTAGATTGCCACTCACTCAATATATATATTTTATATCACATATAAATCGTTTTATATCTATAAATATGTATAAAAATATATCATGAATTGTTTTTTTTTTATATTATCATTTTAAGGGTCGTGCATGTATTCTATGAAAATGTTCAACAATAAACATTTTTTTTTTAAATATATAATTAATTAATTACATATAGATATATATATAGATGACATGTGAAATAGATAGAAAAAAATTACAAAATATACAATCATTTATTTTATAACCTATACTTAAAAATTATTTACAGTATTAATTATTATATATATATATCGGTTTTGTTTTGTTTTAATTGTAGAATTTAATTATATTATTGTTGTATACGCTCACAATTTTACAAAAAATTTAATGTACCAAATCATATTGGCGCCTTCATTATTATATGCATATATAATAGTATACAAATAGTACGTATATATTTGTTTTGTATATATAGCAAAAAAAAAAAAAAATTCCCTCCCTGTGAATATCTATTTATTTTATACAAAAAAAAATAATGATACATTTATGTTAGATGCGATAAAAGCCATACATAAGTGCAAATAAATATATACATAATCTTATGTATTTATTTTTATATGAATATATATTTAAATTTTATTCGGAATAAATATTTTGTCATTAGTCCAACCAAATATAATAATAATAATAATATGTAAATTTTTGTTCAAATGAAAGTTTTCTATATAATGAAAATAAATAGTGTATAATATATTTTATTTTATATATATAGCTATACATATTTATTATACATTTAAAATTTAAACAAATGTTTTTCTCGTTCTTTTACTTTATTTCATATATGTAGAATATATATACGTTTTCCACAAAAACCTGTTGTATATATAAACAAATAAAAATAATGATATATTGAGGGTAGGAAAATGTCGGAATAAAATTTGTTTAAATCTAAATTAGTTAACAACAGTTTAATAAATGATTTTTTTTTGTTATATTTATTTGATATCGTTCCGGCATAAATTCTTTAGAGCAATCGAATTTATGACCATCAATTTGTATAATAAGCAAAAGGATTAACGCATTAAATAAAATTACAAAAATAAAATTGTATTGCAATTTATTATATTTCTATATTATATTTCTGTATGATAGTATGATAGATAATGATATGTCTGTATTTCTGTGCATAAAAAAATTATATCTTGGTTTTTGTTTTAAAGATAATTATGCCTGATCAGGCCTGATCAGGATTGCAATTGATCAGGGCAAATTTAAGTCGGTTCTACTTTTTTTTTGCTAAAATTAATTGAAGATTTATTATAGTAATATTATAGATTATTTATATAACTGGAATTTACAGATTTATAAGAGCTTGAGAGTTTTACAAATTAGATCTGCAAAAAGGATCAACAATAACGCATAATTCCACAAAACAAGTAATACCTTTTACCAAAAAATAACCTACCTGTGATGCATCCACTCCAATTCTACTCCAATTCTTATACTCCAAAATATACTCCAATATAATAGTTTTGCATAAAGTTGAACAACAATAAATTTTATGTTTACTTTTAACATAACAAATTATTTTTTTTTAAAAGTAATGTTGATAATTGAGATTTTAACACATATTAAATGTTTATAATATGTATAGTTTATTGTAAATATGAATATTTTATGAATAATTTATTATAATATATTTAATGAATTGAGTAGGTAGTAGATCCTATATATAATATTATAGATATTTTATTCAAGAAAAATTAATTTTAAAAAATTTTCCCTATATTTACATGATAGCTTTTATTATTGTATTTACCTTATTTACGAATTTAATATGAATGGTTTTATTATAATATTAATATATGTGTTTAAAGACCACTGATATAAAATGTGTATTTGTTTAAGAAAAAAATACACAGTTTTTTTTATTATTAAATTTATATTAGTCATTTAGTTAGCGTTTCGAATATAATTTTATTTATGATATATATAAAAAGGGAATTCACTGAATTTAATTGTTTTTAAAAACATATTCATTTTATTGATTTTAAATAAATTAACACAAAATAATTTCTATATCAGAAATTTAATTTTTTTTTTTTTTGTTCGTTACTACTGCAGAATCGGCCCGTAAAGCGCCCGTAAAACCTCGGAATTCTATTGCCGTGAGCCCGTAACGAAATCACTTAATCAGGTGATGAACCTTATAGATGCATTGAATACACTTAAGTGATTTTGGGTGGTAAATCGCTATTATAATATGTGGATTAATTTATGAAATTTGGAAAATAAAGCAAACATATGAGATAAAAAACAAACTTTTACTAAAACAAAATAAGAAAAAATCACTCATATGTTTTCAAACAATTGTCCAAGTTGCACTTTAGGTGGATTAGATAAGATGAAATGTTTAATTTTTAAATAACTGATAATCAAAAGTAGGGGGAAATACTAGTTACTAGGTAGACTATTCCATAATCTTGCTGTTCTTGGGAAAAATGAATTTCCAAATCTGTTTGTTCGCAAAAAACTAATAGATACGGAATATATGAATGAGCCTTTTGTGAATTTCTCGAATTATAAGAGAATTTAATTGGCTCAGGAATTAGCTTTAAAGTTTCATTAGAGCATTCATGGTAATAATACCCATAAAACTTATTCATTAAATATAATTTACATTTTTTACTATCTCAATATCAGAATATGTCTATGTCTGAAAAAATCATTCTTGCAAAAGAAAATGAAAAAATAATCATCAAAAATTATTGTAATATATAAAAAAAAAATTATATTATTATATAAGTTATCCAAAAAAAAAAACAGTAAGTGTTTTATGTTTGGAATTTAAGTAAGTATATTTGAAAGTTAAAAGTATTTTTTTAAAATTGAAATTTCCTCAAATTTAATAATTTACATTTCTGTTGCTTTCATTGAATCATATATAAAATAAATTACAAAGATATATTTAATTAGGAAATTCCCATAAATATTGTATATTTAAATTAAAATGTACAATATATTTTTAAAATTAAAAATAAAAAAACAATTGTTTATTTATATATACTTACCAATTACCATATATATATATATATATATATATATAAAATATATTTACAGAATAATTACGTACGTATATAGTTAATATATTTTCTTGAATTTATATAATTATAAATAAAATTGGTAAAAGTTACTTAATAAAATTTCACTTTTTAGTTCCAGTTTAAACATTATTATGAATAATTATACAAATTTTTATATTCATATCTCAAACGAACCATATACCATAATCTATTTACCTTATTAATATATAATATTATTATTACTGCAATTTCAATTACCAAATGTATTTAAAGTTAAAATGTTATTAATTTACATTTTCCAATTATATATTTTTGATTTCAAATATCTGAAAAAAAAAAACTAAAACTAAAAGAACGGAACGGTGAAATTATAATCCAAAGATTAATAATATGACATATTGTTATATAATAACCCACCAACATTAAGATCTCTTACCCAAATTTGGTTTTACTCGTACACGATTACCTCATTGTTTTATATAAACAAATGTCACCAGAAAAGAAAACTCATAAGACAACCAAAAAGAATAAATTAAAAAAAAAAAAAAACAACAAATTATTTATATTTTTTATTACATTTTTTTGTAAGTCATTTATTGAATTAAATTATAATTAATAGAATCCAACAATATAGTTTTGAAATAGTTTTATATTTTTTTTTTGTATATTATATATATGTTGTGTATATATACATAATATTTTTTGTGTTTTTAATTTTATTTATTTATATATTATATTATATATATTCGTAAAAGAATTAATTTGAAATGTTTTTTTTTTTTTTTGTGTTTTGTTTTTTATTTTTTTTTTTATTTCACTATATATTAAACTTATATAGTTTTTATTATTCATATAGAAATTAAATTAAATATAAAATATCCTTAAATTTAAATCAAACAAAAGAAAAATAAAATAAAATAAAATAATAGAGGGAATAAAGAAATTATTAAAAATTATATTAAAATATATATATATATACCATATAGATATATATATGTGTGTGTGTGTGTGTGGTTGAGTCTCGCAGTGTGTGGGTATATATATTTCTATGTGTTTTTGTCTGTAATCTGTATTTCAATTTTATTCCAATTTTTATATATACTTAATAATATATAATTAATAGAAAAAATCAAATCAAAAATCACTTGTCGTTTTCCTCTTTTGTTTTTTTTTTTTATTTTTTGTTATTAATAATTTTCATCGGAAATTTAATTTATTCATTAAAAAATAATTAATTAAGATATCTTTTAAAAAAAGAATAAATTTTTTTTGTTTTTAGTATTTATTTATTTATTACATATATATATATATATATGTATTATACTTATAATTTTAATTAAATTAAAAATAAACATAATTATAATTCGATATCATAATTATATATATATGTATATTGCATTAAATTAAAACCATTTTTTAAAAAAAAAACAGAAAAAAGAAGCTTTTCATCATATCTTGTTTGTGGTTTTTGTTTTTCACATCAAAAATTACATTAAAAAAAAAAAAAAATTATTTTGTCTCACATTTAATTATAATTTAACATTTATTTTGGTTTTGGTTTTTTTTTCTGGTTTTTATTTTTATTTATGAGTAAAAGAATTTATTTTTAAATTGGAATTTAATCAAAAAATTATTATTAAAATTATTATTATTATTATTATTATTATTATTATTATAATACTTAATGTAGAGCAACCACAAACCAACCGACCAAATACAAATAAAAAAAAAAAAACATATTCAGTTTGTTTTATTATATCAATATAGAAAATCAGAATATACACAATTATTATTATATAAAAAATCATTATTTTATTTAAAAGACTTTTTAAAATAATTTGTATTTGTTTTATAGTTTTTTTTTTAAATATTTTTTACTTTTTTTTTTTTTTTTGGTGAATTGTTTTTGATTATTTTATCTGATATCATTTTATTTTATATCTTTATTTTCTGATATTTATGATTTAAAAAATTTTTAGTATACATTCATTTTAAAAATTATTTACTAAATATTTTATAGATTATATATATGTTTTTATAACTTATACAAAAAAAAAAAAAAAACAAAACGAATTAAAATTATTATTATTATTTTAAAAAAAATTCTACTTAATAATTTTCAAAAAAAAAAAAAAAATTATATTTTTTTTTTCATCACAGAAATGTGTTTTTTTTTATTTTACATGTATTTTTTATTTTTATCTTTTATATATAGATTTTTTTTTCTCTTAATTTTGTTTGTTTTTGTATTTTTTCCTTTTTAAATTAATATTTATTTATGATTTTCAAATATATGCGGCGCGGCGGTGGTGGTCTCTTATTATACAATTTTATTTTTATATTAAAAACATTTTATGTTTTTTCATCTTTTATAATCTGTGCATGAATTTTTTTTTTTTATAGTGTTTTGAAATTGTATGTTTTGTTTTTATTTTCATTTTAACAAAACAATTATAGATTGTATAACTATAAAAAATATTATGATTGTTAAGAGATTAAAAATACTGCATTTACATACAATTTTATTTTTTAATTTATAAATAAATTATATATATATATTATATATATATATATATATATATATATGTATTTATTATAATAAAATTTTATGCGTAATATATTTTGTTATACATATATAAGTACAAATGATTTTTTTTTTTTGTTTTTAAATGAACTATTATTGAACGATTTGTGTTTAAACAAAAAGAAATGTAAAAAAAAAAAAACAAAATATGATTTAATTAAAAAAATGATGAAGAAATGATGTGGTATATCAAAGAAAAAAATAAAATTAATTAATTAATTAATGAAGAAATTTGGTAAAAAAAAAAAATAATAAAATGTTGTGAAATTTGATTGTCATAAAAAAATTCATTGCTGCTGTTTTGTTTTTTTTTTTTTTTTTTGTTTTAATCAAACATCAAACTTTTAATTTTTGATTACACAAAGATTCTGAATATTTTTATCTTCATATATATTAATTATATTACTTTTGTTATTTTGTCAAAAATATAAATACTCTTTTTTTTTTAACAATGATTGATAATTTTATAATATGCGAATAATTATTAAGTATTATTTATTGTATAGTAAAAAAAAACATTTGGTTTTCTGATAATGTATCTATATAATTATAACTGACTGAAGCAAAAATAAAAAGAGTAAAAGCAAAAACAAAGATAATAGAAATTTTAATTAAAATATATATGAAATTAAAACCAAAAAAAAAAAAAAAACCAAGTAAAAAACATTGATACTTATCGTATAATAAATTATATATGAGTGAAAAAAATAATACAATAATGGAAAATTTATTATATACAGATGGAATTTCCAAAGTTTATCTGAATTGTTTTCGATTTGATTTATATTATATTTGTTTTTCAATAATTAATTTTTTTTTATAATTATTTTTATATCTTTAATTGTGTACCGCAGGTAAAATTACCATTAAAAAAGGTTAATGTACTTTATTATACAATTTAAAAAAATTAAATAAAAATTCTTTTATGACAATAAAAATCCAAATAAACCAACATTTTCTTCTTTGTTTTTTTTTTTAGCTTGGCAAAAAAAAAAATTTATTATTAATTTAATTGAATATTTTAAGCTCTCTCTCTCTCTCTCCCTCTTTCTCCATCTCTGTGCATATAAATGTCTCTATAAATAATTTAAAAAAAAAAATTATTTATATGCTATTAAAATATTGATTTTTTTTTTTTTTTTAAATAAATCCCCATATAATATAATATCAGTATAAATAAAATTTCGTCTTTCAAATTATATATGATATGATTATATTTATTTATCGTATGTATATATTAAAGAAACATTTTTTAAATGATTTTAGATTTTAGATACCCCTCTAAATAAAACTCACCAGCACTTCTCATTCTCATCATTATAGATATGATCTGAAAAATAAATCAATATAAAAAAAAAAAAACTGTTAACAAAATATATTAACTAACTAAATTGCCATAAAATTAAAAATTATTGTTCCAATTTTGAATTGTTATTTGTATAAAAAAAACAAAAAATAAATAAAAAGTTCAATTTAATAGAGAGATATGCGGTTTAAAATTCACTTGCTATTAAAAAAATTTGTTTCTTTCATATTTTTCAAAAAAAAAAAAAAAAAACGTGTAATTCGTGTCAAAAACTGATTGTTTTTTTTTTTTCTAATCTCGTAACCTTTAAAATTTAATTTTATATATGTATAATAATCAATCAATTCTTTCAATTTATTCCCCGTTTCAAATCAAAAAACAATTTCAGCGTCATATTTTTTTTTTTTATTCAATTTTGTATTCATTAATTTTATTTTATTAAATAAAAATTGATTTTCTTTTACCTTTAAAAACATTGATACTTATATAATCATTTTTTTGTGCATTATTTTTTTTTTTTTTATTTTTGTATATTGCTAAACATTTTATCATAAATCTTTTCTATTTTTTTTTTCATTTCCTATTTTTCACAATATTTTTTTTTTTTATTTAATTCCTATTTTTTTTTTATATAAATAATCATTTTTTTCCTTCACGATATTTTTAATCACATATATTTATTTTTTTTTTTTATTTAAATTATTTATTATCCATTTATTTTTTTTTTTTTATAATAATAAAAACGTAATTATTTTTGAAAAATAAAATGTCAATAAACCCGAAAATATAATAATAATTACTGATAAATAATATAATTTGTGTGTGTGTGTGTGTGTATGTTGTTGTTTTAATTTAGTATTTAAATACTATTTAAATATATAATATATAATTTTTTTTTTGTATATTAACATTTCATTAAAAATTATTATAAAATTTACAAATATAACAAATTCACATATATATAATTTTTTTTTTTTCAATTATTAATACTAAAAAATAATTGAAATATAATAAATTATTTGAAAAAAAAAAAAAAAATACATTTAGAATTGAAGAAATTTTGAAGCAAAAATATTTATTATCATCATCGTAAAAAAAATCTAAAAAATATACCTTTTTTTATTTTTTTTTTTTTTGAATAATTTATTCACATATTAATAATATAATGAATATAATTTAGATTAGTTTTTTTTTTTTTTTTATATTTATTAGCACATTTGAATATTGAATAAGTTAAAAAATTTTATCTTTAAAAAACAATGTTTGAGACCCACCAAAAATAATTAATAAATTTTTCCATATATGTATAAAATGAGAATATTAAAAGTAAAAAATATAAAATAAAGAAAGAAAAAAGCGTATATATATTTTTTTTTTTTTTTGTTTTTAATTATGTTTTCTTTAATAATTTCTATAATAATACAATTTTTAATTGAAAATTTTACTTTAAAAATTTATAATCAAAAAAGTTTTAATTTGTTTTTTTTTTTATTTTATTTGTAAATACCTACACTTAAATTTATAAACACATATACAAGAAAAACAAAAAAAAATTAAATAAAAATATAATGAGATCAATAAAAATATGTGTTTCATTTGTATTATTAAAATTTATTTTCTTTTTTTAATATATAATAAAGTTTATATAATGGAATTTTAAATTTTATACGATTTGATTTTGGTGGTGTTTATACGATGATGATGATGATAATAATTATTTATATAATATATGATGCGTATAATAATATTTAATTGAAATAAATGTTTATATTATATATATAGATAGATAGAGTATAGTATTAAGTATATAAATATTAATTATTTCTTATTTGAAAAAAAAAAAAAAAAAAAAAAAAATAATAGAATTTTATATATTATAACATATACTCACGCCCAACGTCAAGTTAAATCCCAAAGTTTTTTTTTTTTATTTTTTAATAATTATTATTCAACATTTTTAATATTTATTTACATATATATTAATAAATAATAAAATTTTTGTTTATATACACACACACACACATATAAACAAACAAACACACACACACACACACACACACATTAATTATAGAGAACAATTTTTATTATGATAATGATAATTCATTAACTTGACCAAAAAATTAAGAAAGATTAATTAATATATAAGACATTTATAATATATATTACTAATATAAATTTTGAATATATATGCAATTATGCATATTAATTAAATATTTATATATAAATAAATATAATACGTTAAAATAAAAAAAAAAAAAAAACACTTTGATTTTAGCATATTACCAAATAAAAATTTGCACAATATCGAACTTTACAAATACAAAAAAAAAAAAAAACCACATCTAATTTATTTTCATAATTATCACGCCAACAATAATTTTTATGGCATTGATATTAATTTATATAAATAACTTTATTTTATTTTTATTTTTTTTTTTGTTATTTTAGGTACATTTCACTTGAATTATTATTTATTTATGTATAAATATATTTTATATATATATATATAGTGATCTTTTTTGTTGTTTTTATTATTTATTATTTAAATAATATATTTAGTAAAAATAATATTTCTTTTTTTTTTTAATTCAAATTCATGTGTGTGTGTGTTTTGTTGTTGTTTGTGTTGTTAACGATAAAAATTTCTATACAAACATTTGCTTAACACAGATTATTTTTTTTTTTTATATATGAATTATACTTAATGTTAGGAAAAAAAAAAAAATAATTAATTTTTTGTATAAAGATATTTTATTTAGATTTTATTTTTTATATTATTTTATTTTTTTTTTTATTTTGTGTGTTTGTGTTATTGAATAATAAAAAATGATCACTTCTTTTCGATTTTTTTAATTCATTAATGAATTCCAAATTATACTATTTTTTAAAGTCTTTCGTAGAAAAAAAAAAAAAAAAAAAAAAACAACGGAAATTCCACATAAATAGAAAAAGAGAAAAAACCAAAAATATTAATGAATTAATTAATTATATATTATATGTAAAATGTGTGTTAAAAAAAAAAAAAAAAGAAAAACAAACAAAATGAATGAGAAACGAAAAAAAAAAAAAACACTTTTTTTTTTATTTTACAACTCGATTCAATATAATAAATTTATCAACTAGAAATATTAATTATAATCTCTGATGGTACATCATCAGAAGACAAAGGAAGAGATGCTATTGTTGTTGCTGTGTTTAATGATGTTGATGATGATGATGATGTGTTTAATGATGTGTTTAATGATGATGATGATGATGGTGTTGATGATGAAGATGATAATGGTATTGATATAGATGTAATTATCGATCATGTTGTTAACCACGCTGTATTACATGTACAATATGGTGTTGGAATCACAGGTGCATAATAGATACCATTTGCATATAATAATCCTGGTGGTTGTAATTGCATTGGTTGTTGTTGTTGTTGTGTTTGAGTTTGTTGTTGTTGTTGTTGTGTTTGGTGTTGTGTTTGTTGTTGCAGTTGCTGTTGTTGCTGCTGTTGTTGTTGTTGTTGCTGCTGCTGCTGCTGCTGTTGTTGGTGTTGGTGTTGTTGAATGTGTTGTTGTTGCTGTTGTTGAATGTGAATTTGTTGAGATTGTTGTTGTTGTTGTTGCTGTTGTTGATGCTGTTGCTGTTGCTGTTGTTGTTGTTGTTGTTTGTGTTGTTCTCTGCAATAGACTTGCATTGCCAATGTATCAATTAATAATAGTGTTTGACGACGTTCATGTCCCATTAAACAAACGGTTGACGTTTCAACAACACTATGTAAATGCATAAGGTACTGATATTGTAAATGTTCTTCGTCGGCGCCCCAAAAATGATTTCTTAAATAGGCTTCAAGTTTTATCGTTTGCGTGGATATATCCGGAAAATCAATGAAAAATCTTGAGCACATGTATCGTTCTAAAATTTTAATTCGATCATGATCAACAGGTATATAATTACGCACCAATAAATTACAATATTTTAATAATCCACCACCGCGAATCTCTTCGGGTTGCCTGGTTGAGATCAATTTTTTTTGTAAATGATATAATGCCTCATGGAAATCACCGTAAACCGATTCACCGACAACGGTTGGATAGAAATTTTCGGATATCGGTAGAGCGGCACAATCGTAAAACAACAATAGAGTGTCCAATACAATTTGAAATGAATCAACACTGAATTCAAATTGACGGCGCATCGTATCGACAAATTTCAATTCAACATTTTTGTGTCCCGGTGAATTACCCAACGATATTAAACTCCATCGATCACCATCATTATTATTATTTACTTTAACCATTTTACCAACGTAGGCCTCCTTCAATGAACACGGTGTGATACGTCCACGTGCCACACCTTCCGGCAACAAATCAAATAATGTACTTAAGACAGCCGATTTAACACGATCATAATGTCTATTTGAACTGAATTCAATAGCAAATATAAGATCTAAATCATTGTACAATTGTGGTTCAGAGGCTAATACATGTGTTGCTGCACCACCATTTAAACGGATATCTTTAACAATCATACCAGCACCTCCCAATGCCACATCACATTCCAATTTTTTCTTAACCAATTTCACAAACTCTTTTAATTTCACTTCTAATGTTGGAAAATTACCACGTCCATGTATCGATACATTTTCATCCATAACGTCATTCAATTTTCGACATTGTTCGTATGACAGTACGGCTAAACGTTGTTGCCCATTATCGACGCTCTCCAATGAACCGTGTTCGGATGTGGTGGACATCGACGATGAACTTCCCGAACACGGACTTAACGGTGGCGTTACCGAACCGCAATCCGAATGGAAACCATCGTCCACTTGAAATATGTCCATTGTTGATGTTGACGATAACGATGACGACCGCCTATATGATTTATTGGCGGGCACTTCTAAAGTCCCACACTGTGAAATGATATATTAGAAAAGAAAAAAAAAAAAAACACAAAATTATGAAATTATATTTTATATGAATTCTGATATAATTACAATAAAAATAATTTTTTTTTTTTTTATTTATTTTTGTATTCTCTTATCTATATATAACAGAAAATAACAAAAAAAAAAAATAATACGTTTTTGTTTTATATAAAAAATAACAACAATATGAATGTGTGCTAACTTTTCTATAACTCTAACATATATATATATTAAATAAACATTAAATATATATAATATGCGAGGTATTTAGGTTTTGCAAATATTATATAATTATTATTATATATTTGTATTTAGTTTTATTAATAAATATTAGATTTTATTTTAATCTCACCGGATATATGAACAGGAAATTATGATCACTTTGTATAATTATACTATATATGTTATATATTTATAAATAAATTATTTTTTTTGCATATATATGCGTGTATTTATTGATGTCAGTTTGGAGTTCATTAACAAAGTTTAGTTTAGAAAACAGAATAGTTTATTTTATACATATGTATATATATACAACTGCAGCTAAATATAATTTTTTTTTAATTGTGTCCATCGCAATGATATATCACAATAAAATTGTTGTAACCCAACGCATATATATGAGTGATATTAAACAAATAAAAAATGTTCTATATATTTTCAGTTAATACTCTTTTCTTTTTTTTTTATAAATAAATAACCAAATATGATGATTAAAATCTATTTTTATATATTCAAATACGCAGGCAGTTATGACTGTTGTTTGTAAACGCAAATTTTACTATAACCATAACTTTATATATCTGTAATAATACTATTTGTTGCAAAAATTTTTATGACAAAAAATTAAATAATATTATTAATAATTTGTTTTTTTTTTTATGGTTATATGGTTGTGGGTTATATTATATGTATTTATTTATATAAATTATATTGTTATCATTGAATAAAAAAAAAACATTAAAAATATTTAATTATCACACCGGAAAAAAAAACCCTTTTTTTTTTTGTAAAGAAAATGAATACACAAAACACAAAAATATGCGGTTAATATAATATTACAAACAAGTGCAAAAAAAAAAAACAGAAAAATTAATCGAAATTAATTCGAAATGCAAATGAAATCCATTCAAAGTACAAACAAAGTACAATCAAGTAAAAAAATCTGCAAAAACAATATTTTATAAGAATGGGAGTGTTTTTAAATATATGTAAAGAAAATTACTGATTCTGACAGTAATTCTGAAATTACTGACTTTTATCTGCGTTTATAATCAATAAATAAAATGTATTCAATCCATATATATATATTTTCTTTTATGTAATCGTTAAAGGAAATTAAAATTTTAAGTTCATAAACAATTTTACATTAAAAATGCATAAAGAATGCGTTTATTATTATTATCAACAACAATATTGATATATATATATATTTTGATATTATATATACGAATTTTAACGAAAAAAAAAATATATACCAAAACAACGCATATAAAATAAAAGAATAAATAAAAATTAATTAATAAAATCAAAAACACACAAAAAAAAAAAACTTAAAGATTAATTTTTATTTGGTTTTTTGATAAAATATTTGACAAAAAATAATTTTTTTGATAAGAAACTAAAATAAAAAAAAAAACCAACAAATTTTATTGTATTCAATATGATAACACACAAAAATAAATAATGATATGATAGCAAATTAATTTTTTTTTTGTTTTGTTTTTTTAATAATAATTTTTTCTAAGAATATTTACGGGCGGCGTTATCTATCGCATATATAATATTATATGCGATGATGATAACAATAGCAATAATAATAATAATACTTATATTTATATATATTTTGATGATACTTTCTTTTTGAAAACTTAAATCAACATGGAACATTAGAATAAAAACTAAAATTTTGATGAAAGAGTAAAGTTCGTATGGGGATCAGAAAGGCTTGATAAACTGCCGTAACACCGAATGAATCCGGTATAATATATACTGTTGTTATCTATACATATATGTTATCTGTAACGTTACACGCAATTCAAAACGAATTAAAGAATTAATCTATGTTTGAAATCGTTTACTTCGGCTTTGATGTTTTACCCACCCCATTTATGAATTTTCTCTATATATTAATTATCGTATATTTGTCATCAAAAAGGGTTGTTATATAGTTTTTTTATAGTTCAATTTCAAGTACATTTGAACGAAAAACTGACATTATCATATATACTTTCTTATACATAAAATTAATTTTCATTTATTGATTATATATTCCTCATTTCATAACAAATAAAGTTTCATTATCTTTATATAATGTATTTAACTTTAACTACTTTAATATTGTGTCTCGTTACTAAATTTATTTAGATATATTCTAATATAACTGCCGCCCGCAACAAACCGCCCATTTCATTTCCCTAATAATTATAGTGCAGTATTACTTGAAAAATGCGTATATACTTGACCAATTTATTGTTATTATACAAATATATTATATAAGTATGTTAAGAAAACTTATTGATAATCTATCGACATGTAATGACAAATACATAATAAATTTGTTCCTTTTCCATATAAATTAAAATGTTCACATTTAAAACTATTTTCAAAATATATACATATATAATTGTTTTTAATATGAATATACACAAATTAATTATGTATTCTTTAGGTATATCGTTCATCTGTCAATATATTATATATAATAGTCTTCTAATATATATAGATAGATATATAGTTATATAGATATACAAGAACAATATACATATATATATATATATATTTTATTGATTATTTAATACGACCAACGCCTACACTCTTGTATTATTTATATAACCATCCATCCATCCATATTATATATAGTATATATAAATGAGTAGAGTAGGTTTTACATATAAAATATGTCTGTTTTCTATCACATTTATTTTTCCTATATATATATAAACGTAAAGAAAAGTTTATTCCAACTTAATATTTTTTTATTCATTGTGTGTGTGTGTGTGTTTGTGTTTGTATTTGTCTATGACTTAATCTAAAAGAAAATGACCTTAAAACAGGACATTTTATTATTATTTGTACATATTTATAATTATTATTTTTATATATAATCATATACATATTTATACATAAAATAAACACGGTATATAATATATAATCATTGGGTATATTAAAGTATGTGCGTTAATGATTCATGGAAAATTTATTGAAAAATGAATCATCGAAAAATGTCACATCAATCAATATACACTTTGCTTTGATTACACAAAATCAACAATATGATGGAATACCCTGTCTTATAATTAATAAATATTCAAATAATTTTTAGAGGAATTCAAATGAAATATATTAAAAATATATATTTAACAATAAATCGACAACGACATTTCAATACATTATTTATTATTTATCAAATAAATATATATATATATATGAAATGAACAAAATAATACATTTATTTATTTATTTATTTATATAATGTACTTGATACTTCAATGAATTATTATTTTTTTTATATGTTATTAAAAAAAATTTCATTATTTATAAAATAAAAAAAAACCAGAATTTATCTGAATTATTAAACACCTTGTAACATTATTAATATATATAAATGATTTTTGATTTGACCTATATATATATATATATATTAATGAATATATATTTAAGTATTTTATTATACGCAGTACACGTTTATAGAACCAAGAGAGATATGTATTTTAAATAAAAAAATATACATAGGTATTAAAAAAATTGTTATTATTATTATTGTATAAACAACAAAACATTACACATTTTATATATTCTATATGTAATATTATAGAACAATAACAATAATAATCATTATACTAATATGACTTTTTGTTTCATTCATCATAATGAATTATATAAAATTACAGTATTTAATCCATCATAAATCTATATCACCTTATTGAAGGTTATTGTAACTTAATTTTTATTATACTTTTTAATTTGACAATATATCAACAACGACGATATACTGATCTATATATAATATAATATATATATATATGGAAACAAATGCATATGTTTAATCAAAATAAATATCATCAAAAATGAATTTAAACATGGTTATGAATTTGGGGGCTATCGTTCGTACAGGTAATTTGGTTTGAACATACGAAAAAGTAGGTCATTCGATTGGAGGTAAAAAACGAAGGAATTTTAATCGATATTATTACACTCCATATAGTTATGAGTCAGACAGTTAACTCTGTAAAAATCATATCTATTATCAAATAACGATATATTATTACAATACAATATTTATAATAAATTCCTCTAACTTTAATAATCACACAAAATCCTATACTATCTTTTTTTTTTTCTGTACATCGTACAGAAATAATACAGATATTTTGTAATAAAATCCGATTTTATATACCTCAAGCCAATAATTTATGAATATTTATTCAAAACAGTTTTTCTATATCCAAAAAAGAAAAAAACCTTTAATATATACAAAAGGTTAAAAATACTCAATATAAATATAATTAAGTTCATATCGTATCGTATTTATAAAAGATGAACCATCAGAAGTCACAAAAGTATATATATATATAATATATCTATATAGATTACAAGTGAATAAATCTTTTTATTTAAAGTTATATCAAAAAAAAATATATATATAAATAAGTACCAAACCAAAATTTTACCACCAATATGCTATATTTATATAAAAAATTTTATAAATCGTGAAAATAATAAATCGGATAATAATATATAAAATAAATAAAACTTAACTTAAAACTTCTATTGTTACATTACATATATATACATGAATATGAATTATAAATTACATTATGCTTTTATTATTATAAATTTTTTATTACACCCACAACGAACCAAAATAAGTAAATGATACTTTTACAATATATATATAAAGATGAAATTTAATCCTATACCTGTCTGCGATATATGGTAGATAGGATAAAATTTCATAATCTAACATTTAGAACTTTCAATAATAAATAATCAAAAAAGATTTTGATAATAATAATAATAATAATATGATATGCTACTTAATATTTTTTTTGTTACTGTGATCGTGAGTTTATTTTTTCTAAATTATATACACGATACTGGATGGTATATAATAAAATTTCATAATATAATTTAAAAAGATTTAAAAAATCAAATCATTTTCTATATAAAAAAAAAAACAAATAAGAAATTGAAAAATATTTGATAAAAAAGAAAGTAATTCAATAAATTATTTTTGATTAAATTATTTGAAAACAAATCCTGTTTTTTTTTTACATTAATAAATCCTTTTATATATATAGCGATTTAAATTTAAATAATAAAATCTTATAAAGATTTAGATAAAACCAATATATTTTTAATATTGGTCAAAAAATGTTTGTAATATTTAAGTGTACTTATAACTCTTTTAAGTTGATTTTTTGGATTTGTATAAACATTTTAATTTAATAAAATGTATATTTCATTTTCATTGGTTTATGCTATTAAAATATTTATCCTTTTGATTACATAATTGGATTATTTTAAATATATATAAATAAATAAATTGACAATCAATAAATAACTTTCTGTTTGATAGCACCTATATATATAATTTTTATTTTTATTGTATTATATTTTTTTTTTTGTGTTTGTGTGACGATCATATAATAAAAATTGCGACGCGAATGGTACTTTATTTTGAATAACTAAATTTTAATTAAATAAAAAAAAATATGCGTGTGTTTATATCATTATAAAAATATGTGCGTAGATATTTTTATATTATAACCAAAAAAAAAATTGTTTATTTTTTCTTTTTATTCCATATATATATATATATATTAATTAAGTAAAAATACATATCTTAACAAAAAAAAAAAAACAAAAATTTTTATAGATATTCATATCTTATATCATATATATAGATAGATACACATCATACGCAATATAATTATAAATGTTCTAATTTTTTTTGATAACCTCATTATGCATGGTAGTTTAGTTTAGTTGTTTTGGTTGTTGTGATTTTTTTGTTTTTATATAAAAACAATATTTTTGGGTCATTCTGAACTATATAATAGATATTAAATATGATAATAAATTATTATGATATATTTTTCCAATGGACGTAAATATTAATAATTTATGTATGTATATAAATATATTGATTCCATTTTGTTGAAATAATAATAATAATAATAATAATAATAATGTTAATATTTCCTTGAACTAATTGAAAATAAAATATTAAAAAAAAAATAAAATAAAAAATATAGCGATTCTTTATTATACTTGTTTTTTTTTATTTTTTTTAAATTTATTTATATGCATTCGATAATTTAAATTTGTATATCTATAAATCTATTAAATACCAATATATATTTATTAAAAAATAAATGATTTTTTTTTTCTATTATTTATTATATATTAATTACACAACAAACATTCAAAAAAAAAAATATATACAATATATATAATAAATTGATAAATAATTTATTAATTAATTTTTTTTTTTTAAAACCCATAAGAAGTTTATTATTTTTTATTTATAAAATAAATTAAAAAATAAAAATATATTAATTTTTTTTTTTTTTTTCATTTGAATTTACGCAATTTTCTTGTTCACCTTTCTCATATTTAACTATGTATTTTTAATTATATTTTAATCAAATTATTTCAAGGATAAATTAAATACATGTGTTATAAATATTTGTTTCATAAAAAATAAAAAAAAAAATAAATAAAAATATATACTATTTAATGAATAAATTAAAAATTAGTTATAATTAAAAGTTTTAGTTGTGCATAAATGTTTTGTTAAATGAAATCTTTTATATAGATATGGTTATAAATTAAATTTCTTTGTATTCCAACAATCGATATAGAAATATACCTGAAAAAAATTATCACATTCAGATATATTTAGAAATATCCAACAAAACAGCGGTAATAAATTATTAATTTTATATATACATGAAATATTAAAAGTTTAATCAATAAAAAAAAGACTTAATAATTGTTATATAGACAAATATTTTTTTATATTAATTATATATTAAATAAAAACAAATCATGTAAATAATTTAAGTTAATATTTCTGATGCCATGGTCGATAAATTATTTGAAATATTACAATATATAAATTTTCCATTAAACCGCATCCAATTAATTATTAATTTTTATTAAATAATTTTTAACATGATATATACAAATTTTGACATACTTTTCATTCATTCATTTTTTTTTGGTGTATTCTAAAACAACCCTAAATATATGGTATATATATATATTATTTATTCAACCCCTCAATTTTTATTTTCTATTGTAGATATTAAAAAAATATTCAATAAATGATAAATAAAATAATTAAATCATACCCTTCTCAAACGAATAAATTTGTACATTGAAATTTAACAAAAAATTCCATATATACATACAAAATTCAAGATGTATAATAATCAATTTTCTTAAGAATAAAGGTTATATAAACAAAAAACAAAAAAAGAAGACACTTAAGTGAAATGTACGTAAAAATTAATATTATATCAATTTGATTACATTCTTCTATAATAATAAAAAATTAGATCAAAAAAAAAAAAAAAAGAAGATAAATGAAATATGACGCATATATAAAATTATATATCCATAAAAATATATATATATTTATGTATAAAAAAAAATAGAATACATAAATAAAAATACATATAATTACGATAATATTATTATTTCAAATAAAATTATGTATCGTGTGTGTGTGTGTGTTTGTATATTTATAGTTTTAATTAAATACATACAATCTTTTTTTATGATGTCACAATATAAGTAAAAAAAAAAAAAATATGTATATATGTATATATAGAAAATAAAATTGTCAACCCAATTTTCACTTTTTTTTTTATTTATTTTACTAAAAAAAAAAACAATGTCGCGGACGAATTTTATATATAAACATTTTTTTTTAATATACATGCATGTATATTACCTTTATTTACGTGAAATGATTAATAAAATATTTATATATAGTTTTTTTGAATACCAAAAACTATACATATATTTAGAATTACTATATTATATACAACCAACAAATATTTGTTGAATGGTTAAAGATTTCGAAGGACATCACTCACAATCATCACATGGATATCACAAAATGTTTTGAATAAATTAATGCGATGTTGGTATATAAATAACAAAAAAAAAAAAACTATATTAAAATTCCATCAATCTGCTTAATATTATAAGAATTCGAATAAGCAAATGATTAATTATTTATAAAATATTGAAGGCAATTAATGCGTAAAACTTTAATTATTTATTATAAATAATCATCATATATAGAGATTTTTTTTTTTAGATGAAATTATTATAATACCGCAGGAATAAATTTTTTTTTCTCATAATTTTCTTGTTTATATTTTTTATATGCGCGGTTTATTAATAACAAATTTTTTGTTAAAATAATCTAACATAAAATTTAAATTGAATAAATTAAAATATAATTTTGAATAAATAAATAAATAAAAAAAAAATATTATATTCAATTGAGTGAATATAATTTAATATAATGAACAATTACTATATAAATATATAATTAAATTATCTTTTTTTTTTTTTTTTTTACTTTATATATACAGAAGCAAATTCCACGTCATCATAAATTCTTCATAAACAATGAAAATAAATAGATATACTGAAACTATATGGTATATATATAAATAATAATTATATTGTATTGTATCGCATAAATAATTAAGATGTATATACGCAATTTTAAACCGGATACTTATTTTATTACAAATATATTACTTACTATATATACATACATAAAGTATATTGTGTGTATATAATTGTATATATGGAAAAACAATTTAAATTTCGCAGTATTTTATAGAAATCTAAAAAATAACTATATTTTTATGTTTACATATAATATATACCTACGTGAATTAACAATTTTTGATCTATATCTTTAAGTTATACACGAATAGGATTTTAAAATATATGTTTTTAAAAATTGATTCTTAATAAATAATTTTTTTTTTTTTTTACAATTAACTTCTTTTGAAAAAAAAAAATCAAAAATGTTCTTGCAATATCCATTCGAAAGGGAGGGATCCAATTGATTTGAAAGTTTTTTTTCTGTATATGATTTAAGTTATCTTAGGATTTTAATAAAATAAATTATTTATTGATTGACAAATTATAATATTTTGGAGATTCTTCAAAACAACAGGAGATCTGTCTCATTGCATATTTTGCCGAGCTTTTTTTCGTTTGTTATTATACTGCTAGCTATAATTTCCCTATAAATTATGTTTTTTATGATTAGCTAATGAACAACTGAACAATTGTATTAGATGAACTAATCGATCGAAAAATGAAATTTTGATCTGCTGAATTAATATAGATTTTCGCCGTCTATTATGTGCTTAATATCGCGTCCGAATCAATCTCTGTTAATATCGCAAATTATTATTTCCTATACCCAATATATGGTTTTATTTTAATATATAGTTACACATTCATTGATTTTTTTTCTTCAATATTTAATATATTATTTAGGTAAGTTTCGTTTATAGAATAATAAACTGGTTTCATATTTCAAATATAAATATAACTATGCGTATAATTTATTATATATATATGAATATAATATCGTTTTAAGTGTTATTTATTTCTATATAAAAGATTATATAATATATATTAATAAGATACAAATCTATTATTTGTACTATATTTTATAGACATGTAGGTTTAATATTTATAGATAAATAAACTATATATTATATAATATTTTATGTATTATTTCTATATAAAATAATAATAATAATAATAATGATATTTAATTATTTATAATAATAATAACAACATATAAGTATATAACATTTTCAAATACGTATCGTATATATATTAGTTTTGTAATAAAATGTATCTATATAGACAAAATATAAAAGACCTATATACAAAAATAAATAAATAAATAATATTTATTTTACCACCATCTGATCGATTTAACTGATCAATATATGCGTTATGTTTTTTTTTTTTTTGCATAATATAAATTGTGAAAATTAAAAAATTACGTTTCTATTTTGTTATTTAACTATATCCAAATCCAAATCAAATTGAAATAAAATTTTCTTAAAAATATAAAGTTAATTCTTTTAGAAAATCGTATCATTACAAAAAGTCTATACTATCGTAGGTACACTAAATTAAAAAATAATTCCATAAATCATAAAAAAAAAAAAAATTTTAATTAAATTAAAAAATTAATATTAATCTTGAGCTGCTCTAATAATTGTGTACTTATTTCTTTTCTATAACCATTTTGGCATGTAATATATAAAAATAAATTTGTTCGCAATGTTGTTTTAATTTTATAAAAATATTTATTATTCCGTATGGATATAAATAAGACTATAAATAATAAATTAATAATAACAAAAAAAACTTTCATTTATTATTTAATTTTTTGTTTTATTTTTTATACGTGATCTCTTTTTTGAATTCGCATTAATATATGTATAATATAGATGGCAAATAAAAAAAATAAGTTTTTATGACTCAATTTTGTCTAATAAAAAATCATCTTTGCTTGCTTACACCTCCTATACTCACCGCGAACAAACTTTTTAATCGTTTATGGTGTTTATTTTATTTTTTAATACTTTTATTTTACAGATTAATTTAAAATATCCCCGTAAAAATATTATTGTTTATTTACATTTTTTTATTTTGTTTAATTTTCGATTTACAAATCTATATAAATATATTGTACTTTGTTAATATACCGTCTATGTACCTTAATAAAATTAGAAGCTCATTTTAAGTTTATGATGGAGGTTATTTGATCGATGGAAACCCTCATCAAAGCATTTTTTTTATAGCATGAATTTCGATTAGAAAAGTTTCGACAAAAAAAATTCCCTGATTTTACCTCGAGATGATGTGCAAAGCACTATGAAAAATTATTAGAACGTATAATAACATAATAACATCAATCCAAATTCAAATTTTGTTATATCGCGCCTGACGTCTGATTATATAATGATCTTTATTGATTAGAATAAATTAAACGTATAAATTTCAAAATACCATACAGGTAAAAAAAAAAAAAAAACGAAAATATACTTCTTCTGAACTATACCATATATATATATATATACAAATGGAAGAAAAAAGAGAAAGGAATTGAATTGTTTGTCCATAATAAGAAGTCGCACATTAAAATCTCACGTATCTAGACTGCAAACAAAACTTTAATATATACAATAATAAATAAATATTATTTTTATATATTAGCATCTATATAGATAGATAGAAATAAAATAAACATACAAAAAATATTCATTATTATTCATAATAAATATAAAATAATGAATGGATAAGTAAATATATATGAATAGTTTATTTGAAATTTTAGTTAAAAATATATAGATATATATAGAAATTAATAGTTAGTACGACAACTTGTGGTTTAAATTTTATAAAATTTAAATATATTTATTTGCATTGCTAATGTATAGGTATATAACTTCTTATTTTATTATTGAGTCTGACTCTATATATATATACATTACTTATAGTGTTGCTGTATATCGTGCAGTATTTTTGTTAATTTAACTTGATTATTTTACGTAATATAGTGTATATTTTAAATACAAACCATCTATATTATAGAGTAGACGATAATCAAATATATATAGACATTATATTGTGTTTGTATATCTTTTTGTAAAATAATCATATAAATGGTATTTATTTACAGGTGATTTAAAAACTAAAAAAAAAAAATATATGCGATTAAAAAATGAAAAAAAAAATACAAATATAAATATTATATTAATTTTTTTTATTTTTTGCAATTGAAAATCGAAATTTTATGTTAAAAAAATAACTTTTAGTTTTTTTTATTTCATTTTCTATGTGTATTTTCTTCACATACTTTTTTTTGTTTTTTGTTTATTGTTTATACATAAAATTATAGAGTTTTAGAGTTTATTTTGATTGATGTCACCAAATTGCGATGTTTTTATATATTATATTGTAAATGTTATTAGCAAAAAATAGAAATTGAATATCTTTTTCTTCTTTATTTCTATATATATTTAAAATATTTGCATTTATTCACGTAAAAAAATATAAAAAAAAGATTTTCCATTTTTTTTCCTTTTATTTTATTTTTTCTTTTACATATATTTAAATAAATGTATTTTTGTAAAATAAAAATAACTCGAATTTTAAACGGCAAAACAAAAAAAAAAAAATACGTACATATTTTATTGTATATTTTTGAACCTCTATATTATTCTATCAATATATGTATATATACGACGAAGAACAACAACACAATTCTATTTATTACACAAAAATATAAAGAAATATAAATTGTGGTAAATTTGTATGGTGACTGTGCTATAATTAAATTATGCCATTCTAAAAATATAATATTCTATATGTATATGCGATATACAAGAAAAAAAAAAACATTTATTGGTTTTTTTCAATTTGATATTTATAAATTTTTTTTGTATTGTGTAATTATATCACATATATAGTTCAAACACCTGCGTTAATGATTTCTGTTTTTATTTTTTAAATACTTATCTTAATCGCACTTAATCTATTTGTGATAAAATATATATTATGTATATTTATTTATATGTGCGGATGTATTAAGAGAAAGGTGCCTTATTATTATTATATACACACGTGCCTTTTAACAAAAAAAAATAAACATCTATCTATAAAAACATAAAATCGCTTAGACAAAAAATATATTAAAAACTCATAAATAAAATTTTTAGCGAAATTTATCTCTAATAATAAAATATAATTTATATAAAAAATATCGTATATATGATGATAGATGACTAAAAAAAAAAAAAAACATAAAAATTAATTTATTGTATCTATTAATTTTTAATTTAATCATCATATATAGATTTTAATTTAAACATTCAAAACTTTTTTAGATTTTAAAAATAACTATAATCATATATATACCATATATTTGAAAATTAACAAACCGGAAAATAATGTTTGTGCGTTTTAAAATAAATAAATCTATATGGTATATGCATATAATGTTAATAATAATATTTGAAATACGTGTAAATATATAAATTTTTTGTCATTTTATTCCATAAAAATAATAT
This sequence comes from Dilophus febrilis, assembly GCA_958336335.1. NCBI lineage: Eukaryota > Metazoa > Arthropoda > Insecta > Diptera > Bibionidae > Dilophus > Dilophus febrilis. The sequence continues at coordinate 4,112,876 of OY284469.1, read as the reverse complement.
TTAAAAAAAAAACTTAATATATATAATTAAATATGTATATTGTTTATTTTTATATATACAATTATTACATATATATTCGCATAAATACCTTCATCATAAAAATTAAAAATTATCTCATTTATTATTGATGAATGTTAAATGAATATACAATATATAGTTAATAATATAGATAAATACCTATAATATAAAAAGTACAAAATTACTCCGTTGGAAAATTTGTTACGGAAATGCGACCAATAAAAAATTATAGTCTGTATAACAAAAACCAAAAAAAAAAAAAAATTTTAAGTGATTTCATTCCATGAACAAATGAGCAGTAAAAAATAAATCACAATATTTAGAAATTATTGTCAGAAACTCGCATAAACATAAACATTATATTAATTCTTTTTATATATTATATTATATAGAACAGAATTCGTAAAAAACAAAAATTGCGAATATTATTTCTAAACACATTTTTCAAACCTTAACCAAAAAACGCATATTTTATTTATATTGATAAACAAACGTGTTTCGATATATAGTATATATATATAAATAAAAATAAAAATCGGATGATTTAATTAATTTTAATTTTTTAAATATTTATATAATTAAGTATTATTGTAATTATTATATGCAAAAATATATATATGCGTAGAAGGTGAAAGGCATATATATACCTATTTGGTATATGTATTATTTATTTATTTTTTTTAATTTCAATTATAATATTAAAAAAAAAATTTAAATATATTTACAAACAATAACATATAAATGAACTTCAAATTGTAATTTTTTCGTTTTCAATGACTTTTGCATAAAATAAATTTACGCAGTTTTTTTACTTTTATTATTTGCATATCTACATATATTAGGTTATCGAAAAAGTATTGATAATTTTTATAAATAGATGTCATTATAATTGAATATTTCAAGTAGTACTAATCTGATCAGGTAACACTAACATATGTTCGAAAGATGACATTTCGTAGATAAAAAAAAAAAAAAAAAAATTAAATTTCTTTAGTCATTTAAAAGTTGTAGTGCATTAAAGATGAGCGAAATTAGTGGTGAAAAAATTCGATACATTTTACAATTTTATTATGAAAAAGGTGAAAATGCAACGCAGGCACATGAACAAATTTGTGCAGTTTACGGTGAAGGAACTTTATCAAAATTAACAGCCTATAGATGGATTGCTCGATTTCGTTCCGGTAATTTTGATGTCAAAGATGCACCTCGTTCTGGTCGACCAATCACTGAAAAAGTCGATGAAATCTTATCTAAAATTAAAGAAAATCGACACGTAAGCAGTCATGATATCGCTAAAGAACTAAACATCCATCACCAAACAGTTTTAAACCATTTGACAAAGGCTGGATACAAGAAAAAGCTCGATGTTTGGGTACCACATGAATTAACACAAATACAATTTAATGAACCGAATTTCCATTTACGAAACGCTGTTTAAAAGGAACGAAATCGAGTCATTTTTAAAGCGAATGATTACAGGTGATGAAAAATGGATCACATACGATAATAATGTACAAAAAAGATCGTGGTCCAAGAAGGGTGAAGCTCCTAAAAAAACAGTAGCAAAACCTGGATTAACACCAAGAAAGGTAATGCTGTCTGTTTGGTGGGATTGGAAAGGAATCGTTCATTATGAATTACTAGCACCCGGTCATTGAACCATTGATTCCGATCTCTATTGTCAACAATTAACAAGATTGAAGCACGAGATTAAAAAAAAACGTCCAGAATTAATTAATCGAAAGGGTGTTGTGTTCCATCATGACAACGCCAGACCATACACATCTTTGATGACTCGGCAGAAACTGAGAGAGTTTGGCTGGGAAGTTTTAATGCATCCACCATATCCACCCGGACCTTGCACCTTCAGATTATCATTTGTTCCGGTCTCTGCAGAACTCCCTTAATGGTTTAAAATTAAATTCCGCAGAAGAGGACTGTAAAATGCACTTGGATCAGTTTTTTGCCCAGAAAACACAGAAGTTCTACAATGATGGGATAATGTCTTTACCAGAAAAATGGCAAAGGGTCATCGATCAAAACGGCGCATATTTGGTTTAATAAAGTTCATTTGAAATATATAAAAAAATCGTTTGAATTTTGTAAAAAAAATTACCAATACTTTTTAGACAACCCAATATATCAAAGCATATCTATATTGCAAATAATAAAATACTTAAACAAAAACAAAACAAAACAATTTGTTAATAATATTTTGTATATTATTTTTTAAATTGGGTAATTTTATATATTTTATTAACACAAATTTTTTTTTTTTTAGGCTTCAATTCAAATTTATATTATATAGTAATTTCGTTATGTATATATGGGATAATATATAAAAAAAAAAAATATTGCATTATAAAAATTCGCATGAATTGCGGTGATGAATTTTCTATATTGATTTTCACACTCTATATTTTAGTTTACATAAAAAATTGTTAAAATTTGATTTTAACATAATATTTTTTTGGTTGGGATTTCGCGTTTAATAGAGGTTTATATTGGATTTTTTTCCACAATGTTTGAAATACCCTCATAATATTTATTGAAAATTTTCCAAATATTATATTATTAAGATTCTTATTGTTATGCGAAATTGTTATTACATTGATTAACTTTAATTTATCTTTTTAAAAATTCAAAATTAAACTCAATTTTTTGATTAAATTCATTCATAAACACTCAACAACAATGTGTGTCTAGCCATTTGAAATACACTTACTCTATATATTATTTTATATAGATTTAATTTTTCTATTATAACTTCATTAAATCTCGCACATGATTTTTCTTATATATATTATATATATATAATTAACCTGTTTTTCTCTTCTTATTTCTTATAATCAATTTTATTAATTTAAATTTAATTATATGGTATATTATATATAGGATGATGCGGCGATGATGAATTTTATAATTTGTTATTGTTATTTTATATTTTTATTATTATTATAAACATAAATTTATAATTTATATTTACGTAAAAATAAAATAAAATGATGATATCATATTTTAAAAATTTCTATATTAAAGAAGTACATAAAAATAATATAAAATATAAAGAGCAAATCATTTTTATTATTATTATTATTACACAGATATATAAGTATATATATATTAAAATGATTATCATGAATTTGATAAATAAATAAATATAATATCACAAATAAATATGACATGTAAGAAAGCTTTTAAAATAGTATTATATTTTATATATATGTATATATATATTTTTATGGTTCGTTAAGTAACTTTTCCGAAAGTATATACTACTATATTATAAATGACTTTCAAAATATAATATATAATAATAAAAAAAAAACAACATTTCATTTATAAATTAAAAAAAAAAATGCAACAAGTCTCATTTGAAATCTTTGTTGATGTTTTTTTTTTTGTTAAATTACATAATGCGAATAATGTTATACACAACATTCATTTAATTATAAAAGAACAATTAATGATATGATATATATAAATAACAATATATCTACTAAATACATATACATTTACGTCTATATTGTTATTGTTCATGTTTTTAAGATGTATAACATGCAGAGAGATCGACATCGCAGACGATATTGTCATTATAGTTTTCTATACAATTTTAGATATAATATATTATATTATAAACATTTTTAAGAAAATAAAAAAAAATCTAACCGGGATACTAAATTAATGAATATATATATGGTCTTTTAAATATGGTATATATGGAATATAGTTAGTTATTTATATATGTATTGAGGTTTTTGCCTTTTTAAATAAAATATATCTATACTACAAATAAATAAACTTAAAATAAATTAACAAATAAAAAGTAAATATAAATGTTTTTTGTTTTTCTTTTAATTTTTAATTTCTTGTCTCGCTATAAATGATGATAAATGAATGACATTTCAAAAAATAAAAATAACTAAAGACAAAATACTTGAAATATATATACAATAATAAAATTAAACTTGTGTGTATATATAGTCGCTGATTATTATTTAACATATAATACATTATTATTTAATTTTATATTTGTTATTTATTATTAATAAATTTAATATAAACATTTGCATTGTTTAGAAAATTATCAAATTTTGTTAAAAAAAAAAATCATTTTTTTTTTTTGGTTATATTACACCATTCATTATAATAAGACAATGAAGAAATATAAAATTATCGTCTAGTCTATAATATAATTTTCGTTTTTTTTTTTTTTTTGTATACTCTGATATATTAACAAAATATATTTAAACTTAATTGATTTATTTAATTAAATTTATATACCTGTGTTTTTGTTACGCACACAAAAAAAATTTATGATAATTTCAATTTAACACATTTATATATTTTTTTTTTTTAAATTTCCCTTTTCATTTGAACCAAAAAAATTTTTTTTTTAATGTGTTTATTGAAATTAAAATTTTGAATAATTTTTGAATTTTCCAAACCACGATTTTTCCGTAAATATATTTAAAATCAACAAAAATTGTTCTGTTTTGACTTCCAATTGTACATTTAATTACGCCCATATTAATTATATTAATTTACTGATAATCATTTAAATGTTAAGAGGTAAATGTCCACCAAAATGATATTTTTTTTAATCATCTATATTGTTAATAAATCATCATGAATTGTAAAATATTTTCAATCTTTCACTTTCATCAGATATAAATATTTTTATCTGCCTATATATACAAACGATTATACATAATAAAATGAATTTATGCTGCTTTATATATGCGGGAAAGTAAATCCTCCGGCAACAATATATATGATTTAAAAAACAAAAAGTGATGGGAATAACAACATAACTTATTAAAGATTAACATACAAAAAAAATGTATAATTAATATAATATATAATAATTATGTAAGCTTTGATAAAAATATTTATTTTTTTACGTATATGTTTAAGATCTTCTTCATATACAGATGACAATATAAATATTTAATATATGAGAATATATATAAATTAATAAATTCCACTTGAATTTTTTAGGTATTTTAATAATTCATCTATATGAATATATAAATAAGAGATATGATAATTACTATCTTATAAATTATCTTAACACTATTTATTTGTATATATATTTATTTATAATACATAAAGGTTTATATATATATATATGTTATATATAGTTATATTTATATTTTATGTATATACATATATTCATTCATTTATATATGAAATAAACTTTAATGTCTGTATTTTGACCTTATATGTGTGTTATGTAAACATATTTTATATTATAAATTTCTCATAAGAAATATTAATAAAACACAAAAACAAACTTTCTTATTTAAATTATTATTATTATTATCAATAAATATATTTGATTTTTTTTTCTTCTTCTTTTATGATTTACGATTTATTTATCATAATAAAAAAATTATTTATGCATGTAATAAAAAAAAACATATATACATATTATAATTTGATTATTATTAAAAAGGTATTGCATATATATTTAATTGGTTACTTCAAAGAAATAAATATATAATTGTTTGATTTTTATTGTTTTCTGTGTGTTTTGATATGATTTGTAAAAAAAGGTACAGACTAAATTATTTCAAAGGGTAAAATTATTTTTAAAAAACAAAAAAACACTCCACTTCTTTTTCTTAATTAATACAACGCGTCAATTCATATACATGTATATAATATATTGATTAATTGAAAATATTTTATTTGGGAGTCTATAATTTAAAACAAAAAAAAATTTTTGTGTGGAATGACAATATAGCAGACGGACCAAGATATTATTTTTCTATATATTCAATGCATTTTGTAAAAAAAAATTAAAAAATTCCAGTGCTTTTAACCCTCCGTTTGGCACATATTTTAATACCTTCGGTTTGGCTCATAGGGTCTGGCCAGACCTCTGTGTAATTCCATAGAATTATATGAGAGTTTTGTATATCCAAATGTTTTTATCAAACACGTCCAATATTTTGAGGGTAAATTATAGGCGATCAAATGTTAGGAAAAGTCAAAGAGTTTCAAATTGCTGGCTCAATATAGATAGCATACTAAAAAACGATTGAAATTGTAAAAGGTCTGGCTGGACCCATCCGCCAAACGGAGGGTTAAGAGAAAATCTCCCCCTATAGGACAAATCAATTGATGAATCGTTTTGTAATTTCAAAAAAAATTTCCTTCATATCAGGAAAAAGAATTGCATGCATGATATTTTAATCAAAAACAAAGCAATGTAATTCAAGATAAATATTAAACTATTACGTATTTTATTTATGAATCATTTGTAAAATTATATATAGATTACAAATATATACTAGCTACAAAATATTTACAATTACTGGATCGCACATAAATCATATTTATATGTATATAGTTATTAAAAATGTTTTTTTTTTTTTTTTATTTCCATGTTTATATATATAAATTATGAACAAATATTTATACAAAAATTTTGTAATAAATATACCTACAATTTATATATATAATTAATATCGCATATTTATATTATTATGATTTTTTATATGCACATAATTTATATATTTTTATTATACAAATTTTTATGAGATTTTATTTTTTTTTTTATATATAAAAATATACAATTAAGTTTGCAGTTTGCAGTTTCAGTATATATAGAATAAATATATTTTAATTTTTTTTTATTGTTTGTTAAGATGTGAAAGTCACTTTGCTTTTTAATATAATAATAATATAGTAATAATAATAATAATAATAATAATATGCACAGATTACGTTATATGAATAAAATATTAATAAATTATTAATTTATATGCCAAAAAAAAAAAAAAATTATTTTCCCATTGATAAGTTATTACAAGAAAAATACATAATGTAACCAAATAGTTAATCAAAAGACTTCACATCAAAAATTATATTTAACCAATTTATGTATTTTATCTATTTTTTTTTTTTTTTTTAAACCTCTATTGAATTCCTCCGTTGAATTTTAAATAGATCTAAAATATATGAGAATTAAAATGATATCCCCTTAAGAGATGAAATAAATTTTAAATATTTGCGAAAAAAAAAATAGAAAATATTTTACTTCCATGCACTTGAGAAAGAAATAAATATATTTTAAATTATCATATGCAAAATGATTGTACACGTAATTTCAATTCTATATATACAAATCAATATTTATATAATAATAATCGTCGTCCACGTCAATTACATATATATAATAAATATATAAAAAATAAATATAATAGAAAGCGCAATTTAAGTGATTGTGGAAAAATTTTTTTTTTTTTCATCAGTATTCATATAATACTGTAAAAATCAATTTAAATGGGGGTTTTTTTCCATTATGACAATATGAAAAAAATAAAAAAAAATAAAATAGAATTATATATTGATTTTTTTCTTTCTATCTATATATATATATATATTGATTATTGAATGTGATTCAATGTATAATTACTCATATTTTTTTTATAAAGCTTATAAGACAAATTTTTTTTTCTTTATTGTTTAAAATTATATACTTAAGAGATGTTTACTAAAATAAAAATATATTATTATTATTTTCATTTGATATAAATATATTTTAAAATTTTACGTCGTGGGATAAGATTAAGAAGAAAATCTGTAACAAAAATCTCTGATTTAAAATAATCATAATTATTTAAAACGCGTAGAATATTATATTTATGAAGACGAACGTCTTTATAAATGCAAATTTTTTTAATTTATTTTTAGATTTATTTATGGATTTATTAAATGATTAAAAAAAAAAATCAAAGAAAATCTTGGAAAAACCAATAATTTATTTAAAAAAAAAAAAAAAAAAACTATTATTTATAAAATAAAATCGCATCTATAATTATTTATTTATATTTATTCATATTTATAAATTTAAATGAAATTCAAACAAATTATTACTGTATATAATTGTAAATTATTAATTGATAATATAATTTTTTATTTTTTATTTTTTAAATCATGATATATAATTTACCGCATATAGATAGATTTTTTTTTCATATTTTAATTGTACTATATACGATCACGATATATAATGATAATAAAAAATTTTTTTAAAATCGTTATTTATATTGTTATCGCAGCAAGGTAATTTAATATATACGTATAGAATCATATTTATAGATAAATATATTATCATATTATATAATTAAAATTATATTTACTATGGGATCGTGATAGGTAATCTTAAAAATAAATATTGATAAAAATTTCAAAGAATAGAATTCATTATTTAATAAAGTTTTATCAATGCAATGTAATGAAATTCTATTTTCTAATATACTCTTTTAGGAAACAGAATCGATTTTAGATAATTTTAAATATCTTTTGAATTTATTTGAGAAAATTTTTTTTTTTTTTTTTTGTTCGTTACTACGGCAGAATCGGTTTAGCGCCCGTAAAACCTCGGAATTCTATTGCCGCGTGAGCCCGTAACGAAATCACTTAATCAGGTGATAAGCCTTATATGCATTGAATACACTTAAGTGATTTTGGGTGGTAAATCTATTATAATATGTGGATTAATTTATGAAATTTTGAAAAGAAAGCAAACATATGAGATAAAAAAAAACTTTTACTAAAACATAATAAGAAAAAATCACACATATGTTTTCAAACAATTGTCCAAATTGCACTTTAGGTGGATTAGTTTTTAGATAAGATGAAATGTTTAATTTAAATAACTGATAATCAAAAGTAGGGGGAAATAATACTAGTTCAGGGAGACTATTCCATAATCTTGCTGTTCTTGGGAAAAATGAATTTCCAAATCTGTTTGTTCGCAAAAAACTAATAGATACAGAATATATGAATGAGCCTTTTGTGAATTTCTCGAATTATAAGAGAAGCTAATTGGTTCAGGAATTAGCTTTAAAATTTCATTAGAACATTCATATGGTAATAATACCTATAAAATGTGCACAATGAACCTACTGATCATCTATATGATCCAATGATTCAATGGAATTTGTTATTGTTTCATTTCTGATCAGCGAAATAGCGTGTTTTTGGATCCTGTCACTAAACTGCAGGGTAGTAATTGGTGCACCAGCCCATATGTAGGAATTGTACTATAGAAGTGGTCTTATAAAAGACCTATAAACTAATGCTATAATAAATTATATCTGATTTATAAATTAGATGAACAAATTAAAATTCTTCCTTAATTGATGATGATACAAGAAAAATTCATATTTCGCATTTATTAATTATTTTTAAAGACAGTTTTAAAGAAATTTTCAATTTCTAAATAAGTTTTTTTTTCTGAATCCATAAACAATTTTATATATTATTTATATTTACATAATATAATAAAGCAATAATATGTACATTTGAATACATGAACTGTGTATATAATTTATGGAAAGATATAAATGAATGGATGTACGTGAATATGTATATCAAAAATAATTTGTAATATATACACACCACTATATAGTATATATATAACGAATGATATAATAATAATATATATTACAAATACCAACCGTACATATATATATGATGATGACGATATACACTTTACAAATAATATAATAAATCGATTACAAAATTGGATGCAAATTCATGACTTGAAAAAAAATACGTAATAAATTTTATTGTACGTACGTACATATATATATAAATATATATAGTGACATTTTATTGTATTGTATATATGTATTCTTCAACATTTATGAGTGTGTACATATTTTAAAGTGCAGAATTTATTGTTAAAAATTTTATAGTTGTAATATAAATGATTTTAACGTTTATTATTATTTACAATTCTATATATATATATATATAAGTGAATGTATAATAATACACATTTAATATTTATTCATTTTATATGTTCAAATAAATGGTTTTTTTTTTTTTTTTTTTAAATGCATTTTTAAAACATTTATTTCAACTATATATCAATATGTATGTAATATATAATTGTTATATGATGAAGCATATATACAAATACAAATGATGCAAAATAAATTTCACAGATTTTGGAATGGATAAATTTTACATAAAAAATACCGAGGGTATTTTATATTTTATATACAAATTTCATATCGGCAAAGGTTTATCAATAGTTTTTTTTTTTGTAAATTAATTTCTCTGAAAATGTTCAATAGATATACTTTAAAAATTGTTAACTTTATAATTATGTTGTCTGTGTCGATTAATATATACAGACAGAGACATTTTATAAATTTCTAGTGTATTTAAAAAGAAAAAAAAACAATCCACAAACATTCAAAATCACTTTCAACGTTTTTATAGTAACCAAAAAAAAAATTAAAATATCAATTTTATAGAATTGTAATACATAAATTGATATATACTACGAAAATTTATTAAAAAAAAATAAATACTATATATAATAATATGTAATAATAATAATAATAAAAAAAAATATATATTTAAAATAAAAAAAAAAATAAATTATTATTATTATTATAATACGTGGGTATTAAAATGTATTTAGCACGAAGAATGTAAAAATGTTTTTTTTTTTTTATTTTTTAAATCTATAGCCTTGAGTTACCAATACAAAAAAAAAAATTAAAAAATTACAATATTATTATTATTATTATTATTATTATGCAAGTCATTTATTCACCAGGCATTATTATTATTTAATAAGTATTATTGTAGTATTATTTTTCTAAATATACAAACAAAACACAACAACTAAACAAAAATGTAATATATAAAAATTTTGTAGAGGTATTTTCATTTATATATATAGGTATTATTACTATTATTATTATTATTATTATTATATTGCGTTAAAAATATAAAAATTTTGTAATTCCGGAAAATTAATGGAGAAAAATATTTATAATTATTACACAATATATAAATAAAAAAAATTATGCATAAATGATGATGATGAAAATATCATCTATATATATATATAAATAAATGGTTTATTATAAACGCATATATAAAAGATAAGCATTTTTTCATGTAACAAATTCTTAGAATTTATAAAAGTCTTTAAATTGTATATTTACGTATATATCAGGTATAATATAATCTCTATTTTATATTATTTATACATTTATAATAATTTTCTTCTATTCTTCTATAGTATATACATGGTAAAATACACACAATAATTAAATTATATGCTCTATGTATAGATGTAAAAACAACGCATTGAATTTTCCATTCATTATATGCCAAATAAAATGAATTATCCTTTTTATACAATATAATTATTTAGAAGATTTGTGTAAATAATAATTCATTTATAGAATTAAATACTAATATAGGTATTAAGTATATAATATATATATATATATATAGATAAATAGAAGTAGGTGTGAAAATATACTTAAATTTAAAATAAAGGAAATGTACAAAATATATACTAATATAATAATACCTTTTATACTATGATATTACAAAAATTACGAGTGATGAAATAGAAAAAAAGGATATACGTATATATATAGAAAAGGGTTTAATTATATGTTTTGTTTGTATTATTTTATGCATAAAAGAAAAGGGGATTTTCTTTGAAACAATAAATTTTCCTACAAAAATATATGAAACATTAATAGATGAATGAATTTTATATACCCATAAAACGCAAAAAACCATGTATATTTAGTAGTATAATTTTTACATCAAAATTATGTATATATTTTTTACATAATAATATTACATCAATAATTTCATTATTTCCTTATTCATTATACATATAAAATTGTTTATATTTTAAAATCATGACAACGAGAATTTTTTTATCCATTATAAATAATCTCGCAGGTGTTTTTTTTTAATCAGTGATCCAATACAAAATACAAATAAGATTTACTAAATGCTCGTATGTATATTCATTGTATATATATGCAAACATCGCATATATAATATATAAATTTATGTCATTTCTTCCCTGTTCTCAATATACATTACAGTGTTTTTTATTTAAATTTATATTTACAAATATTTTTTGTATTGAACATGTGAATATATTATATATTATATGTATATAATAAGGATTTATAGATATAGATAAATAGATAACATATATAACAACATTTTTTTTAAAGCTTTTTTTCCAACACATCTCACACACATATTTCAATGTATAAAGATAATTTATAAAGACAGATATACAGAATCCGTATATATAGTCTAAACGGAGTGTGATTCATGTGCGTAGAAAGAAAAACTCATAAAAAAAAAAAAGGATATCATAAGTCTATATATCGTATGACTTTAATCAAAAAATTCTTTTAAGAATATTAACTCGAATACTTATATGTATATTTATAACATATTTTGTTGAAAATATTTCGCAAAAATACCCTTGATATCTATATCCATATATATTCGCAATATTTGATCGCTACACTCTGTATTGATTTGCATATAACCATCATTTATTTTTATATTATTATTATATACCATGCAATATTTTATCTGAACTGAACATATACATAACATTATTTATTGATCGCTGGATGTATGAATGAGAATATCATATATAATATCATAATATACAATATACATTGTATATTATTGAACATGTAAAAACGTAAACGTAAAAATTTTCAACAACAAATCTCATAAAAGATTTAACATACAATATATAAATGCGTTTACAATTTTCATGTAATAAAGAAAAATGTTTAATACATTTTACATATATGCTTTTTAAGATGTTTCATATGATTTCTATATAATTATGATACCCATTATAGATGGTTTCAGTAAAACCCATTCTTTCTAGAATTCCCCCTTGTAGTGTGTATATGTTCCGATATATAGAAAAATATCATTGCGAATGATTTCAAGTAAAATATTCAAAATTTAATAATATTCATTATGGGTTATTAAAAGAATATTATTTATTATTAATATATATATGGATAAATTGAAGGAATTTTTCATGAATATTTTCATAATATAAAGAATTAAATATATCTACGAGATGTAAATTCGAATGCCAATCTTTTGAATTTTTTATTATATTCTTCTTAATTTTGTTATAAGCATCGCATATATAGAAACATTCTGTTTATCATTTCCGCGCGGTTAACTCATTTTCATTTCCTTAACAAAATCCATACACAACTACACAATACAATATGATAATATATTTTATAATCTAACAATCAGGCAACAAAGTACTTTGAATAATTGAATAATATAAAAAAAAAAAAAATCTTGAAATATTTTTCATCATATCTTATTTATATATTATCAATTTATTGATATATATTATATAAAATTGCATTGCATTGCCACTGATATATTATTATTTAATATTATGATTATTTTGCATTGATAATGAATTAATTTTTTTTTTTTTTTACACATATTATTGATTAAAAACATTTGTAATTATTTTTGTGCGTGTATATATACTATACAATTATTTATATTTAAAAAAAAAATGATTATATTACAATTTACAAAATAATATAATTTTTTTAAATATTCCATTAAAAGTAAAAAGTAAAAAAAATTGTAAAATTTGCAAATTCTATTCAATATTATATATATATTATTTTAACGATAATTACGCGAAGGGTATTTTTTTTTTTTATTTTCAATAAATGTAATAAAAAAAATATAGTACAAAGTACATGAAAATTGCATTTTAATTATATTTTGCAAAATAAATACTAAATAAAAAAATAAATAATAAATGAAATGAAATAAAAACTGTGATAACGAAAAATAATAAATTTAATTTTAAGACATCGATTTCATAAAACAATTAAATTTTATACATATATATATATATATTTTATTGTGATTGATCGACAAAAAATATATATTATTTACGTATATACTTACATATGCGCGCAGACCGACAATTTACAATTTTTTTTTTTTTTTTATTTATTTTTTCATTAATTTTATTATAAATTGTTTTTTAATTGTATTTATGCCGTATCGTAATTGTTATTTATAATATTTATATATATAATATATTCTGACCGATTTTGCTATGACTAGCAATTTTTTTTTTTTTAGTGTGTTTGTTTGTTGGACGACTTTTGATGTAAAGTGTGTTTTGTGTGTACGTGCTTTTATTATTATTTATTATAATTTTTTGCTATATAGTATAATTTATTATAACAATTGTATTTTGTATAATAATTAAAATATTTTACCTTTATTTAAAAAAAAGAAAATTCTATTTTACGATTTTTTTTTATTATTCGAGAACTTTGTAGTAATTTTGTTGTTTTTTTTTCTCTTTAAACGTTTTAAAATTATTTTTCCGTAACAGAAACCACCAACACAAACTTGAGATCCTTTTATATACAAATTTTTCCCAGTATTTGCAAGTAAGACAAGATGAAAATGTTTTCCATATATATATATAAATGTAATTGTTTTTAGTGAGTTACAAATTCTTTTATAATTTATTTATTTTTTTTATGACTATATATAATATAAAAATATAGCAGCAAAAAAAAGATAAAATATATTTATTACGTATTTTACTATATAGTAATGGGAGATATGTAAACAAGTATAATTACGTAGACGATATATATACGTAAATTGTATCAAAATAATTATTTTGTTATCACATTTAATATTTTGGTATTTTACTCACAAAACAGACACATACTTCTGAATCTTCTGAATTTACAACTTAATGCAAAACTTTATCAAAAGTGATAAAACAAATTTTTTTTTTGAGTGGGTGTACGTATGCATGCATATATAGATAGGTAAAAATGAACAATACCTTTTTTTTGTTTTTTGTTTTAATATTTTTATGTATTTGAAACTAAATATACATATATATATAATTTTTTCAATTGTGTTGCTAAGTGTAAATTATTGTATTTTTATTTATACACCATTCATATATCTAAATCAAGCAAGGTCTTTGTACGGTGAAAAGACGGATGTATTATAGGTTCGCCGGACATTCTATAATACGAATAATATATAGAATTGTTTCAGTTACAAAAAATTTTATTGAATTGTATATAATTATACATTTACTAACAATAACCGTAATAATTAATTAACAATATATAGATAATAATCAAATCATGCAGATAATTAATGTGTTAAATGTTCCTTTGAAAATTATTACAAAAATTCTGATGATACATTTTATATTGATATAGAATAGAGTTGGTTCACGAATGTGAATAAAATTATAACTTTTCAATTCAATAAAAATATATAAAAAAATTAATCACATCCGTTTGTTGTTTGTGTTTTGCAAATATACGCAAAATTTCCAAATAAATGATTTTTGTTTTTTTCAAATTATTATTATTATTTTATTTATCTATATATACATCAGCAGAAATATTTTTAAAATTTCACATATTTATAATTATTGCAATAAAAGCAATTCAAAATTTAATAGTAGAGTATTTAATTTATTTTTTCATATTATTTTTAAATTATATTTTACACACTCACACTCCGCGTCTCTATATTTTATTTATATATATCCGATTTGTGTAAATGCATAAACATTTATTTATATATGAATTCAAAAAAAAAAAAGTAAATTAATTCGCAAGTTTATTCATCTTATATAGATTGTTGTTGTTGTTGTTGTTGTTGGTTATTGCTTATTTAAATTTTTGGCACTGGATACATTTTTATTTTCGTTCGTGTTTTAAAAATAGGTTTTTTTTTTTTTTTTTAAAATAAGAAAAATCAAAAACAACAGATTAAAATTAAATTCTGCAGTATATATCATTGGTATATACTTTCTACTGTGCGCTGTGTGTAAACGTTTTTTTTTTTTTTTTTGTAACATTGATATATTCAAAATTAACTTGCACAAATAAAAAAACTGAATATATATAGCTATAGATAGATAAAACATTTTTGCATTTGCATGAGCTCATCAAAAAAAAACAAAAATCTCACACCAAAAACATTTATCTTAAATTCAGTAAAAAATTAAAAGGTATACTTATGTATATAAATATATAATTTGATATTTAACTACTACTTAAAAAAATGTTCAAATAAAATATTTTAGAATATACGTTTTGAAATAGAATATTGTTGTATATAAAAGCTATTTTCAAGTTACATTCTTGTTCATTTATATATATCATACATATAGGTATTATTAAACTTTAAACTTTACAACTATTTATTGTATATGATATCGGAAAATATATATATATATGCGGGGTTATTAGGTTTCTTTTCTATATATGTATATTTTCTTGTTGTTATTGATACGATTTGTATAAATTTAATGTTTATTATATAACAGATTAAGGTTAATCCCGTTTTTTTTTATACTATTTACATTTTTACCTTGAAAAAGACTCACCAAACAAATGATTTAATTTTCAAAGGGAAATGAAAAATGAAGAAATATTAAAAATATTAATGAAACCCAGTAGAAGTATCTGCATAATAAAATATAAAATCAAAACTGTTTTTATCGATTTATTAAAATCATTTCTCTTGAATTTTCATGATAGAAATAAAATTATCTATAAATAAGAAATTTATCTACAATTCTATCGGAAATTTTTATCAGGAAAATATTCAGAATCTCTACATAGCGATATTTTAAGTTATATACATAGATACTTGAATTCAAATTGATCAACCGCAATGTTCTGTTTGAACAAACACAAAAAATATGAATACTGACATGTTTTTAACACCTGACCTAAAGAACATTTATTTTACATTATATGCAAAACACCCACATGTAATAAATATACTTTTTAAAACTTATATATATATTCACATTTAACAAAAAAATATACTTTTGACATTTTCCCGTGAGTATATATAAAAATCATATATGATTTTTATAATATAAAATGGATATTTTTTTATTTTTATTTCTGCATAATTTATGAAACTTAATATAATAAAAATTTTCTACATTTATTTTATATTAACTTTTTTATTTTGATCAAGTCAAGTCAAGTTTCTATCTCATCTTCATATAAATGTACATAATTTTTATGTATATATTATAATATATATACTCAACTCAACTTAACTTTAACGTTAAATAATAATATTTATAAAAAAAAAAAATTCTTATATGTTAAAATAATAATGTATCTTTATTATATATTGTATTATATTATTTTATTCTATATATGACTTTGTTTTGTTTTACTATTTTACTATGTATTTTGATGTATCATGATTTATTTACACACATCTCATTTAGCTTCTTTGTCTTAAATCACGGGGTTTTTTTTTTTTTTAAATGTTCAATGAGATAAATTTTGCGATTTCACAAACGTTTTGTCAATTAATTTTAATTCATTCTTATGCGTGCGTTACTCTGGGTGTAGTTGATAAAAACGTCATCCTAAAATTCTCAGAAAAATGCTGGGATTGTGGGTTCGAATCCTTTCTGAAGACAAAAAAAATATGTTTCGGTTATTTTCGAATGTGAATTTTCACACAGAATTGCATATTTTTCCATATATGCGGTTGGTCGTACGGCTATGATTGTTACCGATTTACGATTTTCCATAAAGAAAAACTTTAGTATTCTATGTAAACCTAAGGATAAATGTATTTATTATATAAGCAAGGTATAAAATAAAAGAATAAAATGTCTGGTTGTGAATTTTGTACATATATTTATTATACAACAGGTTTATTTAACATATTTTTGTTATATCCATATATATATGTAGATGGATGAAAAATATTCACAATTCACATGATTGTGAAATTTATTTATTTTTCATTCACTATATAAATAATATCATTTTATTTTAAATATTATTATAGACATAGATTTAATTTAAATAATAAAAATAAAATCCTTTTTTTTTTTCTTTTTTTTTTAAATATACATAAAATGACGTTTGAATATTAAAGTTTCACCAGGAACTGTGAAGGTTTGAGTATTTAAAACTTGTTGCAATAATGTTTGTACAGTATTTCATATACTCAATATATATATGACATGACATGATATAAATATTCAACTATATTACGTTGTTTTATAGAGTATATAAGAAGAACGTATATATGAAGAAAAAAATATCTTTATTTATATATATTCTATAAAATTGTATATTCCAATGTCATATTCTATTTAGAACATATATGTATAATTGTATTTTGTATATATATATATATATATAAGAAGAGAAGATAAACGTGCATTTTGAATGCATTCATGCATTCATGAATTGCATATAGAACAGCAGAAAATATAATATAATATTTTCTATATATATTGTGATGCAACAGATTATGTTCATTTTCTTTTTCAACGAAAACTTTTATACATATATAACAAAAACCTATCTATACATATAATATATAGATAGAGAACTTTATTATATTTACATATAAATGGTGTGTATTTGTGTAGGTTTTGATGCATCATAAATGCACTTATAACCAGGGATTTTTTATTTTATTGGATTTTATCTTTTTGTTTTTGTGTATTTTTTATACCAAACATCTCTATACATATAAATACATATATACATTGTTATAATTTTCTTTTTGCACAGTTGATTTTGCTTTTTTATATGCATAAATTTATGAATATTATATATATAACATAGGTACATATATAAAAAAGAATCCAAATTAATTTTATATTTTATATTCAAAATGTGAATACGAGAATTTCAATTTCAAGTTTTATTTTTTTTTTTATAATTATTGTAAATGTATTGATTTTATTATTATTGTTTTTACTGAACTGAACAACAGGTTCTTTTGCGAAAAGGTAAAAGGTGATTTTTATTGTGTCATGACTGTCGATGACAAGTATGAATAAACTATCCGGTTTAAATGAAATGATTATAGAAAATTTTAGAATATGCATCGTCATCGATTGTTAAACAATCAATGATTTCAATCTCAGATTGTTCACGGTATTCTTAAATTGTCCTTAAAAAAGGGGTTACGTTTGCCTAAAAATAAATACAATATGACCTTTTTTTTTATCAAAGTTTATTCCAATTTAAAAAAAAAAGCCCCTCAACATTATAATAAACGCTAATTTTGTTTTAAATTTTTTATATAAATATGTATGCATTAATTTTTCAATGCATTATTTTATCGTCATATATTTCTTATTACAAAATCAAATGAAAAAAAAAAAACACATTTCTTTATTTCGAATTTTGATAAAAATAAAAATTACACCAAATTCATTACGAAATCAAAAATCAATTATATTTGGTAATTTGTATGTGTGCATACAATTTATTTAAAATTATACTGGGTATTATTCAAAAAAAAATCAATTTCAAATATTTTTGCAATCGATTTTCATTATTTAAAAAAAAGAAAAAAGCAAAATACAAATGGGCATATAGTAAATAAATGTATATATATATGGATAAAATTAAATAATATACATAATAATATGCATAGCGTAAATAAGGTCAAAATGATTAATTAGAGAACGAACAAACGAAAAAATAATAATTGTTATTGAAACATAATTAAAGATTTATAATATATATAGTGCGATAGATTAAATATTAACAGAAAATGTAATAATAATAATAATAATAATAATAGTTTTTCCAATAATTATATTAAAATAAAATTTTATTTTTAAATGCGATTATGTGTTTTTTTTTTTTATATTTCATTGTGAAAAGTGAAAAATTCTCATCCATATTATATACACTTTTAAATCTATCAAAGAAAAAGACATCGTCCAACTTAATATTTATATATATATATTAAATTTATTCATATAACATTTAAAAACATGTGTAATAATTTCCATAATATATATTTTAATAAATTTTTAAATATATATATTTAATTTTATCATTATTTCCAGATGTTTAATAAACAAAATTTTGTGTTTGTTTATATGAAAATATACAACAACGAAAAAAAAAAAATTATTACATAATCATTTAAATTTTTTTTCCTTTTACTCGTATATAAAATGTCTGTATAGTATATTCATTATATATTATAGTTAATTTCGTTTTTTTTTTTTTATTGTATCTTTGGACTCTTAACATATGACTTTATTTTATGTATCTTTTTTTTATATTTATGTGATATCATTTTTATATATGCATGCGGTAATTTTGTTTTTTTTTTTTTTTATTATTTATAAAAGACATTATTTTAAAATTGTGTATACATATGCATGCAAAAGATATAATAAAAAATAAAACATTAAATTCGCTATATACATTAGATATTCATTGCAGATATCCATCGCCGCACATACACAACACATTTTTTTTTTATAATATTTTTTGTGATAAACAATTTTTGAATGAAATAAATACTAATAAAAAAATATTTTTATAATAGTAAGAAAAATGTATATAATACTTTTTTTTGTAATTATTTAATTTATTTATATTGTACTATGTATATAATGAAAAAGACTTTAAATTTGCGTTAATTCTGCGTTTAATTATTTTAATCGAAAATAAATATTTGATTTTTTTTTTGGTTAACTTGATTGTTAAAATGTAGTTTATTGCAAGAAAGTGTTTTAATTTATAAATAAGGATAAAAAAAATATATTATTTTTTATGCTATACAGAAATTAGGATTTTTTTGTGCAACACAATATATAATATAATAGCGACATAATCAATTACTCTATATATAGATTTGATACAGTCAATTGCAATTATATTTGGAGAAATTATATGATATAGGAATACTTTATTTATAAAACATTTATCTTTTTTTTTAATGATTGGGTTGAAAATCGCTGTCTTTCAAAAGATTTTAATATACAATATCTGTAGCGTCTTTAAAAAAAAATTCCAGAATATGGTGAATATATCACTTGTTTTTAATAACATTCATGTACTGGATTATGGATGCTTAATTTGTTTAAAAATGCCAATATAACAAAATGATAATCATATAATGTCTTAATAAATGCGTAAAATAAAAAAATAAACCTATAATAATATACGGATGGATGGTATTGTATAATACTAAAATTGACGTAAATCTCAGATTATATTTTGTTAATTTTTAATACCGCAGTTCATGGAAAACTTTTCGGAATCAAATTGAAAAAAAAAAATAAATAATCACCATAAACTAAAAATTATAATAATTGAAAGTCATATAAAGAAACAAAATATAATATTCTTTACTTTTTATCATATGTATGTTATATATGTTTGTATAACAATGATTTTTTATTTTCTATATATTTGAGAGACTTAACAATTTTTTTATTTTTTTTTTAAATTATATTATTTATATACAACAACTTGCAAAATGTTTGTATATATCTTGTATATATAAATACACTTAATAATAATAATAATAATATGTTTCGTTATGAGTTTTAAATTTTTTTGTTGTTGTTGTTGTTGTTGTTTCATTAAAAAAGATGTTGCATGATTACTTCTTTTGTATATTTACATATATATTTGAAATAAAAAAAAAAAGATTATAAAAAGAGAAAAGAAAAAAAATAAATACTTTAAAATGACTATCCTCAATGGAACAATTATATATATAGATTTAGTATGGGGGTTAATAAAAATATATGTATATATATATTGAAAAATAAATAAATTATAATTAATTAAAAAGATTTCATTAATTATATTTATATAATTATATCGCGTGTGCGAAATATTGCCGAAATTTTGTGAATATATAAACGCGTAATAGAATATACTTTTTCTAAGGAATTTGATTGAAGATTTTTATAATTAATTCTTTATTTTATATGATTGTTATGTTGACTGTGTCAGATATGGTTCAAAATTCTACAAACATTTTAATGTTTTCTGAGCCTTACTTCGAATCCTACTATACTATGAACACACATTGACCAGGAGCCACAAAATTGTTTTTCCCATTTAAAAACTTTTCATTACAATATAATTTATTAACATAAAATTTATCTGAAATGATAAATTTATTACATAAAAATAAACATGTAGAGAAAAAGATTAAATAAAACAAACCATATTTGATTTAATTAAGCCCATAAGCGAAATTTTTAACTTTTTTTTTTTCATATACCTAATAATAACATATAACATTTTTTATTGAAAAGTAAAAATAATTTAAATGAAAATAAAAATAGAAAATTTATGTGTGCTATAATAATTGTAATACATTTCGTTATATATATATATATAATTTAATATATAGACATATAACACATAACATATGTATTAAATTATATATGAAATTCAAGATTTTCTAAAATATATAATCGATACCGATGTATATATATATATATATTAACAAAAAATTTCGTGACTTGCATTTTAAACATGAAATACACGTCGTCGAATATAATATTATTTATATCTAATTTAGAAAATATATCTATATAGTATATGATGATTATTATTGACAAAATTATTCTATATAGCTCTTTGCTGCGTATATATATAACATACACTTAAAATTTATCATGACATGAATTTAAAAAGAAAATTTTAACATTATATATGTATATATACTAATTTTCTCAATATATATATTGATATTTTTACAAGTTTTCAATTGAATTTCATTTTTATTGGTCTTCTTCTTCTTCTTCTTCTTCTTCATCATCTTCTATATATCTATATATAGAGTATATATATATAATTCTACTTTTTCTTTTTCTTCATCTTCGATCATTTTTTACAATATATATTGAATTAATTTTTGTGTACGTTTGTATTATTTTGTTATATATATAGAAAGAAATAAATCAATTTCAAAAATATTTGTCATATTTAGGTGTTTAAAAAACGTTTTTGTTTTTCGCAATCGCAAATATTCTATATATATATGTAAGTCAGTCAGTATATATTAAAAGATTTTTAATGAAGAAAATATATTGTTTTCAAATATTTAGGTAAATTAAAAATGTTTATGAAAAATATTCGCATATATTTATGGTTAATTTATTTTAATAATTGTAACATAAGAAAAAAAAAAACAAAACCACCCACCCACCCATAAACAAACGTATTAAAAAAAATAAAATTTCGCAAAGTTTTTAATGTAAAAAATCAATGGAAAAATTATAACATATGTTTCAGAATGAATTTTATTTTTCATGCGCTTATATATCTATACTATATAGTAGTAGTATATAAATATTATATGATGAAAAATACAATACACAAACAACGCCTTTGAAATTTTTCCATTGCCTTATATTATTTTATATATATATATACTGTGAATGTGTTTTTTTTTATTTTTTATTTCATTTTATTATGTATATATATTATTATTATATTATGTGTATAAAATTTTTCCCATGTATATAGCTTATTGAATATATATATATATAAAGTTCGAGTAGAATGATAATGTATACATGATGATGATGATATTATACAATAAAATAAAGTATATATTTGAAAAAAAAAACACAAATATTAAATCTATATATGAATATGAAAATATATACATCACTATATAACATTTCGTCAGTATTATGGTATTATGTGTACATAATAAAGAAATTTTTATGTCCATAATCTAATCTAAAAGTGTTTTTTTTTTTTTTTTTTTTTTGTACATATTGTAATTTTTTTGTTTGTACAAATTTTGTACTGCTGATGACAGCGAATATTCGAGATTATAATTTTATAACGAAAATATATAATATAATATAGTTCCATATCATTTTAAATTGAAAATTTAAATTATATTTCTTATACCATATATATAAAATACTAAATAAATACACATATATTAATATAATTATATATGTAAATGAATGTTATTTTTTATTTTCACGTATTTGAAAATTAAAAAAGAAAAAAAAAACAAAAATAACCGATAAAAATAAATTATAAATTATTTATAGCTATTATATATATATGTTAACTATATGTATATTTAATTTAATGTGGTGCTGGTGGTGCTTGCTGTATATATAGTGATATATAGAATCTATCCCATATCTATATTGATGATATTTAGTATAAATTATTTGTTGTTGTTACTTGTGAAATACACTAAATAATTTATATATATATGTAATGTATATATACTATAAAAGAAAATCATTTATAAATAGAAAAGCGATGACACATTATGACATAGCAACAAAAAAAAAGTTTTTATAAAATATATTTTCATATGTATATATAGGTATATTTATATAAAAATAATTATACATATTATAAACTTTTAATAATAATGTTAATAAATTTTTAGATAATATCGTATATAAATTAGAATCGCATCATTGCATTTAAAAAAAAAACATTTATGCACATATATCGAATCGCTAAAGTCATAATTTCAGCAATACCTGCGATTTAAAACATTCAAAATTTAAAAAAAGGATTTATTTCAATATCAATATATATGACAAATTGATAAATTTTAATCGAAATGTTTTCGTTTATTGTTGTCCAAAGAAAATGACTTTATGACTTTAGCAAAAACAATTAAAATTCATTTAATAATTACTTATAAATACATTAAACATGAATTTATTTTCACTTTATTTTTATTTTTATTTTCATTTTCATTTTTTCCTTTCATTTTCGATTGCCAAAATTTTCAACGTATAGGCTAATGATCTCTCTCATACTACAGAGAAGCATCATCCATAATATATCAATATATAATTATGAAAAAAAAAGTATATAATATATGAAAAAATAAAAGAAGATTTATATATCTTTGATAATATATTATATATATACATCTGTAAAAACAAAACCGCTTACGCATATATGTAAAAAAAAAAAGTGTTTGCAAAAGAAAAAAAAAAAACAACAATTTTCTTAAATTGTCAACATGGAAGAAGAACTTTTATATACATATACTGATATATTTGAATGTAAATTTACTTTTCATTTTACATTTTATATACAAGATTACATTCTCACATTATAACATATAAGAAGAAGATATGATGCTGAATAAATGCGATGCGATGATGTTTATGAAATTATATAAATTAATATATAATTTAAAAAAATTTATTTTATACAATTACAATCTCATATATATATGCTTTATCAAAACATAAAGAAATATACACGAATGTGAAATATATTTTATTTTACTTTATATTGTCGGTTGACAATTTTTTTTATGCATATATATGGGAGAAGTGGCAGTATAGTATATATAGAGTAGTAAAGGGTCATCAAATAAGAATAATAAATTGATGATCAAATATATATGGTATTAAAGATATTAATGTAGTAATTGTTTGTTTTTTATATAAACAGGTTGCATTGGATTCCGTATAATTGCAATATTCTGTCGCATTTCAGAAAAATTGAAAAACGATCATAAAACCGTATATCTAAAACGTAATTGTAATGGATGCAATATGATGAAATATGTCCGGCTGAATTGCAATTAACGAATTAAGTAAAAACCCATAATGAATTAATCACATTTTAATATCTTATATATACAATTTTGTTTTTATATCAAAGTTCAATTTTGATGACCCCTTATTATACTATAGAAAGAATATTTTTCTATTATATAAAAATTCATATCAATATATATATATATGGCAAAAATAAAACTGAGAGTTAATTTATTAAAATAAAGAAAAAATGAAAATATATTTTTGTATAAATAAATTTTTTTTATTATATGATCTTCATCAAAATACATTAAAACGAAACACGATGATACAAAACATATGAAATAAACATTATTTATTATTATTCCTATATACAATATTATATTATTATCATCCGATTATGTATTCAAAATACACAAAAATATATTCAGTTATTATAGGTCAATAATAGTTTTATAGAATATATATATATATGTATCGTATTTATTTTATTTTATTTTTTTTTTGTGTGTGCTGTGCAATAAAAACAATTAAAGAATTAATAAAAATTCACAACTAATAAAAACACAAAAAACAAAAAATATTCAATTAAAACTGTATTGTTGTATATTTTATATATAAATAAATTGTTTGTTAAAAACAAATTAATCGAAAACAAAAAAAAAAAAAAATGTCGTTGTTTTATAACACAAAACACAACAAAATATATATATGTATGTATAGTGTATGTAACATATATTCAATTTTAAAATTGTGACATAAGAAAATTTATAAAACATATGCTACGTACATAATATTTTTTTTTTATTGCAAATTTTGTATTACGAAATTGGCATACATTTATAGATAGATAGATAGATAGATAGATATATGAAATAAATACTTCTGTTTTTTATAGAGTTTTATTTTTGATTTTAAGATAATAAAAAAAAAAAGAATTGAAATAAACATATAATTTCGTATAGTGGTATTATGATGATGATGATGATGATGTTATAATAAATAAATATTGAAATTGCAATATAAAATCACAATTGATCACATATTATAATAAACATAAAAATTAATTAAAAAAAAAAAATTAAATAAATTTATAGAGAAATAGATATGATGGAGCAAAAAAAAAAAAAATTAAATACAATTGTCAACAACAACAAATTATTATATAGCAAAATATAATATATCAAATATTTTAGAAGCCATATGTATTTAAAAAAAAAATAAATAAGTGTGTACAAGGTGAAATTTGGCATTATATATATATACATTTTATGAAACAAGTAATAAAAAAATAAATACAATCAGAAAATATATGTATCTAAATACCTTATTACGATTTTAAACGTAATAATATTTATGTAAATTTTATTTTTTCCAATCTCTATGGGAAAAATTTTGTTAAAAAAAAAAAAATAAAGATTTTGTAAAACAACTTCGGGTTTTTTTTTTTCATCTTCAACATAATCTTCTAATTAATATTCAATTAATATTGAAATACATTTTATTTTCTTCTATTGTTTATCTTCTTCATCATCCCGAAAAAAAAAAAATTTTATCACACATATGGTACACATTTTTTTTTTCTATATCTAATTTAGTTGTTTTTTTGTATATATCTCACTTTAATAATATATATATATAAAATGTATATGCATTCATGACGATTAAACCGAGTACTAATACATTTAGATATTTATATATTTATAATACAATTGCATTACAATATATTTATATATAAAAAAAAGACAATGCTTTTATAATTGAGAAAATAGAATGATGTTGTTATGCAAAAAATAAAAAAAAAGATAAAAAGTTATATATACGAATACGAAAGAAAAAAAGAAAAACCTAAATAGACTAACGGCGACGCCGACATAATCTGGCAAAGTACCAATTTATTTATATATATATATATACTTTACATATGGATGAAAATAAATAAAAAAAAATTGTTGCTATACAAAAATTTTCTTGATTCATACTGTGAGAAAGTATATATTTTTCTTTTCTTTTTTTAAACGTATGTTGCGTTTTTCCCTATATATATATATGTATATATATATTTGTGAATTTTCCTCATATAACTTTCGCATATCCGTTCATTATAAAACCATATATTAAAAAAAAAAAAATAAAAATACCTCGCACATTCTAAAATTTAAATTAAATTAACATATATACCGATCGATTGTCTGATTTATGGAAAACTATTTATAATTATAATTTGTTTTTTTATTGACTGCGCCGTGTTTATATAAATTATATGTTAAAATATATAGAAAATACTAGAAAGAAATAATAATAAAAAAATTAAAAATAAATATATACATACCTTATCATTATAAGGATTTATCCAAGCCGATATCATATGAACAAATTTTGTAGTTACTTTGTATCACAAAAAAAAAAAAAAATATTTGAATAAAACAAAAAACAAAATGAAACTTTACACTTTTCTTTTGTTTAAATGTGTATATTATTATTTTGTACACTTTAATGAATAAAAATAAAAACAAAAAAAAAATAATAAATAACAGAAAATTAAATTTTCTTTACTATTCTATATATTTTTTTTATTAATTTTATTATTATTTATAGCACCCACTTTTTTTTTTTTTAATTAATTTATTTATTATTATATAAAAAATATTCAAAATTAATAATTTCTCTTTTATTCAGTAAAGCTCTTTTTCTTTACTATTTTTTTTTTTTTATTTGTTTATTTGTAACACACTTTCTATACTTTCGCAAGCAATAATAATAATAATAATAATAATATTCTATATATTACAGTATTTATATATATATATATAAAGAATAATTTTCTTCGTCGTCGCTTTTTATATATATATATTGCGTTGTTGAATATTTCGTAATAATAATAATAATAAATGAAAAATGCTTTCCAACGAAATAAATGAAAAAATTTAAATAATCTTTTTTTTTTTTCGTCTTTTGTTCTTTTATTAGAATTTCAAAAACATTAAAATATTTTTTTTAATTTTTATATATTGTTAAATTATTTTATATATAGATTTATTTGCACAAAACAAATAATAAAAATAATATTGTCTTTTATATAGTATATAATTTATAATTTATTAAGCAATTTTTTTTTTAACGCAAAAAAAAAAAATAAATAATAATAATAAAAATATTTTTATTTCACTTTTATTTATTTTTATATAAGAAATTGTATTATTATAATTATTTTTGTTTTAATTAATATCTTTTATATTTTTATTTATATACAAACCAACCAACCACTCTCACACTATATATGCTGATGAGTGAGTTTGAATGAGTAAAGTGTTTTTTTTTTTTTTGGTTTTTTAATTTATTTATTCTTGAATTATTAAAATTTAAATAACAATATGGTAAAATAAAAAAAAAAAAAAAAAAATATTATTATTATTCGTGTTCGTTTAAAAAAAAAAATAAATATAAATTATATTGTATGCTCAATGTTCTATATAGCAATAAATTTAATAAATTAATATAACTATTGTTTTAAACAAAAATTAAAAAAATTAAAAAATAAAAATTGATTTTGCAATATAATCACACTATATATATATTTATTCTATAAAATCGCGATTATTATTCCAACAAAACCAAAAAAAAAAAATATAGTTATATAGAAAATAAATTTATTTATATTATAAATGTTTTATTATAGAAATTTCGGTTTTTTTTTAAATTTGTTTTGTAACAAACTCGAATTTTTAATTATTTTATTTTTATTTATATATTATTGAAAATATATTTTAAAATCGACGAGGAATTATGTTTTTTTTTTATTTTAGCTGCGAATACCGCCACACTCACTGAACGACTGAATATAGTTAGTAATGAGAAAAGCTCTCGTACGTAACCAACTCTACACACCAAATCGGTTTGATTTTTCATTTCACAACAAACAAAAAAAAACTTATACTTTTTTAAAAAAAAAAAATGTATGTATAAATATATTTGTTGTAAAATAATGATTTTATTTTTCTTATATATATTTTATTCAAAATAAAATACAATTTTCTTCAATATATATATATTACACCACCACCAAAAAAAATAAAAAACAAAATACAACAACACATTTTCAAAAATTTCATGTATATATATATAGTATTAAAGTCGTGTAATATATACATATATACAAAGCTAAATATACTTGGGAAAAATATATATTATCGTATTTTGTTTTTTTTTTTTGTAAAAGCAATAAAAGTTATATGTAAGTTTAAATATCAATATGGTGATTATATATTTGTAGGTATGTAAAATTTAAGTGCATATATGAAAATATAAGTTTAGAGAAGTGGGTATATTATACAACTTTTTTATATTTACCATATATATGAAAAGCCAGAAAGAAATATAATATAAGCTTTTTTATTATTGGTCTTGTATAATACATATACTTATAATATTGTAATACACATATAACAAATATAATTATTATACGATTCGATATGTATTTGCGTTGTGTTTTTGATTACATATATATATATATATATATATAGTACTTGCGATAAATAAATGTTTAACGATATTTGTAAGTCGAAAAGAATGTATATATACATATAATGATATTATATATAATTATAGACCATCATCCATATATATATATATTATTAAATATACCGACAATGATTGAAAACATTGTGAAAATGTGGTGGTGGTGGCGGCGATGGTGCTTGTGGCGTTGATGATGAAAATGATTTTATATTTTTTTCATTTGTGTGATAAGTAAAATAAATATATATTCTGAAAATATACTAAAAGCTTTATAATATATATATATTTATATATATTTTTTAATGTAATTCTGGTATACAGAAATATACGTATTTCGCAAAAAAGATTCAATTTCAATATATATAGAGTTACATATTTTTTCAATTATATGTGATATTTAGAAAAAAAAAAAAAAATAAAAATACATTATTATATTTACATCGCATTGAAAGGAAAATTATTTTTTAATACATTACATTACATTACATATTATATAGATGTAATAATAAATATATGTTGTAATTGCATAAAATATATATATATATATATATATATATATTATTATTTCTTATTCAAATTTTACTAAATCATTTATCAATATCAAATTTTATTATATATGAATATGTAAATAAATAAAAAATGCTGATGATATATCATAAATATATATATATCTTATTTAAATATATATAAATACATTTATTTCTTCTTATCAATATAAATATACTTCCGAATATCATTGGAAAATCTATAAATAAATCTATTTGCACAAACATATGTTGCATATATAGATATGGAATGGAAATTTTTTGTTTTTTTTATGGTTTTCAGGAAAATTTTGCGCATGAATTATATCATCATCTTTATAATATAGTATATTGAAATGTATATTTATTTATCATGAATGAAAAAGAAAATTGTATTTATTTTATATATATAGAAAATCATATACTATATATATATATATGGAAAACTTAAAATCTATATATTACAAAATAAACATATGTACGTATATACAATAATGGAATAAATTATTTGAATCTAAAAATAGCCATAATATTATATAACATTATAATCTATAAAAATATAGTATTGTAAACATATAATTGTTTATATATTAAAGTATTTTTTTATATATACATATATATAAATTCGTTTATTTATACGGACACATTTTCAATCAAATGTTTATTTACATATTATAATAATTGTTTTCTAATCTATCTGCGTACTCATAGCGACATACCATTGGAAATAATGTCGTCACGGTGCCTTATGTATGCGGACGACTTAAAAATCTTCCGAACCATCTCATGCATTGATGATGCGGCGATGCGATGCAGGATGACCTAATCCGTGTTTCGTCCTGGTGTGAAAGAAATTGTATGATGCTCAATGTGAAGAAATGTTTTGTTATGTCATATCACAGGAAGGTTAATCCAATTGCTTTTGACTATGTCATATCCGGCAATTCTCTTGCAATTGTCGATGAAATCATTGATTTGGGTGCGTTAGATTTGATAGACGTATGACATTTAGTTCACACATTGATTATATTACATGCATGGCCTATTCGCTGCTGGGATTTATTAAACAGTGTTGTGTGGATTTTTCGGACCCATATGTATTGAAGGGTTTATATTGTGCATTGGTAAGATCGGGATTAGAGTATGCATCTGTGGTATGGAATCCATACTACGGTGTTCATTCGGATGCTATCGAATCGGTGCAAAAAAATTTTATTAGATATGCTCTTCGCAAGTTGGGGTGGTCCGATGATTCCACACTTCCCCCGTATTTGCATAGGTGTCAACTTATCGATCTGCCGACGTTGGGGCATAGGCGGGAAACTGTGTGTGTCATGTTTGTATTCGATATGTTGACAAATGTGATTGATGCGCCGAATTTGTTGTCTAGGATTGATTTCAATGTTCCAATTCGGTGCTCACGTGGTCACAACTTCTTGCACCTGAACTTTCATAGGACAAACTACGGGAAATATATGAGCCGTTGTGCAATATGTCTAGATTATTTAATATAAGTACAACGATAAATTTGATTTCGGTATTTCGCGGGGTATGTTTTTGGGTAAATTAAGGTCGGGATATTTCGGGTTGGCGGATTGAGATTGAGTCCAGTTTTTCTGATCGTCTTGTGGTGTGATGATAATGATATTATTGTTCGAATGCGTTTGTCGATATGACAATGGGGTGAGTGAGCATATTATTATATACATTGCCATTGCCATTGCCGTTGGTATATGTTACTGTTATTATTGGTCGTGATTAGATTTTTGTATTTTTAATTTTTGTTTTTTGTTGTATTTTATTCTATTTTTCGTTATTTGTTTTTTATCATTGTTATGTATTTAATTTTGAAGTTTGTATTTTCTATTTTATGTATTTTATGTACAACTCTGTGGTGTAAATGTTAAAAATGCCAACCTAAAATTCCAACGAAATTTTGGGGTCGTGGGTTCGAATCCTACTGAATGCATAAAATATGTTTTGTGTTTTCGGTTATTTTTCGAATCTGAATTTTAACACAGAGTTTTATATTCCGCTTGCGGTTGGTCGTACGGCTAATTACCGACACCATAAAAGCCACAAATTAAGTAACTAATAACAGAAGGCTGTTGTTGGACGCTAAAACCAGATTGTTGGTTGTATAGCGAAAAATTAATTATTAATTAAAAAAAAAATTTTATGTATTTTGTATATTGTATTAAATGTTTTGTAAAACGGCAGTAGGGCTTGTACCCGTTGCTGATGAATAAATAAATAAATAAATAAATAAACTCTGTTTTATATATACATTATTGCGAATATGCACGTTCGGCATGGGGACAATTCTAATACCTTTCATTTATAAGTATATACTTGATCATATTGAGCTTTAACATCCTTCAGAAATAAGGTATGCCTTCCTTAATTATAATACCTCTTAATTCCGCCAGATATCGTTTTCAAAACAAGTTATTCAGCCACAAAAGTTGGTCACGATGAGCTCCCATTTCCCGAAAGCGCTTAACTGCATGTAATCCATCCAATGTTTATCAAATTAAATATACTAAAATTTACAATTCGTTTTCGTTCTGTCTTTCTAAACAAATTCAATTTATTTGTTTTATCTTTTCTTATAAGTATGCAAGCTCAAATAATTTTATAAAATCGGTCATTCAAATTGACAGTTTGTTTTTGTAATTGTAAAACAATTGGTACAAAATCATTTATACAAAAACTCGCCCTTCATTTTTCAAACATCTTTTTTTCAGATAATTTCAATTACATACTTAAGTAAGTTAAGTAACTTAAAAAAAAACGCATTTTTTTTCATTATATTCTCCAAAATATGAAAATTTAACAACCTATATTTATCAGTACGGTAAAATCTAAACTTTAAAAAATACATTTTTATGCGGTAATCATAAATTAATTGAAAAGCATAACAACAGCAGAGTATCGATAAATACATACGCATAACTATAAAATTATATCTTAATAAATTTATAATACATGATAATACATTTAAAAATTAAAAAAAAAAAAAAAACTATTTTTGTTAAAACAACTATTGATTGATTTTTTATTTATTTATTTATTTATTATTATTATTATTATTATTATTCAATTCATTCAATTTCGTATTGATTTCAAGGGTTTACGAAAGTGATTTTTGCTTTTTTTTTTGTTTTTTAACATCTAAATTATATATACGTGTATAAAATACGCATATATGCAATTTATATATATTTTATAAAAAAAAAAAAAAAAAATAAAAAAACTAAACTACGAAACGTTCATTATTTTTTACAAAATAGTTCGGTGATTAAAAGATCAATAGGTATTAATATATATATATATATATATATTATTTATATAAGTATAATAATAAATGAATGTATATTTTGGAAAATTTTTAGAATGTGCAAAAATATTTAATTATTTTTTTTTTTTTTGTATAAATTTAATTTATAAGAATGTTAATTGTACTACATATTTATATAATTAATTATCATAATTTTTTTTTCTTTTTATATATTATATTATGTTTACATATTTACAAATTATTATTTGTTGTATTTTATTTTATATATAGAATCAATTTTTCTATGTCCATAAAACTTTGATTCTAAAATCTAATATAGAAATAGAATGTAAAATTAATATATGTACAGGGTATTGTGAAAATGTTAAGTGTTTTTAAATGCATGAAAAATGAATGAGTATCGTATACGATAATGATTTTATGTATATACATATAAAGATAAAATTTATTCAATCGAATAATGTGTTCTTATTATAGTATATAAAAAAAATGATGTTTTGTAATTCAATCACCCGGTTTTATTTTTATCAATTATTGTATATTTAATACAATATATATTAACATAAAATTTTAATATTTATATTCGGTTAATAATACAAGTTTTGTTACCTATATATTTAATTTTTAAAATTTACACGATAAATGTATAAAACTATAAAACGGATGTGGGATTTTATAAAAGTTCATGAAATTGAATGAAAAAAAAATTATAACGATTTTTTTATAATATAACCAAATGTATAATAAATTAACTAAAATTTGATTTAAGGTTTAGCAAATTTCAATATATAAAATTATCAGATTTAACCCTTTTTTTTTATCAATTCAATGTCAACCATATATGTATAATAATTCAATGCCTTAAACACTTTAACATATGTTTTTAATTTGGTTTACACAAACTTCTATTAAGTCCATAATATACATATATATAAAATTTTGCATGAGCGATAATTTTGATTATTGTTATCAAAAAAAAAAAAGTAACAAAACAAAAATTTCTTATCAAAAATGATAAAAAAAAAACTTATTATGTGCATATATACATTGTATTTTAATTTTTTTTTATATTTATAAATTGATAATGAAATATATTTCTTTAAAATTATTATAATTTATTTGGCCCCATTCACCGCACCGCATATTCATCGCATTCTCTAACATAACATATATGTATATTCAAATAAAATTAAAAAATATAAAAACCAAAAACCATTTTAAATAAATATATAGATTAATTTCTTTCGGTTGATAATTTTTTTTTTTAATTTTATTTAAATTCACATTAAATATATAAAAAATATATATTATTTTTATAATTAAATATTATATAATTTATTAATTAGTTTTTTATTTCTTTTTTCAAAAATCTAAAATGGATAACAAAAACGAGTACAAATTATATGCATATATGCATATGCATAAAACAATATTAGATAATACAAAAAAATTATTATACTTGTTTTATATATACAATATATTTATATAGTATATAAATAAAACATGTTTTATTATCATAAATTTATTTTTAATTATTTATATATAACATATGTATGTATATTTACTTTAGATTTTATTAAATAATAAAGTAAAAGAAAACCAAATGGATATACATAAAGAAATGTAAATAAATTATATAATAACATATTAAAATGAGTGATTTATTTTAATCATTAAATTATTTAGGTTTATTTGTAAATATGCATTTAAATATATTATTTTACTATACGATAAGTTACCTGAAGTTTATTAGTTGTTTCATTATTTAAGAGGTCATTAAATAAGAAATACAAGAGTGGCTATTTCTCCAATTTTGCCATTATTTTGCCAATGTTCGAACGTTATCGTTGTATATCTTATGATTTGGTTCTGGAAATATTCATTCTGTTTCAATCACGATATTTAAAGGATTAGGTTAACAATTTTGTCGGAATAAGTTACCTTTTAAACATAACAAATTAACACTACTAATATTTGACATCGATTTCTTAATAAAGTTACGAATTCAAAGTTATTGAAAAAATACGAAAATTACGATTGGTTTAGAAAAGTGACAAAAAATACAAAATTTCAATTATTACATCCCATAACGATTTGTTTCAATCAAATGCGTACTCTATCTGAATGTATTCATATATAGACAAATCAATAAGGATATATAGAAAATATAAAATTGTATATATAAAGAAAGAAAAATGTTTTAAAGGATTATTTAATAACTTAAATATATAGAAAAATTTTCATTCATATATATATATATATAACACATAAAAAAAAAATATGGTTAAAAAACCAATTTATTGTAATTTTAACATAAAATAAATTTACATTGATCATGTTGTTTATTCTATGTCTATATAGGAAAAACGAAAAAAAATTGATTACAATTTAAATTGCATTTATCTATAACGATCGCTATCTATCTATATCATATCGTATCGTATCGTATCATTGTATAAAATCCAATATTTACATTTTAAATTATTTATATACACTCGCGTATATTTATTCATTACAATATATGTAAATTTTCTATGCACTTCAAACATAAATATGCAAAATAAAAAAACATCATATGGGTTTTTACAAAAAAAAAAAAAAAAAAATGAAAAATTATATTAATATTCAAGAAGATACAATACCAAATATATATATATAATAGTAGAGCTGTAGATTGTATTATTATTATTATTATTATTGGCAAGGTTGTTTATCGTTTCTTCAACAATATAAGGAAAATATATGTTTATATTAATGTTTACTAACATAAAATAGAATTTACAATTGTTTGTTTGAGTGCATATATTGTGCAGTTTCTATATATATTCCAATTTAAAAAGTTTTATTATAAATCATATATAGAAACGAGACCTGAAATCATCCTCAGGGCATGGCTAACCGTTTTTTAAACATTACGTATGATTAGATCAATATTGTTACGGCTTAACTGCCATCGTTTTTTGTACAATAATTCAAAATAAAGAAATTCAAAATTTATATGTAATTAGGAAAACCAATTGTGAATTTAAATCGTTCCTTTTTAGTTCAATTCCTATATCTAATTGATTTTCCCTGTTCCTTTTTTTCGGACTTAAAATTACAACCGGCTCATTGGAACGATCGCCTCATTTTTCTTTCATATTCTTCGCCTCATTCAAAATATATTGCTTGCTATTTCACATCTCTGTTTTATATACATCTCTCTATAGAATAAACAAAATGAATATAAACATTTCTATAAATGAATATATTACAAATTGTTATATTTGTTTTATTATACCTACCTATATATTCGGATATAACTATAAAATTTTTGCAAGGTGTAGGAGTAATAATCCACATACATATAGTTTTAGTTTTAGATTGTCTGTTAAATAATAAAACAAACAAAAAAAAAGCTCTTAAAAATTATCACATTTTAAATTATATTATACATGGATTGGATACGAGTATATATGTAAATTTACAACATATATATATATCGTGTGTATATAATCAACTTTAATAATTATATATTCGCATACATGTATATTTATAATTTATGATCCTTCAACATCAAATTGCAAATTTTCATAAAACTTCTATATAGAATTATATTATAGCGAACAAATAAGTGTTTAGTGTTGTTATATACTATATTGTATAAAAACGATGTATTTGCAAATATATATGTATATTGTATATGTATGGTAATAACTTTTCATTATATTAATGATTTTCTTTTGTGCATTTATTTCACTATATATATATTTGAACTTTATAGTATATCCTATTTATATATATATATATATATATATACAAATATTCCTGAAAATACAACGGCGTTAATATATACGCGTATAAAATAAAAAGCATTTTCTATTTTCCTTATACTTTATATGCTTTTTTTTTTTATTTGTCATTGTATACCATATATATAAAGGAAAATTACAACGACATTAAATGCTTTGTATATACACTTAAAATATTTTGAATTGAATATACAAATATATATATATATATATATATAGTATATGATAAGAGAGGGTGAAAATATTAAGATGGTATGATGGTTGAAAATATATATATCTACACTATATACAGTGATATGATGGTGAAAACTACCAGAAAAATCGAGAATGAAAATTCGTTCGACGAATGACGTCATACTAAATTTTCATTCATATATATTATAAAATATTTTACGTTTTTATATATATATGTAGTATATATAGTCTCCTACACATATTTCGCTTTTTATATGTTTTCACGATGATAACGTAAATATATTTACTATATATATATATATATATAAATGAGTATAGATGCATATTAAAAAGATATATCTATCATGCGTCGTATATATAATACATAAAATATATTTTCCTGTACATTAAATTGCATATT
The DNA here is from genome assembly GCA_958336335.1 of Dilophus febrilis. Lineage (NCBI taxonomy): Eukaryota > Metazoa > Arthropoda > Insecta > Diptera > Bibionidae > Dilophus > Dilophus febrilis. The sequence continues at coordinate 4,074,934 of OY284469.1, read as the reverse complement.
ATGGTTGTAATAAATATGGTATATACATAAGAATTGAAACCCGCATCTGGTTAAAATACGTCACACCTCATATTATATATATATATATACAGATAGCAAGGGTTTATCTTATTATATTGTTATAAAATACAAATACCTTTTTGAAAATTAATATAATTCTACTAAAGGTAATTCTACTACATAGTGATTATTGCGATTATAACATGTCATTTGTTGTTTTTTTTTTTTTTTAGCTAAATTTGCTAATCATATCTTTTATGAACGCAACATATGTAGTAATAGTAGCCACACAGTATACAGATATATGGAGCCATTCATATATCTGACTGAATGTATATGACAACAACAGTAATATGAATGATATTTACTTTTAATTGTCATTTATATAAAAACAAAAAAAAATGTATATTATTCAAGTGTAGAAAATTAATATATAGATAAATTCGATTATCTATATAAATATAGATAACTATTGGTATATAAATATTAATAATTCAATAATAATATCATATAAATTATACAACGCATTAAAAACAATGAACCAAAAAATCAATTTCATAAATTCATCGCAATTGATTGATATTTGAATTGAAATTTTAATTAACAAAAAAAATTCTATTATTGATTATGTGTCGCACAAATATTTTGTATACACATATATTATCAAAATTAAACAAATCTATAACAAAAAAATTAAAAATATAATTCAATCGTCTTTTTATTTATACAAAATATATTTAGTGTACGTATTGAATATCTTTTTGTTTTGTTTTGTTTTTTTTTTTTAAATATGATATCATATAAAGTGGGATGATGATGATGGTGATTTTTTATTTTTGTAATTTATTATATACCATGTATACTTAAAAATGTGATTAAATATAATTTGAAATAAATAATAAAAAAACAAATAAAACAATATTCAATATCGTGAATCTTAAAGGCATCATAAGAAAGAAGTATTATTATTATACTAGAGAATATAAAATAAAAAAATAAATATTTCGCTATACAACCAACAATCTGGTTTTTAGCGTCCAACAACAGCCTTCTGTTGTTAGTTTCTTAATTTGTGGCTTTTACGCGGTGTCGGTAATTAGCCGTACGCAAGCGGAATATACAACTCTGCGTTAAAATTCAGATTCGAAAAATAACCGAAAACATAAAACATATTTTAGGCATTCAGTAGGATTTGAACCCTGCACGACCCCAAAATTTCGTTAGAATTTTAGGTTGGCATTTTTAACATTTACACCACAGAGTTATATATCTAGAGAATTTATACAGAATTATTTGAAAACAATTCATGGAAGACAACCAAAAAAATTTCAATATTTACTCTATTTAGAAATATTATCACACCTTATCATGATCATTTCGCGGTGTCCCATTAACATTTTACATTATTACATCCGGACGGTGGTTTTATTTAATGCATAATAATTTTCAATTAATATTTAATCTACCTTTTCAATTTTCTTTAGTGAAGTGATCACCTTAAATGAATTTTCAATTGAAAAAAAAAAGTTCCCCAAATGTGAATGTATTCTTTATTTTCAATTTTCTTTATTACAATAACCTTCTATTGAAAAAAAAAAACAAACTGATATCGAATCAACACACGATTGCAATTTTATTTCTTAAAATTCATACACGTGTTATATAGAATTGGAATATTGGAATATTGAATTGATAAATAAATGAAAAAAAAAACCAAAAAAAGAAAAGAAATAATCTATTTTGATAAGAAAAAGTAAAAAAAAAAAATTCATATATAAAATTATACCACAATTATTATTATTATATTGTTAGTTTTTTTGTTTGGCTTTTTTGGCTTTTTTGGTTTTTATTGCATTGTGTTTTGTTTGTTATCTCATAAAATATATATTATATACAGAAAAATTATCAAAAACCTTAAACATCCGGCGTGTTTATATTTATTCATTATATATATGATTTGCTATCACTATCACAGATAATTTGGAAAATTTAATGATTTGGTTTGGTTGGTTTGTTTTTTTTTTTGGTAATATTTCTTTTTAAAAATCATTTCAATATTCAAAAAATATATAATTATATAAAGATTATTTATTATACACATAGAATTTTTTTTATCAATTTCTTACCAATTTCTAATTTATACCCGCAAAAGGTTTTAGTTTTTTATATAAAAGTTTTTGTTTGATAAAGAATTGTGTGAGGTGATATAATAAACACATTCATATCTTTAGAATTTCTCACTTGTATGTGGTTTCGTTCAAGAAATATATTGCTGCATGCGTATGGAAATATCAATTGTATTGCAATAAAATTATTCTGATACGCACACGGACTCAATAAAATCAAAACGTATATTTAATATATTGAATAGTGTATTATTAATAGTGTATTATTATCTCTAGAAAATATTTATACGGAATAGCTTAAATCTTCAATAGCTTAAATGAACTAAAAAAAAGATTTGAAATGTTCCTTATACAATTTTTTAGAAGATCCCGGTAATAATTCCGATAATAGAAATCAAATTATTTGATTCTATTTAGATAATCCTTGAACAAACTCCTTTTTATAAATAGTTTGTCAGTCATTCTACATATTTTACAAATATTTGGAACTAAATTATATATAAGTAACATTTATAGTAAGAGTTAATTCTATAAAATTTATAGATTTTACTTTAAAACTATGTATACAGAAACATATAATATATTTATTGTCTATAATATAATTAATGATTTATAGTGTGTAATTCTTTATTATTTTTGTATTATTATTTATATATTTTTAACATATATAAATATATTTAATTGAATATAAATACTTTTTATATATATATATATATATATATTTAATAAGTCGTTAAAATATATATATTCATATAAAAACTATATCGCAATATTGCCAATATATATATGCATATATCTACATTGTTGCAAGAAAAAAAAATCAGCAATAGATTAATTTAATATCAATAAAATAGCTTAAAGCTATATAACTAACTATATCCATAAGTTATATTATATTACATACATATAGTTATAATATTCATGGATGTATTTATATATAAATAAATAAATAAATAAATTATTACAAAATCTAATCTATCTTTATACATTATATACATATATTATTTATATAATTATTATTATATAAAATGTATTTATTAAAAAAAAAAAAAAACAAAATATACTCAAATAGGATTATATAAAAATAAAATCATTATAATTATATATATAATATTATAATCATATAGTTTCAGACATGTAATACAAATAGATAAATATAGTTCAATCCATTGTGATTTATATAAAATCAAATACATTTTCTGTTTGTCCTTTTTTTTTTAATTTTTTAATATCTATTCTATTTTTATAATAATTTTTAAGTATTTTGTTTATTTGACATACATACATCGCACTGTTATATTTATAGATCGCTTTCTATATCTATTGTTTGTTGATAATTTCAATATATTGATTATATTTGATTGATTATAAGTTATTGGATAGATTATTCTATTTTATTGAGTATGTTATATTAAAAGTGGAAACAATATAAAAATTATGTAACTTATCGTAAATTTTCATATGAAATTTTTAAATATGGTTGTAATAAATTTAATGTGTGAAATTATTATAAGATTATTATAAAATTATTTTAATTTTTTTAACCGCACATTTTGTTGTACTTTATATTAACGATTTATACATCATAAATATATACATTTTCAGCGGTGCGGTCTACACATACATTTCAATCTGTTTTAGGTGCGGTTACAAAGTTACAGTTTTATATTTTGGTAATTTTTGGTTTTAAATTTTGTTAAAAATTGAATTTTAACAGAAAATTCGTATAGGAAACCGCAGTAAAAACAATCTAAAAGATGTTCAATGCGGTCAATTGAGTTATGATAAATTTGGAGATTTTCCTTGAATTCTTCTATCTATCTATTCATTATTTATTTATAGATATATATATATATAGTATGGATATTTACTTGACATAATCTATAATTAGAAAAAAATCAACCCCCACGTATTAGCAGTAAAATTTACTATACGCGCATATATTAAATTAAGTTAAATTATAAACAAACAAAAATTGCATTATTATATGTATAGCTATATAGATATATGAGAAGGGTTTTTAATTATTTTTTGTTTTTTTTTTCTTCTTATTTTAATCCCCTTTTATCCTTTTACATATTTTTATATATAGTAGATATGCAAATTATTACTAGAAATTTTATAACAACAAAATATAATATAAACTTTTTGTCCTCATTTTTTATTATTATATTAGTAGATGAAGGTTTAAATTATTTTGAATTTATTTAATCCCTGGCCGATATATACTTCTTAAATTTATATATATATTCAGTGAGTGTATTTTGTTGAAATGTCAATATGTATAGAGAATCGATCAGTATTAAAGTTATATATTAAACATAAAAATTTCGCTTTACAAATGACAATCGGTTTTAGCGTCCGACAACAACCTTCTGTTGTTGGTTTCTTCATTTGTTGCTTTTACGGTATTAGTAATTAGTTCGCAATGACCAAATATGCAACTCTATATGAAAATTCAGATTCGAAAATAACCGAAAATCAAAAAATGAGAAGCATGGCTTCAATAGGATTGAATCCACGACCCCTAAAATTTTGTAAGAATCTTAGTTTGGTATATTTTTATCAATTACACCACAGATGACCATTAAAGATATAATAATATTTTAAATTATAATCGTTATGCGATAAATGAAATGAAAAATACATAACTTTAAATCCTTAAACTGATAAAATATTAATAATTATAGTTTCAAGTTTCAAGTTTCAAATATAAGAAAATTTCAAAATATGAATGAATTATAAAATATTTAAATTATAATATATTTTTAGTAATCCAACGCGCATTTATATGTATATATCTTTTATTATTGTTGACATAAACTTATCATTTATTAGTTACTGTACAATTTTTCTCTCTAACTATAAATGTACATTTATAATGTAATAAATTTGTAATTTAAATGTAATTCATTAAAAAAGTTTTAACAACATCAATTTATATATTATATATATATATATATATATAATAACTTTTGTAAATATATAACATGCAAAATAGATATATATATAGATAGATATAGATAAAGAATATATTTATAGAATTCATATTCATTATTGTATATATACAATATACATTTTACAGCAAACAATTACAAAATTATTATTCATAAAACTTATACTATATGTTATTATAAAAAAAAAATGTTTTTTTCTTATTATTAAATTAATTATATATTTAAATAGACATTTGCAAATTGAAGATGTCTGTTATATATATTAAAAAATATTGACAATATTTCTCGAAAATATATGTCAAAGTTAACGCGTACATAAAAAAAAATTAAATTACATTTTTTACACGTTATATAAATTTCTTTTTTGCTTTTTGGGGTTTGTTACCGACAACAGTTTACAAATTAACATATTTTAACCAAAAAATAAAAAAAAAATCCAACCACTGATTATATATTACACAATAATGATTCATGTAAATTATTGTTTGATTTTTCTACTTTTCTATCGCCCACGAAAATATACATTTTGTTAAACGATAATATAATAATATACTCTTGGTCTATATATGCGTAAAAAAAAAAATTGTTGTTCGAAGAACAAATTGTCAACACGTCATCATTATCATATAAAATATAAATATAAAAAAAAAAAAAAAATCTGAATTTACGTAATAAATGTTAATTTGTGTATTATATGTATATATATGTTTAACTGAATCGGGAAAATTTTTTTTTCTATGTTATCCTAAATACATCCTATAAGCATAAATACATATATCGAATATATAACTAACTATTTAGATAGATACATATATATATTTTATCATATATTTACATAGTTCGCATATATTGACTGCTTTATACCCTATAGAAAAAAGAATATATATAGCTTGGTTATTCAGTATACATTCGATATTATATACAAATAGCTATATATAGTTATCATTATGTTGATATCTGAAACGTCTTTCCCAAATATATATACATATATTTGTTTTTTATTTACACGCATATACACAACGAAAAAAAAAGCATCTCCATACATACATATACATATATTTTACATGTACATTACTTTAACCATTTCATTTCACCATGTTTTACATTTATACATTCATCCCCCAAAATTCACTTGCTTTTACAGATATATACAATATACATATATGCATGTATACTATATATTGTATGTTGTACATATATATATGGTTTTATCTCTGGAAAAATTTTATTCATTGACGGAAAATTATATATTTCACCTACGCATTCGAAAAGATTTACTGACGTCATTGTGAAATATTTATACGGTATATAGAATAGATATATTTTCTTCGGTTTCAGTTTTTTTTTTTTATTATGGTTTTTCATTTCTGTATGCATTCGATAAAAAAACAAAATCATATGGATATTTTGAAAAAAAAAAAAATTTTGTATATATAGAAAATGTTTGAACATTATAATATATATAAAAAACGAATATATATGGTACTTCAAACATGTTATAAGGGAACAAAATACGAAGAAAAAAAAATCATATAAATAAATAACAACGAAAATTTGCTTGTTGCTTGCTTATCTGATATAACAATATAGAAAAGCTTTCCGTTTGCAATAAATTTTATAAAATAAATGAATCGATGTGCAAAGTTTTTGAAAGATAAGAAAATTATTAGTATAGTACATACCTCGGTAAAAAAAAAAAAAAAACAAAATTATAAATTATTTATAATCAAATCCTGTATATCTATAGTATAGTGTAAAAAATGATAATAATGACAAAATTATTCTTAAATTTTATTAAAAAAATATTACACGCAAGTGTAATAATACCAAATATTGACTACATATACATACAGAATGATATTTCATGTCATTGATAATAATTTTTAGTTAAGGAATAAGATTTAATCTAGTTTACGCGTGTATGGAAATGATTAGGAAATTTGCCGGAATAAATGATATTAAAGAATTAAATCTGACTTTACATCGAATAGTATATGATAATTGTTGATGAATACCTTTTTGTAAAATCCCAATCATCAAACCAAAATTCTATGCAAACCCTCAGAAGTCATACAAAATAACATATTATATAAATTTCATTGTTATTTTTTTTACAATTGCATTTTACTGCATTTATATATATATATATATATATATATATATATATATATATATATATAGTAAAGATAACGCAATTTTCTTAATCATATTTGGTCTAGATGCACAATTTACATTTTCATATCGCAGAACATTCATATATATACCATATATGATAATTAATAAAAAAAAATCTTTTATTTAAAACACTATATTTATTTAATAAACTGCTGTATTATACATGAATGAATGAATAAAGAATTGCAATATACGAATAATATCAATAATAATAATAAAAAATAATTAATATATTAATAATCACTTTATTATTATATACAATATAATAAATAATAATATAATAAACATGCGTTTTTTGTTTTTTTAGATCACGCACATCTTATAATAATATGATTGTATATGAATAATAAAGGGTGATTTTTTAAGAGCTATAGGAAAGTTTTTCAAAAAAAAAAACGCATAGAATTCAGAAAAATGCATTAAATCTTTATTTGAATGGATAGTACGGTCCATATAATTTAATGTTTGACGATTATTTCATGCAAATGTTGACCTTGACTGCGCCCCAGATGGTCCATCCGCTTAGTCCAATTTTGGCATACTCTTTCCAACATTTCGGCCGGTATCTCACGAATAAATGCTTCAATGTTGTTTGCCAATGCGTCAATTGAAGCGGGCTTGTCTAAAGGCTTGTCTAAATCGAACGATCTAGGCGGCCAATGAAATGAAATAAAATGTTCACCGAACTCGCCTCTCAATAAGTCCATTGTTGCGCGTGCTGTGTGGCATGTGGCACCGTCTTGTTGAAACCACATGTCATGCAAGTCAAGCTCTTGCATTTTGGGCAAAAAAAAAGTTGGATATAATCTTACGGTAGCGCTCATCATTCACAGTTACGTTACGATTCGCATCATCTTTGAAGAAGTACGGTCCAATGATGCCACCAGCCCATAAACCGCGCACCAAACTGTGACTTTTTCTGGATGCATTGTTAGCTGTTACAATGCTTCTGGCTGATATTCACTCCAAAATAGAAAATTCTGCTTATTTATGTACCCATCTTATTTACGCACCCGAGCCAATGGCATGATCTTCGTTGCTGAACACAATTCCGTCGTGATGAACTTTCTTAACAGAGCACACATTTTGATAATAAAATTCAATAATTTGAATAACCGTTGTTCGTTTGTAAGACCAAACTGAAAATGTTTGACGCAGTGAAACAAAACAACACGAAACGTGCGTCAGCTGTTTAAACCATAGTGTTGCCAAAAAGATAATAGCTAAAAAATCACCCTTGGCATATGCGAGAATTAATAAACATTATAATTCATTCGATGTAATTTAATTATTATATTTATAAATATTTTCTATATATATTTTAATAATTTAAATCTTTTAAAAATGATCACTTTACAAATAAGTTTTTATTTTTTTTTTTTTTGTATAAAAATTTAATGCAATATGCGTATGTATGCAGTGACATTTTTTCTTATCAATCTTAAAACATATTTTGTAAATACAATATAAGATGATATACTTGAAATAATATTTATTACTTTGTTTGTTCAAAAAAAAAAAAAAAAAAAAGAAAATAAATCTATATAAATAATTCATAAAGAAATATTCATATATCACGCATATATATATTTATTACTTTTATCATATATATAGATTTGATTATATAGTTGAATACAAAAACAAACAGAAGTCCTCATTTGTCTGTATACAGTATATTTTATATATATATATTAAAAACGCACTCATATGTTTAAATGTATATTTGTCTGTAAACATATAAATAAAAATATTATAACATAATAAATTTGTGATAATTTATTAAAAAAAAATTAAATGAAATTGCATGTTTTCCAAGTTCAGCGCATTGCTTATATTTTATCACCTAAAGGTCAATAAATGCATATATAATTAATTTATATATATATATTTTGCGATATGATTTATAATTCTTATAAATATTTATACATATATATTGCATATACTCTTTGATTATTTTGAATACAATATTATTATTGCATATATAGTGGTTATTATAACAAAACTTGTAAAAAATGTTTATTTTTGGAATGCGAATTTTCTCTGCACATATTGGCAAGAACAAGAATATAAAGTAGTGTAGAATTTCAAATACAATCCTATATATATATATATAGTTATTATAAATAAACATCTTTAGTATAAATAAATTTATTCATGAAAATAAATAGTAATTATAATTGCATAATAATAATAATAAAAAATATAGAAAATATTAAAGTTATGAAAAAATTAAAATAAAATTAATGTGTGTTTGTGATTTGTACACAAAAGTTTATTTATTATTATGACATTTATTATTTTAATACCATTTTTATATGTTGTTTTTTGCTAACCTTTTATTGTGTGTATATATTTTTCCATTTATATACTATTAAAATAATTGTTTAAAGGCGAAATGAACTTAAAAAATATTAAACATAAATTATTATTATTATTATTATTCGAATATATTAATTTAATTTATTATACACAAAATATATAACTCTGTGGTGTAAATGTTGAAAATGCCAACCTAAAAATTCTAACGAAATTTTGGGGTCGTGGGTTCGAATCCTACTGAATACATAAAATATGTTTTGTGTTTTCGGTTATTTTTCGAATCTGAATTGTAACACAGAGTTGTATATTCCGCTTGCGGTTGGTCGTACGGCTAATTACCGTCACCGCGTAAAAGCCACAAATTAAGAAACTAACAACAGAAGGCTGTTGTTGGTCTCTAAAACCAGATTGTTGGGTGTATAGCGAAAAATTGATTTAATTGATTGATACACAAAATATTGTTACACTACTATATATATATATACTATTTGATATCGTCGCAAAATATTTTACCGTATTTTTTATTGTAGAAAATTGTTTTTATTTGAAAAAAAAAAAAAACATTTTAAATTTCTCAAATTATATTCTGAATTGTATCTATATATACAGACAGTTGTAAAATAATGAAATTTTTAATAAAGTTCAATTATATACTATAATACAAAATATACTTAAATGGTGATGATTAAATTGTAATATTTTCAAAAAAAAATAGGGTCATAAAAGATAATATCAATATGCGTTAGAGTACAAAACAAAAGCAAATAAATAATATTTAACTTAAAAATGGTTTTTGAAATTAATTGAAATTAACAATACCATAACTATATATATAGATAATAACCCGCATCCATATTCATATATGTTTTAAAAAATATAATTAAATAGATATTTACAAATTCAACAAATTTTTCAAATAGAAAAGCAAATTTTTTTTTTATAATTTGAATATATGATGAATAAACATTTCAATTTCAATATTCGAGCAGGTGCTCGTTCATTCATTCAGGTTTTCTAAATTTATTTATTTAATTTGTTTAAAACGTTTTTTTGTTTTTTTTTTTGCAAAAAATTTGCCAATAATGCGAATTATAAATGAAATATGGGATTATAAACATATATAACCAACCGCATTGTAAAACACTCAAACAAACATATGATTTATATAATTATATATAAATTATTAATGATATGCGGATAGGTAATATAATATATATGTATATTGCATATGTGTACGATAAAAATTAACATTTAAATTATGCAAATAAAATATGTGCATATATATTTTATAATGTCGAGTGTTATACGGATTGAAAATATTTTTATTCAATTATATAATAATGCGATATATCGATCAGGATCGAATTCTATAACTATTCTGCGGTTTAATTTCAATAATTATTGTGATTTGAAAGGAAATTTTGTATGCGATTGTAAAGAAAATTTTGTATAATTTTCTTAAGGAAATTCTGTACAATTTTCTTCCGAAAATCTTGAACATTTTCTTAAAGAAAATTTTGTGTAATCGCCCAAAGACCAAATTCAACAAACAAACAGTAAAAATAAAGAAAATTCACAAAAGTCACAAAAGCGTAAAGTAATCCTTAACTCAAAATTTTGTTAATTTTTTAATATTCAAAACGTTCTAAAATGCGGGGTTCTAAAATGGTTCATTTCCAACCTTACACCGTTCATTCATACCGCTATTGCTCTATATATATAAAATATAAATTATATATAAATTAATATTAATTGCAATATATCCATATGAACATTATATTTATATACTACATGTCCACCGGCTATATATTCATTATATAGGGATGAGGTCATTTATTAATATATATAGATGTGTGGTACATTTTATATTTAATAACCATATTATTAATTTACTATACAATTTTTTTTTTTTTAATTTATTTTTAAATCATAATGTGGCGATTATAAATTTAAATATTATTGATAATGCGGAGGTTATAGCATTAATTTATAATCAATACAAAACATAGTTATTTTAGCATTCATTCATAATCAATACAATATACGCAAAAATTTACAAAAATTACAGAATATTTAATTATTTATAAGATACTTTTAAACCCTACCCCCTACTGACCGATTGACTATAATATTGATGAGAAAACCTTAACAATTCAATTTAACAAAATTTTTAACAAAACTTTCATTTAATGATTTATGATTTTTTTTTTCTTATAACCTTTCGTAAGAGTTCATTTTTGATTACATTATTATATATATTAAGATTCCAACTCACCCCAATTGTCTCTTAATATTTAAAATTGATGATTTATTATGTATATATAATGAATGTGTATATTCTATCAATTAACTATATTTATATATATTAATGTCATATATCAAACATTTGTATATACATAAATGAATATTGATTTTAAGAGCTATAAATAGTATAATTATTATAATACTGTATATGTATACTTATGATATACAGTCTATTTAATTATCATAATATTAAAAGCAAACATTAACATATATATATAATGATATATGATATATATATATATAAATAAAGTATATCAATTATAAATAAATTGATTCAATGCGATACATGAGTTTCGTGCGAGATGAGTAAATGTTTATTTAATTTTTAATTTCTATATTTGTAAAAGGTAATATAGTATGAAAAAATAGTTGCATATCATTTTCTGTTATAGAATTTTTATATATTTAAATATATATGAAATTTCAAAACGTTCAAATGTTTTTTTTTTTAATTGACAAATTTCTTTCAAGATCCATCACTGAGCTCCAACAAATTTTATCTACATTCAGATTAAAATTCCACTATTTAACAAAAAACCTTTATCACAAACATTCTCAAGAAATAGATTCAGCCGCGTTCCATGACTTTTTTTTTTTTTACAATTCTATATATTTTAAATTTTAATTAATATACACTCAATCAATATATATATACTATACATAAAATTTGTTTAATTTATTTAAATATTTACATATATAAATTTCAAAATGAATATATCAACAACATTTATAATAATTAATAAAAATATATTCATAATTTATTTATAATAAATAATAAAATAACAACATATATCGAACAACATTTTATATTTTTGTATAATTATAAATAAATAATATTAAAAATATATCAGCAATAAAAATAATTACAAAAAACAAAAAAAAAACAAAACAAGTTCAATGAAAATGTGTTTAAATTACTGCATTTTTGCTGCGTTAATGATATCATATTATAATTATTTATATACATATATATTATATATGGAACATAACATATATATATAATTAATAAAATGCATAAATTAGCAAATTTTTCTATATATATACAAACAAAAATAAAAAAATAATATTGATTTTCAGAAAACATATAAAGAGCTTTACTTGCTAATTTTTGCTATATCTATATCTATATCTATCTATATATATATTGATTTAAAAGAAACGTTCATTTTTCAATGTCCTCTTCAACCAATAAAATATAACTATATATTGATATATATAATGTATGTGTACGTACATATAGAAAATCTAATTAATGATTTTGCCATTGATTTGATTGATAAAATTGCAAAAAAAAAAAAAATCATTATAACGTTTGAAAATATCTATAAATATAGATAGGAAAAATTATATCAGAAAATCAATTTGTAAAATTATACTAAATACAAAATCATTAAATATTATATAGGATAGGTTATATATTATTTTAATTATAAAAATACAATGAAATGTATTAAGAAATATGGAATTTAAATGTATCTGGTTGTTATTTGTAAGTATACCAAGAAATAATAATGTATTTTTAAATAGTATATTTCTGGAAAATCTTCTCTTCTCGTTTATTATATAAAATAAAATTAATTATATGTAAAAATTTTGTTCATTTTCTTAATGTATAATTATAAATAAATCAATCATTCAGATTGAGAAAAATGATTTATGATTTTTGTCAATCTTTTTTTCTTTTTCGGTAAACCTGTTCTGCTTCATTAAAGTTGTTCAAATGCATTATTGTTAATTATATGAAAATAAATAGCTTTCATTATTATTAAATTATTTATAGATAATGTATATAATTTAAATACTTTTTCTTTGTTACCAATTGAAATATGACTGCGTTCTTTGTTATATAATTAATTTATAATTTAAATATAGATATCAAAAAAAAAAAAAAAATGTCTCTATATATAAATACAAATATATCAAAAAAAAAAAAATTATTAGTAAATGGAAATTTAATTTTTAAACACAAAAATAAAATATTATTTAATGTATAAATATGCGTCTATCTCTTTATATATATTTTACAACATATAATAAAATTAATATATAATCATTTAATATTTTTTTTCCATCATCAGTATTATTATTATTAAACTCATTATTATTTATATATCAGTTTAATTTTATATAAATGATTAACTTCTGTGTAAAAGCAAAAAAAAAAAACAAAAGTCTATAAAGTCATTTTATGCAAAAATAAATATATAGCTGCTTAAGTGCTTTAATAATTTTTATATATAGCTTTCAATATATATTGGATTGAATTGGATTGAATTGGATTGGATTGCGTTCCAAATTTTAAGTGTATTTTTTTTTTTACAATCTATAAACCGCATTAATATATATGATTTATAAAAGATAGAGTTTATATAATTTTTTTGTTTTTGTTTTAATTTTTTCTTATAATTCACATCTTATTTTATATTCATATATTTTTTATTATATAAATTTTATTTAAAAGATCTCTATCTCTATTTCTACTATATATAAAATCACCTCATCAAAAAGTCTTTTAAAAAGATAAAATAATCTGAAAACAAAAATATCACATAATAATATTCGATTGCATAAAATATAATTATTTTAATTATGTATATCAAAAGAATTGTAAATTTAATTATTTATTTTTTTTTGTTTTTTTTTTCGTAAAATCTAGCAATTTTCTTTTTCAAAGTGCATTAACCTTTACAATCAATTATTTTATATATTGTTGTAGGTATATTTCTGTATATTTATAAATTGAATAATATTTATACGTATATAATATAATATATATATATACTTTTACTTTACATTATAATGAATTGATATGATATATTGGTGTATTATATATATGATTAAAAAAAATTAAATAAAGACAAGAAAAAAAAAAAAATTAATTAAATTTAATACATATATATTTTCATTGATATATACTTTCATTGTTTAATCATATATTTTATATGCATACATATATATATATATATATTAAATGTTATAATATTAAAAAATAATTAGTTAATTTTGAGTTGATATACAGTTGATAATACAATTAATTGTCTAATAATATTTGTTTTATAAAATATTTAGATTATTTGTGATGTGTGAATTGTTATGAAGTTTCTTTACATCGGATACTATATATGTTTAACAATATGGATTTGAAGATTTTGGATGAAGTTGGGGATGGGAAACATATATGAACCTCTGTGTTAAGTTTCGTTTTGAAATTAATAGAAAAACAGGAAAATTTTGTCACCTATCAACTCTGATAAGATCATATCTTTCTGTGGAATCGATCAACCACAACTTTCACACGGTAAACATTTCAATTTGGCCGTAATAGATCTATTTCGGTTGCTTATACGATTTTTTGAATTTATTATTCAAATCCTAAATCAAATTTCCATGAACCGTATAGATTTATTCGCAACTTTCTATAAAAACGAAACGTTATACTATACTCTAACCGTTATACTACTCTAACCATCGGATATCGGACACCTGCTATTTTATTCGAATGCTCGATTTTGATATGCCAAAAAAGGACTTTAGACAACAATTTTTTAATCCTTCTAATTTTATTTCATAAAATGATGGTTTTAGTTAAATAATTGCGCAGACAGAAGTAAAAAAAACTTTTAAATTCAATTATAGTTATGGAATTTAATTCAAAATGATTCAATTTCACAAAAAAAAAAAATTTGACCATTATAATATCGGACACTTATCTAACACGCCACTATAATCTCCTTTGTAACGCCTTCTTTCGCCTATATGACACCATCCATTCTGTTAGACTGTTACGGTATTTACTAAGTTTTTGCATTCATCCGGTGTTTTTGTTTATCCTCATTTCAATGATTTTTCCTTGGAATTCTTCACTCCTTCAATTGTAACTTTCAAATCATGTTTTTACTTTGTTTTATTAATGTGAACCACAATGGTTCTATTGGACTTAAATCGAGACTGTATATGGTTGTTTTTAATCTTATTATTAATATGAATAATACAAAATATTCCTAAAGAACTTAATGTAACTAATTATAAGTCTACCGTATCCGATATTTAAATAGAATATGGTTTAACGACCGGTTCATTTGAGCCACATAAAGTGGTGGAAAATTTAATGTTATACTGATTGTGATAAACGCAACTGTGATAACACAGGAGAAGTGTGTTGGGCATGATATAACTCTAAAATGGTCAACAGCAATCCAAAAAAAGTGGTCCCATGAAAGTGGACCAGGCAATATGGATTCATAAACCGAACCGAATATAAGAATATAAGATAAAAATACAGACATATATTTTATTAAACAATGTTTTTTCCCTAATAATAATCCCTAACAATTTTTTATCACAAATCAAAGTCCTTTTCAATTGTTTTGCAAAAAACAAAACAATAAACATCAGGTTGCCGATATAATAGTGGTTATAGAGTAGTATATAGAAATAGAAATGTTTATTTGTAAACTTTCTCTACCATTTTCGGGGTTCATCCATATAATATGACGCTATATCCTCTACATTCTAAATAAATACCTATATATGTACGAAATCCATCATAACTAACTGTTATGATAAATTTTTCTTTAATAATTATATAAATATACCAAAAAGCACATTGCAATTTATCTATTTTAAATTGTTAAATTGAATTGAAGAGATATGTATATAAATAAAAAATTGATCCATAAAATTCGGTAAAAACCCCTTTATTATTAATTTATTTTAAATTATATATACAATATATTATTATTATTATTATTATTATTATATACCATTACTTATTTATTATATAGTTTATTTTTATTATAACATTTTACTTAACAACAGTCAGTGCTCTAGGAGTATAAAAAAAACATTTTACTTAATGTATTTTTTTTTATATCGTAAAAAAAATGTATATGCATTTTTTATTTTTAACTTTTTATTATAAATATATTTATTTTTATTTTTTTTTTTTTTAAATATACGCGAAAAAAATATATAATATATTAAATATACTAAAGAAAATAGTATCTGATGTAATCAAATAAACTAAATATAAAATAATTTATTTATAACGAAAAAAAAGAAGAAAATTTCGTAATCTTAACAAAAAAAAAATACCTATAACATTAAAAATTAAAAAGTTTCTTAAATATTATTTGTTGTATATATATATATATATATATATATATATATATATATATTGATATTGATGCATCTGATCTTTGCGCTGTGATATGCTATATTTATAATATATAGATATATATATATAAATATGAATGCTGATGATGCGATCTCTATACATAATATTATTATAATATCTCTGACAATTTAACAAAAAAAAAAAAAAAAAAAACAATATATTTATTTGCACATTCAGTTTGAAAGTTTAATAAAATATTATTATATATCTATATATATTTGTAACATGTTATATATATATTATATACACATAGATAGTTATATAGTTTATAAAAATAATGACGAACACGAGTATATATACATATATTGCTATTATGAAATACATTATGCAAAAATTTATTATTAAAGTAATTTAATATTAATAATAATATAATATATACATTAATACTACAATTTCGGTTATTGAACTTTATTTTTTACATTTTTTTTTCTTCAATATATATGCGTGTATCGCAATCAGAAATGATAAACAAAAAAAAAAATTTATTAATTAAAAACGTATTGTATATATTTTATGTATATATAAATAAATTAAATATTAACGTACTTTATAATAAAATAATAAACGTATCGAAATATATATATATATAAGCTTTTGAATTGATGAATTGAATATATAGTCTCAAGCAAATTTATTTGTGCGAATATTCAGAGTGCATATATAAGTTTCATTATATGTTGTAAATTGTATGTATATATATAGAGATAGTGAAATTCAAAAATTAAAAATAAATACATATATATTTATCGCCACTTCGGTATATATATAGTGATGATAGGCAAAACAGTCTTATTTGCTGTTGACACAAGTGAATATATATATATAAGTGAATGGTTAATCTATAAAAAAAAAAAAAAATTAAAAATTAACCTTTTAACATTTCATATATTATTTTTTTTTTTGCATTAAATTATAATGTTATTGATACATTCATTCATTCATTCATTCATTTCATTTCATTTTATTCATAATTATATATATATATATATCTATATATACTTATTAAATAATGAATAGATTTTAATATTAATTTTTTTTTTTTTACAAAACATCCACAATAAATACGTTTTTTTGTGTGTCTATTTGATATGGTATTATAGAAAGGTTAAATTATTAAATACACTGAATTAATGGCTGTATAACAATGTTTTTTGTGTCCGTAGATAATTTGTTATATATAGATATAGGAATTGGTCTGCAAAATTATTATACAGATATTGAAATATATAATTGTTTTTTATACATATCCATTTATTTGTGGTAATTATACCTTTGGGTTTTGGCAAATGTGTTATGAAAATTATTATATAATTATTGCGGTTTGAAAATATAATATATCCCTTATGTATACATAATTACATATATCATTATTTTTATTGATCGATTCGAATTTTTTTATTGTTTTTTTATTTTATTTTAAACAATTAATTGGTGTATGAATAAAATAACAAAAAATATATGTATAGATCTATTGAAAAACAAAAAAAAAATTGAATTTGTTGAAATAAAATCAATATTACTTTTTCTTTATTTTGAATATTTTTGTTTATCGCCAAACTTCAAGATTAAAATTCATTAAAGAGATGTATCAAAAATTAATGAAATATAATTTTATGCGATTGAATTTTAACATTTATGCAATAATTACAATTTAATTTTTTATATATCGCATTAGGTAATAATTGATTTTTCTTTGGTTTTTATTAATTGAATCATTTTATAAACTCGAAAATTCCATAATTATTAAATAATCTATATACAATAATTGAAATTGAATATAAAAGTGTGAAAAATAAGATATATTATACAACGCAACGTAATATATGCGTATAAATAACTATATATATAATTAAATATTCTATAAACATTATTGTTACGTTTTATTTTAACCCCATTTATTTATTTATATTTATTTTAATATGTTAATATAGTTAATGTGTTATTTATATTCATATGTTGTAATTTTTGTGTGTGTGCTTTTTAAAAAAAACAAAATTGTGCCATTTTCATCAATGTAATTTTAAAATTATTAAATGAACACATATATAGTAAAAAATCATTTTATATTTTCCCTGAAAAGTCATTTTGTTTTTCATCATCTGATTGATGCTATATTGTATATGTTATTGTTATTGTTTAGTTTTTGGCAAGCATGCATCATTCTTATATAAAATATTTATTCAATACATTTTTTTCATTTATTTGTTTGCTTTAAAAAAAGTACTGTATTTAAAACATTTCATTTACATTCATTTGATATACGATAATTATGTTTAAGGGAATCTTTTTCCTTTTAAGGTGAGTTTAATAGTCTTGTGACCGACAATATATATTGATGGGCTGTTTGTTATCTGACAGATACCTTCACCATTGTCATATGATGAATTTAAAAAAAATTACTCCTTGATGTTTCTTGATCGAGGTCTCAAATTCCGTTTAAATTATCACTCATATATAGAAATACTTTTAATACTATATTGTTTATTTTTAAACAAATCTGTCATGAATCTGTGAAAATAAAACTAAATTTTGTTTACTACTTTGGCTAACCCTTGTCATCCCTTGTCATTAGATAGATATATGCGGATATAACCTTCTGTTTGGCAAACTCAATGCGGTTGTTATTACACATATACATATATTATTTACTCATAACCGTGATCAATATTTATATTTAAATGCTTTATGCAAAAATTTTATTTAAAAATATAATATATAACAATAATATTTACTTAAATTAGAGAATGAAAAAAAAAAAAAAAATAAGTAAATAATTTATTTAGAAAACATATACGATATATATTCCGTGTTGTGTCTGGTTTTATCACATTTAACTTTGGTGATAAATGAAAAAAAAAAAAATAAAGCACACGTTTTGTATTGATAGGCCTCGTAAAAATATTGTTTAGGTATTTTTTCATTTATTATACTATGTCTTTATTATTAAATATTATTATTGTTTAAAATGTCAATATCGCAAAAAAACAATAAGTAAAAAATGTTTATATCTATATATAACGATTCTAAATGTGTGTATCTATATCTATATATAAAATATATATAATCTATAACTATGCTATATTATAATATGATATAATAACAATTTTTAACTATTTATGTACTTATTGATACAAATGTTTTTTTTTTTTTTTTTCAAATTAATAAACATAAAAAAATGTGCACGTTTTAAGATTGAAATATAGTTATTTTATCGTTATTTATAATATAAATTGTGGGTATAAATGGAGTGTATTGGTTTTTTTAATAATAATTGTATATTTGAAATATTTAAAATTGTTAATTCAAGGTACCATTTAATTTAATTTATTTAATTGTTATTTTGCAAAAATAACAAAAAAAATAAAAACATTTCTAATATAGTAAACATAATCTTTTTGTATTGTTAATTTATTAAAATAGATTCAAAACAACGCAAAATTTTCATTACATAAACATAAAAATCGGTTTAGTATTTTGATTAATCTTCTACAGATCGGAATCTTAAAGTGGTATTGTAATAATTTGCTTTAACTATATAAAATTGATTGACATTTTTATTATAAGATTTATAAAAGGATTTTTAGGATTACAAAAAGATATTTGAATTTTGTACTTATAATTCAATTAAAATTTTATTTCTTTAGAGCGGCTTTTATTATAAAATCAGGTTCATTTTAATTAATACATATTTAAGCTCCAAATGAAATAGAAATAGAATATATTGACCCTTAAAATCAAGAGTTAGGATTATTTTAATATTAATATTTTTTTTGACAAGAAATATCATTTATTATAAAACAAAAAAATATTTGCACATCTTTAAATCTAATAATATAATTATAATATAACATAAATATTCATCCATGTACTTAAATAATTATAAAATAATCTCCTTGGCAATTTAACAATAATATTCATATTGAGATTTATCTATATGTTATATGTTTTCTTTAATTTATTTAATTTAAATATTGTCAAAACATATATTATGAGTATATAAAAAAAAAAACAATTTTTTATGTTAATATTAAAAATACATCATATCGAATATCGAATTTACATGATTTTATAATATCTCACTGCTTATATAATATCAATTCAACTTATATTCAACAGCACACTGACCTATACACGCACGCAATTTAATAAATATTATGTTTATAAAAGAAAAAAATATCCTAAACTATATATGCATGAATATTTTTTTTTTACTTATATATTATATTATATGAGTTTGTTTGTATAACTAAACTATAAATTGAACTATTATTTATAATATATATTAAATAAATAATGGATAACATCAATATAATATTGTTATAGTTATTGACTGCTCGTATATATATATGCATATATAATAAATATATAGAGGCATACAAAAAAAATAAAAAAATAAGCGTCACAGTTACATGGATACATAATTATTAGTAGAGAGAATAAAGTGCTTTTTTGTGTTTTTGATTAAAAGAAGTTTTTATTTATATATAATAGATTTTTTTTATATTATTTAATATTTATGTTCAATATATATAATATTTCTTTATACAATAATATTTATAATAATAATAATTATGAATTATTATAGATTTAACAAACCGAATATTTTTTATAATATTTAGTTTAACAGAATATAGAGGTATATAAAGTAATGTATTTTTTTTATTTTTTTTTTAAAGAAAAGAATTATTTCTTTTTTTTTTTTTAAGAAGCTATATAAGCTAACATTAAAATATTAAATATATATCGTTCATAATTCAAAATGAATATACATTTAAGAAGGTTAATGTTCTTTTAAATACCGATTTCGATCTTGTATACATATATATATATATATATATATATATATATATATATATATAATATATATAGACAATAGGTAAATATTATTTTAAGTGTTTAAGAATTTCGTATATATTATTGAAATGCGATTATATTCTTTTATATACAGATACATATATTACGACCAGAAATTCAAAGTCAAATAAAACAAAAAAAAACAATTATAT
Organism: Dilophus febrilis; assembly: GCA_958336335.1. NCBI lineage: Eukaryota > Metazoa > Arthropoda > Insecta > Diptera > Bibionidae > Dilophus > Dilophus febrilis. The sequence goes on along the minus strand of OY284469.1, from coordinate 4,052,871 downwards.
CTAAAAAAAAAAAATTGAATACATATTTAATTGAATAAATATACATTTTGCGATGCCATCAAATACAAAAAAAAATTCATTATATATATAGTAATTTTTTATTTAATTTTGTTATTATTAAACAATTAATGCGCTCTTATAATACAAGTTTATTATTATATAAGTTTATATTTATTGACAATAAAATATAAGTTTAAGTGATTTTTTTTTGCGCAATGATTCATTATAAATTTTTTTTAAACAAAATTAATCACCCGATGTGTGACTTTAATTAAGATGTTAAGTACAAAAATGTCAATATAAAAGCTTATGGTGTAGTAACTATACTGTATAATTTTCTAATTGATATTCTGTTTAATTTTCTAATGGAAATTTTGTATACAGTTCTAAATGATATTCTGTATAATATTCAGAGGAAATTTTCCATAATTTTCTTAAAAACAATAATTCTGTATAATTTTCCGACCAAATCCTATATATACTTTTGTGACAAATTTCTTCTGATAATCTTTTATCTGATAATTTTGTATCAGGGTGAAATTCTTTAAAAACTGAATGTTGGTCAACAAATGGAGGGGTTTTTAAAAGTATCCATCCCTTAAACCATAATTTTGCAAATTTTCAACATGAAAATCAACCACAATATAGGAAAATCTATTTTTTTTTATACAATAAATACTTAAAAAACTTTTAAAAAAATATATATAAATAATAATTTGATTGAATAACCGCATTTAATATTTAACCAAAAAAGAAAAAAACTTGTTTATTATTAATTTAATTAATTAATTTATTTTTCTTAAAGGGGGATAAATGACAATGTATCATAAATATAAATTTTATTATATGAGTTCAAAGTATAATATCAAAAACAATTCAATATTTATTTATAAACGCAATTTTCAATTTATATTTTATGATAAATTTTATTACTTAACATATATATATAATTAATTGAAATTAAAAGTAAATTTTTATTATTTATTGGTCAAAGTTTTAATATATTATAAATTCTCTTTATAAATTATACGAAGGCGTTTATATTAATTTTCAAGATATACATATGTACGCATTTTAATTATATTATAATTAAATATGCGGTAAATATGCAGAAAATATTATAGAAAAATGCATATATGAATCATTTAATGGCGTGGTTCGTGATTCTGAATAAAATCTATTTAAATTTTTGTATTTTATACAATTAATGTTCCACATTCTGTTCTTAAAATACATATACTTATGTGCTCGCCCAAACATTCAGAGTCCAGACGATTTTGTTGTTTAGTGATTATGCAGTGATTTAGGCAAGATTAAGTAAAATTCTGTTATGAGTACTGAACGAGAAGTACTGTAATGACACCGTTGGCTATAGACACTTGAAAATCTTTATGCCTATGGGTATTCAAAGGTGTTTCGTGGACTTAACATCCAACCCAATTTATAATCTATAATCTAATATATACATATAAGATTTTTCGGATTTTAAAAATTTTACAATGGAATAAAATTCATCTAAAATGGATTAGAATCAATTTTTGTTGATTTTCATAAATATATATCAAAACCCTCATTTTATTTTTTGGACATGTACCCTTTTAAGGATTATCTTCTGAACATCAAAGACTTGACGTCCTTCAATTGTATTATTTTTGGAAAAACTCTTGTCTCATATATAGCTATATACAATAAAGTGAGAATTTATTTGTATATAGGAAATAGGATACATGAAAAAATTTAGGTTTCATATTACAAATAAAATTGAATATATATTCAACAATTAACCATATAGTATAATAAAATACTGAGAATACGATTGATATCTATACATATATATATATATACATAAAAATCATGTAAATTTGTTGCTTTTATAATGAAAAACTTTCGGTATATATTGATTTTCAAATTTGCAATGCATTTTTTTCTTGCGTTATATAGACTATACATATATCAACGCAAAAATATCATATTTCATTTGTTACTTTATAGTATTAATTTTGTTTTTTTTTTTTAAAACCTTTGTCAATAAATAAAATAATATCGAATTTTTTTTTTTTTTATTTAAACTCATTTCGTAAACAAAACAAAAACTGTTGCTACACATATCTATATGTGTGTAAAAAAAAAAAAAAAAAAATTAAAAATTAAACATGTACTACACCTAAACTTTATATATAATATTATAAAATATCTATTTCGTAAAATAAAACAAAAAAAAAAAAAAGAATTAATCAAAAACGATTTTTCTATATATAATATACCTGCTCTGTAACCAATATATATATAAATTATTTGTATTTGTGATATACATTTGATTATAAACACTATATAAAATTAATAATAATAATAACGAGTAAAATTAAAAATCATGTTAGGTGGAATTATTTTTTTTTTTATTTTATTATAAAATTGCGTTTAATAAAATAATACACATATTTATTTATATTTAACATATATATAAATAAATAAATTTAACAAGGACATTTAACTTTCATTATTTTATTTTTATAAATTTTTTTTTTTGTTCAATTGGAATTTTTGTGTTTTTTTTTTTTTTTTATAAAATATATATTGCGGTAAATAATGTGTATTTTATTATTTTTGTTACACAGGTAAATTTACAATTTATCGTATAAAAATAAAAATAAAATTCTGTATATTAATGCATATACTTTTGTTTCTTTTCAAATTATAAACACAAACACACACACACACACAATGTATTTAATAATAATATATTTGTATACATAAGGTTTTTAATCGATTAATTCGAATTTTTATTATACGACTATTAATTCTTAGAATATTTATATATTGTGTATATATTAAAGTATATATATATTCAATACATAAATTTATTTATTTATATAAGTATATATACTAAAAATTTTAATAGGATGTTAAAACTATTTTTTTAAACTTAAAATTAATCTTTTTATTTTTATTTAATAAAAATGATTAAATTAAACTATAATAATAATAACTAAATAAAAACAAAAAAAAAATCCTCTTTGATGTTTTTGTTTAATGAATTAATATGTGGGTTATAAAATAAATAGACAGATATAGGTTATTTATATTTCACACATCATTCAATATAATGTAAATTTTTATATATGTATAGGCATGAAATGTTAATATTTAAAAAAAAAAAACAAAAACATTATAATATACCAATATATTTTAACACACTAATTATATAATAATACATAGTAATAAAATAATAAAAAAATAATTAACATGAAAATACTATAATAATAATAATAATAATAATATAAAATGAAACCATTTAAAATCATGTATAGTCAGTTAAATACAATATAATATTATTTTATTTATAATGCACATTATAAATAAAATAATAAATTCCAAACAGTTTTTAGACTATATCAAATTGTTTTTTTTTTTTATTATATAATATTACATTTATAATATATAAATGTATAAAAGATAGACGTTTGTATAATGAAATAAATGTATATAGATATATTTTTTATAATATTACCATTCACACTAGGTTTTTTTCTTTTTGATTTCTTCCAAAATAATTTGTCATTGTTTTTCATTTTCACAAATAGTTTCTATATCCTTATATAGATTCTTCATCCATAGAAAATTCCCTTCACCATTTAGAAAATTTATATAACTAATTTCATTATAGAAAATTTAACGAATATTCTATAGATAATCAAAACATTCTCTTATTCATTGAATGCGTATAGTGTAAATTTCCTAATAGAAAATCAGCCGAATTTCCTAATACAAAAATTGGGTAAATTTCCCATAAAAATTCAAACCCGTTTCGTCGTTAAAAAGTCGTATAAATTTCCCTATATAAAGTAGTTCAAATTATCCATAGAAAATCAACTGAATTTGTTGCTTGTATAAAAATTCGTGTAAATTTTCAATAAAAATCCAATCGAATTGCCGTATAGAAATTCATGCACATTTTCTATAACAGATCAACCGAATTTCCCTATAGAAATTCGTCTAAATTTTCAGTAAAAATTCCCACAAAATTTCCTTATATAGAATGTCGGATACATTTTCCATTGAAAATCAATCGAAATCCATTATAAAAATACATGTACATTTCCTATTGAAAATCAATCGAGTTTCCTTACCGAAAGAAAGGCAATTTTCCATCTAGTTTCCATATAGAAAATCAATCGAGTCTTGTATATTTGATATAAAAAATTTTTGTAAATTTTCCCTTTAGAAAGTCGTGTAAATTTCCCTATATATAAGTCGTGAAAATTTTCTCAAAAAATTCAACCGAATTTCCTGATAGATATTCCTAAAGGTAAGATATTCCAAAGGTAAAATTCCTTTGGAAAATCAACTGAATTTCCTTGTTGAAATTCATGTAAATTTTAATTTTAATTACCTACAACATCAAAAGCTATATCAAACACTGTTTCGACCAATTGTGACCTACGGTTCTGAAACGTGGTGCATGACATAGGCCACCGAACGGCGACTTGGAGGGTTTGAAAAGAAAATACTACGCCTCATTTTTGGACCGACAAAGGAAATGGGATGGTGGCGTAGGCGGTTTGATTTCGAGCTATATAAATTATATACCGAACCCGACATCGTTCGGTTCATTAAGATCGGTCGCCTGCTGAGGTGGTTTGGTCATGTGGTACGATTGGATGGCGATCGTATACCGTCAAACTGAAGCTGGACAGTAAGCCGGGCGGATCTAGGAGTGTAGGAAGACCGCGGGGTAGATGGAAAGACGAAGTAGAAGTGGACCTTCGGGCCCTCGGCGTTTCCGGCTGGCGGACGTTGGCGGTAAATAGGTCCGGTTGGAGAAGGCTGTAATGGAATGGACGCCAAAACCAATTGTAGGTTGTAGGCGCGCAGAAGAAGAAGAAGAAGAAGACAACATCAAAAATAAAAATACCTGACCCGATACCTGAACGTCAACCGAAATACCTGAACGTCAACCGAATCGACTATATTCCACCGGACTCTATAAACCCAATCGTTGGTTGTTAATCGGGCAATTAAAAAAAAAAAATGTTTATTTAATCATAATTTATATTGTATATACCCATTTATAAATATGTAATTAATTATTTCATTTTGTTGCAATTGCATTTATATATATATTTTTTTTTTTTATAAATATACCTATATATATTATTAAAATAGATAGATATATATTTAAACAAATGCATTTATTTATAACATACATTTTTTACAATGTATATTTATTTATTTTTTATTTTTTAATTTTCATATATAAATATAATTTATTATTTTGCGGTATTTACGTTAAAATTGGTATTTACGTCGTGAGCGCATTAAAACGCGCGCAATAAAATTTTTTTATTTTTTCATTATATACCTGTATATTTATACAGGTATGATTAAAAAAAAAATTGTTATTTAACTAATATATGAAGACGTCAATCAATATATATTCGAAATGATATCTCTATGTATGTGATGTATGCGATTTCAAATGTAATTGTTTTCTCATATAAATTATATATTTTTTGTGATAAATATAGAGATGTTCTTTGTCAAATGTATATTATTAATTTATTCAAAAACAAATTAATCAATCAGGTGATTTCCCGAATACCATATATAATATAAATTTTCCTTATCCTTATATGTTAAATATGTTAAATCCCACTGCATAATTTTACAAAAATATCTCAACTGAAGAACAAAGATTACATAAAAACTTATAGATAATTTTTTTTTAATTTCCTTATTAATCCCGTGCGCAGGCATTTCCAGTATAAAGAATGTTTCTAACGTACATTATTCCGCAATCGAATTGTTTTCCAATTAAATTAAAAGCTTATACATTATGTATATTACTATATTATATTATAAATCAATATGTGATTAATAAAACAAAATGTCCCTTTGGGGGATAATTACACAAAATATATAAATATATAGAATTTTATAATATAAAATATCTCCTATATAAAAATTTGAATTATATATTCTAATATATAAATATAACAATAAATGCAAAAAATTAAAATAATAAATCTACACATTTTTAAATTTTTTTAAATAATATATTTAATAAAATCATTCACGATCCCATATATCGCTATATATATATACATACATATAAATAAATTTAAATTGACCTATGAGCGGGTGTGGGGGGAGCGGATAAAAAAATATTAACAATTTTAAAATATGTATATAGAATATAGTAAATACTTTCAATTCAATCATATATTTAATAATAATAATAATAATAATAATATGGATTGAATATTAATATCACCTTTTTATTTTATATGAATTATGAATTAAAAAATATATTTATTTTACCATATATGATTTTTTTTTTTATTTTAAATAAAATATATATATTATATAGATTCTTAATCGCAATTTATTAAACATAATATATATATATATAAGTTTTTTTTTTTAAATAAAAAAAACGACAAAAATGGGTGTAACTTTTAAGAAGTTTAATTTTTATTTTTCTTATTATTATTATTATTATTATTATTATTATACAATATTTAATTAAAAAAGGTATTTAAAAAAAATAAAAAAATTGTATAATATTTAATTTATATAATATACGTAATAATATACGATTAAATAATAATTTACATAATCGAATTGTGTACGTATGAATATTTGTAAAAGAAGTTCGTTTAAAAATAATTTATATAACATTCAGATATATGTTTTATATTGAAATGAATTGTAAAATATTAATATTTGATATATTTATTATACAAAGTTTAATACGCATTTATAGAATCAATTTAAACTTATTGAATGGTTAATAAAAAATTGTATGATTTTTTTTTTTGGTAATAAACTTTTGAATCATTTTTTTTGTTTTTTATATTAAATCAAACCGAGAATTGGAACTTTTTCTATGCGTTCTATTCTAAATTCTATAAAAATTAAGTCTTTTTAATGGTAAAAATGAAGCAAAAAAAAAAAAAAAATTGAATAACTTATTCCAAACACCACCGCAATGTTTAAAATACTAGAGTATATATTTATTTATTATTTTATATGGGTTTATTTATATTAATATTTCGATTGCATTTGGAATTGGAAGAAAAAAAAAACACGAACAACTATAACACAAAAAAAAAAAATCACAACATGTAATCGAATCAAATTGCACGACCTTGTTTAATTTTTTTTTACGTTTCGTTTTCGTTTTGTTTTTTTTTTTATTTTTTATTTTTAATATCATTATTATTTCATATATTAAATTGCACTTGTGTACGCGATCGAGTTTGTGTCAAATTGTATTTGATTTATGAATGTACAACAATCATATTTAATGTATATTTTGTATTACTATTATTATTAGGTATATGTTATTACTGCATTAGAAAGTCTCAAATGTGTTTATTATATTTGGTATTATAATATAGATTTGTCAATGAATGCGCGAAATAGCATGTGGAAATGGATTATATATATATTGTTCTTAATAAAAATTATATATATATGTATTATATAAAAATAATTGTAAATTTATATATGTAGATCTGTCCAGCAGCACATTATATATTTTGATTACATAATAAACAAAATATTTGTATTTGAAAAAAAAAAAAACAGAGACAAATTAAAAAAGAATTTTAATTCTATATGCTATTATAAACTGTATATAATAAAAACAAAAATTAATGGTTTTTTTTTTCATATTGTTGTAAATTAAATTTGTAATGATTTTTAAGAAAATTAACAAAAATTTATTAAGAAATAACACCTGTAAATTGTTTCGTTTCTAATCATTACAAAAAAAAAAAAATTGGAAAAGATTGTAATATTATTAATTTATATTATTAATTTACAAATTATAATTACTATTAACTATATGTAAATCTAGTATATTGATAAAAGTACAAAAGCAAAGCATAAAAATTTAAATATCATCATAGATTAATTTAATTTAATTTTTTCTATTTTTATATATTATATCTATATAATATAAAATATATCTTGTTCAACTAAATTAAAGCAAAAAAAAAAAAATATGTAATTTGGAATTTGTTTTACACAATTCTTTATTATTATTATTACTATTAGTTTATAATATTTTTATTTGACATTTGCATATATCGTGAACACTATATAATATAGAAATAATGAAACCATATAGATATTATAAAATGAAATAAAAGATCAACCATATTGATTATTTATTATATATATATATACAGAAGAATATATATAAATACATTTTATTTAAGAATATTAAAAATTACATTATATTTATTTATGTATATATTTTTTATAGAGATCCCCCATTTTATATAATTTTCTATGTAATTTTTTTGATTTAAATTATATATCATCTTTTATTACATTATAAATTAAAAAATTAAAGTGTGGGCTCCAATTCGAAGAAGAATTTTTTTTTTAAATTAAATTATACGCACAGACATCAAATATGTATAAGTTCTACAATGTGGCCAATCACTGCGTCTTCTTATATTTATAACCAAAAAAATCATCCTCACAGAAACGTGTAAGATAGTTAAAGAAATTTTTAAAGTAAAAAAATTTGCGTCACTCAAATCGGCTGTTCATTATTGAAACTGAAGCTTTCCGTGATGACAGAGACTTAAAATTTTAATATGTTTTAACTAAATGAGATGGTAAACGTTTTGGTATATGTTTCAAATTATTAGCTGATCCATGAGAAATTTGGTTGATCATTGAAAATCACGTTTTTCCAATTTTGTCTATACCTTTCTTACCCCCCTAAGGACAATTTCAAGATATTGTCAAATACCATAGTTTTTTATTTGTATTAACAATGTTGATATAGTTATAGGATTATAAAACGGATTTAAAGTGCGTATATATACACATCCTTATTATATGAAATCGTATTTTATACAATCCTGATAAATATCTGAAAAACCCTGATATATATTGAATAGATATACCGATGCTTCAACTTGGATACATTTTTGGATATACATACAAATATTTTTTTACCCAGCATAATATATATTATGCGATGATGATGATGATGATGATTTGTAAGTGAAAGTATTAATTTATAATTAATTTTGAAAATATATAATATATATATTGATCATTAAATTATAAATTATAATATATATTATATATATAAGGTTATTGACTGATGGTGGTGTGTATTTTGTGGTTATAGTTTGAGATTAATGTGAATGTGAATAAATTTTGTAAATTAAAAATGATATAATATATTTCATCGCATCAATAAGACATTCTATATATTATTATTATATTTATAAATCCAAACCTATAGCTATATATCTTTATGAATAAATATATATTTTAAGAAGAAGTGTACGTGGTGTATATATATTTAATGTAATTTTATTTATATAGGTATAGAGATATACCAATCTCATCATTATTTTATTTTTATTTATTATAATAAAAATATATATATATATATATATATAAGATTACAATTATGTATGCATTCACTTTTGAATTTAAAAATTATAAATTATTTATAACATCACAAATATCCCATTTGTTTTTTGTATTTTTAAAAAACTTATATATATCTATATATAGAGATGGTTTTAAAATGTATATATTAACGGCGAACAACAAATATATTTTCATCGTTGAAGGTGTACAGACAGTGACTGATTTAAAAGGTATCGCAGTTAAATATGGTAAACTCTAAGTCGAAATTGATCGGTAATACTTTTTGAGTTAGAACTGTAAATTCTGTGATATATATTCTAGGAAATTGATATAGTATATATTTTCAGAAAAGTTTAACGTTCTTTTGAAGTGCAAAGTAAAAAAATTTATTTCGATAAGGTCCGATAAATAAAAACAGAATTTTGTCTGTTAAATGCCAGTTAAAATTTTTTATCAAATATGGCAGAAGTCATATTACGGAATTCAGGATCTTATTTTTAAGAATAATCTCAACACATATATCGAGAATTTTTCATGGAATTACCAACGACTCTATAAATGACTATATAATACATTTTACAGACCATCCTCTGTACATAAATATATTGTAATAAAAATAAATAACTATTTTATTTTTAAAAAGCAATAAAATTAAATATTTTTATCAGATTTTATTATATAAACTGTATTCAAAATCGTTTACTAAATTATAATGAACATACAATTCAATATCTTATACAAATTATATAAATAAGGTACGTATAAAATATCTCATAAATCTGTATTTTAATACCGGAATTAATATAAATAATATATTATAAAAATACCTACAATAAAAGTAATAAGATGACTTTATAAAATATATGTGCATTTATTAACAAAAATTAAAGTTATAAAATATACCATAAACTTTCGATTTTATAATATATATATAAAAATACTTGGGCATCGCGCGTCCAAACAGGTGATAATCTTATATATTATTTACAAACATCACACACACACAATAAATATATCTTTAAATATATATTCCAATGATGATGCATATTGCATACATATTATCTTATATATGTTTATTATTATTATTATTAATCAAAATGCAAATTTATGCTTTCAATTTATGCGAGTTCAAACCAAAAAAAAAAAAAAAAAAAGAATGTTTGCATAATTTTCTTATAATAAATCGTATATAAGTTAGTCAATTTGTGATGTATTGCATTACACATTATAATGAGATTACAATTATATATTTACATTCATATCTGCGTGATGTGTGATACATCCAATTGAAAAAAAAAACTATATAATTAAGTGAATTATATCGATATTTAACAATTTAATTTTTTACTTTATTTATTATTCAAATTTTATTTCTTTATTGAAAAAAATATAAAAAAATAATTTTATTCATTGGTTTATTATTTATAAAATAAATAATCTTATGCGTTCATCATAATTATGATTTTTTTTTTTTGAAATTTAATTAATTATTAATTGATTTCCTCTTATTATTTTTTTTAAATATTTTTTTATATTTACAAAATTTCTTATCGGACAATATTTTTTTTTTTTGTTTAAATAATATTTTTAATTAAGTATATATATAAAAAACTAATTGTAATTGCGCTATTTTGTTAATATTGCGGACGGTATAAAAGATCTTTAATATAAAATAAAATGAAATATCAAAATATAATTATCTAAAATGGACAAGAATATATAAACCCCCCGAGGACAATTACTCAATTAAACATAATTATATTTTTATACATCATCAGGAATGAAAAAAGTTAATTGAATAAAAAAACTATAATAATAAAAGTAAAATTGAAATGTTAAATGTAAAAAAAAAAAATATATAAAAATAAATTATTATCTTGAAAATTAATGAAGAAATTCTCGATATTATTTGGGGATTTTATATAGCGAAAAAAGTTTGCGTATAGTTAAAGCAATAATGCGTTTGTCATCACATAAAAATAACTAAACAATATTAGTCGCGTTCCATTCAATTACCAGAAGTATATAAGAGTAGGTAAGAGTAGAAAAGAGTAGATGTTTTCTACTCTTATCTAATCCTATACCTACTCCTGGTAATTGAATGGAACGCAACTATTGAAATTTATTAAATGTTAAAATGAAATTGTTGAAAGGAAATGTTGGAAATCAATAAAATTATAAATACAATACAAATATATTTAACTATTATATTATATTCGCACAAGGGACGTACACTAAAGAATCGATGAACATTTCATAAAACTCGGAATGCGGAATGCGAAATTATAATAATCAATAATCAATAATCTATATTTTTTGTAAAAATGTTAGATATAAATGTTAGATATAAACTATAATAATAAAAAAAAAGTATTTAAATTTATACAAAATATTAAAAATTAAATTCTGTATTTGACAGCAGCGTACACACACCAATTAAAATAAAAATTTTATTGTTCGGTATATTATAATATGATTGATAAAAAATTATTATTATTTTTTTCATATTTAAATTTTAATTTTATATAGAATTTCAAATATACTATATCGAATGTTATATTATATACGAGATTATTTTACCTTGCCGTAGTTTTATATATATATATATATACAGCGATATTATACAGATTATTATTTAGTTATTAATTTATATTTTACGGATCTAGGTGAAGTAGGTTGACAATTAATATGGTATTAAACTTTTAAAAATAAATTATATTTAACACATAATTAGTTTAACTTAATCGTATGCAATATGTACGCCCGTTGAATTGTTATATATAAGATACAAATATTTATATATGAGAATTTTTTTTATATCGGGTGATTTAAAAGTTATCAGTCAGACAGTTGTTGAGTTGAATTTTATGATTCATTTCAAGTCTATAGATATTATGGAAATTTGCAGGTTATCTTAACAGGAATATTGATTTAGCTTTCAATGTTAAATAAATGCTCCATCCTATAAAAGATTACAATAATTTCTATAACATAAATTTCAAATAAATATTTTTAATATCTTTGAGGAGATTTTCGATTAATGAATAAAATAAGTCATATACAAAATCAATAAAAAACTGAATTTTTACCATTAAATTCCATTTTAAATCAGTTATTATTATTTACTCCTTTTTGAATGTCGATTCGATCCTATATAGAATAACTCTAATAGATATCACCCAGTATATATAGAAGATAAGAAAAAATAAAATGCATTTATATGAACTTATACTCTCGTCATCATCATATATTTCTTATTTTAAAACAGATAAATATGTGTTATTTAGAAATAATATGTTATATAAAATAAAATAAAAAAAAACAAACCAAAACGAGTTTTTTAAGCAATTAAAATAAGATAAAATAAACCGATTTTTTTTTTTATATTTAAATGGAAAATTTGTACTATAGTCAATATATTCTTTATATACCTTACCAATCTGGAAATATATTTTATTATAAGGATTTTTTTTATTTTTTAATAAAAAGATAATTATACTTTTAAATATTATCTATCATCATATATAGTATTATATCTATCCATATATGTACAGGACCGCCACTACATACAAGATATTGGTGCGAACGAACCAGACGCCGTTGCCAAGCGCGCTGAAAACGATTAGATATTTTAAAAAAATAAAGTAAATTCTTAGAGTTCTAAAGAAAATTTCTGGAGCAAATAACTACGGACAGAGAATTACTGATAAATTAACTTATGCTTGACAGATTTTCCTAGAGCTCCTTGTCGGACATACCTTATGTTTTGATTTTGAAGTTGCAAAAAATAAATCAATAGGTTTTTTCTTGTCATGTTTCAGGGCCCTATAATGATTTATTAATGAGCCAGGCGCATAAATGGGCTAAAACGGGCCTGCATATGTTTCGCGCTATATATATTATAAAAAATTAATAATATTAACAAAATATATAAGGATAATATATAAAAAATTAATATTTATTGGTTGATTATTTTTATAATTATTAAATTTGTTTATTTTTTTTTTTTTTTTTTTATATACATATAATATATGGATTTATATCCATTTTTATTTTAATATGTTCTTGTTATTATTTTTATGTTATTTTTTAATGTTTTTTTTTTTTCAAAAATCGTCAACCATAAAAGCGAGTAAAATTTAATTTCTGGTTGAAAAAAAAACATGATTTGATTTAAAAAAAAAAAAAAAAACACACAGACAGAATTATTCGGGAGGTTTACGCATTTTATTATATGTATATATATATATATATATATATAAATGGAGTGGAAAATTTCCAGAAATGCTACTGTTAATCTTAATTTTTATATCACATGAGTAAATATAATTTGAGCAGAATTGACATTGTCGTAATATATGTAAAAAGATATCCTCGGAAATGAGAATCGTATTCGTATATGTATAAGAAGATAAATGAATTTCATTTTTTAAATACATTTTTCAATTTTAAATAACCACTTCTGGATTTTTTCTAATTGATTAAACTTCTGTCATAAAAATCTCATTATTTATTCATAAATGACCGTTTTGTTTCTGTTTTTTGTTAGTTACTATACGGCAAAATCGGTTTTTGCGACCAGAATCTTTTATATTATTTATAAAATCTAAAATTATCTACCTCTTAAGAAATGTCCAAACCCTCACTAAAGATTTCGGTTTAATAGACAAATTTAACTAATAACTTATCTATCAACTATTTATCTAAAAAAAAATAATTATAAAAATAACACTTATGTTTTTGATACTTCAACAAATAGGGAAAATGTAATAGAAATAGTATAATATTTACATTATAGCTTTTTTGTATGTTCATCAATCAATCAACCCTCGTATGCGAATGCGATTTAAACTTTCAACAAAATCTCAACATGAACTGATATAAAATTTTGGCAAACACATGAATGTATATTGCGTTGAATTTCCATAAATATATTTATATAATAAAATAATTCAATCAAAATTATTGAAAACAACTCCGACAGGACATAAAGTCCTTATATTTATTATTATTTTTATCAGCACAAATGCATTTAAACCATTGCACACAAATCTACTACGATGATGATTTTATAGTTACCACATAAAAATATTATAAAATATTCTTTAATTACTCAATATAAAATAATGCAGTCAATACTTTCAAATTTATTTAATCGCTTTAAAAAATAATTTCGATTTCATTATATCATATTCATATATACATAAAGAATGCTATATATGAACTCCCATTGTGGTGATTTAAATAAGCGTCGTGAGTTCTATACACAACAAAAAAAAACAAAAATCTATTAAGATATATTTATATAACATAAAATTTAAACTGCGTTTAACAAAAAAAAAATAATTTGAATATCCTATATTTAATATAATAATTTAAATTAAGGCGTTGTTTTTAGAGTAAAATACAAAATACCGTAAAAAATATGCAAAATCCATTAAATATTATATATTAAATAATAATAATTTTATTTAACATTTAAAACTTTATATAATAAAATAATTTTTGTTTTTTTTTTTTAATATATATTATATTTATAAATACAAACAGCTGAATAACCAAAAACAAATTAATTTATATTTATAAATATGCGATCAGTATATAATAATAAAATAAAAATGATGTGACGAAAATATATTTTTATTATTACCATAACAAAACGCAGACAGAATCCTTTTTATATCATATTAATACAATTCATTATATTCTGTAAATAATAAATAAAAATTTTTTTGCCATTTTATATTTAAAATAAAAGCGTATAAATTATATTTTATTCTTATATATATTTACAGTATTATTTTTATTATAATCAATTTGATTGCTATATAAAATATAAAATATAAAATGCCATTTTTTTAACACGAAATATTGTAACTAAAAATAAAAAACAAAAATTAAAAACAAAATGTATATCACCAAATAAACAATATATACATTCTTTTATATTTATATATTTTTTTTTTTTTTTTTGTTTTTAGTTACGAATGCCGATATACAAACGAGAAACGCGATTATTACAATATATAAATGTTATTATTAAAAATTAAATTACACTCGTCTTAAACACACAAACACAAACACACACACAATTCAAATATATATAACATACACCTGAAGGTCGATCTACCAAATGCACATTCACTTTTTATTAAAATATAAAAAACAAAAAAAATACGAATAAAATCCACACAGGTATTATTGATATAGATATATTGATATAGATATTTTTTTTATATAGCAAAGTAAAGATAGATATAAATAAAAAAAATATGTTTATTTGCATCCAAGTATTATTATAACAAGGTTTTCAAATAGGAACTGCGTACTATGAATAGGATTAAAATATTTGTTGTATATAAGAATCATTTAAACATTTGCTATAATATAGTAGAACTATTGCAAAACGTTATCAATCCTCTGTATTCATTCAAATGAAAGGACGCAAAGTAAATAAAAAAAAATTTTAGTATCAAGGGGTTTAAAAAAAAAAGAAAAAATGATAAACTTTTCCTTTACCTTTCCCTGATAAAAAAACCCTGTGTGTAATACTTGATAATAATACTAAATATATATGCGATATATACAATAAACGATATATATATAGATTTTTATTTTTGTTATTAAGTAATATGTGTGTAATTTTATCTTTTGTAAAAAAAAATAAGGTATTCCACTTTGAGATGGTGAACAAAACTTTGCAGTAAATATATACGCGCGCGTCTATATATACCGCACATATAATAATGTTGAAAGTTCAGATATTAATAAATTTATTTTTTTTTTTCTTTATATATATACCTTTGTTTTTGATATTTATATATTAAATAAAAAAACATTTATATTTTTATATATACACATATTTGTTTATTATTAATTTAATTTTTAAGTTTTATATTTATTTGATTTCGTTTTTTTTTTAATTTTTTTTTTGCAATATACAAAAACCGCACACAAAATTATACATATATACGGTTTTTTTCTTCAATATTTTTTATAAAGGATGATTTTTTAGCTATTATCTTTTTGGCAACACTGGTTTAACCAAAGAACCAGCTGACGCCCGTTTCGTGTTTTGTTTCACTGTCAAACATCTTCAGTTTGGTCTATAATTTAACCATGAATCGTCTTACAAACGAACAACGCTTACAAATTATTGAATTTTATTATCAAAATGCGTGCTCTGTCAAGAAAGTTCATCGCGACGAAATTGTGTTCAGCGAGACGAAGCTCATTTTTGGCTCAATGGGTACGTAAATAAGCAGAATTGTCGATTTTGGAGCGAATATCATGCATTTTTCTGAATTTTATGTGTTTTTTTTTTGAAAAACTTTCCCATACTTACTTCTTCTTCTGCGCGCCTACAACCTATAATTGGTTTTGGCGTCCATTAACAGCCTCCTCCAACCGGACCTATTTACCGCCAACGTCCGCCAGCCGGAAACACCGAGGGCCCGAAGGTCCTTGTTCCATTGCATGAGTCTTTGCCGTTTTTCCTGTCCTGTCCGAGGCACTGTTGCTAGTTTCATAATTTGTTGTTTTTAGGGTGTCGGTAATTAGCCGTACGACCAACCGCATGGGATTCGCACTTACAATTTTAGCCTGAATGATACGGATTGTATCATTCAGTTACCGTTGGTTACCACGTGGAGGTAAAGTAAGCACTTGATCAGGAACTCAACAGTTGCAACATTGGGTCAGCGACCAGTCAGTGCCTACCCTATTGATCCCAATCCAAACCAACAACTTTCCTATAGCTTTTAAAAAATCACCCTTTATATGAATAAGGTAAAAATAAAAAAAAATCAAAAGGTATATTCTTTTGATATATTAAATATGGATTTTAAAGTTTTAACGCTATAAAGTAAATTGTTTTTTTTTCATATAAAGTATCTATAAAAATCTTACCATTTCATGCGAAATATTAAGAAAGATAGAAAAACATTCGCAAAAAGAGATTTTGGTTGGGTATCGATTGAACTAAAAAAATGTAAAATAAAACATATATTTAGCGTTTTATTTGTAAATAAATAGGAAATCTCTTAAACTATATAGAGCGAATTATTTAATTCAATATAGTTGCTAAATTATTTGAATAAAAAATTTTTGACCAAAAACCAAAAACAGATAGGATGAGGGTTAAATCAATTTCGAAAACGATGAGATTTCTATGAGAATCATTTGATTTGATCATTTAATACTTTATAACTATTTTGTATTATATGATTATATGATTTAATTTCATGCTCTCGTTAAAAAATGTCATTATATGGATGCTGTTTGATGCTAAATTCATATCAAATGGTATTCATTTAGATAAAAAAAAAATTCATATATTTCATAATTTAAATTATTATTATTATTATTATATTTAAAAAAAAAAAAACACAATATTAATATTATCAACAATATTATTTTATTTATAAAATAAAATATGTTTATGCAATTGTAATATGATATAGATAAATACACAGTAATATGAGATACAATCATATATAATGAATTTGTTTTAACATTTATATATAATGAATGATTTAATTTAAATATTATAATATATCTTGTTATTTTTTTTATAATTTTATTCATATTTTTATTTATATGTTTTATTTTTTATCTTATGACAAGTATTTTTTTTTTTTTGTAAAATAATTATACTTATCTTATGGTTGTTTAAATGACAGGTTTTTAATTGAATATATATATATATATATAATATTATTAAAATACATTTTAGCGGCTACTAATCATTAAGTAATCAAAAAAAAAAAAAAAAAAAAAACTAGACATAATTATAAAGTAATAATTATGGGAGAGATAATTTATTATAATTTTTATTACATGTTTAAATTATGACAAATAAAAATTCTTATTCTATTTTATTTTATTTGATATATATATTTTTATGTATACGAATTTTTGATAGTTATATACTTAAGAAGATGATGATGATTGAAAAGTTATTTTGATAATTTTACATTCTTTATTTGCTTCTAATAGCGAGAATTCATAATAGAATTTTTGATAAAACTCTATTCTGCCATTTTATGGATATACCTTTCTATCGGAGATCTGTTTTTGTCGTCGTTAATTCCGAAAACGTTCATTAAATGCGGTTAGTAAACTTATAAAAAATGTCTTCTTTTTTTTTTCATACAAATGAATAGCGTTTTATTGTATTTTTTTTGTTTAAAATTGAATTATCACAGAAATTTTGAATATGAAAACAAAAAAAAAAAGGAGGGTAAGTTAATTAATTGTTGAATTTTCACGAATGAAATTGATAAGATATTCATGGAAAATCAATTAGTAACGATCTTTTTTTTTCTATCAAATTGTTACATTTATTAATATCATATATATGAAAATCTATGATTTTGTTTTCTGTATATGATTTTCTCCCTAATCTTTAGATGAGCGGATCTCGGCCCTCTAAAGATTAAATATATATGAAAGTAATTGTATTCATATATAAAGGGTGATGTTTTAGCTATTATCTTTTTGGCAACACTGGTTTAAACAGCTGACGCGCACGTTTCGTGTTTTGTTTCACTCTGTCAAACATCTTCAGTTTGGTCTATAATTTAACCATGAATGATCGTCTTACAAACGAACAACGCTTGCAAATTATTAAATTTTATTATCAAAATGCGTGCTCTGTTAAGAAAGTTCATCGCGTTGCGAAATTGTGTTCAGCGACGAATGGCTCATGCCATTGGCTCAATGGGTACGTAAATAAGCAGAATTGTCGATTTTGGAGTGAATATCAGCCAGAAGCATTGCAACAGCTACCAATGCATCCAGAAAAAGTCACAGTTTGGTGCGCGGTTTATGGGCTGGTGGCATATCATTTGACCGTACTTCTTCAAAGATGATGCGAATCGTAACGTAACTGGGTGAAGGGTGAGCGCTACCGTGAGATGATATCCAACTTTTTTTTTGCCCAAAATGCAAAAGCTTGACTTGCATGACATGTGGTTTCAACAAGACGGTGCCACACATGCCATACAGCACGCCCAACAATGGACTTATTGAGAGGCGAACATCTCGGTGAACATTTTATTTCACGTTCGGTCACGTAGATCGTGCGATTTAACGCCTTTAGACTTTGTTGTTTGTGGGGCTATGTTAAAGCTCATGTCTATCTATACAGACAAGCCCGCTTCAATTGACGCATTGGAAGAGACAACATTGAAGCATTTATTCGTGAGATACCCGCGCCGAAATGTTGGAAAGAGTATACCAAAATTGGACTAAGCGGATGGACTATTTGAGGCGCAGTCAAGGCAGTCAACATTTGCATGAAATAATAATCTTCAAAAATTAAATTATATGAACCGTACTATCGATTCAAATAAAGATTTCATGCATTTTTCTGAATTCTATGTGTTTTTTTTTTTTTTTTGAAAAACTTTCCTATAGCTTTTAAAAAATCGCACCCTTTATATGCGGATCATTAAAATCCATGTCATTCAAACAATCTACGGAATACGGAAAAAATTGCGATATAACAATAAAAAATTAAATTAATTTACTTTTTTTTTTTCTAAAAGCTGATATGTGCGTGTTAATTAATTAAAAAAAAATTTCTATATGTATAATATTAAATCAAATATAATTTATATCATATACAAGCGAGATAAGACACCTGAAAACAACACGATTAGATGTAACACCTGAATTGTATGAAAATATATATGGGATTATAATAATCTTAAACTATATGAGTCTGTTCATCGCGTACGTACATATTTTTAATAATTTTGTAATATCTTTATAAAAATCATTCAAATTATTAATATTTAAAAAAAAAAATGAAAAATAAATTAGGGATTACCCGAATATAATTATTATTAAATATATATATACATATATACGGCGTGATTATTTGGATTTTTATTATCGCATATATTATTTATGTCTCACATATCATAATTTATTTTAATTGATTATTTTTTATTATTTCTGCTAGCTCGCATTTATATGAGTATGAATGTATAATGTAAAATGTTTAAAAATTAATTTTTAAGATAGTCTAAAAATGAATATATAAACAATTCCAAGAAATCAAAATCATATATTGATTAAAATTTATCGATATATATATAGATTATTTTTTTTTTTAATTACTTATTTTTTTTTTTTCGTTTTCTAACAAATACACAATTTAATTTATATATAACTTCTTATACACACAGAAGAATATATGAAAAACATTAATAGAAAAATTCAATATTATATAGAGACCAACAAACAACCAAACAAACAAAAAAAAAAAAAACCCCCCCGCTTATATCAATTTCAATGACAAATTCTTGACATGAAAGTAAAAATTTTTTTTTTAAATAAATTTAATTACTTAATATAATAATAATTTATAAGATTGTTTTGAATAAAAAAAATAAAAACCAAATTTTTGTTTTAAAAACTCTTTCATCATAACTCATCGTGTTTAATAAATAAATAAAATGGAGTATTTTTTTTTTTTTTTAAATTGGTAAAACAAAACAAAAATAATGTTATTGTTTATAACTAATAATTATCTATAACTATATATTAGTTAATTAAAAATTCTTGTTGAACAAAAGCAAAAAAAAAAATTGTTTGCAATTTTAAAAATTTATTATATTATTTTCTATTTTATCTACTTTTATTTTTTTAATTTAGTTTTTTTTTTTAATAAATTGTAAGGTGTATTTTCGTGAAATTACAAAAGTAGATAATTTTTATTTATGGAATTTTTCCTTTATTTTTTGTCTTATTTTTCTTTTTTTTTATGTTGATTGCTTTTTTAATATATTATTGTTACATTGTTTATGGGTTTTTTTTTTTTTGGTGAAACAATGACAAAAAAAAATATCGATTTTTTTTTAATATATTGGCTGCATACCCGCGCTGCTGTTTACAAAAATTGCGCGTGTTGTTTTGCCATTTTATTATATATATATAGATATATTATAATTAATTGTGATCGCAGGTGTGTGTGATTACGATTTTTTTTTTTATTTGGTTTGCTTTATATTTTTATACATCATAATATGTTTATTTATTTTTTATACAGCGATAAATATAAAACATAACCTATGTATCATAAGTAGCTGGACAAAATTCAAACGCGGCAAAACATGGGCAAACATGCTTCAATATTCACAAATTTTTTTTTGTAAATCCTTTCAGTATTCAACAATAATCATATTCAATCAGTATTACATTTGAAATCAAGATGAAAGTATGTGAATAAAATCATTTGCGATCACGCGGAATTGTGAAATTGCTTGGATAAGAAGATAAAAAATACGTTTTTCGACAGTTTCTGAATGAAGGATATATAGTCGTAGTACAATATATTCGATAATTTCCAGATATAAGAAGAACATATTGAACCTAAAAATTTAAAAAAATCGGGAAGAAACTCAATATTGAACCACGCAACATTGAATTTATTAAAAAAGAAAGCTGAAAACACAATCGCGGTGAGTACACGCAAATTAGCCAGATAATGCAACGTTTCAAAAGATACCATTAGTCGGAATTTAAAGGAAATGAACTTAAAAAGATACAAAAGGATTGTAAATCCAGGTATACTGACAAATAATTAATAGAAATTCCTGGGAAATGCTGCAGATTATTGCGTCAAAATTCTGGCAAGGCGAAACAGTCATCATTTTGGATGATGAAAAAAATTTTACATTTTCAAATAGTACCGATATTGCAAATCAATAAGGATACTACAGCGCTATGATAATAGTATCACTCCCGATAATGTGATATAATATATAATCATCGAATATATAATATATAATATATAACCACGACTATATACCCTTCATTCAGAAAATGTCGCAATACGTATATTTTATCTTCTTGTCCGCAAGCAATTTAAATCCACGTGATCGCAAATAATTTTGTTCACATACTTTCATCTTGATTAATCAAATGTAATACTGATTGAATATGATTGTTGACTTGAATACTGAGAGGATTTACAAAAAAAAATTTGTAAAGATTGAAGCATGTTTGCCTATGTTTTGCCCCGTTTGAATTTTGTCCAGCTACTTATGATACATAGGTTATACGGTATATAGGTATATATTGTTGAGTCACAATAATGATGCTGATAAACGACAATATATATTATTATTATTTTTTTTATTATTGTATAGCACATATATATAACCTTGACTTTGTCAACATTTTAATTTATTTATAAATATATACCAATTTAGAAATAAAGTGGATTAATAAAATAAATAAAAACCAATGTTTTCGAACATATACAACCGGATATCGAACATATATTTACAATATATATTTACCTTTATATATATATATTATAATATAAAAGACACTTTTAAAAGATCCAATTCATATTATAATTAAAAAAACAAAAACCTGAATCAGTTTATTATTATGGAGAATATACAATATTTAAATAATTATACTGTAAGTTTTTGAACTAATTATTAAAAAAAAAATTTAGATCATATAATTAAAGTATAAACATTATAATTGATAAATATTCACATTATAAATATATTGAAGGGGTGTTTTTGCGCGTTTTTGGGTTCGTTTGTAATAAATAGAAATTCAATTTTGTTGCGTTATCTCATATCATATCATACCGAAAATATATAATCAACAACAAGCGCGAATTTTTTTTTTTTAAAATGCTTTCATTGTGTTTTTTTTTATTGTTTTTCTGATAATAAAAATGAATATTTATATCGCATTATAAAAATCTATTAAATTTTAAATTGAACAGTTTTTTTTATATTTAGGAAATGCGATATATTTTTTTTTTTTTTCTTCTATATTTTTGCAAATTGTTTAAAATTATTATTATTATTATTATTATGATGTTTAAATTTTCATTTCCGCTCTTAAAATTTGTTATATATAAATATATACGCAGTGTACAACAAATAATGAGTTGAGGATATAGTTGCATAATAAAACAATATACAATAATACATCATATCTTTATTAGGTAGGTATTTTATCGCGATCGCATTCAATTTATTGATGAATTTCCATTTTTGTTTTGCACTTTTACGGAAATAAAATGTTATCTATATACATATTTTGTTCATTTGTTTTTTGTTAGATATTTTTAAGATATTATTAAACTTTATATTTAAAATATAGAGAATATAGAGAATATTGCCAAAAATTTATGAATGAATCATGTTTAAAGAAAAAATTTAATAATTATATATCTATTCTATATATTATTATCATTAATTCATTTCCTTTACATATTTCCTCTATTTATTATATTATATAATAATAAAATTTCTATAATATATTTTTATTTATAAAAAAAAAAAATGTTAACTTAAAATGTTACTAATTAAATTTGTAATAAAGGCATCTGAATATATTCCACAATAATCCTATATAAGAATATATTATTCAATTTTATATGAGAGAGCATTTAGATCTATAATATCTAATATATTACTTTGCAGTACAGGGTTTTTATTAGTTCATTTTTTATATTTATTTTATTTTTTTTGTGATGAATATAAGAGCTTCAGTTGTATTATAATTATCCACAGTAAATTATACCGATAATCCTTTAGAAAATTATACGAAATTTACCTTCAAAAATTGTACCAAATTCGTATCAAAATTAAAATTTATCTTTTAGAAAATAATATCAAATTTCCTCTGAGCATTATATAGCATTTCTAAAGAAAATTATGTCGAATTTCCATAGAAATCCATGTAGAATTTCCTCAGAAAATGATACCGAATTTTTTTAATTAAAATTATGTAGAATTTATATTAGAAAATGATACGAAATTTCCCTTAGCAAAATTGCCCCTAGAAACATTAAAAAATTTCCTTGTTAAAATTATAAAATTGATAACATTTCTAGAGAAAATTATGTAGAAATTTCCTCCAAGAAAATGATACAGAATTTCTTTATTAAAATTATTTTAGAATATAGTGACAAAAATTTCCTTTTTAAAACCATACAAAATTCCCTTCCAGTTCCAATTAGGAAACAATCTGCAAAATTTTAACAAACAAAACCAAATAAATGCGGTATTTTATGGAAAAATCTATAAAACATTATTGGAGGAAGCATCGCTCTTAAAAGTTGAAATACACAAATTATATAAAGTATATATAGAATATACACAGTGCGACAATTAATATTCCGTACTCAAACCGTATCTCATTAACCAGTTGGACGATCTATGTGATCGAACAAGCGTTTTGAAGCTTGATATTATCTCTATCGTCTGTAAAAATTTCATTGCATTTGGTTGACAAATAAAAAAGTTATGGCATTTCTTGTGAAACAATATTTTAGTTGAAGTAGAAGTTTTAACATGGAACAAAGATCAGTCATTAAATTCAACCCAAAGCTTAGTAAATCTGCAACGGAAATGTTCAAATCGATGCAGCAAGTTAATGGCGATAATTGTTTGGGTAGAACACAAATTTTTGAGTGGTATAAATGTTTCGTGGATGGTTAAAAAAATAAGAAAAGTTCCATCGAAAATCAAGACAATGCCTTAGAACAGTCTTCGATAGCAAGGGAATTATCCATAAAGAATTCGTTCCAACTGGTCAAACAGTCAGTCAGGCGCCGCATATTATATCAAAGATTTGAAGCGTTTGATATACAGGATTCGTCGTATTCGATCTGAATATCGTGAATCAGATAGTTGGTGTTTCTAACACGATAATGCACCAAATCACACTTCACTTATTGTTTGTCAGTTTTTGGCTCGAAATCAAGTCTCTGTGTGTTCAATCATCCATCGTATTCACCTGATTTATTACCATGTGACTTCTCCTTGTTCCCAAAACTTAAAATGAAATTGAAAGGATGTTTTTTTGAGGATATTGAAACCATTCAAATGCAGCTTCTACCCGCGCACTAGAGGTAATACCACAAAATGAGCTGGAACACGCATTTGAATCATTATTAATACGATGTAACAGTTGTTGCAGTTGAATCAAGAGGAGAATATTTTGAATAAATAAAAAATTATTCAATATATACATTTTCTTCTTAGTTTTATATGTTTGTTTACTTTTATTTTTAGAAACAACACTTTCAATTTGAATTTATATATATATGTTATATATATATAGTGAGAAAAAATAAAATGAAAAAGAAAAACTCTATCATATATTTTATGATAAAAACTGGTTTTAAATATATATTATAATTAATAATCGTCCCTCTATATCCATAAATATATATACACAATCTTTTGTTTCAAACAATTTTGCGGTGGTGATATAACCAAAAAAAAAAATAAAAACCAATTTTTTGATTAATTAAAATAAAAATATTTATATCGGAATATAATTTAGATTAGACACATAGATATAATAATAATAATAATAAAAAAATATTCCATATATAAATATCATTTTATTTATAAAAAAAAAAAAATAAATAAATTATAAGATATAAAATTAAATATATATAATTAATAATTGCAATTAAACAAGTTTTATTTTATTGCAATATAATAATAAAAATAAAAAAAACCAAAAAAAACCTTTTCATATATATGTGCTTTGGGGATATGTGAAGTATAAACACAAAAATAACAATAACATAATTTAATTTGCGATAAAATGTAATTTAACGGCGCCTTAACAACAACAGCAGGATATTATTATTATTATTATATGATTCGCATTCGAGTATCATCTCATCGCTTGTCGTAAACATATAAAAATATATAGGAATAAAAAGAAAAAATAAAAAAAAAGGAAAAGAATCAAAAAAGACTTTTTTTTTACATATATGTTGTTAATGGTTTTTTATTCTTTTTATTTATCATATAATATATATATATATATATTAATAGCAGCAGCAGATATCCAATTAAAACACAAAAAGCTATACATATACTGGTATATGAGATTAATAAAAACTATATCTTATATATTATATATAAATAAATAAATTGTATATGGAATATTTTATTTTTTATATAATAAATTTGCTGAATATAATTTTATTTACATGTCGTATGTATTGCTAATTTTATGTCAAGAAGGATATTATATTTTTATATGGACGGACATATGTACTTGTTAATATGAATTGAATAAAATTGATGTATGTTTAATTATAAAAAAAAATAAATATATAGTCTCTATATTGTATTATATATATTGTTAATAAGATAAAAGGTAAATATAAATATAAAGAATCAATTAAATATATATTCGGTTGTTTTTTTATTTACTACGATATTTTTGCTGAAGAAACCTTGAATCAAAAATTGCGAAGCGTTTTATAAAAGGGTGATTTTTTAGCTATTATCTTTTTTGGCAACACTGGTTTAAACAGCTGACGCGCACGTTTCGTGTTTTGTTTCACTCTGTCAAACATCTTCAGTTTGGTCTATAATTTAACCATGAATGATCGTCTTACAAACGAACAACGCTTGCAAAATTGCATTGAATTTTATTATCAAAATGCGTGCTCTGTTAAGAAAGTTCATCGCGTTGCGAAATTGTGTTCAGCGACGAATGGCTCATGCCATTGGCTCAATGGGTACGTAAATAACCAGAATTGATTGTCGATTTTGAAGTGAATATCAGCCAGAAGCATTATTGCTACCAGCTACCAATGCATCCAGAAAAAGTCACAGTTTGGTGCGCGGTTTATGGGCTGGTGGCATCATTTGACCGTACTTCTTCAAATGATGCGATGCGAATCGTAACGTAACTGGGTGAAGGGTGAGCGCTACCGTTAGATGATATCCAACTTTTTTTTTGCCCAAAATGCAAGAGCTTAACTTGCATGACATGTGGTTTAAACAAGACGGTGCCACACATGCCACACAGCACGCGCAACAATGGACTTATTGAGAGGCGAGTTCGGTGAACATTTTATTTCACGTTCGAGACCGGTCAATTTGCCGCCTACATTGTGCGATTTAACGCCTTTAGACTATTTTTTTTGTGGGGCTATATGTTATTGCTATGAAATAATCTTCAAAACATTAAATTATTATATGGACCGAATTATCAATTCAAATAAAGTCACCCTTTATATGATTGTTTTTTTTTGTATATCACAGTTTCCTGTTTTCCTGCCAATTTTTTTTTATTGATAAATCATAATCGCAATTTATATGTCCTTTCAGACTCACCGCGACATGCATGCGATTGTGTTATCTGAATAAAATAAGAACGCATTTTTTTATTTTTTAAATCAGTCGGTTGGGGTTTTGCGTTTTTTTTTTCGAAGTTAATTAAATTATAGTTAATAAAAATAATGCAAAAAGCGTCAATTGACATTGCAAATGACTTTGTAATTTTAACATTCTCTTGTTTTTTGTTTTCAGGTTTGTAAGAGGTATATAGAATTTATGTTAAATGTATGATAAAATTGTCTGAATTTTGAAACAATTCAATCAATTTCCACATCATTTTCATTTAAAACAATAACTTGCACATTTTTTTCCATCTTATATCGTCGTGAATTTGATAATAAACTTTTTTTTTTCACTTATTACCTATATATATGTTGGAACGCTAAAAACAAAAGGTCAATAAATAAGATAAAGGAGTTGTCGATTTTTGCAAAAATTGGCCACAATCACCTAATGAAATTATATACAGACGAAGTTGTACAAAACTTAATATGGATGGAGTCAAACGAAAAGTTCGTAGATTTTTTATCAGAAAAAAATGATAATTTTATTATAGAATGTTAAATCCAAATGAAAAAAAACTCTTTATATATTCTTCTGTAAGAAAAGATGGATCTATTTTGCGTGTTCCTCGGCAGTTCCACTTTTTGCTTGCGATTCAAAGAATAATCTTCGCATCGGGAAATTGATGATCGTTTAGGCTGTGATTAAAATATTTATATTCAATCTTAATCTGTATTATAAATATGTCTGTATAAATCTTAATGGATTTATGTTTCATTCATGTTTAATTATTTATATTTATTTGTATATGATGACTTTTGTCTTAAAATATAGCTTCTTTTTTTTAAATGTTAAATTTTATAGAAATTTTCACTGACATCGAATGGAAAACTGCTATATATATCTTTCGAACCATAGTCGGGCAATTTTCAAATTTTCTTTTTATGAAACATTACAAATTATAATTGAATATTCAGATGTTAAAATAGGAAATTGATTTTCCGAAAATATTAATTAGTTAGTTGAGCACCCAGTTTTTTTTTTCAATACATTACAAGTGTCTTTCGGCGAATATCCTATATTGTTTGAACAATTTGACGATAAATATTTTCACCTCTCCTCCCTTTGAATTGTATACTTATTTATAATATTTTCTTACTTTAAAATTATTTTAATTAAAATTATTTTAATCAATTCTATTTTTTCAATGCCAATGTATATACAAGAAAAAAATATATTAAAATCTATATAAAATTTTAAATCATAATTTACCTTTAATACAAATACCTATTTAAAAAAAAAAAAAAAAAGAATATAAATCAAATATATCAAATCAAGATAGGAATGCGAATATTATATATTATCTATTCATATTATTCTATGAATATTTATTATTATTATTATTTACTATATATAAATTTTCAGAAATTCTTTATATAATTATAACTTTCCATTAAAAAATGTATGTTTATGGGGTTGCGTGCGGCATTACAAAAAAAAAAATTAAATATTAATTAAAAAGAATTAAACGATTTTTTTTTTTAAATCAAATATGTAATAAATAATTATAATAATAAATTTATAATAAAAATTAATAATAATAATATATATAAAGATTGATCGAATACAATATAATTTATATATACACAAATAAAAACAAATGGATTTTTGTTTTGTATTATTTTTAATTTATATAAGTATAAAAATATAAATATTCAATATATATATATGAAATGGGGTTATGAGACTGCCTTCGGCAAGGCCGTTTAAAAACTATATTTATATATATATATCTATATCATACATGATTTATGTATAACATCAAATATTTATATATATTATATTTACTACCAATTACGTTCATTCAATTACATATAATTAAACCAATTCGCGTTTTTTTTTGTAATAATAACAAATTAAAATATATATATTTTTTATATTTTACCAATAGAAATATGTATTTATATTTTTTTATTTAAAAAGATAATATAATTTGATAAAGATAAAATTATCTTTTTGTTTTAGAATATAATATAAGAATTTTCTCATAAATTTTATAATTATTTGTTTCTGTTTATTTATTTTATTTTCAATTTCAATTAATAAATTATTTTAAATGTTAAATAAATAAATTATTTTAATATTTACATATAGATACATAGATAAAATGCTGAAATCTATATACTATATACTCTAACCACTATTATATCGGCCACCTGCTATTTATTTATTCGTATGCTCGAGTTTGCCGAGATGCCGCGAAAGGTCTTTAAACATAATAATTTTTTAATCCTTCCAATTTTGATTTCATAAAATGATGGTTTTAGTTAAATAATTGCGCAGACAGAAGTAAAAAAAAACTTTTAAATTCAATTAGTTATGGAATTTAATTCTTCATACTCCTTCAATTGTAACTTTCATATCATCTATATTTACTTTGTTTTATTAATGCCGCAACAACGATTCTATATTGAACTTAAATCAGGACTTGAAGATGTCCATTTCTATAAAAGTGGATTTCTAAGCTCATTTCTTTAGCTTCCAACAGTTCTTAGTTGCTTTAGCGTATTTTTTTGGTATAGAGCAACATCTTATTGAAATGTATATATTCGCCGTTTGTATTTAATGTATTCGATGGCAAAAGGTAGTCATTTAATATATGAATGTGTTTTTGGGAGTTAACCGTACATTAAATGAAATGTAAATTAATAACATTAAGTATATTAAAAAAAAGAAACGACTCCTTTTGAAACGTAAATTATAATAACTGGCTGAAAATTTCACAGTGCGTTTTAAACAATCACGATGGAATGCTTCATTTCAAGTGTGAAATACTCGATTATCGGAATCACAAACAATAACAAATTTATATTAATCATCAAAATATAATGCTATTCCATTGCCGCAGAACTCAAAATTGTTTATTGTTTTGTTTTTTGCAAAACAATTGAAAATGGCTTTGATTTGTGCTGAAAAATTATTAGGGATTATTATTAGGGAAAAAACATTGTTTAATAAAATATATGTCTGTATTTTTATCTTATATTCATATAGTTCGGTTTATGAATCCATTGCCTTGTCCACTTTCATAGGACACTTTTTTTGGATTGCTGTTGACCCAATTTAGAGTTATATCATGCCCAACACTTTTCCTGTGTTATCACAGTTGCGTTTATCACAATCAGTATAACATTAAATTTTCCACCACTTTATGTGGCTCAAATGAACCGGTGGTTAAACCATATTCTATTTAAATATCTGATACGGTAGACTTATAATTAGTTACATTAAGTTCTTTAGGAATATTTTGTATTATTCTTATAAAAATAATAAGATTAAAAACAACCATATACAGTATCGATTTAAGTCCAATATAGAATCGTTGTGGGCATTAATAAAACAAAGTAAAAACATTATATGAAAGTTACAATTGAAGGAGTGAAGAATTCCAAGGAAAAATCATTGAAATGAGGAATAGAAAAACACCGGATGAATGCAAAAATTTAGTAAATACCACGTCTAAGAGAATGGCCAATATAGGCCAAAGGAGGAGGTGTTACAAAGGAGATTAGTGGCGTATAATATAAGTGTCCGATATTATAATGGTCAAATTTTGGTTTTTGTTAAATTGAATCATTTTGAATTAAATTCCATAACTAATTGAATTTATAAGATTTTTTACTTCTGTCTGCGCAATTATTTAACTAAAACCATCATTTTATGAAATAAAATTGGAAGGATTAAAAAATTATTGTTTGTAGTCCTTTCGCGACATCTCGGCAAACTCGAACTT
The DNA here is from genome assembly GCA_958336335.1 of Dilophus febrilis. Lineage (NCBI taxonomy): Eukaryota > Metazoa > Arthropoda > Insecta > Diptera > Bibionidae > Dilophus > Dilophus febrilis. The sequence continues at coordinate 4,021,527 of OY284469.1, read as the reverse complement.
ACGAATAAAATAGCAGGTGTCTGATATAATAGTGGTTAGAGTAGTATTTAATTAAAAAAATTATAGGAATCCAAATGCCAATAATTTATCTAATTCCAGTTTTATCACCCTTTTAAATTCTCCATCAAATTACTTTGTCTTTGTCCATATTTTGTTTGAATATTATTTGATATAATTAAAATCGTATCCTTTTTTAATCCTTTAGGCAATTGGCAGTTGACTGTTTTATATAATTGTTTTATCTAAAACTAATGGATTGTTAAAACCTTTAAATGTTTTTCTTCTGTATTAAAAATACATTTTTTCTATTAATTTTTCAAATAAAACAAAATAAAAACAATCGCATTAAAAAAAATCCAAATCCAATTCAATTAAATACTTAAAAATTAAAAATGCAATATAAATTATAAATTATAATTAAATAGTTTTATGTAAGGTAAGAAAGAAATCTATAAATAAAAAAAATTGAAAATTGAATATTAGCAAAACACAATGAAATATAATGAAATTCAAAAATCAAGGTAAAATAATTGATGAGTGCAGTGAAAACCGCACTCACTCACTCACTATACACACATAAAGATCGCAACCACGTATATATAAACATAAACGCGATATATACAATTTTTTATTTTTTTTAATTACAATTAAATATGATTATAAATAAATATATAACCACACAACACACAATGCGAATAGATTTTATAAATATGATAATTATCGTTTTTGAAAATTTTGTTTTTTTTTTTATATAAATTCCTAGACAGACATTTAATGATTTCAAGTTCAATGTTTTTTTTTATTTTTATTTTGTTTCTTACTGTATAATATAATATAAATAAATAAACCTATATGACATATGTATATTATATTAACAATTTTGCAAACAAAATAGACAAACAATTTAATTTATTTTCATATCTCATATGTGTTATAGGTTGATTACTGTGATAAGTATATAGTATAGGTTAATTTTAAACACACACACAAAATATAAATAATTTTACTTACTTACTTAAAATCTATTTTATTGTAAGATACTTTTACATGATTTACGATAAATTTTGTTTGTTTGTTTTGTTTGATGGATATTAACGAAAAAGAAACGTTTTTTCGTAATTAGCAAAAGGATTTTCCTAAAGGATTTTCAACCACAAATAAATAAAACAAAAATCAATTGTTATTTTTTACAATATTTTTTTTTTTTATTATTTCAATTTATTCAATAATTAATATAATAATAATAATAATTTTAAATTATTATTATAAAAAAGCAAAATATAATAGCAAATTCAATACAAAAATAAAAATTTGTGTTTCGTTTCGTTTCTTTTTTTTATAAATATTTATATAAAAAAAATAATAAATAATAATAATATATAAAGAAGAAATGTATTTTTATTTGAATAAATTATGGATTGTGTTTTTTATTTATTTATTTATTTATTTGTTTCAAGAAATCTCTCGTAATTCTCTCGTAATTCTTTAAATTTACTTTATAGTATTTTAAAAAAATTCTTCATCAATCGTAGCGACGATCATAAAACTTACTGACACAAAAATGAATCTGAGGTAGTTTATTTTATTATAAAAATAATAAAATATTCATTCTATTTTTTTTTTTTAAACAGAGATTTTTTTATATGTAATTAAGTAAAACAACAGATTAATTCATTTTTGTTATTCCGATTATAAAAATTATAAATAGTTATTTGTTTTTGTACTGATCGCTGATGATGATGATGAAATTGATAGGAAATCAATTGGGATAAGATTTTTTAGTTTTTTATATTGACTTATATAATAGTACTTAATTAGTTCTTTTTATTTTGTTTGGAAAGACTTTTTTTCAGCTTATTTAATGAATAGTAAAAATACTATTTTTTGTTTGTGAAATTAAAGTGTGATTTGTGTGATTTCTAAGCTAAAAAAAGCATAATAAATGAATGAAATATATTTTTTAATATTATTAATTATGATTAATTATTATTATTACTGGTCGTCGATGAATTCGATGAATTACCAACTGTTGGTGTTGGTGTTGTTATTCTTTGTTTTTCAATTAATTGGGCTATCCGGTCACGATTTGTTGGTGATTGTGGTATTGAAATGAATTTTTTCAATTGTTCACTTGAACCAAATATACCTAAAACTTTTTTAGTTTTCTCAGTGATAACCACATCAATGCCTTTATCTTTTGTAATTATTCGATTGATTTCATTCCAACGATAGGTCCATTCAACTTGCCAACCACCAAACAAATCATTTTTAACACAATACAATAGACGATGATCCGTTAATAGTAAACGTTTATCGCCAATCACCTCATAATGGGCGAATACATCACTACTTGCATATTTTCCCTTTTCAATTTCTCTGTAATACATTTTTTTTTTTTCAATAATATTATTAATAGAATATTCAATTATAAAAAAAAAAATAAATATGATTATTACTTTAATAATTTATTTCCTTCAGCATCTTTATGACAATATGGTCGGACAATACCGTCTGCATGTAAAAATCTTGGTGGACGTAAACGTATAACATCTTCAGACATATCGGCCGCTCGTTTTACCGCATCAAAACTACCACTGGCAAAATCAACGATACCGGCTGTTGGTCGTGCCACTAAACCGACAGCACCCTTACCTAAACCTTTAAAGAATCCTTCAACACCATCCGATTTAGCACCGCTTATCGGTTTGGTAAATACACCAGTAACACCATCAACCACTCCCTATCCACGTCCATAAAACATTTAAATATTAATAAATTTGGTTGTTTTTTTATTATTGTATTTTATATTAACATACCATAACTAAACCTTTTCCACTTCGTGCTAAACCCTCTTGTAAATTTGCCGGTTTCTTATTCAATTGTTCACGACGTTTCTTTTGATAGTCTTTATCGAATGTAAGCGCTGCTAAACCTTTTCCCATAGCACCGGTTATTCTACAAAACACAAAAACAGAGAAACTTAGTATATTACAAAAAAAAAAAAAAATTCGAAAACCAATTAAACATTACTTTGAAACAGCACCGGCTGCACCACCAACCGTATGACCAAATAATGAACGAACGCCCAACACTAAACCTTCAGCAAATTCACCAGGTCCTTGAATAGCACCCTATTCACACATTGAAAAACAAAACAAACCAGTCATTATCAAAAACACCCCCCCATTTTTTTTTCTTCTAAATATTGTTATTTATTACCTGGAATGGTTCATAAAATAGATCTTCAACACCCTTGGTTAGACCAACAACTAAACCGTATGGATTACCAATTACGTCTAAACCCAATACCAGAACATATGCTTGTTTTATCGCTTGCCCGGTATAATGACTAGCAATTTCCGATGTTAATTGGCGTTGCGTAAAGAAATTATATTCACGTTCGAAAAATGCCAAACGAAATACAATATCATTAATGTCGGTCAGGGTAACGCCAACACCTTGTAATATTGTTCCTAATACCGGTGGTAATGCACCCGGTTCCAAACCGGCCATTGAAAATGATATATGTATTTTTAACGGACCCAAATGCAATTGATCATAGAAATTCTTTTGTTCTTGTGATGATTGCGTTAATACGAGAGCCGATAATGGTTCTTGCTGACGATGAATATCTTCAGCAAATTTTTGTCGCTATGATGGAATTCATTTAATAAAAATCATTTCATTCACAAAAAAAAAAAAGAAACCAAAAATACTTACAGATTCTTCATCAGTTATTTCCGTACTGACCATTTCAATAATTTCATTTATAAATACTAAATCAACTTTAACGTGAAATTCTTGTATCAGTACGGTTAAATATTTAAATTGTTTAACATCCGAATGGGGTATTATACGTTGTACGATACTGCATTCAACAAATGGTTTTAATTCGGTTGTGGCCGCTACACTTTTAGGTGGTGGTACCGGAGCCAATACAACCGGAAATATACAATCAATTAATTGATTATCAATTTGTATACGATTAATTTTTGCATGTAACTGTAATTGATATGGTGATGATTTAATTTGTATCCACATTCCCGGATAAAATGTACGTCGTATTTCACGTAATGATGATTTTTGTATTTGCATACTGTTATAATCGATTTTAATTTTATTTGCCGAATCCAATGTATATAATTTATCAGTGGCCGTTCCCACCTGACAATCACGTAACCATTCTTGATATTTTTCCTCCATTGTATGTACCTCTTGGATTTTCATTTGTTTAAAATATCGTGATTTTTTCTTTTCTTCCCAGATTACACCCGAACTGGCTATTCGAATATACATAATATCACATTGTTTCATATTGTTGACCAATGATAAACCAATACCGTGGATATCGACGACAATCTCTTGGGATACCTATATTGAAATTAATTCATTAGTACTTTTATTGATTATTTCGAAATAGAAATATATATATATACAATATTTATGCGTACTTTATCTAAACGATTTGCACTATGCGCTTCCGTTGCAATGTCTGCACGATTGGTAAATAATAATATACGTTGTGTACCATCTAAAAATGATACCCAATAAGATGTTTCATCTTGATCTTTAGCTCTACAATACAATTATGAATTATGAATTAATGATATTTGTGTGTATAAATAAATAATTAGAGAAAATCAAATTACTTGAATTGATTAACACCGTCACGTCTTAAATCATTTTCAATTTGTTTATCGCCTTCATTCCATAAAATTATACGATCACCAGCTGGATCTTCCCAGGTGTATAACATTTTCTCATATGGATTTAATATTCTGTAAAAGTAAAAAAAACATTTTCCAAAATATTTCAATCAATTTACAATTATTTTTGCATTACAATTTCATTACACACATGACATTTGCTTACCTTTCATTAACATTTCCCTTTTCCCAAAAACTAATCGATTTTTCTGTATGATTCATAATTAATGCCGGTGCATCACCATGATGATATTCTAAAAATGTTATATAAATACCACCTTCGGTCACCTGTACATCAACATTTATACCGCCATACTATAGAAACAACATAAATATAATTAAAGTTTTAGCTGTAGACATTTTTTTTTAATTTTTAATTAACCATTTTACCTTATTATTCATTTTCAGTAAAGTACATTGTACTTCGGTGTATTTAAATGGACGTGATACATTACTGTCATCCGTTGCCTTAACACGTAACATACGATTATCATCACTTTTTGGCCATAACGGTACACATTTATCTGATTCAATGCGGGTCCATGGATCACCGGGTCGTTTATCTTCTTGCACTTCAATTGTAAATGAGGCTTTATTCATTATCACATAAAATGGTATAAATGTTAATTGTTTTGTCAATGAATTATGTGTTAATGCATTTTGAACGGCAATCTGTAAACAATTGAAAAAAAAAAACAAATAAAAAAATAAGATAAATAATTTTTGTTTGAATGTACCAAAAAAAACCACCCAAAAGTTGTACCTCATATTGCATATCATTTGAATTACATTCAACTACGCCCGTTGAACCGGCTGCATCCAATGCAAATTTATCACTCCAATCACCCGAATCAATACGTACCGATGCTTTTTTTTTACCAAAAAATACTTTTTCACGATATGAAAATAATATTGGACCTTCTAATGTGGGCGGATGATAAAGTACATTAACATTTTCATCAGCTGACTGGTAATTTTTTTTGTATTTGGAAATGGAAAATATATTATTTTATTGTTGTTAAAATTAACATTTTAATATTTTTTTTTTTAACAGTAATATATATATTTTGTTATTATCACATAGAGAGGTAGAGGTAGGTCAAAAGGTAGGCCGGTGAACGAACGTGCGGTTAATAACAAACAAATAACTAAATAATTAATTAATACTATATTATAATAATTCAGTCAATCTTAAGCTCTTTCATACTTATTAATTCATATTCATTCATATCTATTTTTTTTCGAATACTTAATCTATATAATTAATAAACAAATTATATGGTACGTAAATCAATTAAATAAAAAAGAGTACATTCATCTATCAAAACAATCTCTTATTCTGATCAATATAGTTAAAATTATATCTAATTAAATTCAAGATTTTCCAATATTTTTTCTATGGAATTATCTTGAAAAAATGAATGTACTTCAACTACTTTAACTAGTTATAAAATTAAATAATATCAAAAAAAAAAAAACTCAATTAAATTAAATAAAAAATACATTATGATTATTTGCAAAAATTAACTATTTTTGGGATAAAGGAATATTATTTAGATAAAAAAAAACATTAAATAACAAAAACAAAAAAAAAAACAATAAAAAAAGATTTCTGAAATCTTTAGAACAACAAAATTTTAATTATATACCTGATGTGAATTACCAGACATTTCATGTTTTTCAGTTTTTCGTGATTTCTATATATACATTTTTTTATTATTATTATTATTATTTTTAATTTGTAATGTATATAGAAATTTTTATTAGATTAAGTTTTTTAATGAATGCATTTAAACAGAAAAAAAAAAAAATAAATAAAATAAATATTTAACTTAATTAAATACATTTAAAAATGAAAAAAAAAAAAAAACTGATGATAACAAATCAATAAAATATAAAGTTAACATCATATAATAATAATAATGTGTTTTTTTTATAATTACACGATATACTTACACGATAGCTTAACATTAAACCAGTTTTATTAATCATCCAATATGGACAATAAACAGTTAATTGAAGACTTCCATGACGATTTTCAAATCTAATGTGATACAAAAATAAAAAATTTAATTAATTTATATTTCAAATCAAACAGTAATTTAAACCTTAAGATTTTTTTTTTACCTTACACCTAATTCAATACTCATTTTTGCCTCTGAATCATATGAATTAAATGACCAAACTGTAAATTCTGGTGGAACTGCTGGTATTTCCGTTGTACATGACCAATCTTTTTCTAAATATTGTACCAACTGTGGTTCATGTTACAAAAAAGAAAATATTATATAGAGAAAAATTTAGTTATAATCACTTTTTATTATAGTTAAAGTTTTATCTAGATTTGAGAATAATTTTTCTGGATATGGAAAAATTAATCCTAAGATGTTTCTGAACAATTTTTTCTCATTAGGAACAATTTCTATTGTTTAAATATTGATCTTGAAGCAATTTTTTTTACTATATAACGGTAACGTTTTGCTATAAAATACAAGTTTCTAATGGGAAATTTTATCCTAAAAATGTATTGAACCTCACAGATCTTTATATGTGCAGTTTACGGTGAAGGAACTTTATCAAAATTAACAGCCTATGCTAGATGGTTTGCTCGATTTCGTTCCGGTAATTTTGATGTCAAAGATGCACCTCGTTCTGGTCGACCAATCACTGAAAAAGTCGATGAAATCATATCAAAAATTGAAGAAAATCGACACGTAATCAGTCATGATATCGCTAAAGAACTAAACATCCATCACCAAACAGTTTTAAACCATTTGACAAAGGCTATGGATACAAGAAAAAGCTCGATGTTTGGGTACCACATGAATTAACACAAAACAATTTAATGAACCGAATTTCCAATTTGCGAAACGCTGTTTAAAAGGAACGAAATCGAGTCATTTTTAAATCATGAATGATTACAGGTGATGAAAAATGGATCACATACGATAATAATGTACGAAAAAGATCGTGGTCCAGGTGAAGGGTGAAGCTCCTAAAACAGTAGCAAAACCTGGATTAACACCAAGAAAGGTAATGCTGTCTGTTTGGTGGGATTGGAAAGGAATCGTTCATTATGAATTACTAGCACCCGGTCATTGAACCATTGATTCCGATCTCTATTGTCAACAATTAACAAGATTGAAGCACGAGATTAAAAAAAAAAACGTCCAGAATTAATCAATCGAAAGGGTGTTGTGTTCCATCATGACAACGCCAGACCACACACATCTTTGATGACTCGGCAGAAACTGAGAGAGTTTGGCTGGGAAGTTTTATTTCATCTACCATATAGCCCGGACCTTGCCCCACCTTCAGATTATCATTTGTTCCGGTCTCTGCAGAACTCCCTTAATGGTTTAAAATTAAATTCCGCAAAGGACTGCAAAATGCACTTGGATCAGTTTTTTGCCCAGAAAAGCCACAGAAGTTCTACAGTGATGGGATAATGTCTTTACGAGAAAAATGGCAAAGGGTCATCGATCAAAACGGCGCATAAAGTTGGTTTAATAAAGTTCATTTGAAATATATAAAAAAAATCGTTTGAATTTTGTTAAAAAAAATTATCAATACTTTTTAGACAACCTAATATTTATAAAACATAATATTGCAATTAAACACGCTAAATAAAACCGAAGAAGAAATTTGCAATTGTTGTTTTCTGTTTTAAAATACTATTTAAAATACTATATACACTTACCCTTGCAACAATATAACTTTTTGTATCACCTTCTTTTACGGTTGTTTTAACCGTTGGCAAATGTAAAACATCACCAGGTTTAACAATTTTTTCACCATAATCAAGGAAATCTTCTTGATGTAATGCTTTCGGGGGTCTTTCCAATGATCCCGATTTGTTTTTAATCGGAGTTGATGATTCACATGCTTCTTCTGCTTCATTTGGTTCTATATTATTTTTAATAGATAAAATAAAATAAAATTAATCTTACTGTTGATTAACCGAAGAACACACAAAAACAAAAAACAAACCTTGTTGTGATACCGAACAACCGGCAACGGATACATGAATATCAATTGGTAAAGCATTACGTAAATATAATGGTGGTTTTAAATGAATTACATAACATGCACTTAACATGGTAAATTTTGTTGTAACCTCATGATAAACTTCTTCACGTTCACGAATTGCCTATAATTTGGAAATATCATTATTTTACGAAATTCCATTACGAAATAAAATTTATTTAGACCAAAAAAAGGATGAATAAAATTTCCCTTTTACCGTAATATAAAATGGTTCAAATGTACTGATTGGATCACATTGTAAATATTTTGTAAATTTAAAATCACTTGGATGTTCTTTCCAATTCATACCAATCACTGATGTTCGATAACCGGCTATTGAAAAATATAAATCTTTATGTAATGCATACAATGCATGTAATGGTACATTAAATGATGCACCCGGTTTTACTTGTCCCACCTCAATTAATTCACCATTACGATTACGAAATACATTAATTGTTGTTGTAAAATGATTTTTAATCTGAAATCAAAATAAAAAAAAATTGGTATAAATCAAATTATCCATTATATATTGTATATAATTAACACATCGCACACAAGTAATGGATAGAGTAAAGGGGGTTTTACATTTTATTAGTTTTACATTTGATTATTGAATGGATTTCTTTTTTGTTTTTAACCCTTCTTGAATGGATTTCTGTTTTAGTTTAATGGAAAAAACTCATTATTATAATTATTATTATTAAAATAAAATAAAAGGGTTAAAAAAAATCAAAATGTTTTTGCTTTTTCTAGTTTTTATAGGGATGGAAAATTAATTCAGAAGCGTTTCTAAACCCTAAATTTTTATTTATCAAAATATTTTCTGTACAATTGGAAGATCATTCCAGTGGTGATGTACAACTTAACAAATTCATTAACGGATAATTTTCTATTTTGTGAAACAACAATTTTCTTAAATTCAAAACTATATTTTCCTAATAATATTTTCCTAAGTGGACGCAGGGAGTTATTGTGGTGTAAGTTGTACGGAAGTGGGGTGTCATAAGCAAAATGGTGAAAATGATAAGGAGAATGTATGAGGAAAATGAGGCGTGTGTTGTATGGGGAAGTACGGGGAATTCGGAGTATTTTGGGGGTGAGGGAGGAGTGAGACGTTTTATTTGATGAAATTGGAGGAGGTATATGGGTAGCGGCAGAAAATGTAAGGATCTTATCGGCGTATGCGGACGATTTGGTGTGTTTAGCGGATAATATATGGGGGTTATGCAAGGAATAATTGGAAATTTGGTGAAATATTGTGAACGGTGGTGGAAAATGGAGGTTATAATTTAATGAAATCGAAAGTGATTTAGGTATTTAGGAATGGTGGGAGAGTAAGGAAGGATGAAGTGTGGCAAATGGCTGGAAAGAAAGTGGAGGTGGTGGGCGGATATAAATATCTTGGGGTTGAAATGACGGATGGAGGATCATGGAGGAATCATTTGCAAAAAAAAAAAAAGCATTGGAAGCGAAGGCGGGTATGATGCAGGTGTGGGGTGGTGTGTTGAATCGGGCGGATGTTGGCGTAGAGGCGAAGTTAAAAGTAATGGATGTGTGTGGTTAGGAGTGTGCTAAGTTATGGGTGTCAGGTATGGGGATTGAGGAGGTATGAGGAGGTGGATGGGTTTCGAACGTTATGTAATGAAGAGAATGATGATGTGGCTGAATAAGACGTGTAGGGAGTGTATCTTGTATTTGGAATTGGGGGAGGGGGGTGCCAATGTGGGTGTATTTCTTCAGGCTGCACGTTAGGTGGGTAATTGGAATGTTGGGTAAAGGCGAGACACGGTTGGTTCTAAAATTTTTTCCTAATCTAAAATTATTCTGTTTGGTTTGTTTCTGTCTAATTTTTCTTCAGCAAAAAAAACATTCTATATGTTTTACCGCAACGAACGTAAAAATTAAATACATTTTCAATTAACTTTAACGTGTGTAAATACAAATGTTATATATAATTTTAATTATATAACAAAAAATAATATAGATTAAAACCATCCGAAAACAAAAATACCCATATATAATTAATTTTTATTATAACACAAAACATATAATTATTATTTTATATAATAATAATAAAAATTAACATTCACCCGCAATTCAATGAGAATTTATTAAAAAAAAAATAATATCTAGTATAAAATTAGTAATTGTTTGATACTTTTGCTTTAAATATTTCAAAATTCAAGTTATTTTACCGCCAAAACAAAAAAATGAATTCTTTACAATTTTTATTAATATTATTTCAATTAATTATTATAATTAAAAAATTTTCATTTATTAATGTGAATTTTAATCATAATACCACTTTGGCTTTGGATACCACAATATCTTCATTGAGCATTGATGATGACAATAATCACCATTTATTAAAATGGGCATTAAATTATATAATTAAAATAAATAATATAACAAATTTAATTGTTATAATTGATGATGATGATGATGATAAAATTAACGTATTATATGAAAATTGTTGTTTGGATCACGAAGATCCAGATCATCATCGAAAATTTATCAAACAAATTTATAGGACAGAAGAAAATTTTACAATAACAATAATTAATATTAATATTATAAAGTAAAGTGGGTTTTTTTATTAATTAATTAATTAATTAATTAAAATAAAGTGTTTTTTCTTTTATTCTTGAAATAATAATAATTTAGAGAATATAAAAAATTCAAAAATTTTAATGATATTCGAAATACATTGATTTTCATTGTCAGTCCAACCATTGATATATTTATCAAATTTATGAATAATTTACAGGAATATAATCCAAGAATTAAATATATTATTTATTTCATCAAGGATCATTTAAATGAAATGTGATTATTAATTTTTTTTAAAAATTATAAATTAATTAAACCAATTTCTTTTTTTTTCAGAGACATTTCAAATGTACTTGAAAAATTATATGAAAAAAAATTAATTAATTCAATTGTTTTGATACTACAACAATCAAATAATCAAACCCAATATGATCAACAACAATATGATATTTATTCATATTTTCCGTATGCAAATCAACAATGTGGTATTCAATTTAATTCTACGAATGTCTATCGAATTGGATATTTTCAACAGAATCAGAATCAGAATTCAATGGAATTTCATTCATTGTATAAACAAAATTTAAATTTTTACTATCAACAATATTATAATGAATTGAAATTTTTCCCATCGAAATTACCGCTGAAATTAAATGAATGTGAAATTATTATGTCGGCAAGTCCATGGCCACCGAATGTTGTTGATGATGCCAGTGAAACAAGACCGGGTATTGAAACGGCCCTTGTACGTGACATTGCCAAACATATAAATATACGAATAAAAATGTTATATGTAAATGCAACAATGGATATGGGAATACGATTTAAAAATGGTACATGGAATGGAAAATGTGCATTAGTTCAGGTATACCGTGAAATACGCGCAAAAATATAATTATAAGATATATTGTTTATAAGATAACAAATATGATTTGGTATATAATGCTGTTGGTATATGTAGTTCTGTGGTGTAAATTTTAATGAAAATGCCAACCTAAAAATTCTAACGAAATTTTGGGGTCGTGGGTTTGAATCCTATACTGAATGCATATAAAATATGTTTTGTGTTTTCGAATCTGAATTTTAACACAGAGTTGTATTTTCCGCTTGCGGTTGGTCGTACGGCTAATTACCGACACCGTATAAAAGCGACAAATTATAAGAAACTAACAACAGAAGGCTGTTGTTGGACGCTAAAACCAGATTGTTAGTTGTATAGCGAAAAATTTATTATTTTTTTTTTTATGATGCTGTTGGTAAAGGATCTAACCAGAATTTCGTGCACTTTTTTTTTTTCCGTGCACTTTTTCTGATTTGAATTAATGAACTATTTTAAGTCATCATTTATTCATTGGGATCAAAAAATGAATGACCCAATCTTTGGGTTTATTGTGTCGAATGCATCCAAATGGTAATAAAGTCATCGAGACCATTGCAACATTATTTGCATTGTCTGAAGAATTTATGTAATGTCAATTGAATGATGGATATAGATCATTCAATTGACCTCAGGTTCCTGGGCAGGTCAATGAATGTATGAATATGGTATAGATTGAGATTAAACAATGACCTGAAATCGGTTCAATTGTTTCGGGGGGTTAGAACTCAACTCAATTTATATAATCAATAAGATAACAATATTCTATTAATTTGAATATATTCCATGTCATATATCATAGAATGGTGAAATAAGTTTATTGTACGGTGCCGTATATACAAGTAATGAACGTTACGAAGATTTTGATACAACCTATTGGTATTTAGTGAATAGTTTAATTTGGATTGTACCAATGGCAAAAGAATTGAATAAATCTGAAGTAATGTGGTTAGTTTTTATTGTAAGTAATTTCTAATCAAATAGTATTCAATTGGTTTAAATTGAACTCAATTTATGAAAATTAATTTTGAATTCAGGCAAATTCCGGTACATTTTTAATATTTTTATTATGTGCATTGATAATAACAACAATATTATTATTTCTATTATTACGTTTAACATTTAAATTTTCCACACATAAAACAACTGTGAAAGATAATATTTTTAATTTAATTAAAATTGGTGATACTTTAGGACGTGCTTATTTTGGTATGAGATTTTTTTCATCTGTTTTTTTTTTTTTGTTTGTCCTATAATTAATTATATTAAAATTATCAAATAGGACAACCTTCATCAATATTACCAATTGATATAAACATTCGGTTTGTATTTAGTTTATGGTTTTGTTGTTGTGTCATTATTGTATGTTATTTTAATACAACGTTAATAGCCCGGTTAATGAGCCCCGGCAATGAAATACAAATTGATACTTTACAAGGGTTAATTTCAAGTAAAATACAAATTGCCTACGATGAATTGTTAGTATAAATCAAAATAAATATATATTCGATTATGGATAGGGATAAATTTCATTCGTTTTATTTTTTTCTGTTCAATTGTATATAGATACAACATAATTATGAATACATTTCCAAATTATGAATATTTTATGAATAGTAATAATGCTACGGAAGTACCGATTGCATTGAAATTGGCATCATTGGGTAAAGTGGCAACAATTACCGATAAATTTCGTGCTGAATATATTGCAATTCAATGGTTAGATGCAAATGGAAAAATTTCATTATATTATTTAGATAATGAATATAAAACAACGTAAGTACATTCATAATTCATTGAATCGCAATCTTATTTATTAATGATCAAAAATAAAAAAACTTTAGATATTGGAATCATATGGTTATGACAAGAGGATTTTTATTAGCCGAACGTATTGATGATTTGGTTAGAAGTGCAAATTATATGGGTTATTTTAATTATCAAACAATGTTATATCGTAATTTACGGGCAATTCAAGCCATTGTACAAAGTTATCAAATTGTATTCAATTATCAGAATGGTATCGATAATGATCGATATGTTAAAGGCTTCAATCAATTGTTTATGGATTCACATACGTTAAGGATGTTAAGGATAGCCGGAAATGAATCTAATGAAAATAGTAAGAATTGCAAAAAAAAAAAATAACTAGATATAGAACTCTTTAAACCTGAATTATTTTTTCCATATAGATTTACTACAATCAACTGAAAGTGAAATATTAGAACGTTTTTTAATTGTAGACAAATTAGTAACATTAGAACATTTAGGACCAGCATTTAAAATGCTAATCGTTGGTTTAACCCTAAGTTCAATAATATTTATCCTCGAAATATTATTTAATTATTTAAAAAACAATTATTATTATTATTATTCGTCGTATATGCGTATATAAAAATGAACAAAAAGCAAAAAATAAAAATTGATTTACCTTTAAAACACCATGTATTGTTATAATTGTACTTCCATATTCCGTTCGTACATGTGATATTACACCCCATGGTTCTTTATTTGTATCACGATATAATGGAAAATATCGACGATCAGCTTTATGTATCGGTAACATAACCTCTTTTTCAATATCACCAATCTAAATGGAAAAAATTGTTAATCAAACAATAATTCTTCAAAATGATCACAAAATATTTTACGAAAATATTTCAAATAACCTGAACAAATAATGACATTTCTTTTAATTGGGCTTTATTCAATGAACTGAATGCACTCAAAACAGTCATTGATTCTTCCGTTTTCGCTTGTAAATATGCTTTGCCACCCGGTGATATTTTACAGACGGTCACCTCTTTCGGTTCCAATTCAGTGCCACCACCCGTAATTTCGGGTAATTTAAAAACAACACCACTTCTTATGGAATCATCCAATTGTGAATTGGAATTTGGTAAATGTGATGAATGTAAATGAAGATCACCTCGTAATAAATTCAATGTTATATCAAACCCAGTATCATTTTCAATAATATACGGTGCAATAACATCTGGTTTACATAAACCCTCTGGTCGTATTGCATCCGAAAATGCTGTCGTTAAATCTTGTAAAACATCTAAAAATGTTTTCGTCACTGACATTTCCAATGTGTCCGATGAACTAACCGCAATTTTTGTTTTTGGTTCGGCTACAATTGTAAAAAAATTGATTAACATAATTAACTGCCAACATCATTATCGAATATGTAACAAAAAACAAATTTATAATTACCTTCAGATAAATTATCTTCTTGATTTTTTTCAATATTTAAATTAAAATTTAATTCCCATGGACCGTATTCAATTAAACCATTTGATTTTTCCCGTTCATTTGGTTCAATTAATGGTTCCCAAACGGCTAATACACTATTATAATATGCCATACCTAAGCACAACGATGATTCAATGGCCATCTGCAATATTTATTTATGGAATTTGTAGATAATTTAAGATTTAAGAAAATATTTAAAAAAAACTAATTATTAATTACATCCGAACTCCAATTACGTATTTCAGCATTAATTTTTGTTTCAACAATTAACATTGGATATGCATAATAACCACAACCCGTTTCAATGACAATCACAATGGACGGTACCTCAACAATACAAACTTCTGGTTTTGCTTCAACAATTACTGATTCAATATTTTCGGTTACCAATACCTCTTCGCATTCATCTAACAAACAAACAAAACATTTCAATTTATTTTTGTTATATTATTATTAAACACATAACAAATAAATTAATTATACCAATTTTCATAAACCAAAAATCATCTTCTTTGTACGTTTCAGTTTTCCATAAATTACTGTGATCTTCGAGTTCCTTAAGTGTTTCATTATTTTTTTGTTCACTTGCCGTAACCGTTGTCAATGTTTTATTTAACAATTCAATTATGGTTGGTGAAATATTTATACGAATATCGCTGGTCGACAAACTAATATGCATTCCATTTGCTTCGGGCGTTGTACCATGTAAACTTATTGTACACGGTTGTAATACAAAATGTTTTGTTGCATTCCGTCGTAATGGATTAAATTCACACATGTAAAATTTCAAATCAGATATTTCACCACGTATTATTTGACGATCACCTTGCATTTGAACCCGTAATGCCATTTGTGTCTATATATTTTATTGATGATTGTGAAACGTTTTTTTATCAATTTCAATAGAAAACAAATAAAATATCAATTACAAAAAAAAAAAAATGGGACTTACATTTAAAATTAATGCTAAACAATTAATGTCATCCATTTTTTCAACTAAAATTATATCCGGTTGTTCGACATTTATAAGAATTGTCATTTTTTTATTTGGATCGGTAGGTGCTGGTGGTTGTTGAACTGCAGCTACTGTTGTTGATGCTATAAAAAATTAATTATGGTTATATGAACTCGGATTCCTGATTTAAATTTTTTCATTACCTTTTGGTTTGACCGCACTCGATGATTTATTATCGGTAGTTGTTTGTATTGCCATGTCAGCATCCGATTCAATTGACATAAATTGAGCAATTTTTAAAAGAAATTCCAATGATAAAATTAAATCAAAACTGCATACTCTTAAATTGGCTACACAAAAAAAAATTATAAGAAAATGAATTAAAGAAACTAATTGATATAAAAATAAACACAATTTACCAAATGTATCATTTTCCTTTATACGTACAACAATATCAACCATTGATATTGATGGTTTTGTAACATCTTCCGTATCAACGCTATCATTTTCTCGTTTTTTCATGAATCTGTTTTATACAAAAAATAAAATTACCAATTAATTGAATATAGTATTCAATAAAGCAAAAAATAAATTAACAATTACTTTGTTATATAATTTTCACGTTCTGGTCTTGAATCATCCAATTGTACATCACATAATACAATTGATGCACTTAATGAATCATCAACTAATTTATAACCTTTTAACGATAAATAATGTATACCGAATGTTGCCAATCCATTACCAGATTCTATCCAAAAACCATAAGATTATAATTGAGGGTTATAAAATTCAATAAAAAATTTCAAATTTCAAATATCTCACCTGTAAATAAATTCAATATAATACTATCCATTTGAAAGGCAAATTTTAAAAATGTATCAATTTTTAATTTAGCAGCATCTGCTGGACTATTCAATAGTGAAACTTCCGTTGAACTTAATTTTGCTTTTGATAGTTTTTTATTAGCCGAAGCCAATGCTAAAATGTTTAATTTAAAAAAATTGGAAACTCCAATTAGAAATAATCCTTTTTTTTTTTTTTTTTTTTGTTTTCGATTAAATGGATCATGGATTACGAAATAAATACCAAAAACTAATATAATATAAAAGCATATAAAATTAAGCACATAAAATTAATCTTACCATTATCATCATTATCATCTAAATGCATAATATCCTTAGTAGTAATAGTAGAAATTCCGTCACCGGCAATCACCAATTGTGATTGTGGTGGTAATGATGGTAAGGTTGTACCACTTGCTAATAGTAATTTACATAAATAAAAGCACAATACAATACAATAATAATATATTTTTCATCAAATATAAAAAGCAATAAATGTAAAAGCTAATTTAGCTTAACCCTCAAAATTATTTATAATATATATAAACAGAAATTAATTAATTTATAATAACTTTTAATTCACAAGACAAAATAAATATTACATTTTTTCTAGCAACTTTCATTTAGTTTAAACATTTATATATTGATATATTTATTGTTATATTGTTACGTCAATGAATCAACGAACGGATATTATTTTTATTTACCTGAATATTTTGGTTTTGATTCAGATGGTTGTGGTGTTGGTTGATGTTGTGGTGGTGGTTGCGGCGGCGGTGGTGCTAATTTACGTTCATCAGCACCTTCTGTCATATTTTTTGCTAATATTGACATTATCATTTTATAATCGGCATTCATTAGATTTACAACAATACTTTTTAAACGCCCGGAAACATCCAATTCTGGTATTTCTTTATACCATCCAGCTGATAAATTACGTTTAATTAACAGGGCAAATGTTGTTGGATTCAAAATATTCACATTATTACGTATACCATAAACTGCATCAACGGCTAATGAAAATACAAGACAATAATGTTAAAGAATTTCACGATCATTAAGGATAAATTGAAAAATGTACATACTATCATCACCATCTTTTATCTGTGACATATTCATATCATCATTGCATATATAAACTTTAGATAATTTCATTTCTTTTAATTCTAATCGCATATCATCTAAAATTGCTGGTCCACGATCTTTCTGTTAATTTAATAAATTTAAAAATCACAATCAATTGAAATTCATTATTAATTACAAATAAAATCACAATGCGAACTCTTACAACTGAATTTGGAATTTCCGTAATTGTATTCGATATATGTAAATAACCTAAATCAAGGGAAATTGCCTCATTTGATTGGGAATCAACGGGAACGATAATTAACGGTGCTTTAATTTTAATATTTAAACGCATTCGGGTGGCATTCGTATACGCCTCAACCATATTTTGTTTGGCCGTTTCAGCAGCGGCTGCACTTGCATCAGCAATTGCCTTTTGAGCCGCTTGGAAATTATCCAAGAAATTCTAGAAAAATATAATTAAAACCTTATTTCTTAGTTCTTGGTTTATCGAAATAAAAATTATCCAAATACATACCAATACAGAATTAACAAACCAATTTAAAAATACAATTTTAACACAACCCATTGATACGTCAATTTTCATATCATCTGAATTATAAACCGAAGTTTCATCTAAATTATATAATACCAATTGGCATGTGAGTGCATTTCCACCAACAACTGATAAAATCTATAATAAATAAAATAATATTTTTTTATTTATATAACAAATTATTAATTTTTTTGAATTATATCTTACAGTTGGATGAATTGTTTGTGTATTTCTATCCAAAACAATAATATCTTGTAATTTAACGGACACTTCCGTATATGATGTTTTCATAATAACATTTGTATTTAGATTTTCAATTTTTAAATGAGCAATTGAACGTTTATCATTTTCAATTTGTATAACCATTTGTACCATATTAGCCAATAATTTTAATTTTATACTATCGACAACCGATGCTAATTTTTTATTTACATCTAGAATTGGTAAAATTAATTATTTGTATTTGATTTTTTTTTTTTGGATTATATATTCTATTAATAAAATACTTTTCGTTACAACCGTTTCGGTTGTTACCACCATTCCATCTTCTTCTTCTTCGGATATTTTCGGTAATGGTAAGGGATCACCGGCACTTGCAATACGATATGTAGTTTTTTTTTGTGTTTCTTTTGTTATTGCTTCGAATTTTGTTTGGAAATTATTGGCAAATTGTAATAATTCCGTAAGACCCTCTTGATGTAAACGTAATATTAATATGGTAAAATTAATTTCGATTAATTGTTCCGTTGATTTATATTTTGATGTAAATTCGGGTGATGATTTATTTGCACTTGTATAATACAATGAAAATAAATAACCAGAATTATCTGCATAACAAGGTGTTTCAATCATTGTTATTACAACATTATCATTCGATGATGTTTTATGATATTGATCCATTGAAATGGCACCAAGTCTATATGGAGCAAAAAAAAAAAAAAATTCCATTTAAAATTTAAAGAATTTAAAGAATTTCAATCATTTTGCAATCAAACTTCAATTACTTTAATGCAACTTTCATATCGTATGTTCGTTGTACCATTCCCATTTCTAATTGTTTGATTTTAAATGATAGATGACGTTCAACATTTAAGTGATCGAGAATCGAGAATTTTGTTTTTGAATGTTGTAATGTTACCGTAGAATCATCGGTAACGCTATTTTCTGCATCCGTATGAAATTCTTCGGTTGGCGTACGATATTGTGACGTTGGCGTTGAATCATCTAAATCTCTATTACTTTTATAGATATTTATTGATAATTCATTCATAACAAATGAAAAATCTAAATCAGTATATTGAACAATTTCAGCGGATAGCTCTTGTTTCTGTTGTTTCTCAACAATTGTTTTTAATTTTTTCTGTTGTTTTTCATCTAAATAACGTTTTAATGATTTACTTGATGCCATTATACCACTTTCCTATAAAGTCATACATTTACAATACAATAATTACAATTGCTGTTCAATCAATACAAAACGAATATAATTTAATTTTACTTTTAATGGCATCGGTGCGGTTTCATCACTTTCCGGTAACGGTATACTTGTAACTAATGATAATGCATCTAATACTTTTTGTTCGGTTACCGATACACCAATTGATGGAAGTTTTGCTAAGATTTTTGTTTTCGGTAAACGTGGATCATCGTCGACCACACACAAATGAGCCGTAACAAACATTGATGTTGGTTCAAGTATATGTAATTCTGTTATTTTATCATCAATTAGAGCATTTTCCCAATCATCTGATGGTTTTGCCAATAATATCTATAAAAATATTTTTAATGAATGAATTGAATAGTTTTTTTTTAAATAATTTTAATATCCATTACTTGAATATTTTGAATGTCTAAATTAAATTTATCATAGGCTTGTGAAAGCATTTCTTTTAAGATTTCATCAGATGTTTTACCGGATCCATGCATTTCGGCTACATCACCGCCCAGTCTCGGTTCAGATTTCAATGATATTTTACCTAAACTGATCACCATTACTGGAACATTGTTTTTGCTATCAGATTAAAAAAAAACACAATTAAAAATTAATTTAACCCAAAAAAACAAAAAACTATAATCAATTTTACTTTTTATACGATCCACCATATGGTACAATGAGTAAATTTGGCATTACAGATATATTTACGGCCAATTGTGTATGTTTTTCAACCATATATTGAATACCCGTTGCTGAACGTTCTTTTATATTTGATATTTTATCTGTAGCTGCATCAGTCAAACTATAAAATAATAAATTAAAATCACATTAAAATTTTCTATTTAGTGTAATTTAATAAAAAATAAATGAATAATTACTCTGAAAGATTTGCATTTTTTGGCATTTTAAAAACATTAACCAATTGTATTATTGTTTCAGCATCATAAACAATTTGTAATGGTCTTGCGGCTACCGTAACACGTTGATCACATGACTATATATATATATATATACACAAATATATAATAAATAAATAATATCTTAAACTTCTTTTGATATAGATCAAAAATTTTTACCTTATCAATTGGATTCATTTCAAAATTAATGTCAATCAATGATCGATCCTCAAATGGTCCAATTTTCGATTGAACCATAATTGGTAAAAATTCTTCTTGTTGATATCCAAACACTGTAAATTCTTTCATATTCAAATCAACTCTATTGATAAATTATTGAATAAACCAAAAAAGGGAAATCGCACATTAAAGCTTAAATATGTTTTTATGTTACTATAAATAAAATACCTTAAACCACTTGCAGCCGGCCGCTGATCAACTTCACAAACAACACCCAATACTTGAAGTGACAAAACGGTTGTACAAACATTATCGTCAACCAACTTCTGTTTTCCATTATCCAATTGAATTGATTCATTTTGTATACAAACTTCCAATTTATTTAATTTAAAACGCATCACCAATGCAATATATTCCTGGGGTAATTCCGTTGGTACTCCACCTTCACTATAACCAATGGCCGAATATAATTTAGCTTTTTCTTCGGGTGTCATAGCTGTCATAAATTGTCCTACTATATCTTTATTATCATCTTTATTCTCACTATCATCACTGCTGGCACCCCACCACGAACCAAACCATGAACCTTTCTTTTGTGCCTGTTCAGCCGCATGTAATTTACCTGATTTTTCCACCTGAAAAATTTCCAATGTTTTTTTTTAATTATAAATAAAAAAAACGAAAAATTATAATAAAACAATTTACTTCTAATTGAACTCGTTGTTTAATTAACATTAAATTAAATATATCCAATTTCATTTCACATTTTTCAACAATTTGTAATGTTTCCGATTTTGGTTTTTTTACCGTTAATTTTGAATACAGTGACTAATTGGTAAAGGAAAACAATTTTAATTAATTATTAATTGAATTGAATTGATTAATCAAAACAAATTATAATATTAATAGTCATTACTTCAGCATACGATTTACATAATGTTCGATGTTCTAACATATGACTCCATGTCCAATCCCGTTTCTTACGTTTAATTTCCGTTTCAACAATACAGGTATAGGCAAAATGCCACCACAATTTATAATTACCTTTATATGCTATAATTGGAAATAAACCAAAAGAAAAAAAAATGTTTATTGCATTGTTACGGTTGTTAAAAACAAAATTGATTCTAATTACGAGTATCAAATGGTCGATATTTTCGATATGGTACTCCTCTATTCATGTATCCCATACTATCGGCTAATTCAATGAGACGCTAAAATTAGAGTAAATGAAAAACAAAAATTATTAAAATCAATTTTATTAGAATCATTAATTATATTAGGATTTTTTAAAACCATTACCTGATATTGTGATTTTGTTATACCAACAGCTAATTTTTCCATTTCTAAACATAAATCAATTTTCGGAATAACAAATTGTGGATCATCCGTTTCCGGATGCATATTCAATTGTAATTTAGCAATTGAATTTATTGGACCAAGAACTACATCAGACAAAACATAACATTAAATTAATAATAGCAATGTGATTATATAATAACAAAACAAAATTTAACCCACTCACCGTACGTATAATTTTGTATTAAAACATCTTTTGTCGCAATACTTTCCAAAAACATTTTATTATATTCTTGTGGTAAATGACTTTGAAATATTTTCGCATTACAATTCATATAAATGGCTAAACCATCTAATTTTGCCACCTTAAAGATTTTACTCAATGATTCCGAGATGAATGTTTTTTGCCAATCACAATCGGTTGTGTGCACCTCCAAACTGCCCAATGTTATACCAATGGAAAATGGTATTTGTGATGTTATACGATCCTCATAACGAATATGTACATTTTTCAAACGTATCTGTACATTATTTATAATTTGTGCAACTAATTTTTCGGTAAATGATTTATCCGCTTTCAATTTATCACGTTCCTCTTCACGTTTCTTTACATCGTCGAATTTTTGTAATTCTGATTTTTTAAATTCTAAATCAGATTTTTCTTGTTTTTCGGCATTATAGATGACGGCTGCATTTGGTGCCACCAACACATATAAATCTTCAACGTCGGCCACCACCGGCAAACTATATAAATTTTTCCATGGTATTTTCAATACCAATTTACCCAGGCATCCGTAAATCAATTGTACCGGTAAATCTAAATCTTTTAATGCACTTTGTTTTAAGCGTAAATCACGTAGCACAACATCACCTGAAAAAATGAAATGAAAAAAATTCAAATTTTATTATACAAAATATTCAATTATTGGAATGGTTTGTGAACTTTTTTTTAAATGTTTTCACCTTTCTAATAGACTGGATCGATTTTAGTCAGAAAAACCATTGAATTCTATATCGTTGTGGCTAAAAACAATAAGGCAGTCCTCAACTCAGTAAGAGTTATATTGCAGAAATTTCCTTTTAGGCTATAGTTTAAGAGAAAATTTACCCAGATTTTAAAGTATTTATAAGAGTTCTCAAGCCAATTTACTAGATTTCTAAACTTCACATTCCAGACAAACACTTTATCTACTAAAATATATTTGATGATGACATAATTTGATTCACTCTCTGACACTTAACATATAAATAATTAAAATAAATATACGATTATCGCATACCAATTCTATTTTTTAAATTAATTTACATATATAAAAAAAATTTGTTTTTGTTTTCAAAATTCTTTATCTTTAAGTAATTTATAATTTAATTTGTGTTTGTTTTTTTTTTTTTTGGTTTGATTTAGTTTCAGTTTTAGGTTTTTATTTATTTTCTATACATAAGTATAAATTGTGTATATAAATAAAAAATTGCATATTATTATAAATAAATTACTCATATACAGTGCGACAATTAATATTCCGGACTCAAACCATATCTCAATAACCTGTGGGGCGATCTATGTGATGGAACATTCGTTTTCAAGCTTGATGTTTTCTCTATCGTCTGTATTTGGTTGACAAATAATTTCATTGCATTTAGTTGACAAATAAAAAAGTTATGACATTTCTTGTGAAAAAATATTTTAGTTGAAGTAGAAATTTTAACATGGAACAAAGAGCGCAGTCATTAAATTCAACGCAAAGCTTGGTAAATCTGCAACGGAAACGTTCAAATCGATGCAGCAAGTTAATGACGATAATTATGGTATGGGTAGAACACAAATTTTTGAGTGGTATAAATGTTTCGTGGATGGCTAAAACGCAAGCTAAAAAAAAACAAGAAAAGTTCCATCGAAAATCAAGACAATGCTCGTAACATTTTTCGATAACAAGGGAATTATCCATAAAGAATTTGTTCTAACTGGTAAAACAGTCAGTGGCTCATATTATATCGAAGTTTTGAAGCGTTTGATGGGCGGCAGGATTCTTCGTATTCGTCGACCTGAATATCGTGAATCAGATAGTTGGTGTTTCTTACACGATAATGCACCAAATCACACTTCACATATTGTTCGTCAGTTTTTGGCTCGAAATCAAGTCTCTGTGTGTTAAATCATCCACCGTATTCACCTGATTTATCACCATATGTGACTTCTCCTTGTTCCCAAAACTTAAAATGAAATTGAAAGGATGTTTTTTTTTGATGATTTGAAACCATTCAAACAGCATCTACACGCGCACTAGAAGCAATACCACAAAATGAGCTGCGGAACACGCATTTGAATCATTATTAAATCGATGTAACAGTTGTTTCAGTTGAATCAAGAGGAGAATATTTTGAATAAATAAAAAAAAAATAATTTCAAAAATCGTGTTTTTAATGTATTTTGTTAGGACCAGTCCGGAATATTAATTGTCGTACTGTGTACGTTATTTATTTATTTCATGGTTCATGTAATTCTTTCATACAGTAACAATTTTATTTTTATTTTTTTGTTTTTGATTTTGTTTTAGAATAACTAATTTAAATTATATATATAGTAATAATTATAGTGATTTAATAAATTATATTCGTATACGTTACGATATAAAAATAGAATTATATACAGTTATAGTAATAATTAATAATTGTATATAGTGTCGATTAGTGTTTGTTTAGTCATATAACAATATTTATACATTATTTAATGGGGAAATATGAAATATATTTTTGACCTAATTTCAATTCATAACTTTTTGATAATTCTATATAATTTGCATAGGAAATTTTGAATAATTTTATGAGACAATTCTGCATAACTTTTTGAAGAGGAAGTTCCCTATAATTTTCTAAACAAAATTATGTACAATTTTCTGGAGCAATCCTATTCATATTTCTGAGGAAATTCTGTACAATTTTCTGAGGAAATCGTGTTCATATTTCTGTGGAAATTCTGCTTAACTTTCCGAGGAAATTCCCTATTATTTTCTGAGGATATTCTGTATCATTTTCTAAACAAAATTATGTACAAATTTCCGAAGGAAGTTCTGTACAATTTTCTAAAGGAAATTCTGTAAATATTACTGTGGAAAATCTGCATAATTTTCTGTGGAAATTCTGCTTAACTTTCCGAGAAAATTTCCTATTATTTTCTGAGGAAATTCTGTATCATTTTCTAAACAAAATTATGTACAAATTTCCGAAGGAAGTTCTGTACAATTTTTTAAAGGAAATTCTGTACATATTACTGTCGAAAATCTGCATAATTTTCTGTGGAAAATCTGAATAACTTTCCGAGGAAATATCCTATTATTTTCCGAGGAAATTCTGTACAATTTTCTGACGGAAAATTTCGTTTAGTTTGCAAAGGAAATTCTGCATAATTGTGGCAAATCTGCATAATTTGCTGAGGAAATGCTTGTTTATTTTCTAACTCAATTCTGCATAATTTTATGAAGAAATTCTGTATAAGTTTCTAAACAAAATTCTGTATAATGTTCTAATAAAAATTCTGTATAATTTTCAATGGTTTTATTGTTCATTTTGTTGATCTATCCCCCGAAAGATCGCATTTCCAATTTTTTATAATGTCATGAGCGGGTCAAAATATTAAAATAATCGTTTTTTTTTTTTTAAATTATAATTGAATTAATTAAATTCAATTACATCATGTAATGATTAAATGAAAAAAAAAAAAACGATTGATTAAAAACGTTAAAAGTAAAACAATATCACAATCAAAATATTATTAAATGAATATATAAAATTGAATAAAGAATTTCTAAGATGTTGTAAATTAAATAATGATCATCAAATTGGAATTTCATTTCACATCACATTTCGTTTTGTTATTGGTTTCTGCAATAACATATATCTGTAACGCACGCGGTTGGAAATAAAAAAACACTCTTTTTCTTTTAATTTCCTTAATATAATTTAAACTCGAGCGTGTGTACGAATAATAATAATGTTAGTTACATATGCTACTATACATACATAAAACATACATATGAATTAATGCGAATTATTTCTCACATTTTTTAATTTTTTTTTTGTTTTTACAATAACGAATTGCTATAAATAGATTAAAAAAATATAGTGTATAGTATTTTATAATATGAAATTGGGTTGTAGAATAGAAAAATTTATAATAGTATATGTTGCTATATAATTGGTATAGATAGTTGGATGATATTGATAATTTATTTAGAGGAAAAATTAGATAATTGTAATAAATATATATAAATATTGTAAAGTAATGAATGAGACCATATGTATACGTGTCATAGAATTTTAAGAGATGAAATGATTACTAAATCTAATGTATCAATTTAATTATGTTTATTTTTCGCATACTTAAAATACAGATGTACTTTCTGCAGGATTTACATTTAGAAAATATTTCTGTTAATATTTTCATTAACTGTATTTATTATTTAATTTTTGTTTCGTTATTATTACGGCAGAATCGGTTTAGCGCTTCGCTAAGTCGCTGAACCACTTGGCATCTTATTGATTAAATCTGTTGGTTCGCAAAAATCGTATCGTTTGAGAATTTCTTGAATTATAAAAATTAGACAGTCGGATTCTTGGAATGCGATATCGCTCTAAGAGGTCAATCGTTGTTCCCTGGAGTGCCGTAGTTAGGTATAAAGAAGTCGATCGCGACAACCATGATTAGGTAAATCAGGGAGGTGGATTGCCTTTACCTGCGGCTTGAGAATTTCATTAGAGCATTTGCGTGTTGGTAATATTTATGAAATTGGTATAATGAAGCTAATAATCGTTTATCGTGATCCAATAATTAAATGGGATTTGTTATATAGTTCTATGATTTCCGATAAGCGAAAATACGCATATATTTGTATTCTATATCACTATAAAATGTAATGTATTAATTGGCCCGTTTATCCATTGGTCCATTTATGTACAAATTATACACTCTATAGAAGTGATCTGATAAATATCCAATAAAACTGTGTGCTAAATTTTCAGAATTAACGAATTCATTGGATCTTCTCATTGGTAATAGCCCAATGCGATTGCTAATTAGCCGCTTTTTTAGTTGCAAAAAATTCTATTATTCTTCCGGCATGTAACAATTGTTTGACATTTTCAAAACTTAATAAGTCCTTAGATTACGTTGAATAAGAGTATTTAATTCGTTTAATGATTGGATCAACATTCATTATGGATCTTTTGTTTCAGAGCAAACATGACAAATATGTCTTCTATATAGCTTCCTTTAAAGGCTAAAAATGACAACGATATGAATTTAAGAATGGCGACTTGGAGGTTTCGAAAAGAAAATACTACGCTTCATCTTTGGATCTTTGGAAAGGAAAGGGGATGGTGGCGTAGGCGGTTCGATTTCGAGCTATATAAATTATATACCGAACACGACATCGTTCGGTTCATTATTAAGATTGGTCGCCTGAGGTGGTTTGGTCATGTGGTACGAATGGATGGCCATCGTATACCGTCAAAAATGCTGGACAGCAAGCCGGGCGAATCTAGGAGTGTGGGAAGACCGCGGGGTAGGTGGAAAGATGAAGTAGAAATGGACCTTCCGGGCCCTCGACGTTTCCGGCTGGCGGACGTTGGCGGTAAACAGGTCCGGTTGGTTGGATTCTGTTAATGGACGCCAAAACCAATTGTAGGTTGTAGGCGCGCTGAAGTAAGTAAGAAGTAATATGAATTTAAGATACATTTTTCAGCAATTTTACTACAATTCCTTTTAACTACTAATCCAGAATTTGCCCCAAAAATACCTTCGTTTACTTTTCACATTGACATCAGTACCAATCGTTTCATATAGTAATATTAAGTAGATTAAAACTCATTTATAAACGAAAATTTCTGTAAAAAATTGATTTCAACTTAAAAAAAAACTCTGCTAAAAATCACTACGAAAAGAGATTCACCTATATTTTTACATTTACTGGTATCATAATAATACATGAAAATATTACAAAAAGAAAAAACTATCTACACTTCAATATAATTTCAATAGATCTCAATACATTTTAAAGAGCAAACAGAAATAGAATTTGTTTTTTTTTTTGTGTTTGTATGGTTTTCGTTGTTTTTTTTGCTTTTCCAACCAAATAACACAAAAAAAAAATATTAATTATTTTCAAATTTAATATTATGTTGTTGTTTGTGTGTTTTTTTTCAATTTATACAAGAGCTGCAAAAAAATAAAATAACATTCGTTTTATTATTATACTTAAAATACAATTGCTCGAGTGTTTATATGAAAAAAATAATATAATATAATATTATTAATATAATTAATTTTAATACAGATTAAAAAAAAAACATTTAAGTTTGTTTTTGTTTGCAATATATAATAATAATAACATCTGAATCACAAAATATATATATATTATTATATTATATATAGATTTCACAGAGTTTATGATCTGTGAAAAATAAACAATGATAATTATGAGGGAATTTATTTTTTTTGCCAATTATTATAGCAATTATATTTATGTTATATGTGATCATTGCATTATATATATTATCTTTTGCAAAACATATTGAATATAAAAAAAAAACTAATAGTTTCCGTTCTTCATAAATAAATACTATATATTAAATACATATTCATCAATGAAAATTGTTATGGATTATTACACTTTATTAATTTGAATACGTTTTGAATTTGATTGATTCCGATATGATCTGTTTGTAAAATCTGAATTAAAATTAATTGGTGTAATCAATCCCGTCCCACGTTTTCATATTAAACATAATAAACTTTCTATTTATCGCTTAATGATAGTGTATATAGAATAGAGTCCATATTCAAATATTATCGAATGAGGTAATTTCCAAAAAAATTACATTAACACACATTTTCGTCTAAATATGGACGGACACAACGTTATTATTAAAAAAAATAATTACAGTACGTAAGATTTTATTTATTATACCGATATATATATATACAGAAATTTATATATTTGTTATTATGATAATTGATTCGTTTGTATATAATCTTTATCCGCTGACATAGAGTTTTTTTCTAAGCTTAACAAGGGTTTAGGTAAGGGAATGAAGGAGTTTCAGCTACATGGGAATTTCAGTTTTAATGGAATGTTACTTGGCTGGCTGCAAACACTCAAACAGTTCCATTGCTTATTATTCAAAAGAGTTGATGAAACAAATGAAATTCTCAAACTGAAGCAAAGCAAACACTAGAGTAATTATCGCTTGGATAGATAACTTGACATTATATTATCTAGGAGGTGATCTACACAAGATGGCAAGCCCTTAAAAACAATATTTTTTAACGCTATGTCACACAGAGGTGGATCAGATCACAGAACACATTCTTTGCGAATGAAAAGCAATTATGAGAATGAGATTAATAAGACCGTTGGGATACCATTTCTGACGCCTAAGGAATTTATATCCTTATACCTATTGACCAATATTGACCAAGTTTATGAACCGATTTAATGAGTTCATGGAGAATTTGTAGGAGCGTAATGTTACACAATAACCCGGCAAAGGTCTTTGGGAATAAAAGACCAGAGCCCGGAAGAACAAATCTAATATTATAGTTTATATTCAAATTGATCAAATTAAAATATCTTGATCGTTATGCGGTCTAGTCTACAAAATCCTTTGAAAAATAAATTCAATGTGCGTCCTTCTATCGGCTCGGGGTATCTTCTATTTTTGTTACCTTGTTATATATACAATGACAGTTCTGATAACGAAGGTTTCAACTTTATTATATTATATATACATTTGGGGATCTTAAAATTATTGCGATATCTTAAAGTTGATCTTTTCATGCGAATATAAATATGTGGAATACACTCGTTTGGACTTGGAGCTATCAAAAGAACATTTCTAGTGCGTGACTTGGAACTTTTTGACTTCTAATTACTGAATTTTTGTTTACCCATAAATCATAGATCCAGTACAGATATAGATATGATTTTGCCTCAACATCTGAATTACATTTTGGCATGTGATATGAAATTTAATATCAATATAGGATCAAAAACGTAAAGAGACAACGTGATTTTCATCAATTCTTATACAGTCGAATGCGTTTTTGTATAGACATTTTCTTTTGTTTTCTATCTACCAAACAATATTTATTACAATTTCCACATATTTTTTTTTGCTGTAATATAGAAGCATGTATACATTTTTTTTTTCTAATTTATAATCGTTAAACATTTTCTTTCTCACATTTTCCATTTCCATCAATTTCCGTAAACTTTTTTTTTTCGTTATGTATTCAGATCATTGTTGTATATACCAGGTGGATCAACGGCAAAAAACACCGATTGGAAAAGAAAAGAAAATTATCTGTATTTGATAGAATAAAAAACATTATGAATTGTTTACAAATCTAATGAAACTGGGTTTCTAAAATTATTTAACTGCGTACAGCCGCAAATCATCAATTTAAATAACATTTTGATAGCAAAATTAGGACTAGATGATTAGAAAAAGTTGATTTGTTTCATTGGAGGATATCATGAGGATACGCTAACATCTTCAGTTTAGATTTTTATATGAACCATTCGTCTTTTGTCTGTGCTTCGTTTTAATAACCATTTGTTTTTTTTTTTTTATGATGAAGCACTTAAAAGTCATCATTTGAAAACATCGGCGGAATTTAACAATGGATCTCAATACGTAATATTTAGTTTCTTCCGAGTACGAATGGTTGCTTTATGATAAAAAAACAAATAAATTTTTCGGCAACAATCTGGTTTTAGCGTCCAACAACAGCCTTCTGTTGTTAGTTTCTTAATTTGGGTCTTTTACGGCGTATAGGTAATTAGCCGTACGACCAACCGCAAGCGGAATATACAACTCTGTGTTAAAATTCAGATTCGAAAAATAACCGAAAACACGAAACATATTTTATGCATTCAGTAGGATTCGAACCCACGACCCCAAAATTTCGTTAGAATTTTAGGTTGGCATTTCTAACATTTACACCAACAGAGTTATATTGCGCTGCTTTATGATAGCTATATAACTAATTTCGAAAGCGAGATGGAATTTTTCTTGGTCTTCAATCAATAATGTTAGCATTTAATTCGATTCACCTGGTATAAATTTACCGATTGCGGTATTATTATAATAACCAATGTGAATGCATATGTAAATTTGTATATTTATAATAACAAATATGATATTATTATTATTATTATAGAATATCGCAGTATATATATGTTTTATTGCGGTGTTATACAAAATATTTACATTATGAAAAAGTGTTATGAGATGACTCAAATTTCATACACGTATTAGCTATAAAGCGAGGGGTGGGGGGAGGACGAATATATTTTTTATAATGTATTTGATATGTGATTTTAATTTTGTTGTTTAACAAACAATTCATTAAAAATACACAACACATTTACAGTACATATATAATAAATAATATATAAGATAACAACAAAAAGATAACAGAAATTGGGAAAAAAAAACAATTATTTAATTTTGTTATTATATATCCATATAAAAAAAATGTTTGTAATACACTGTACTATTTAAATAATTAATAAACAGAGAATTTAATTTATTAAAGTATATATTACAAGATTATTATTACAACAGGTCATTTGCACGTATAACTATATAATATAAAGGTGTTTGTTTTATTTATAAAGTCTATTTAAGTATACATTATTTTTATTTAATGAAGAATTTATAAAAATAAATTTTATTAATAAAAAAGGTATATTTATTTATATCACAGACATATTAATGATTTATTTAATTATTTGAAAATCACTTAAATACACTTTACTTAAATAATCAACAATAATTTATTTTTTATATGATAATCGCAACGCAATTTATTGATTTACACAGAATTTTTTTGTATTATATTATATCTATACTAAAATTAAATGATATCTCTTTGAATTATTATATATATTAGGTTGTCATAAAAAGTATTGATAATTTTTTTTACAAAATTCAAACGATTTTTTTATATATTTTAAATGAACTTTATTAAACCAAATATGCGCCGTTTTGATCGATGACCCTTTGCCATTTTTCTGGTAAAGACATTATCCCATCACTGTAGAACTTTTGTGGCTTTTCTGGGCAAACAAGTGATCCAAGTGCATTTTGCAGTCCTCTGCGGAATTTAATTTTAAACCATTAAGGGAGTTCTGCAGAGACCGGAACAAATGATAATCAGAAGGTCCGGGCTATATGGTAGATGCATTAAAACTTCCCAGCCAAACTCTCTCAGTTTCTGCCGAGTCATCAAAGATGTGTGTGTGGTCTGGCGTTGTCATGATGGAACACAACACCCTTTCGATTGATTAATTCTGGATGTTTTTTTTTTAATCTCGTGCTTCAATCTTGTTAATTGTTGACAATAGAGATCGGAATCAATGGTTCAATGACCGGGTGCTAGTAATTCATAATGAACGATTCCTTTCCAATCCCACCAAACAGACAGCATTACCTTTCTTGGTGTTAATCCAGGTTTTGCTACGGTTTTTTTAGGAGCTTCACCCTTCTTGGACCACGATCTTTTTCGTACATTATTATCGTATATGATCCATTTTTCATCACCTGTAATCATTCGCTTTAAAAATGACTTGATTTCGTTCCTTTTAAACAGCGTTTCGCAAATGGAAATTCGGTTCATTAAATTGTTTTGTGTTAATTCATGTGGTACCCAAACATCGAGCTTTTTCTTGTATCCAGCCTTTTTGCAAATGGTTTAAAACTGTTTGGTGATGGATGTTTAGTTCTTTAGCGATATCATGACTGCTTACGTGTCGATTTTCTTCAATTATTGATATGATTTCATCGACTTTTTCATAGTGATTGGTCGACCAGAACGAGGTGCATCTTTGACATCAAAATTACCGGAACGAAATCGAGCAAACCATCTATAGGCTGCTAATTTTGATAAAGTTCCTTCACCGTAAACTGCACAAATTTGTTCATGTGCCTGCGCGTTGCATTTTCACCTTTTTCATAATAAAATTGTAAAATGTATCGAATTTTTTCACTAATTTCGCTCATCTTTAATGCACTACAATTTATTTTAAATGACTAAAGAAATTTAATTTCTACGAAATGTCATCTTTCGAACATATATGTTAGTGTTACCTGATCAGATTAGTACTACTTGAAATATTCAATTATAATGACATCTATTTATAAAAATTATCAATACTTTTTCGACAACCTAATATATATATTTGAGTTTTAATATGGTTTTATCTTTTATATATTTTATTTTTTTTTTGATAACGTACATATAAAATGTAAACTCATATGTACGTGTAATTCTTCATATCGATATATGATATGATAAGTTTTTATATATGATATATGAGGGATATAATATAAATTATTATGATCTCTAGAGATAAATCAATTAAAAAAGCATATCGCTAGATTATATATGTATAGTAGTATATCACACACAAATTGAACATCAAATGGATAACATACGCAATCTATTCCTCGGGGAAAAATTGAAAATTTATATAGTGATGAAAAAATGGCTTATGGTTTTGCAAATGTTTTTACATCATATTTTTGGTTTAAAAACCTCAATCTATTCCGATTAAATTAAAACCTCTTTAAAACAAAATTAACTTGTATAATTCCCATAATTCTGACAAATTTTGAGTTCGCCTATGGGTTCAAATTCTACCTTAAGAACGAAATTCTTATTTATAGATACCGCAAATCAATAAAACAAAAAAAAAAAAAACCAGGTGAAATAAAACGGAAAATTTAAGGTGCGCCCCAAAAAAAAAAAAAAACAAAATAACAATAGAATTAAAAGAGACTAGAATGATCGTGAGAGAAAAAATAGTAAGCCTTCATACAAATGTTTAGATGTATTAATTTGATAAATATCTCTCAAATTTTCCAAAAATGGCGATCGAAAATGCCAAATAAATCTCATTATTTTTTTTTAATAAAAAAAAAAAAATTACAAAAACAAAAAAAAAACGTAAACAAACAAAGTTATTGTGAAAAAGAAATTAAAATTAAATTTCAATATTATATTGTTCGTTAAAATTGAAATTATGAATCACATTAAATTTAATTAAATTATATTAAAATATATAGAAAATGTGCATAAAATTGTATTTAAAATTGTAATATTTAATTATAAATATTTTTTTCACAACATGGTAAATAGGGCCACCTAGTGAGTGTTGGTTGACTCCCGTACGCTATTCGTACCCCCAGCACCAGCGCCTCTAGTGTTTTTTAGTTGCATTTTGTATATGTACACGAATGCATAAGTAGTAATGCTGGCCTAAATTTTATATACATTTTCTATGGAGAATTCAAGCCACTGCTGTTCTAGTCTCTTTTAATTCTATTAGCCTTCATTCACACTTAATGTTTTTCTTTTCGTTGTATGTTGTTTTTCTAAATTGTTGTTGCTTTGTTAATAAATATTCATTCACCTACAGTATAAAAGAGCTCTCTCTTCTTTTAGAAAAACAATTGTTTTTCTATAGAAATACAACAGAAATATATAATTTTTTAATATTTTTCGTTGTTTTTCTACTTTTTTTCTCTCAATTTTTTTTTAACACTCACTTGATTTTTGTTGTTGTTGTATTTTAATGTTATTTACAATATTATTGAAATTGAGGGTCACAAATACAATCACATATACGCCATTTAAAAACTTATACAAATGCAAAAAATAGAAAAACAACGAAAAGAAAAACATTAAGTGTGAATGAAGGCTTAAAATAACGAACACACAATTGAATGAAAATTCAGCAATGGAATTTATAATAACATCATCCGCCGAATGTTACGAGGCGGCATAAATGTAAATAAAAAAAATTGAATTTCAAAACAAAAACATATGTTATACAAATATCAATAAAAAATAAACAGTTATCAATTTGATTTGCCCATGGGTTTTATGGTTTTTTTTTTTTGTATATATATTTCAGCACATCAACCAAAATATATAATATTAAATTCTAAAAATAAACTACAAAACAAAATATATATAATCTGTATATTTTTGTTTTTTAGAAGGTCATTATTTCATTATATGATGGTAATAACCTAATTTTTAATGTGTATATATAAAAAAAAAAAAAAATTAAAAATAGATTTTATTTGTTTTATTTGTTTTTTTTACACATATTTTCCAACGGTAAATTTTTCAGAATGTTAAAATTGATATATGATATATTGATATATATGATAAAAAAAATTCTACTAACCTCCCCAAATACCAACATTCAATTGTTTTGTATCCAAATTTTCAATAAAATCGCCCAGAAACCGATTCATAACATCGGTAATTATACTTTCGAAAACCATTTTTTTATTGCGGATTATTTGCAGCAAACGCCCAAAAATCAAAAATTCCAAATACTTTATAACTTTTTCTTTTCTGTTTTCTGTTTTTACTTAATATAATAAAACCACTAACTAAATTATTTAATTTGCAAATTTCAATGCAAAATATAAAAAAAAAAATTAACTGGTTAAAATTTTGGGTGGTGACCAACCAACCAGTAATAAATATATAGCAACAACAATATAATGCTAAAAAAACATTCACTTCACAGTTCACACGCACACAATACAAAATTCTATTCTACCAAAATAATAATATGTTGTAATAATCCACTTATAATAATAATAATGATGACATCATTTTTATTATATTATTGCAATTATAATATTATTTATTTATTTGTTGTTTTTTTTTTATTGTTATATTTTGTTCTTTTTTTTTTTTTTATCTTATATTCACATTGTTTTATATATATGCGTTATATAAAAAAAAAATGATATCAATTCAATTAAAATTATTAACAAAACTGAGCACTTATTTTTTTTTTTTGCAAATATACAACTATATAGAAAAGAAAATTGATTTTTCCACCAAAGCAAAAAACATTACGGTAATTTTGTAAACAACACACAAAACACACACAATTTTTTGTGTTTGCCAGCTGCTGCTGCTCTGCTACGGCGGAAGAATAGTGAAGATAATGATAAGAAGATAAAATAATATTTATTTTTTTAATATTTCACATTAAATAAATTATTATACATTCCTCCGTTACACACACACAAAATATAATTAAAAAATTCTTTCTTAATAACAACAAACCATTCAAATGATATGAAAAACGATGACTAAAAAAAAAGTAAAAATAAAAAATAAAAGAAAAACCTAAAAGCACATCACCACAAAAAGAAAATGAACTGTAAAAAAAAAAAAATAATGATGAATTTTCTTCCAATGAACAAATATTAAAAAAACATTTTCTCATTTGGCGATCTGACGACATCATCATAGTTGAGAAAAAGTTAAAAGAGAAGAATAAAACATCGAATTTTGAAAATTACAAAATGAACTGTAATTCATTTGTATGGTTTTATAAAAAATATTTATAAGATCCCACTAAGAAATTTTTGTTTTTTTAATTAAATTTAATCATTTAGTTGTCTTTATATAAAAAAAAATTATACACATTAATATATTAAATAAAAAAAAAAAAAAAATCATCATATTTGGTGTATTCCAATCCAATAAATTAATTCCCCAAAGAAACCAAGGAATGTATATCCTTGAAGTTATCCATATACATATATATTGAATAACTTCTGCCAATATAAACTATTATAAGCATTCCCACAATTATAATTCATCTTTATCGGCAAAATTTTTTCCATTATAAACTTTATTTTCAATGGTAACACTTTCACATCGTTCTTGATTAACCAAAAAATCTTTTGATTCCCATGCTTGAGCACCGTCTTTAAACATAAATATAGCTCGATTACCATCAATCATATAGCTATACGGTCGGTAGGTAGTTCGGTAGGAAATATAAGAAATTAATAATATTATTGATATTTTTTAAAAGTTTATGGTGAAATAAAACTATTACCGTTCAGCTTGTATATGATTATTCCATAGACCAGTTTGCCAAATTTTTGTTATCTCTTCAGTTTCATCTTTTGTTGGATTACCCGATACCTTAACAAATGTCATAAGGGTACGACCTTTTTTTGTCATTTTCAATAGATTCTCCGGATTTGACATATCCACTTTACCCATATCAATATCTGGTGGTGGTCGTAAATGTTCCGGTAATTCATCGGGTTCTAATGGTTCTTCATTTTCCTATAAAAAAATTATTTCGATCGTTAATTACGTACGATATTAATCGATTTTTTTTTTTTAAATATTATTTCTAGGATTATTTTGCTATAAACTTACCTCCCATTGATCAAATAATCGTTCCATATCAGCATCATTATAATCCAAAATACTTTTTTTCGGTTTGTTGGGATCTTTTTTATCCGCTTTTTTCGTATTCGCAATTGTTGCAAACAAACTAATTATTATGATGATAATAATAATTATTAATAAACAACTACAATGATTAAATTTGTATTTATGAAACATTATAATGGTGTGATTAAACTTTAAATAATAAATAAATTTATTATAATAATTAGAATTTGTTTTTATGTTTTCGGTTATTTGTTTTTTTTTTTATTGTTATTTATTAATATTTATTATTAAAAATATATAAAACACAATCATCAAAACACCAAACGACGTGTGATTTTTTTTTTTTTTAATAAATAATTATTTTCTTTTCGATTGTGTTTATTCACAATAATAATGCTAGAAAAACTGTCAAAAATTTAGGGGTATTTTGAATGAACTATGACGTCACAAAAAAATGCAAATGAATTATAAAGAAAATTCATTTAAAAAAAAAAAGTCAACAAAAGTCAAAAGGAAAATGGAAAATGACTTTTGATGACATTGTAAAAATTTGGAATGTTTTTTTTTTGTTTTTATTTTATACTGAATACTGAATAGTTTGTTATTGAGGTTTTTGTTTGAAAGTATATATAAAAAAAAAACAATTAATTAACTATTAAAAGTTAATATCTAATAATAATTACAGTGTTTTATTGGTAGTAGATTTTCCTGTTCATATGTAAAATGGAATATATAAAAAACAAATCAGAACGTCCACCACCGAAAGCCTGCATTGGCCCATCAATATTGAATGCAGATCTGAGTCAATTGTTTCAAGAATCAAAACTTTTAATAGACAACGGTGCTGATTATTTACATTTAGACGTTATGGATGGATGTTTTGTTCCAAATTTAACATTTGGTCCACCGGTTGTAAAATGTTTAAGAAATAAAATGAAGGTAAAAAAAAAAAAAAACTCCCCCACACAATAAAATTACATTAAAACTAATCAAAATTTTTACTTCTATATATATATATATATAGAATATACGTTTTGAAACACATATGATGGTATCGAAACCACAAAATTGGATTGAAGCTATGGCAGATGCGGCCGTTGATCAATATACATTCCATATTGAACCGTTAGATTCCGTTGAAATACCGAATGTTTGTCGTAAAGTGCATGAAGCCGGTATGGCCGTTGGTTTGGCAATAAAACCGGATACACCGATTCACACAGTTGATCAGTACATTGATCGGGCCGATATGATTTTAATAATGACCGTTGAACCGGGTTTTGGTGGTCAAACGTTCATGTACGATATGCTCCCAAAAATAGAATATTTACGTAAACATTATCCACATCTGGAAATTGAAGTTGACGGTGGTGTAAATCTAGAAAATATCGAATGTATTGCAAAGGCTGGTGCCAATCGTATTGTTGCCGGTACAGCAATTACAAAAGCCGAAAATCAACGA
The DNA here is from genome assembly GCA_958336335.1 of Dilophus febrilis. NCBI lineage: Eukaryota > Metazoa > Arthropoda > Insecta > Diptera > Bibionidae > Dilophus > Dilophus febrilis. Next base: position 3,982,125 of record OY284469.1, on the reverse strand, counting down.
GCGGTTATGCAACAAATGAGCAAATGTGTTCATCATCATGCATTAAATAACTAATAATACGTATCCCTTATCCTTATGAAGAATATTGAATTTTTTGTTTTTTAATAAAATAAATTTATTATATTGAATCCGAAAAATATATGTATATATAAAATAAATTATTTAAAAAAAAAAAATCCTGATAAACACACACACGCACATTAAAATAATTGATAAAGAAAAGTTTTCCGTGAGAGAGAAAAGATAACAATAAAAAAAATAGATAATGGAAAATTATCGATGGAAAAATTGCAGCCATTTAAAATGTAAACAAAAACAATTCGCCATGTGCTTTTATATACAAAAATAAAACCAGAATACCTAACGTCTCGTTCGTCTGTTGCACAATACAAAATTGTCATGGTAACGACCGTAAACAAATGAAGATTTCCTTATGTGACGTCATAAATTCACCTGCAAGCCATTTGTAAAAAAAAAAAAAGTTATCAAAGGAATTCTTTAGCATTATTTTTTATTATTTTTTTTTTTTTTAAATAATAAACAAGAAATTTATTTAATATTTTATTATAATATAATCAAAAAAAAAAAATAGGAATTTACACATTATTTATAGAAAAAAAATAATGTTTGTTTATTTAAGTAAAAAGGTATATATAATATAAAAAATTAATTTTATTATTTAATTAAAAAAAAAAACTTATAATATTTTAATGATAAATTCTATATGTAGATAGCTATTCCTAATAATACTCGATTAAATTGTATATCATGGAATAAAGATCAAGGATATATTGCTGTTGGTGGTGAAGATGGACTAGTAAAAGTTCTGAAATTAGAACAAGGTAAAATATATTTAATCATATTCGTGTATGTATATTCTATAACTTTTTTTTAATGGAATATTTGTATGATAATGATAATAAAGCATCATCTGTAACAACAACAACAACAACAACAACAACAACAAATGCATCTATTGCACAAATAAAACAAAGTGGTTTGGCGGCACCAAGTAATTTATCAATGAATCAAACATTAGAGGGTCATAAAGGTGCTGTTCAAGTTGTAACATGGAATGATATTCAACAGAAATTAACAACATCCGATCGTGATGGTGTCATTATGGTATGGATGTTGTATAAAGGATCATGGTATGAAGAAATGACAAATGATCGTAAAAAATCAACGGTTAAAGGTATGGCATGGTCATCGGATGGCCAAAAAATATGTATTGTTTATGAAGATGGTGCGATTATTGTTGGATCCGTTGATGGTAATCGGATATGGGGTAAAGAATTAAAAAATACCCAATTAACTGGTGTTCAATGGAGTCCCGATGGTAGATTATTATTATTTAGTATACGTAATGGTGAATTACATTTGTATGATAATCAAGGAACATTTATTGTAAGTTAATTAAATACATTTATCTATGGCAAGTTTTTTCAAATCATTATTATTATTATGATTAAATTACAGATGAAATTAAATATTCAATGTGTTGGTTTGTCATCGTCCAGAAGTATATCAGTTGTTGGATTGGCTTGGTATAATGGATTAAATGCTGTAAATCGACCAGCATTAGCAATATGCTATGAAAATGGAAAAATGCAATTGATGAAAAATGAAAATGATGATTGTAAATATGTTTTTTTTATTATATTGGATTATATTCTCATGTATATTAACTGTATATAATTTAAATTTTCCGTCCACGCACAGTACCAATAATAATTGATACACATTTACAAGCGGTAAATTGTTTATGGAATCATGATGGTACAATATTAGCTGTATGTGGAATGAAAACTAGTAATAATAATGGAGGTTTATTATTAGTAACCGATGATCGTGATACAAATTTAGTATTATTTTATACGGCCATTGGTGTACATTTACGTACATTAAAAATACCTGGACGTGAAATTACAGCATTAACGTGGGAAGGTCGATCATTACGAATTGCATTAGCCGTTGATTCATTTATTTATTTTGCTAATATACGTCCCGATTATGTATGGTGTTATTTTAATAAAACGGTTGTTTATTTAAATGCCGATAATGTAAATAAGCAGGTTACCAGTGGTAATAATAATAATAATAATAATAATAATAATAGTGGTGCAACAATAACATTTTGGGATACAATTTCAAATCAGGTACACATATATTCAAATACTTAATATTTAATTAATGCGATGTAATGTAATGTGTCTGGATTTATATTTTATAGTGTTATATTAAACAAATTGATACACCATTGGGATTATCATCATCGAATGGTGATCATTGTGTGATAGCCGTTGAATATTTTAATGTACCAACAAAAGATCCAAATGTAATTGTTGAAACAAATTTCAAAGAGAAAAAATATCAATTATTAATATGTAATTCAATAAGTACAACGGTTGATTGTAAGTGATTTTGTATTTGATGTATATTCGACAAATTCATAATCGTTTTTTTTTTTGTGGTCTTTAAAAACAAAACAGCAAAATACATTGATTTATCACCACAATTTATTGCAATGAATTCATCATTTGTGATTGTTGCGTCAAAGAATAATTTTCTTTTATGGCAATATCATACACCAAAGGGAGCATCAACATTACATGGCCTAAATAAAGGACGTAAAGATAAACGATTTCATATTGATGATCAACCGTCAACGGGTGTTGCCGAAGTATTAAGTGATTTAGATAGAAATGGTTTATATGATCATCATCAGACAACAATTGGAAATAACAATACAAATCCAACGAAAGATCCAATATGTTGTGTTACGCTATCCGAAAAATTGTTATTAATTGGTCGTGAATCGGGTACAATAAATGAATATGCAATACCACATATTGTTATAAGAAATCGTCATACAATTACAAATAAACCATATAAAATATCGATAAATTCAAATTCATCCCGGGCGGCAATTATCGATTCAACGGGTCAATTGACAACCATTGAATTATTGGATGTTGATGCACGAACCACTAATGATGTAAATCAATTAGTTACAGGTGGTGGTGGTGGTAGCGGAAATTTAACAACAAATCATCAAACAAATTTACGTATTGAACGTAAAGATGTTTGGGCAATGTGTTGGGCAAAAGATAATCCACAATTGCTGGCAGTTATGGAAAAAACTCGAATGTATGTATTACGTGGCGGTGATCCCGAAGAACCAATATCCTGTTCCGGTTATATATGTAATTTTGAAGATTTAGAAATAACTGGTGTCCTATTGGATGACATCGTAAATGGTTCTGTGACACCGGAAAAAACAGAACATTTACTACAATTACGTGTAAAATCGTTACGTGACACAGAAGAACTATTGGCACACGTTGGCATTACCGAAACAAAACAATTCATTGAAGATAATCCACATCCACGGTTATGGCGACTGCTGGCCGAGGCCTCTCTAAAACAATTGGATTTGGAAACGGCTGAAAATGCATTTGTTCGATGTACAAATTATGCGGGTATACAATTGATAAAACGTTTACGTACAATACAAAATGAAAATTTACAACGTGGTGAAATTGCCGCATTTTTCGGTGACTATGATGAAGCGGAAAAATTGTATATGGACGGTGATCGTCGTGATTTGGCAATTGCATTACGTCAAACATTATGCGATTGGTTTCGTACCGTACAATTATATCGTATGGGTCCCGGTACATCCGATCAACAAATGGAACAAGCATGGAAAGAAATTGGTAATCATTTTGCCAATTTACGTTCATGGTATTTTAAATTTTATTTGGTTTTTTTTTTGTTGATTTTTCAAAAATATTATTATTATTATTATTATTACTAATTTTAGGGATAGTGCAAAAGAATATTATGAAAAAGCTCATTACATTGAAGGACTTATGATGGCCTTATATCACTTAGAACAATATGATGAATTGGAAAAATGTATAAATAAATTATCGGATAAAAGTGTGCTGTTAAATAAATTGGGACAAATGTTTGCATCGGTTGGTATGTGCGATGAAGCTGTTAAATCATATTTAAAATTGGGTGATGTAAAATCGGCCGTAAATACATGTGTTAATTTAAAGCAATGGGGTCAAGCCGTTGATTTAGCACAAAAATATAAAATGCCACAAATTGGTGTACTGTTGGGTAAACATGCAGCACATTTATTGCAAGAAGGTCGATTACCGGAAGCCATTGAATTACAACGTAAAGCTGGACGGTAATATTATTAAAAAAAAAAAAAAAAAAAGTCTTAATCTAGAATGTGTGTTTAATATTTAGTTTTCATTTATTATACATTATTATACAGATATTTAGATGCAGCCCGATTAATGACAAAATTGGCTGAAGGTGAAATAGAAAAAAAATCCAATTTATTACGTATAAAAAAATTGTATATATTAGCGGGTTTATTGGCCGAAGATTATGTTCAAGTGCAATGCACATTGACGGCCGACCGTTCAAATACACGTGCGTCCGTATTAAATCAATTGGCACCCGAAGATTTAACGTTGATCGAACAAATATGGCATTTGGCAAATGCATATCATTTTATGTTATTGGTACAACGACAATTACGTTCAGGATTAATGCATAGTGCCGTATTGACAGCATTACGTTTACGTGAATATGAAGATTGTTTGGATGTTGAATGTATTTATAATTTATTGGCGTTGACCAGTTGTGCTGATCGTTCGTTTGGTACATGCTCAAAGGCATTCATTAAATTGGAATCATTGGAAATGATACCGGAAAAAAAACGACAACAATATGAAGAATTGGCAGTGAATATATTTTCAAAATATGAACCAAATGATCAACGTACGGATCGTGTTGAATGTTTTACATGTGAAGCGCTCGTATCAAATTGGTATTTGTGATTTTTTTTTTATTTTTTTATTATTAAATATTGTTGGTCTATTCATCAGTCATGATTTTTTTCTATATTTTTTATTTTTATTTTCAAAAGTTGTACATCATGTCCGAAATGTGGTACACATTTTCCAGCATGTATAGCATCCGGTAAATCAATTATGAATCCAATTGATGCATGGCAATGTGGAACTTGTCATCATTGTGCAAGTCCTATGGAAATTGCAAATCGACGATGTTGTCCACTTTGTCACAGTACAATTTTAAATAAATAAGGTGTGTTTTTTCTTAATTGGTGCTTTTGATTGCGAGTTCTCGTAAAAGAAAAACTTATTAATAATAATTCCGTCCAAATTGATTTTATGTTAATGTTTTTTGAGTACAAATAAAATTATATATAATGCATTTGAATAATTAGAAAATAAATTATTAATAATTAAATAATAATATTAAACAAATTTGTTTGTTTTTTATTTTTAAAATAGTAATTCGTTTTTTTTTCTTTTTAACTGAAATGTTTTTATGTCAAAAAAAAATGATTAAAATTAACTTTATTAATTCCACAAAAGGTTTTTTTTTTTTTTTTGCTATTTTGCTTCTTTATTATAATATATATTAAAAATATTTTTCTATTTTAATTTTTCTTTTTTAAATGCAATTAAAAATAAATTTGTTTTTAGTAAATATTTCTTGATATGATTTCATTTTGTAAATTGTGTTTTAAATTTTTTATTTATATAATATCTATTTATTTTTTTTTTAAGAGTAGTTTTTACTTTTATTTTATAAACAACCAAAATTAAAATATAGGCTTTTTTTAATATTAATAAATAAAAAAACAAAATTACTGTTTTTTAAAATTTCTTTTTTATACACTTTTTTTTAAAGATAATTCTTAAATATTTATATTTTATTTCTTCAATAATTTCATTTATTATATTCATCACATCATACACTTTATTTGTTTTATTATTTATACAAAATAAATTTTAATTTATTATAGACAAACACAAAAAAAAAAAAAAGAATTAATATTTAAATCTTATGTGCAGTTGTTTTTTTTTTTTTTTTATATAAATTAATTTATTGTTAATTATTTTCTTTATTATTATACAATTATTATTTTTTTTGTATTATTGCTCTTTCGTTTTTAACTTTACTTTAGTTCTTTTAATTTATAATTAAAAAAAAAAAAAACACAATAATTATTTAAAAAATTAATTTGTTTTTTTAAAAAGTGAAAATAAACAAGTAGTGTAGAGTTGAACGGTTGAACTTTTGTATACATATTTATTTATGTGGTGTTTTTTCTGAGGGTTTTCTATTTTATATCTCAAAACAGCTCAAATTAAATTATAAAAACCATTGCCCTATCATTCCAAAATATATTACATTTTAATAATAACGCGATTGTGATGGGAATTAAGAGGAGGTTTTTTTTTTTTTTTTTTAAGAAGAGATATTAAGAAAATGCAATTTTAGCTAAACGTTCGGCACGTTGTTTTAAAAATATTCCATCAATATCTTTAAATACATCATTGGATTTTTTCGATGCATCAATTTTAAAATGTAAATTTTTCATTGCGTAATATTTGGCTAACGGTTGCGTTTGAGTATGATACGATTCCAGTCGTTTTATTAATGTTTGTGCATTATCATCACTGCGACGCATTAATGGTTCACCGGTAATCTAGAACGAAAAAAAATTAAAAATATAAAGAAAATTTTATGGAACTTTATGGTCTTTCAAGTTCTTTTAAGTTTGTTGGTTTTTTTTTTTTTTTGTTGAGAAATAGAACTACTGTAGGGTTGAATTGTTGTTATGATTCTATAGAAGATTTTTTACAGAATTTCCTCCATTAAAAAAAATTGAGTGTCTACCGTCAATTGGGTAGAATGAAAATTTACAAGGACGTTCAAAAGGACGTTCGTATTTGTTTATTTAAAAACATTTATCATAAAAAAAAGATAATAACACACTTACATCATCAGTCATTGCCACTTTTGGTGGATGAAATTCATCGTGATATGAACGTCCACTGGCCTGATGTATTAAACGTCCCGTAATCCGACGTACTAATAAATTATCATCAATACCGAATTCAACAACGGCATCTAATGACGTATTTCGTTTATCCAACAATTGATCCAACTGTACAAACAAATATAATATAAAAATAAAAATAAATGATAATTCTTTTTTTTTTTTAATCTTTATCAAACTCTAATCTTTAATATATTTGCGGTTAATCTATAAAAAGCCATATTCGATAGAATATAAATCAAATGGTATCAAATGATGCAAAAAAAAACAAAAATAAAAATAAAAGCATGTGAGTTTAGTTAAAAAAAAAACCTACAATCACATTTTATTTTATTTTTTTACGATTACCAAAAAAAAAATGCACTTTGAACACACTGAATTCCATTTATTTATTCACTTAATTTATTTATTTACCTTTTCCGCTTGAACAACCGTACGTGGAAATCCATCCAATAAAAATCCATTACGACATTCCGGTTTATCCAAATTACTATCAATCATATCAACAACCAAATCATCGGACACCAATTTCCCAAGATCCATAAATTGTTTTAATTGGGCGCCAAGTTTTGAACCCGATGATATTTCAGCACGTAACATATCACCAGTCGATAAATGACATACACAATATTTTTCTTTTAATATAGGAGCCTATTTATATACATAACATAACAAAAAAAATTACATAAAAATCAAATTAATTGTATTGTATATATTCAAAATAAAATACACGGTAATTATAATATTTATTTTTTTTTTTTATCAGTCAAGGTCAAAGTACTAAAATGTTTACATAACTATATATATGTTATGATAAAAAAAAAAAAAAAGAAGAAAATATGGTACAAAAACAAATGATTTTTATTTGAATTTGATCAATGGATAAAAAAAAAACTTTTAATACATTAAATGGAAAATTAATCAATTACTAAAACATATAACAGGAAAATAAGGGAAAAAAGTAAACTACGTGTCATCATTAACTCACATAAATAATATTCAAATTAAAAAAAAAAAAAAAATCTCTAACGCAAATTTTATTTTATTTTTTTTTGAATAAAGGTCAAAACAATTTAAAACACAAACACAACAACAATATATTTACCTGTGTACCTTTCCCAGAACCTGGTGGTCCCAATAGAATTGCATTAATACCTAAACCATCATCCTGTTGTTGAAATTCCTTTGGTTTTGCCACATTTGGAGCCATTTTAATATATATATATATATGGAAATGTTTTTATTCAAAAAGAATTAACCTATAAAATTAATAAAAAAAAAATATAAAATGTTTTTTTTTTTTTTTGTATTTTTAAACCACTAAACAAAAAACCCGTGTGTTTTTTTTTTTATATCACAAACAAAATACAACTGCCACGGTTAAATATAGTAACTAAACTAAAAATTATTGGTTGATAAGAAAAAATAATATAATTTATATTTTTTTCTAATTGTATAATTTTATCATCGTATTTGATTTTAGTGGACAAAAAAAAAAAATTAAAGAAGGAAAAAAACCATCAATTTCTTATCATTTAAATTACAATTTAATTTTTATTTATTAATGATTTTTTTTTTTTTTATGATTTTTACCTAATTTTTATTTTTGTTTTTTTTTGTTTTTTTTTTAATATTTTTGATGAGATTGTGGAATATGCGCAGTAGGGAGGAATTTTCAGGAGAAATTTTTATTTTTGGGTATTGGAAAATGAAATTGAAAAAAAAAACCCTATAAATTAATTTAACTATTGAATTAAATAAAGAAAATAACATTTTGAAAGGTTTAAAATAAAAAAAAAAAAAAACGGTGTTTTTCTTTAATTTATTAAAGTATTCGAACCACAATTTTTTTAGGTTTTTATTGGATTTGTTAAGGAAAAAAATTTCCTTAATTATACCTTCCGGGTAGATTGGACAGGAAATGTATGGCAATAATATACAAAAGGGATGTTAAAACATTTGTTTTTGTTCAAATATAATTGTTAAGTTTGTTAGTTACTTAATTAGGTTTGCATTTGTTTTATTATAATAACATTAAAAACGAACAAAATCTTCAGGATATTTTTTTTTTTTTGTTTGTTCGTTACTACCGCAGAATCGGTTTAGCGCCCATAAAACCTCGGAATTCTATTGGCGCGTGAGCCCGTAACGAAATCACTTAATCAGGTGATGAACTGATTATAGATGTATTGAATACACTTAAGTGATTTTGGGTGGTAAATCGCTATTATAATATGTGGATTAATTTATGAAATTTTGAAAATAAAGCAAACATATGAGATAAAAAAAAACTTTTACTAAAACATAATAAGAAAAAATCACACATATGTTTTCAAACAATTGTCCAAATTGCACTTTAGGTGGATTAGTTTTTAGATAAGATGAAATGTTTAATTTTTAAATAACTGATAATCAAAAGTAGGTGAAAAAATACTAGTTCAGGGAGACTATTCCATAATCTTGCTGTTCTTGGGAAAAATGAATTTCCAAATCTGTTTGTTCGCAAAAAAAACTAATAGATACAGAATATATGAATGAGCCTTTTGTGAATTTCTTGAATTATAAGAGAAGTTAATTGACTCAGGAATTAGCTTTAAAATTTCATTAGAACATTCATATGGTAATAATACCTATAAAATGTGCACAATGAAGCTACTGATCGTCTATCGATCGATCCAATGATTCAATGGAATTTGTTATTATTGTTTCATTTCTATGATCAGCGAAATAGCGTGTTTTTTGGATCCTGTCACTAAACTGCAGGGTACGTAGTAATTATGGTGCAACATCCCATATGTAGGAATTGTACTCTAGAAGTGGTCTTATAAAAGACCTATATAAACTAATGCTAAATTTTCAGAATTGAGAAATTCTTTTTCGATCTTCTTAAAAATCCAATGCGATTAGCTGCCTTTTTAGCTGCCATTATATTATATTATTACTCCATGAAAATAGTTGTTTGACAAAGAATTATTATAAGTATATTGGATCAACATTGATGGATCGTTTGTTATTGAGAACAAACATGCCTTTGTTTTAGATGGATTGAATTCTACTAAGTTTATCCTTCCCCAATTTAGATATTAAATCTAAATCTTTGTTAATTGAAGAAATCATCTTCTGGCGAGACTGCGAATCATTTTAATTGGCATTATGATTACGATGTAGTTCATACGAAGAATGTAATATGTACTATCGTCTGCGTCTGCAACAGTGCATTGGATTTTCTGTTATCGATAAAAGATCATTAATAAAAATTAAAAAAAGAGTGATATTGCGATAATGACTTGATAATGTTGATTTTTCTCCCACTATTATGACTATATAGTGAGACAAAATATAATTGATCGCAATGAATATTTTATTAAAACGTTTTCTATTTCACCAAGGATAGAAAAGACGTACATATTTAAGGAGTTGTTTCACTTTTAAAAAACCAGGTAATCGTTTGTTAAGATACGTTAAGATTCTGAAAAAAATTGATAAAAAAAAAATCTATTTTTCTTAAATTAACTTAGGTTATAATAATATCTCCAAACGGAATGCAGATTGCAAAAATTTTCCTCAAAACACACATTTTAGTTAATTAAATTAGCTAATTCATTGATGAGTGTACCTGCAGATTGCGCCCTGCTGTTCAATAGTTTAAAATTTTACGGCTTAATCACTTAATGTGTATGTTTGTCAATTAACCAACCGTCTGTCCTATACCATTTTTGCCTGAAAATAATCCCGTAAAGAATTACGTGCTGCTATATCATTTCTATATTACAATTACTGAGACACTCTGTATAAAATCAAAAGAATTTGCTCATATAAATATATAATTTAAATACACATAACAACTATTTATACTGTTTATTAACCATGAAAACTGTTGATAATAAGTACCACCTTTACATTCCTATATTGTACATTAATTTTACATATAAATAAAAAGTCATTTCATTTTCATTTTCATTTTTTTTTGTTTGTTCTTATAATTGAAAACTATTTTTGTCATTATTTAAATATTTAAATTATTATTATATAATAACATAAATGCAACAAAATGATTTATTATTTACTATTATTTAAAACATAAAAAAAAAAAAAAACGCTCATTTAATAATAAATATAGAATCATTTTATTATTATTATTATTATTATCATTTATTTACTTATATATAAATAACATAAAATGAAACTTTTGTTTATTTGTACATATAACAACAAGATATTAAATCATAATAAAACAAATTATGCTGGAAAAAAAACCTATTAATTATTAACAATCTTTTCTTTTTTGCATATAATAATCGTTTTATTTCAATTAATTTATTATATATAAATTAAGAAAAAGATTCAGGTCATAATTGATGATTTAAAATTTATTTGAATTACTTAAAAAAAAAATAAACAAATTCTAATAAAAAATAGAAAAAAAAATCGATCATAGATCATCGCGCGTATAATTAAACAGTATAAAAGAATTTAATTGTTTTTAGTTTTTTTTTTAATTGAAAATTGTTAATTTTTTTTTTTATTTATAATTAAACTTTTTATATTTATATGTATTATATGAAAAATTTTTAATAATATGTCATGCGATTTATAATAATTTATATATTATAAATGTATTATAGGAAAAGTTTAACAATAATAATAATATTTTATATATAAATTATTTTTGAATTGCTAAAGGGCGGATTTTTTTTTAACATTTTTTTTTAATTATAACAGGAATTTATTTAAAAAAAAAAAAAAACAAAATTGTTATATAACACCTAATAATAGTTAATACATTTATCTTCTATATAATTTATTGAGCTGCGCGTATATTTTTTATTAATTAATCAAATTTTTTTTTTTTTGTGTTTAATTACATTTTACATTTTAATATTTATTTATTTATTTCTATGCGGGAATTTATTTCTATTTACAAAAAAAAAAAACACTAAAAATAAATACTAATTAATATTTATTTATGCAAATATATTAATTTTTTTAATCGAAATTTATTTGGACTAGAGGCACACACACACACATAATAAATTCTATTTATAAAGAATTTAATTGTGTATATAAATTAATTAATTTTTTTTATTTAAGAATGATTTCTCTGTGTTGTGGTTGGTTAAAAATATATGAAGAATAATAAAAAAAAAAATTTGGCAGTAGTTTTTGATTAATTAATATGATTGATTGAAAAATATTATTAATATATAAAAAAGTATGTGAAAATTTGTCAAATTTTTATGATTATTATTTATATTAATTATTATTATTATTATTATAATATTTTTCCATAATAATCCACATTCATTCGCGTATCAATAATTATTTCTTTTATCATCAATTTAATTGATTTCGGCTCAAACTTCTTGATGATGATGATGATGTGGTCTTTTTATGGATTGGTTCCAAATAAGCGGCCGGCGCCCATCCTTCCACATTATTTCCTATTAATAAAAATATATTTTAAGGTATTTTAACCATTGGATAATAAATTATAGAATTTTTAATTAAATATTTATAATTTTTTGTTTTTTTTTCTTTCTTCATCAAAAAAAATGATATTATTTACATTATGTGATATTAATTTACATAAAATTATGTGTATTTTAGTTATAAACACAAAAATTAATATTAAAAAAGAATAAATTTAAGAACCTTAACCCGCAACAAATAATGAATTAATAATGAATATTTTATTTATGATATATTATATTGTTATATTACCTAAAATCTTAACAAACCACCATCCAGCACAACCAACTTTTAACAATTCAATTGTATCACCTTCTTTCAATGATATTTCTGAATGTCCAATTGCACAATAATCGGCTAATGATACAAATTTACATCCCTTAAAAATTAAGTGGAATAATTTTTTTTTTTTTATGGATTTTGATTTTGATTGGTTAGATATTCATTGTTTTTTTTTTGGTTATTAATATACAATAATAATTTTTTTTAACATTCGTTCATTAAAACTTAACATAACAAAATTAATTTTTAAAAATAAATAAAAAAATTTCATGCAGATGATAAATTAAATTTTGTGTTTTTTTTTTGTTTCAAATTATGAAACAGTGCAACACAGTGCCTCGGACAGGACAGGAAAAACGGCAACGACTCAGGCAATGGAACAATGGGACAATGATTTAAAACTGGCGTCATGGAACGTGAGAACAATACTGCGCGCGGGCGGTTTAAAAACTTTGACTGATTGCTTAAAGAAAGCTAAACTGGACATAAGGACAGCGGTCCAGGAAACACGGTGGCCTGGAAAGAACATCTTATCCGGTAAAGAATACAAATTCTACTACAGCGGTAGAAATAAAACAGGGTTATTCGGCATCGGCTTTATTGTAATGGGTAAAGCGGCGAAAGAATCGGTCATTGGTTTCAACCCCATTGACGAAAAATTTTGTACATTACGAATAAAGGGAAATTTTTTTAATGTAACGTTTATTAACGTACACACCCCAACAGAAAACAAAGATGCAGACACGAAGGATATGTTTTACGAAAAGCTCAATCGTATTTACAATCAAGCTCCTAGTCGTGACATATTAAAATCGTGCTTGGCGATTTTAATGCACAGGTGGGTAGGGAAATTGTATATCGACCGGCAATTCGTCAACATATAGCCTTCATACACACTGCAATAATAACGGCGAGCGTTTAGTCGATTTCACAATATCAAACAATATGATAGTAGCCAGCACACGTTTCCCACATAAGAACATGCACACAAAGGAACATGGTGTTCGCCCGATACAAAAACAACAAACCAAATAGACCACACGTACTCATTGACAGTCGTCATGCGTCCGACATACTGGATGTAAGGAGCTGTAGGGGACCTAACATTGATTCTGATCATTATCTCGTAAGAGCTTTGTTCAGATATCGTGTTAGTGCAAACCGCCAAAAAGTCATTGCGAGAGGTTTCAATTTGGAAAATCTCAAAAATGACCAAGTAAAACAACAGTACGAAGATAAATTGGTGGAGTTAATTGTTCGAACAGATGTGGAGCAACAGAAAAACACGTGTAATGATATGTGGAATCGATTACGTAATTGCATGAAAATGGCGGCAGAGGAGACAAAGTAAAGTTGAAACCTGGCGTGGTCAGAAATGGTTGGTTCGATGACGAATGTAAAACGGCTCATGAAGAAAAGAACCAAGCGCGTTTAAAATATCTTCAGCACGCCACGCGAACTGCCATGGATGACTACAGAACCAAAAGATCCATTGAACGCAAATTATTCCGAAACAAGAAAATGCGTCATGAGCAGGATATTTTATAGGGATATAGACACGCTGTCCAGCATGAATGACAGTAAAAATTTGTACAGGAGAATAAGATCTTTAACTAGCGGATTTATACAACAACCCCTTCTTTGTAAGGATACCAGCGGTGAAATTTTTGGCGGATGAAGAAAGAGCCATCGCTAGATGGGCTGAGTATTTTAAAGATCTACTTACAGCAAGCAACCCAAGCAATTGGTAGAAATGCAGAAAACGAACTTTCGTACCAAACAGCACAACCACTAATTTCGGAACCAACATATGAGGAAACCAGAGAAGAAGCCATTCTGAAGCTCAAGAATGGAAAGGCGGCTGGATCTGACGGCGTACCTGGTGAACTCTTAAAATGTGGTGGGGATGTATTGTAGAATAGTATACACGAGCTAATTGTGCATGTTTGGAACTATATGAGGTTATACCACAGGAGTGGAAGCTTGCTATGTAATTGTGCCAATACACAAGAAGGGAGACAGGATGGAGTGTTCCAACTATCGGGGAATATCTTTGCTGAATGCAACATATAAGGTACTCGCTTATGTGTTGCATAAGTGCCTATTACCATATTTGCGGAGGAAGTCATTGGTGAATACCAATGTGGATTCCGTAATGATCGCTGATCAACAACTGATCATCTGTTCGTCATTCGACAGATAATGGAAAAGTGTAGGGAGTTAAACGTAGTAACACACCATCTATTTGTTGATTTTAAGGCCGCATACGACAGTGTTATTATAGGGAAAAATTATGGCGCACGATGGAGGAATTTGGATTCCCACAAAAATTGATAGCCATGTCAAAAAACTAACACTGACACGCAAGTTACATCTCAGGTACAAATAAGGGGGATCAAATCGGATCGGCATTTGAAACCATTGACGGAGTACGGCAAGGGGACCCTTTGGCTACATTGTTGTTTTTCAATGTTATATTGGAAAAATGTATAAGGAGGACGACCGCATTAACACCAGCAGCACTATTTTTACGTCATCTGTTCAATTACTCGGCTATGCCGATGACATTGACGTGGTGGGTAGAAGTACGGTGGGTGCCGTTAAAGAAGCGTTCTTACTGTTGGAACGTGAAGCTTCGGAAATGGAATTAAGGGTAAACGAGGAGAAAACCAAGTATATGATCGCACCAACGAACAGTAGGTTTATGGCACAACATCAAAGCGTATCAATTGGTCAGAACAAATTTGAAACGGTGGACAGGTTTTTGCTACCTTGGAAGCAGCAGCATAAACAGCGAAAACGCGATATAGCGGAGGAAGTTCAATCCCGCAAATTGCTTCGGGAAACAAGGCATTTTACGGTTTGCGAAAGATGTTCTTCTCGAAGACATTGAGTAAAACATTGAAACTAAAGCTATATCAAACACTGATTTGACCAATTGTGACCTACGGTTCTGAAAAACGTGGTGCATGACACAGGCCACCGAACGGCGACTTGGAGGTTTCGAAAAGAAAATACTACGCCTCATCTTTGGACCGACAAAGGAAGGGGGATGGTGGCGTAGGCGGTTCGATTTCGAGCTATATAAATTATATACCGAACCCGACATCGTTCGGTTCATTATTAAGATTGGTTGCCTGAGGTGGTTTCGTCATGTGGTACGAATGGATGGCGATCGTATACCGTCAAAAATGCTGGACAGTAAACGGGGCGGATCTAGGAGTGTAGGAAGACCGCGGGGTAGGCGGAAAGACGAAGTAGAAGTGGACCTTCGGGCCCTCGGCGTTTCCGGCTGGCGGACATTGGCGGTAAATAGGTCCGGTTGGAGAAGGCTGTAATGGAATGGACGCCAAAACCAATTGTAGGTTGTAGGCGCGCAGAAGTAAGTAAGTAAGTGTTTTTTTTTTTTAAGAATTGGATTAGAAAAGTTGTAGTGCAACACACGGAAAATTAATTTATGCAATGGTGGATTTTCTATCATTAGAAATTTCAACAAAAGTTCTTTGATCATCATCAAAATATCTCTATTCTATACGGTTTTTATTTTTAAATATTAAAACAAATCCCAAAAACAAAATTAATAATACAATTATTCAAACAATAACTAAGAAAAAAAAAATAAATTATAAAAAAAACAAAAATTAAACTTACTTTAAAAAAAAAATGTATAACTTTTTCAATTGATAAACAAATTCCACTTTTATTTCTCTGGTTTTCAGTTTTTAATAAGCACACACATTTTTTTTTGTTTTTTTTTATAGAAATATACGGCACGATATTTATATTAATATATACTTTTTGAATAATTATTTTATGTACAAAAATTATTATAAAAAAAATATATCCTTTTATCTATTATTATATTTATAATATTATAATTATTAATCACAATTTTTATTATATATGATGTATTGGTTTTTTGGCACAGCATATTATATGCAAAATGCAATAATTTAAAAAAAAAACAATTTTTCATTCAACTGAAACGTAAAAAGTGGAATTTGATTTTGAATTTCGTGAACATTGTTCATCTATAGATGAATCAAATACGTGTTTAGCGTGGAACGGTGCCAAAATAATATTCCAAGCTTCCTGTTTCATTTTTTTTTTATATATATTGATCATAATATTGAGGTTTTTTTTTGTTAAACGGATGATGTGAAGGTGATGATATCGTTTTTGTGTGTAGGTTTGTGTGTATTTTAAGGTGAATTTTATTTTATGAAATGTTGATATTTATAGTAATATGTGATTAATAACAATAATAATAATAAAATAAAAAATAGAATTCCCATAATATATATATATATGTTATATGTATATAGAAACAATCCCAAATAAATATGAAAATTAAATAAAGAAAAAAAAAATAAAAAGAATATAATGAATATTTTGAAGAAAAAAACAAAAATCTACTTACTAATAATTAAACGTTATTTTATTGTTTTTACTTACCGGTGTTACTTCATTATTGTTATTGTTATTGGTATTATTATTGGTAAATTCATCTTCACTATTTGAATAATCTGAACTCCATGCACCAGCTTCATGATTATCATGGTCTGATGATGAAGTTGTTGTACAAACACCATTAATACCGCTAACGACGATATTATTACTGTTTGTATTCGCCGTTGTTAATTGTGTTATTGATAATCCTGTTATTGTTTCATCAATACTACCGCTATTCGTTGAACAACGATTTGATGATGATGATGATGTTGTCATCATTGCCATTTCATTTGTATCACAGCTAATTGTTCGTTGAGGAGGACCACCACCACCACCACCACCACCACCATGAATAGTTCCACTGGATAGCATTGCCGCTGACATTGCCGGTGTATCCCATGATACTGTTTGTCGAAGTGGTCTGTATGGGTGATCAAATTTTAAATATTTTACAATGCCAAATGCCCATTAAATCTGTATTTAATTATATTCTTTTTGTATACCTATGATTTAATCCATATTGTTTAATTTTTTCATCTTTTAATTCTTCCAATTGATTTAGCAACACTTTTTTTATTTCCGAAACCCATTTATTTTTTATATCAATTGATGGTGCCTGTATTGTATGCACCTCTTGTCTACCCTGTAACCATACTTCAAAACGTTTTGAATCACCACGTACCGATTCGGTTAATCCAATTTGTGACATTTTCAGATAGTGTTTAAATTGATATGTACTTTTATTATGATTTGTTTTCGATGCTTGTTTACAGAATAGCATTGCTTTTTGATATAGGAAAATGTGTCGTTGTTGTGTTTTCAATCGTAAACGTATATCTTTTTTACTTTCTGTCCACACCTGAAATGAATCTTGTAGTAATAGTTCACCTTGTTGTGTTAAATCAGCCTATATATATATATATATGGATGAAGAAAAACAAAAAAAAGTTTTGCATACATATGTTATATATATTTCTTGTGATCTGTTGGAGGTCTCTTTTCTCATGCGGTAAATGTATTTTCATTATAGAAATAAAGTGTTTGTAAGAATCCAGATTGCAAAAAAAAAAAACAAAAACACGGATTGTATAAGAAATAAGTAGAGAGAAAATGTCAATATCCATTAATCCAAAAGTAGTTCATATCGACAAGCTTATACAAATCATTTCCATAGATTCAAGTGATATGCGATGTTGAAGAAAATTTTTAATCAGAGTGTATAATAACATTATTATTGTCTATATATATATATATATATATATACTTACTGGAAATCCTGTTATTGCTATTTGATGCATCGAATCATTTACACATTTTAATACAATTAACATACAATCTAATGCTTTTTGTAATTCTCGTGTACAAGTTCCACTATCACTAAATCTAAAATTAAATATGAAAATATTAAAACAAATGAACCAACCAACATCTTATGATATGACCAAACAAAAAAAAATATTTGTTTTACCTTAATAAATCTTTTAATAATAATTGATATTTTGTAATGCGTTGTACAGGTTTTAATAAATATGCGGCTAATGGTAATTTATGACCTAAACGTCTTTGGCATTCAACCAGAAATAAATGTGATTCAACTAATGTTTCACGTAATCTTTCTGATCTTGGTATATTTTGACAATAAAATGAATATAAACGATAAAATGTATCACGCTAAACAAATATAAAATAAAAAAACAAACCCCCAAATTAGTTAATTATAATTAACTCCCTCGATAAGTATAAATTAAATCAATTGAATTTACCCTTTGTACAAAACATAATGCAACTAATTCCGTTGTTGATATACAATTTTCTAAATCTTTTAAAAATATATCATTATGAAAGGTATACAATTCATGTAAATTTCCAAATAGAATATCTTCTTTTCCTTGTAAATCCGATTGTACCAATGGTGCCATTTCATCGTTAAACATTAAATCACGATAACCCTATACGTCATATAACAATTAAAATATATTAAGAAAACGTTTAAAAATCTTCTTTTCTAGATATATTGACTATAAAAATAAATGTCATAAAGAATCAAATCAATCAATCATAATATAATGTGAGGGATAAAACGAAACCAAAAAAAAAATCCCTCATAGACTTTATAAACATTTCAAGAAAATTTCATAGAATTCCTCGTGAAACGATTAAATTTATATTTTTTTACTTAAAAAGAGAGTTCAAGGTAAATTTTCTAACCAATTAATTAATTAAATTCACTTTTTATACCATTTTTTTACGTTTGGACATCGATGGCGGTAATGTTGATGAAAAACCGGCACTATTATAATAATAATAACAATACGAACAACAACATTTTCCATTTGAAAATTTCCTTGCTGGATCATTTATTGCTGAATATGAATTATGTAATGTTGAATATTTTTTATTATATAATTCATCTTCATCATCATCATCATCATCATCATCATCGTTGCATCGTTTGCAATCATTATTATTATTTGCATTCATAAAATAAAGATTATCATTTGATAAGGATTTATTGATGATGAATGGCCGTCCATGAGATGATGATTGAAAATTTTTATATAAATCATTATTTTTTTTAGTAGTTTCATCATCACAATTAAAATTATAGTCAGGATAATTTCGGCAATTACGACCATTAACATTCAAATTATTATTATTATTATTATTATTATTATTATTATTATTTATATTCACATAATTATTATAACCAATATAATTATAATTTTTAAATAAATCATTATTTAAAAATTTTTGTTTTGTAATATAATAACGTTTTGGTATATCATTAATATAATTTTTTGAATAAATTTCATGATCGTTGGCATTCCATCGTTTCGGTCGCCATTGAATATTACCATCAGGGTTTAACCATTTATTTGGATCATCAATTGGACGATTATAATAATTAGCTTTATGATGGGGATGCTGATGAAGATGATTATGATCAAAATTTAAACCATGATGATGATGATGATGATGTGGATCGTTTACTTGTTGATTATCATTATTTAATGTTTCATTTAATAAATTACCAAATTTTATTTTAACAAATTTTTCAACACTACCAAAACCCTTTGATTTTACATAATCTGTGATTAATTTTGTATATTTACGTTTTGAATACCCATAGAAATTATTTGTATCAAAAAATATTTCTGGTGGTGGTGGTGGTGGTGGTGGTGGTGATGATGGTGATATTACGACAGGATCATTAACATAATTTCTATAAGATGAACTCGATCTTGGTAATGTTTTCCATGGCGACTGCGATGATGGGGATTGTAAATTTTCATTTGAATTTTCCACGGTTGGAAATTTTTCATTTAAATATAATTCACATTTATTTTTTATATTTAAATATTTTTTATAATTTAAATCATGTAAATTATTTAAATGTTTTATATGGGGAGGAGAAGAAGGAGGAGGATGATTAGGAGGATGATGACGATTAGGAGGATGATGATGAAACCCCATTGAAGAATCTCCAACATAATCATAATTTTTATGACATTTTATTAAACATAATTTTTTAAATCTATTAAAATATGGACGTATTTTTTTTTTACATTTTTTACTATTCTTCTCAGTCAATTCATCATTAAAATAATGTTCATCGGAAGTTTTAAATTTATTTAAACTTTCATAAAGATTTCCCGTGGATTTTGCCTTTTCATAATTATAATTTAATTTATTTTTTAATTTAATTTTATAATTAGTAGACAGTGACAGTGACAGTGATCGAATCGGACTTGGACAACTACAATTACTACTTATTGTAATAGCATCTTGATCATTAATATTAATATCTTGATTATGATTACTATTGATGGTATTTCTTTTGATGGTACTTCCGGTGTTACTATCCTGCACCAATAAATCCAATACATCTGTATAATTTTTCATTTTAAGATATGTCTTAAAATCATCATCATGTACAATATCTGAATATGAATTTGTATCAAAATAATCTTTTAATATTTTAAATTCAATATCCACTTCATTGAAATTCATCATCATCATCAAATCATTTTCATTTTGATGAATTGTTGTTGTATCATTACAACAATCTACATTTTCTTTTTCCATCATATTTTCATCATCCGCTGTCGTCATCATGGCTTTTGTTAATTGAACTAAATGATTTTTACCATTAATTAAATTATTTTTCGGTATTTGAAATTGATTAATTTTTTTATTATTAATATTTTTCTTTTGTTTCTTCTGTTGTTTCGTAGTCATTGTGGATGAAGAAAAAATATAAAAATTATTTTCATTATGTTTTATGGGAAAATCATTTGGTGAAAATTTTTCATTTATCATTTGCTGAACGGATGATGGACAAATGGTTTTTTCAAATAATGCAGCACGATAAGATATTGGTGATTCACTACGTGATTTTATACAACGAAATTTATCATCACCACCACCACTACCATTTTGTTGATTGTTGTTGTTATTTGCATAACGATTAAATTTTTCAATAAAATTTAATGGTTGTAATAATTTTATTTTATTAAAATCAAATATACGTAATTGGTTTTTACGGCGGTGATTTACTGTTTCACCATTATTATTAATGCTAGCCTCTTCTGCATTTATTGTATAATTTCCAAATTTCATTTTAAGTTTGTTTTATATATTTATTTTATTTTTTTAACAAGTTAATAAAATTATTATATAATTTATATTATAAAAATTAAAATTTTTTTTTTTTTTAAACGGCATTTAACAAAAACTCTTTTTTTAATGGGTTTTTAAAAACGTATAATAACGCGTAATAATTATAAATTTATTTTATATATCGCAATAATAATTCCTTCAATAAATATTATATTTATTTATTTATTTTTTGCCATTATTTATAAATCACTTATTTAACATTTACTTAATAAAATTCACAATTTCATGATATATATAAAAACTAAGAAAAAAGATACTGAAATACAACTTAACAATTTAAAATCTCAATAAAAACTAAAACAATTCATCAAACAAAAACTATGCATTACCTTTAAGATTTTCTAATAAAAAAAAACACTTTAATAATCAATTTTTTTGTAAAGTAAAGCAAAAAATAAATAAATAATTATAATTGAAATGCACTGATAATTTTTTTATTAATTATAATTATAATTAAATTATTCATATTTTTGAAATTTATTTTTTTATTTTTTTTTTTTAAATGAGCTCTATTAATTTTTTGTTTATATAATATATAATATATGCGTATATTTATTTATAAAATAATCACGGAAAATGATGTTCGTTCGTTCGTTCGTTTTTTTCTTTTTGCAGAGAGTTGGAAAACAAATCTTCTTTAATCTAATTATTAATTTTTTTGCATTTATTTTTCTATTTTAATGCAATTGTTATTTTTTTTTTTTGCATTTATTTTTCTTAAATGCAACTCATACATAACGCAAAAATCATAATAATATTGATATAATTGTTTTATTTTTATTTTAATTATTCATATTCATTTATAGTAATTTTATGTCTTTAAAGATTTTCTATAATAAAAAAAAAACGTATTTATCGCGTTTGTATAATTAAATAATTATTAATGTGTTATATTATGAAATAAATGAATGGATTTTTATTAAATAAAATCATTTAATTTTTTTTCTTCTCTGATTTAATTATGTTTGGTCGCGGGGTTATTAAATGTGTTGTTTTTTTTTTGTTGCTTTAAAAGTTTTTTTTAAACTCATTTTATTTTATATTTAAAACAAATACTACCTGTGTGTAGAAATAATAAATTAAAATTGTGTGTTCAGTTTAAGTGGAAAACTGCGTATATAGAGAAATCACAAGAGTTCCGTTTTTTTTTTTTTTGCTTTTATTTTGCAGATTTTATCAATTTTATTTTAATAACTTTATAGGGGGTTGATATAAGACGATGATAATATAATATAGAATCATTTATTGTTATGATTGTATTAAAAAAAAATTCTTATAAGTGTTAATCACAAAAAATTGTGATTTGATTAGAAAAAATGTGAAAATTATTAAATAATTTATCGATTTAGTGTGTGATTTTTAGTGATTTTATATAAAGTGTAATTTGTGATTGTTTGCTTTCAAGTTTAAATAGTCTATTTAATTTAAAAAAAAAATATCATAATCCATTGAAAATTTATGAATTTTATATTCAACAACGTATCTTCTACTTTTGCGATCAATTTTCATATATACATATTATAAATTGAAAGTTCTTCAAGCATCCTTTATTTTTACTGATAATTTTTCATTCAGTAAAAATTATTATATAACTCTGTGGTGTAAATGTTAAAAATGCCAACCTAAAATTCTAACGAAATTTATGTTTTGTGTTTTCGGTTATTTTTCGAATCTGAATTTTAACACAGAGTTGTATATTCCGCTTGCGGTTGGTCGTACGGCTAATTACCGACACCGCGTAAAAGCCACAAATTAAGAAACTAATAACAGAAGGCTGTTGTTGAACGCTAAAACCAGATTGTTGGTTGTATAGCGAAAAATTTATTTCTTTTTTTATTTTAAAAATTATTTTGGTTATAGTCATTTATAAGAATTGCTCCTGAACATTTTTGCTTCAATATTAGATGTATTCTTCTGATAGAAAATATTTCAATAATTGCTTCTAAATATTTCTCTTTCAACAGAGTTTTTACTACAGAAAATGAAACCCTCCTTCAAGAATCACCCTAGAAAATATTTCCTTCAACAGAATTTTTATCGCAATAAACAGAAATTTCCTTTAAGAATCGTTACTGATTATTTATTCTGTGATAGAAAATACTTCAAAAATTTCTTCTAAGCATTTATCCCTCAATCCTTCAATGGGGTTTTTACTAATGAAATTCTTCATTCCTGAAAATATTTCCCCCAAAAGAATTGTTCAGTACTTTAGCTATAGACAACAACCTGAAGAATATTTCCTGATTATTTTTCCTTCAATATAGTTATTTTTCTGATAATAGAAATAACAACTTCAATAATTCCTTCTGAATTTTTCTCGTTCAACAGAGCAACAGTACAACTGAAATTCTTAACTCTTCAAAAAATATTTGCTTAAACAGCAATATTCGGACATAGAATATTATTGCTTCAGATATATAGACATTCCTTTAAGAATAATCTCTCTTGATTATTTTTCCTTTCCATATAGAAATTTTTCTGATTCCAAAGACAAATTCCTTTTACATCCCAACATGAATAGTTTGCCATTCAGATTCAGCAGAGCAATGTCAAAATTGTCTCTCATCATTTTCGGAATCGAAAGCATATTTATCCAACAATTCTAAATTTATAGTATATAGTAATAAATTTTGTTTATTAAGCAAAAAATCAAGATGTGTCAAGATCTTTCAAAATTGTGAAAGGAGATAAAAAATTCATCACATGCAAAACTCAGATACGGGAAGAAAAACGACGTAATACAACCAAAATAATGTTATAAAATTGGAAAAGGATATTATTATAATAAGCTGAAACAATTATAATGAATACGAGATAATCTAATACAAAATAAATAAACAAATAGGTGCAATTGAAATTTATATAAATATACATATAAAGAGAAAAAAAACAACATACATTTCAACATTCTAAAATCAAAATTCAACCAGCGATCATATATAATAAATAAATACATTTAAAAATACCAACAATTTTCAATATACGAAACGAATCATTTAAAAAAAAATAAAATCTTATAACATTTAATCAAAAAAAAAATATCACCATTTGATTCGTTTACGATTCAATTTAAATTTAAAAATGATTATATATACATACATTTACAAATTTATTTATTTATTATATATATTTATGTATAGTTAAAAATTGTGTCAATATGCAAAAATACAAAATACAAATTTTGCATAAAATAAAAAAATATTCATTCAATTCTTCTCTATCTTATCGTTAAATGTTTTAATGGAATTTTTAAAGATTTTCTAAAATGTAAAATTTACATGCGGAAAACATTTTATTTAAATTAATTTTTTAGATCATCATTCATATAATTTAAAAAAAAACAAATTCGATATGTGACGATATCAATTTAAAAAAAAACATAATAAATTGAATCGTATTATAAATTTCGATTTTCATTAAAATAAAAAAAAAAAAAACATCGGAGGGTTTTAAAACATAAAAACATTTTTACGGTGAAAGTAGTAATTAAAATAATGGAATCTGGAATTATGATTCGGATTTGTAATGATGATTTTTTTTAAGGGAAAAATTAAAACAAATATAGAATTTGCCGCTTACCTTAAGTATAGAACCCATTTCAGCAACATAAATTCTTTCCGTATCTAATAATTCCGTTAATACGTGACCTCTTTTTAATCGTCTCGATTCTAAATCCTATTTATTTATAATAAATTTTATTTTAATTATAACAAATAGAACATTTCAATTATAATAAAATGGAAAATTTTTAATTACTATATAACAAAATTTTATATGATTTACTTACAGATTGATTTTGTATATGTTGATGTGATGAATTATCACTATCTGGACTAGATATTGTATCACCATTTATTGATATGCCTGAATCTAATGGTACTTCCATTGATCGTGGTCTATCATCTGACATCATCTATAAATTTAATAACAAAAAAAAAATCCATTAGCTATCATTTTTATCTAACAAAAAAACTAAACTAAAAACTAAAAAAAAAAAAAAGGAAGTAAATAAATTAATAATTGTTTGGATTTCGGAAGTGTGATAAAATATTTTATATAGGAAATAATACAAAAGATTTTACCATTATCATACAAGATAAATTATTCAACATATATTTTATGTAAAATTTAATAAATTATTTAAAAATAAATGAATAATAATTAATATTTTGTTTGTTTTTCTACAACAAACTACAACAAAATAAATTGGTTAAAATAATTATTAATTTCCATATATAATAAAAGATAAAAATAAATTTAATCAATTGATTAAAAAAAAATATTTTGTGTTATATTTATTTTGATTTATTTTATTTTATATGTGTAAAATAATTTAAGTGTCTGTCTGATTTGTTAAGTCTATAATCATATATATATAATATATTAAGAAAAGTAAAAAAAAAAAAAAAAAAGAGAAATTTTTTTATCTTTTATTAAAAATTTTTTGTGCGGTTTTTATGAACATATTTCTTATGATTGGCTATACTGCAGATGACGATGACTGACGACTATATTCAGGAACATTATAATATTTATTATTAATAAGATAAATTTGTCAATAGTAAATATTATTTCCGCAACAACATAAATTTTTGTATTTGTTTTTATTATATTAATGAACAAAAAAAAAATAATAAAGGTGCATTTAAATTCATAATAAAACTTGTATATATAGAAAATGATTTTTTTTTAAAATTTTTAATTTATTGAATGGTTTTTTTTTTTTGTTATAGATAATTAATTTTTGTGTGTGACACAAGGAAATAATAATCAGGTCGATTATAAAATATTTATAAGCTCTGTATTTTATTATATATTGGTATTTAATATAAATATTTTGATAATATTATTGTTAAGTAAAATTGTCGCTTTTATTTTTTTTTTTAAATTATAGATTATGGATTTTGTATCCTCCGCATAGAGTTTTAATAAGATAATTATATAAAATGTTTTTCTACCTTCGAATAGACCATTTTTTATACAAATCATCCATATAATTATTATGTGATATAAAAACAAAAATTGCTGTGTAATGCTTATTTTAACAAATTAAAAATAGAACATGTTTCTATATTAATAATATTATAGAAGATTAAGTGTATTTATTTATTGTAAAAAAATAACCTTTAAATGAATTTTATGACCTTTAAATCATTTTGGACCAAGATGAAAAAAATTCAGTTCACGGTTAATCAGCAATCAGATTTAGATTCTGACAAATTTATGTATTGTTTTTTCTTATACCCACCTGAAACTCCTTATAAACGTTAAAGATATTTGGTGTCTATAAGATGTTTCAAGGATCTTAAGGATCAATTTAAAAAAAAAAACCCCCCAAAAATATTAATCTAAATTAGAAACTTAGTCAATTAAGTTGTACGAATCACTATCATATCAGTATGATGTTTTAAAATAGCACATTAATTGTTCACTGATCGGAAAAACATAATATTTCATGAAGTATAAGCATTAGGATAATCGGAATATCGACGAGGTATTCCGCTAAACAGTCTAAAATGGGTTAATATCGCATTTATGCGTGTATTTAATACGTAATAATTCTTTCTGATAAACTATAAGAATGCTAATTTTATTCACCCAAAAAACCTTCTGAATTTAAGTAAAATCCATTTTTTATGATAAAATATTCTAGTTATGATTCCCAGACCAAGTAAACCAACGCCAATAATAGTAGTTAGTCTATTTTAATCCAGATAATAACTTTGGATTTTCAGTTATGTCACAGTAAAAACAATAAAAAAATAAAATTTGATGATTGACAATCGGTTTAAGCTTCCATAACAACACAGTCTTCTGTTATTGATTTCTTAATTTGTGGCTTATTTTACGGTGTCAGTAATTAGCCGTACGACAAACCGCATGGGAAAATATGCAACTCTGTTTCTGAAAAAATTCAGATTCGAAAATAACCGAAAAAACATATTTTATGTCTTCAGTATATAGGATTCGGAACCCACTACCCTTTCGTTTCAATCGGATAATAACTACGAATTTTATTGAATTAGTTACAATAAATAAATAACACACATATATACATATATAATTCACGCAGATATAGATTTAAACTGTATATTACAAAACACGATTTATCGGTATAATTTTTCGGAAGCATATAAAAACAAAAATTGTTATTCACAGAAAATTATAGTCACAGATATAAGGAAATTATTTTTCTAATAATTCATATAATCTTCAAAGATATAAAATAATAACAATTTTTATCAAAAGAAAAAAGGTAAACATTTATTCAACCGCATATAATAATATATAGAGAAGTAAATACAATATATAACAAATAAATATATCTAATGAATGACTCTAAAAAATCATGCATTCATGTGCGACGACGACATAAGATAAAATTTAAAACTAAAAAAAAAAAAACGCAATGGATCATTAAGTAATATAATAAATATATTGTAGATATTATAATATTTGTATATGAATGTTGTTTATAGAGAAATTATGAAAGTATTTTTTTGGTTTTTTATACTTTGAAACCCTCCTCACCACATATTGTAATTACATATATATACAGTGTATATTTAACATGTATAATATATATATATAAAGTTTTGCAGATATATCTCTAATTATTATTTATTATTATCTAAATATACAGTCAAAGATTTTATATATTTTTATTCAATAACTATATATATAATTAATATAAAGGGTGATTTTTTAGCTATTATCTTTTTGGCAACACTTGTTTAACCAAAGAACCAACTGACGCACGTTTAGTGTTTTGTTTCACTGTCAAACATCTTCAGTTTGGTCTCTATAATTTAACCATGAATTGTCTTACAAACGAACAACGCTTGCAAATTATTGAATTTTATTATCAAAATTCGTGCTCTGTTAAGAAAGTTCATCGCGACGAAATTGTGTTCAGCGACGAAGCTCATGCCATTGGCTCAATGGGTACGTAAATAAGTAGGATTGTCGATTTTGGAATGAATATCAGCCAGAAGCATTGCAAGCCAGCTACCAATGCATCCAGAAAAAGTCACAGTTTGGTGCGGTTTATGAACTGATAGCATCATTGGACCGTACTTCTTCAAAGATGATGCAAATCGTAACGTAATGTGTGAATGGTGAGCGCTACCGTGAGATGATATCCAACTTTTTTTTGCCCAAAATGCAAGAGCTTGACTTGCATGACATGTCGTTTCAACAAGACGGTGCCACACATGCCACACAGCACGCCCAACAATGGACTTATTGAGAGGCGAGTTCGGTGAACATTTTATTTCGCGTTCGGGACCGGTCAATTGGCCGCCTATAGATCGTGCGATTTAACGCCTTTAGACTATTTTTTGTTGGGCTATGTTAAAGCTCATGTCTATCTATACAGACAAGCCCGCTTCAATTGACGCATTGGAAGAGACAACATTGAAGCATTTATATTCGTGAGATACCGGCCGAAATGTTGGCAAGAGTATGCCAAAATTGGACTAAGAGGATGGACCATTTGAGGTGCAGTCAAGGTCAATATTTCATGCATGAAATAATCTTCAAACATTAAATTATATGGACCGGACCGTATCGATTCAAATAAAGATTTCATGCATTTTTCTGAATTTTATGTGTTTTTTTTTTTTGAAAAACTTTCCTATAGCGTTTAAAAAATCACCCTTTATAAACAATATTTTTGTATATATATATAGTTATATATCTATAATTCAAGAGCAGGTTCAACAAGTTAATTCTTAACGTTATTACAAATGAAAAAAAATATATTGATTACAAAAAAAAAAGAAATAAACAAATATACCTGTTGTTTAATTTTATTTTTATTAGCAGAAATATTATAACAATCATCAACACCACCATCATTATTATTATTATTATAAGCAGATTTTTTTATTGAATTATCCTTAATATTCCGTTGAATATTATCATTAAGCACATCATCTGCATCATGATCATAATCTTCATCATCATCATCATCATCATGGTCCATACAATAATAATCATCACAATAACAACATAAATTTTCATCATAATAATAACAATCATTCCAAAATATTGCACCATCACAACCCAATTTTGATGGAAATAATTTTTGTAAATTTAATTTTTGTTCCGGTAATGTATCAATAATTTTTGTGTGTTTTTTTGTTATTGTATCATCATCATCATCATCATAATCACAATCATTACCATTAATAATTGTACAATTTGAACAATTACTATTACAACAACTACCACTGCTATTAGTACTATCATAACGATATTCATGACAATCCTTATCCGAATCAAATATTATTGAATTATCTGTAGATGATATTGATGATAATATTGGAGATTTCAATTGTGTTGTTTGTGGTACAGAACAAGATGATGTATTATGTATAAATATTTTTGTTGTATTATTATTATTATTGTTATTGCTATTGCTATTGGTATTATTTGATTGTTTATGGGGTAATGATGATGATGATGATTGGGCAATTCCTCCAGTTATTGTAATTGTTGTGGTAGATCTACGATTATTCGTATTATTATCAATTGATAAATTATTAAATTTACGATTTTCAATAGATTTAAAATTAATTTTATCAATTGATTTTGATTTAATGGAATTATTTAAATTTTGATTATTTTGTTGATATTTTCCAGTTGTATTATTTATTGTACATGAAATAATATTTAAATCATCTGAATAGGAATAATCTTTTAATTTATCATTAAATTCTGTATTATTTTTTGGTATTTTATTATTATTATTAATATTACTATGAATATTTTCAATATTTTTCTGTTGAATTTGTAATTTAAATTTTTCATTTAAACATTTTTCATCAATGAAACTTTCAGTTCTTACAATTTTTGTATCACGAGCACAATTATTATTTAAACATTTCTGGCCTGGATCATTTTTTAATTTTCCACCCACTATACCACAAACATCATTTTCCATCGGATGCGGTATAACCGATGCGGAACAACGAGATGATACGGCTGATGATGATGATGATGATGATGTAGAAGATGAAGATGAAGATGAAGATGAAGCAGACATTGGACAATTAATAAATGTACATTTTTTATAACCGCATGTATTTTTTTTGTTAATATCTGCTTTTTGATAGGTGGTCAAATTACGTTTTAATGATGGTGTTTTTTTATCGTTAAATATCGCATTCGTTGATGGTTCAACAAAATTTGTTGATGATAATGTTTCCATTGATTTTGTTTTGGCAAACGGTCGTAATGATTTTTCATTGTTTACCGTACATTCATTTTGTTTTATATCACATAGGTATTGTTGTAATGCCGATGATGGAAGTTTTGGTGATTGTGATGGTTGTAATAATTTTGATGGTTTTATTGATGTTTGTACATTTTGTGATTCAAATATTTGTTTAATTTTACGATTAATATTTTCATTTGTTTCATCAAAACGTTTTTGATCTTGAGCCGCCGTCACCATCACAAATGGTTGTGTTGATTTTTTATTAATTATTGGTATTCGTGATTTTGAATCGCTTCTGGTGGGATGATGATGAGATGGTTTTGGAATGGTTTTATTTTTATCATTTGAACAATCACATGATGGTGATGATTGATTAATAATTTTAATATTTTGATTATCATGTACATTGGTCGCGGTTGTTGTTGTTGATGTTGTCGTCGTCAGTCGTCGTGCATCACGAAACATTTGACTAATACGACAAATATCATTAAATGAAGATTCACGTATTTTTAATGGCACACATTTATCACTTTTATCTTTTTTTAATGGATTCAACGTCGTGGTCGTCGTCGTCGTCGTGTTATTTGTACAATTTGACGACGACGATAATGATTTTTTCTTTAATGTTATAAATTCATGTTTGTGTTGTTTTTGTGTCTGAATGATACCGGAACCGGAACCGGTACCGGAATCATCTGCTGTTCCTTTAATTGTTTTCTTAAAATTCCAACTATTTGATTTATGACTTTGATTATTATTATTATTATTGTTATTATTATTCTCACCCAAAACACCATAAATTTTATTATCAACATGTCGTTCATAACCCTTACTATCAAAATAATATTGAATATTATCATTGAATTTATTTTTACGTTTACCATCGAATACAAAATATTTTTTTTTTGTTGTTTTTTGTAATTGTTCATCGAAAAATGCATCATCTTTATAATCGGCCGGATATGTTGAATATGGTATTGTAGGTACAATAGGTGGTGATGGTGGTAGTTTATCATGGTCAATCATTAGATTAGTTAAATTATTTACCGATGTACTTTTTATTGTATTTTGTTTTTTATAAACATTAAATTTTGGATTGGATTCATCAGCTGGTGGTTGATTTCGTTTATCAATTTTTGCTATGGCTTTTTGTACTTTTGATTTAGTATTTGATTTTAATGTTTGAGATGTGGCACGTATTATTGTTGGTGGTGGTGGTTGTGGTGATGGTTTGATATGGGAAATTGTTGAATTTGATATAGTATTGCTGCTATTATTATTATTATGATTATGTTCCGTTTTTAATGCACTTTCACTGCGTGGTCTTGGTCGAACTCCATTTCCTGATATCATCATTTTTCTATCCTTTTGTCGATAAACAATTTCATTATCATCACGAAATGCCATCGGTGGTTTTGGTGCATATTTTTTATGAATAATATTATTATTATTATTATTATTATTAGCGTTAGCATTTTGTGCATTTACAATAGATTTAACTACACCACTTACACCTGAAGATGTAGTATTTTCTATCATATTTGTATTATTATTATTATTATTCAATTTATTATTTATGGGTTTATTAACATAATTTATTTTTAAAATTTCCATTTTTGGTATATTTTTATAATCGTCATCGGTCATTTCTGATAAATTTTCATTATCACTAGCCGACGGATGATGATATGATGATTGATTTTGATTAATTTTTTGTGTTGGTGATGATTTATTGTTGGTGCCTGTTGGCATTATTGGACGACGACAATTTTTATATTTTAAATGATATGCACTTTGTTTTTGAAACATTTTGTTCTCTTCAATATAATTTCCAATAAATGCAACTTATATATTTTATTTTTTTTTAAACCAAAATCTTTAAAGCTTTATTAATCTTTAAACCAAAATCTTTAAAGCGCAGAGCGATTATAAAACGTAAAATGTGTATATATAATAATAAATACAATAAATATTTTCACTGTGTAACATATATTTTAAAATTCAATATTTCACCGTAAAAAAATATATATTATTCATAAAAGAAAACAATAAATAATCAAAATCATTGTTCAGTTTTTATTTTTTTTTAAATTTAAACCAAAACAAAAATTTCTGTTTTTTTTAATGAAAAACAAAAAAACTATCTCGTCACCAACACCACAATAATAAAAAAAAATTAATAAACGATTATTAATTCATTTCAATAAAAAACAATTAACACACTTTTTTAATTCTTCGCGATGATTTGTTAAAACAAAAAAAAAAGATCTGGTTTTTGATTAATTTAATACAAAAAAAAAAAAATAAAATAATTTTTTGTATTTTGCTGTTTATAATTAAAAAAAAATAACTGATTTTATTTTTTTGGTTTAATTACACAAAATTATTAAATTAATTTTTTTTTTTTTTTCAATATTTCGTTACATTCAAGATCTTTATCTTTACAAATTAAATTTCTGCGTATTTAATTTCCATGTATAATACGTTTAAAAAAAAAAAATTACAGCTTCAATGTAATATTACCATTTATGATGTATTTATTATCAATAAATTTTCACTTTTCCACATTTTCATAGCAAATTTCCATTGTTATTGAAATCATTTAATCATCACTATATTAATAATATTAATTTTTTATAGTCATTTTTCACAGATAATAATACAATATTTTTCAATCATTTTCACTCTTTTTTTGTTTTTTTTTCAACTAAAAAATATTATATCTTTTTTTTTTTTTTGAACAATAGGTAAATTTATTTTTATTTACTACATATTAAAATCATAAAAATATAATAACAACAACAATAAATATTATTAATTACACACAAACACATTTAATTTATATTATTTAATAAAAATAAAAAAACAAACAATTTTTTTTTTCTTTTAATAAATTTGTTAAGGTGTAATTATAATGAGAATTCATTTATATATATTTTTTTTATTTTAAACACAATATTGTTTTGGAATTTTTCTGTTTTTTTTTTTTTTTTTATTTAGAAAATTATTTTTCACAGGTGTAATGTTTATAGGAAAAAAAAAAATAAATAAAATCATATAATTATAACAGCGAATATGATGAGAAAAATAAAAATTGAACACACAAAAAAAATTAATCGTTTTTAATATACGGTATTGATCAATAATATTTATATATTAATATGAATTTTAATTTTTTACGTTTTCGATCGAGCTTTCCCAAAAAAAAAAATAAAAAATAGATTTAATTAAGATTGTTTTTGTACAAAAAATTTACTATATATATATTTTCAGTATATATATATAGGAAATGTGTTGGAAAAATAAAACACCGAAAGACACGTTACGAACTCTACCAGCTCAATTTATTTACTAACTACTAAACTAAAGTAAAAAAGCTAAACCATTAAACAACTTGTGTTTGAAATATGTATATTTTTTTACCTTTTCTTATGTTATTATGTTATGTATATTTTCATATACATCAAAAGAAAATAAAAATAAAAAACAGGTAAAAATGAGATGGTAAAAATGAGATGGTATATTTTGTTATAATAAACATTTAAAGACGAAAATTTATATAAAAAAAAAAAAAAAAAAAAAAAGACTTTTTATTTTGTGTCGTTCGTTTATTTTCCATTCATTAGCAGGGCTGTGGAATTTTTATTGTAATCAATACTATTTGCAGACATTGGATTTGTCAAGAATTTTCCGATTTTCAGTACATTTTATATATGGAAAATTTTTACCTATTCAATTTCTGTATGTGCGATTTCTTTAAAATTGGTTAACCTGCCATTTTTAAAATATTCACAAAGTATTTATAATAAGTTCTAAATGATTTTTGTAAAAGATTATATTGGGTGTTGCCGGGACGCAATTGGTCTGATTTGAGAATTTTCCAAGAAGTTTCCAAGAATTTTCTGATTTTCAGTACATTTTATATATGGAAAATTTTACCTAATCAATTTCTGAGTGCGATTTCTTTCTTTAATTCGTTAATCAATCATTTTGAAAATCTTTAGATCGCATTCAAAAAATTTGTTTGGGGTTAAAAATTTATTAGATTTCCCTGCACAAAATTTAGTCAGAATAGAGAATTTTCCACGAATTTCCGTCAAACAGATATGCAAATAATGACAAAAGTATCCAAAAGGTATCCAGGTATCGTATAGCAATTAAAAAAAAAAAAAAAAAACCTCTTTATTAAATGGAAAATATTTTCTATATATGAGTGATAAATATAAAAATATATATATATATATATATATATATATTGTTGTTGAACGATGATCAAAAGAGTTGTTGATGATTCTTTTTTATCATATATAGTAGATTGTATATATTTATTGTTTTGTGTTAAAGTTGTTTTGAAATTTGCATATTGTACATTTACCATTAATATATATATATATGGTATGTTAAGACTTTTTTTTTATACAAGAGAATAAGTGTTTGATGCGAATTTTATTTATTATTTTTCTTTATAATTTTAAAATTATATTTGAATGTGACGACGTATATATTACATTTTATCAGACGAATATAACGGATAACCTTTGACCGCGAGCCTCTATATATATATTCAAATTCAAATGAATATATAATTGTTCTAAAAAAAATAAATATAAGTCTAAATATATAAGTGGTAAATATAAATTATTTCATAAACGACATATAAAAACTCTTGACAATATAAATTGTGAAATAAATCTTTTTTTTTGATATATCAAAGAAAGAATTATAACATTTTAATAAAACTTTATTGATGTATTATGAAAAATTTTACGTTTAATTTTAAGAAAATAACTCTGTATATAGAAATATTAAAATAATTTTAATAAGAACAAATAGACAAGTACTTGGACAAGTATAGAAATATTAAATATTCTAATAGATTACATATACAACTCTGTGGTGTAAATGTTAAAAATGCCAACCTAAAAATTCTAACGAAATTTTGGGGTCGTGGGTTCGAATCCTACTGAATGCATAAAATATGTTTTGTGGTTTCGGTTATTTTTGGAATTTGAATTTTAAAACAGAGTTGTATTTTCCGATTGTGGTTGGTCGTACGGATAATAACCGACACCGTAAAATCCACAAATTAAGTAACTAACAACAGAAGGCTGTTGTTGGACGCTAAAACCAGATTGTTGGTTGTATAGCGAAACATTTGTTGGTTGTATAGCGAAAAACCAAAACCAAATGTTTTAATCATACCCTCAAATAAACAATCTCTTAACAAAGAAAGAAATAAATTATTTTAACCAAAATGAAATCAAATTAATTGAAAAAAAAAATCAACAGAAACCTCACTAACAAAAGAAATGTTTATAAATTAAAAACGAGCATTCAATGCTATATTATTATTATTATTATATTGCGTAAATTGAATATCTCCCATATATTATTTTAAAATCATTTTGTTAACAAAGTAAAAAAAAAAAAACGAAACGAAATTAAAAGACATTTTCCAACAACAACAACAGCAGCAAATAGATTTTAAATTAATTTCGTGTGTTTTTGGTTGTTTGTTATTTTATATTTATATTTTTTTTTTTTAAAACTAGGTCTAATTTTTATATATTAAACAAATATTTTTCAATAGATTTTTAAAATTAAATTAAAAATTAATTCAATATGGTATAAATAATAATAATAATAATAATAATATTATTAAATTGTTTATTTTGTCGTCGTCGTCGTCTATTTTCTTTTTTTATTTCTTTTTAATAATAATTTTTTTTTTATATACGCTATTGTTTAATGAAACCAAAAAAATAAAAATATGTATTATGTATAATATGCGAAATAATTCGGTCAAATAATCATATATAACATATTTTTACAATGGATAGATTCACAGAGTGTGGATAGATAATTTTGCTGGGTGGATTAATTGAATTTTTAGGGAGTCAAGAGATCTAGACATTGTTAGAAAGTCGAAATGATACATCAACGATGAGATGATATGTTTATAGTTTCCGTTTTTTTTTTACCGCACAGTCTTTTAGGCACATTTCGAACCTCTTACTTTTGTATACATTTGCGTGCAAAATCCAATACAATTCTAAAAAAAAAAAAACCTGAAGAACTTGCGTTTTTGATCAAATCTCCAAATCTTCCGATTTTAGGAATCGGTTCATATAACAAAAAAATGTATAAACTGTCATTTATATACAAATAAACAATGCGTGTGTATGCAATTTTCTTCAACATTTATTGCAAAAATAAAACAAATCTCATTAAAATTTGTTTAATTTGTCACACACACTCTGTATAAAATTTATGAGATTTATGGATTATTCAAAGAAAAAATTTACTATATAATTTATTGTTATTATACCAAAAAAAAATTTTTTGTTTGTCGCTTTGAATTATTATATGTTAAATAACCGGTAAGAATGAGATCAAATTTAATTATAATAATATAAAGTATAGGAAGTTCTTTATCGTTACGTATTCATTTCATACAAGAAGAAGAAGAAGAAGAAGAAGAAGATAAAATTGGTCATATCATGGAGATAAGTGCGATCAAGATTTGACTGAAATTGTTAATCAAATTTTCTCGTATATAAATGAAATTCTTTATTATATAAATAAATGCATTAATAAAAATTGCACGATTTTATATTATATTTCTTTGTGATGATGATTTTAAGGAAGAATAAAATGGCAAAAAATAATATCTTTTAAAGAAGACAAAATGATATTCCATTTTGTAAACTGTTAGATAATATAATTACATATATTACAAATACTGAAAAACATAATTGAATGTTTTATTAGATATAAAGAAAAAAAATCTGCAACTTTTCTGCAAATGCGATATCAAATTAAATGTTACGGTTATTTCATAATAAAATGTATTTAAAGAACATTTATAAAGCAAAAAAAAAAAAAAGACGTATATATTTCAAAGTAATAAACAGGTATCTATTATACAAAATATTATACTTATTATCGTGATTATTATATGAACAGCGGAGATATAAAATAAAATAAATTTTTCGCTATACAACCAACAATCTGGTTTTAGCGTCCAACAACAGCCTTCTGTTGTTAGTTTCTTAATTTGTGGCTTTGTGACGGTGTCGGTAATTAGCCGTACGACCAACCACAAGCGGAAAATACAACTCTGTTTTAAAATTCAAATTCGAAAAATAACCGAAACCACAAAACATATTTTATGCATTCAATAGGATTCGAACCCACGACCCCAAAATTTCGTTAGAATTTTAGCTTGGCATTTTTAACATTTACACCACAGAGTTATATGTTTATTTAGCGGAGATATAGAGACAATCATTTTATAATTATTATTATTAATGATATATCATTTGCATATATGCACTTCAATTTATTTATAAATGTCTTCTATACTATATATAGATTCAACATTCTTTTGTATTTCTTTTTAAATATCCATCCATCACCTTTCAGATATTTCAATCGAAGTTATTATTTATTTTCTTTTAATATACAAAACATTCAATATATCGTTTGTTCAATAAAACCGTTTATTTTGGAATTAAAAAATTATATATACAAGAAATCAATAATCAATAATCATCAATATGATTAAATAATATAATTTATTTACAACTGTGCGGTTTTATATAAAAAAAATGAAAATAAGAAATAAAATAATAAAATTTCTTCTTCATTAACAATTTAAACCAAATGACATCAGATTATTTTTTATTTTAAAATTAAACAAGCGACAATAAACAAAAAAAAACCACTGCGGTTTACAAAAAACAAAAAATCTTTGATTTGCACTTGCTTATAAATGCGGAAATTCAATTTCTCATCGTGACTTTCAATAAGGTATATAATAAAAACCACCAAAACACCTACATTCGATTTTATCGTTTATTTTTTTTTATTTATTTATTTATTTATTTGTTTATATACGAATCAACTTTTTCATTTCTTTTATATTAATTTAATTTCAATTTTTTCTTCTTTTCTTTTAACATTTAACAAAAAATTGTTTTCAATAGAGTGAAATTGAAATACTATATTATTGAAAAATATAAACAATTTGTTTTTTTCTTTCTTTGTTTTTTTTCTTTGTTTAAGTTTAATGAATATATCAGCTCATCTCATATCTCATGCATACATATAGTATAGAAAACCTATTTAATTATAACATAAGAGATTTATATATACATTAATATATTAATAAAGTATATTATAACAAGTTATTATAAAAACACAAATATTAATTAATTATTACAGAAAAAAAAAAAAAAAGTTAGATAATATTTTACTATAACACGAATTTATTTATAAAAAACATTTGTTTATTAAAAATAAAAATTTATTATAATTGAATTTGAATTTGTTTTTTGAATTTAATATACAACAAAATGTGATGCAAGAAGAGTTTTCTATATATTAAAAAAATAATAATATGGTTTTTGATAAAATTTGCATATTATATAATTTTTAGAGATATGTCGTTTTCGTTTTTTTTTTTATCTTATTCAATATATAGATAGACGTACGTACGTATGATGACAACAAAATATTTAGTTAAAAATGTTATATATATAGAAAACAATGATATAATTAATTATTATTAAATATATCATCATCGACGATGAATGAATTGATTATAGCAAAAATGTTCAATCGATTGCCATTTAACTTATTTCTATATATGAAAATAATATTCATTATAAATGGAAAATCAATTAAAATTGATCTAAATATATGGTTTATGCAACAGAATAATTTGAAATTAATCAAATTCAATAAGATTCAAGGAGTATCGAATAATTAATATGATTACGATTTTAAAAATCATATACATCTATTATAAAGGGTGCATTTTAGGAAAGAGCTATAGGAAAGTTTTTCAAAAAAAAAAAAACACCTAAAATTCAGAAAAATTCATGAAATCTTTATTTGAATCGATAGTACGGTTCATATAATTTAATGTTTGAAGATTGATTTCATGCAAATGTTGACTTTGACTGCGCCTCAAATGGTCCATCCTCTTAGTTCAATTTTGGCATACTCTTTCTAACATTTCGGCCGGTATCATACGAATAAATGCTTCAATGTTGTCTTCCAATGCGTCAATTGAAGTGGGCTTGTCTGTATAGACATGAGCTTTAACATAGCCCCACAAAAAAAACGGTTTAAAGGCGCACGATCTAGGCGGCCAATTGACCGGTCCCGAACGTGAAATAAAATGTTCACCTCGAACTCGGCTCTCAATAAGTCCATTGTTGGGCGTGCTGTGTGGCATGTATGGCACCGTCTGGTTGAAATCACATGTCATGCAAGTCAAGCTTGCATTTTGGGCAAAAAAAGTTGGATATCATCTCACGGTAGCGCTCACCATTCATAGTTACGTTACGATTCGCATAATCTTTGAAGAAATACGGTCCAATGATGCCACCAGCCCATAAACCGCACCGAACTGTGACTTTTTTTGGATACATTGGTAGCTGTTGCAATGCTTCTGGCTGATATTTACTCCAATATCGACAATTCTACTTATTTACGTACCCATTGAGCCAATGGCATGAGCTTCGTCGCTGAACACAATTTCGTCGCGATGAACTTAATTCTTAACAGAGCACGCATTTTGATAATAAAATTCAATAATTTGCAAGCGTTGTTCGTTTGTAAGACGATTCATGGTTAAATTATAGACAAAAACTGAAGATGTTTGACAGTGAAACAAAACACGAAACGTGCGTCAGCTGTTTAAACCCAGTGTTGCCAAAAAGATAATAGCTAAAAAATCATCCTTTATAATCGTAAATGTTCCTTAATATGATTACGATGAATTTTTTTTTGGTGAAATTGAAAGGTGTCAGAAATTTTATTAGTTTTATTTTTGTAAATCATCTCAAAACAATTCGATTCTCATGTGAATGTGAAAAATTCTTAAAACGTGCCATTTATAAACTGAATATAATAAACAAACGATATACGATTTATGCTGTTGTTATAATTTTTTTAATGTTATATAAATGACAATAAAATTTCATCTATTATTCAATCCTGCGAGATATTAACATATATACATATTTACATTTTATTGATCAATTATAATGAAATTATTTATATATGAATACATACAATTATATAATAATCAATCGAAAAAATATGAATGATCTTCTTCATCATCACTATATTATATATATTGGAATTTCGTTTATAGATTGATAGATTTTATGCGGCAATAGAGATTTTTATATATAGTAACTGTTTTAGTATAAGATTAGATAAAAATACGTATATAAAAATAAAAATTTAAAAACAAAATATTGCATAATATTAGAAGAAGAAAAAACCTGATATTTTGTTTTTTATTCGTATTTGTATATATAAATGCAAAATATATATAATACTTTTTATTTCTTTCACCTTTTTTTTTATATATTTTGGTCAGATATTTATTTATTATATTATAATAATATTGTTTTTGTTTGTATAACAGATACAAATATATATAGATATAAAATAATCATTTCAATTTAATGCAAATTACAATTTTATTAGTAAAATTTTTGTTTTACTGTTTTAATATGAATTCTTTAAATAAAATATACACTATATACAAGCATCAAGACATCAAGACGTTGACATAATTTAAATTTTTGTTGTTTTTTTATTTTTTGGCATTTGTATAGCATATAAAAATATTTAACAATAAAATATTTAAAACATTATGTTCTCTGAGAAAATATGGAATTTTATCACATTTGATTATGATGGAAAAACAAAACCCACCTTAGAGGATTGTTTTAATTTAGTGAAAGGTATATATAAAATGTGAAAAAAAAATTGTTCTTAAGAAAAAAAAAGGATCCTTTGAGAATTCTCATGTTTGGATCCGCGTGAATTCATTTACAGATGAAATTCTTTGGGCTGTTCTGGATGGAAGGTTTGAAATTTTAACAAAATTTTTTGATAAAATGTAGGAGTAACAAAAAATCCGTTTTCCCTATCACAATTTCAATACTTCACAGTCTCCTCTCAAGGAGGAAAAATAAAAAAAAGACCCCAAATAATCAAAAACAAAATTTGGTTTTTTATATTATATACGGGAATTGTATGAATATAAAAATTGTATCTTTATCAGTTTAAAACAATGTAAATTTACGCAATTTATTTATACGCGCGTACACAATTTCATATATAAAGGCATATAAGTTAATTTTCCAGTTTATTATACATATATATAAGTTTAACAGTTAATTTTATAATACGTATATATATTTTGATTTTAAAAACGCCTTTGACTACAACAATTTAAATATTATCAATATGATATTGTTATACTAATGGTGGTTCCAAAAATGTTCGTCAATAAATATTTTATTTTAAAATCAAGTCCTATATTTTGAATTCAAATTTTTACTTCCGACTTGTTATTGAGTTTATTGAGCTTTCGATAATATATTGACCGATAGTATTAAGAAAAATCACATACCTTGAATTCGCTATAAGATTCTTTTTAACAAAATTTACTGATGGAATTTTTTTTTGCTTTTACGTAAGACATAATATAACCGCGACATTTGGAACATTCCATTTACATATCTATTTATCTATCTATTTATCTATAATGAAATACATGTTCTATATAAGGTTTTTATAATTATTAAAAACAAAATAAAACTTGCATTTTATATGTGTATAATATAGGAATTTATTATATATATAGATATAGAGTATAGAACCAGTTATGTAAAGAACTCTATATAAAAACCATTAGCTGATTGCATATGAATAGTAAAAAAAAAAAATAAACATATTTCTTTATACCTTTTACAGGTATATATAGACAGGATGTTCGAAAAAGTTATACAAGAAAATATAAAAATTTGAAGGTAGTATTTGATTTCAGCTTGAAATCACAAAGAAGTCTTCCAAAAAGAGCCACATTTGTACAAATATATTGGATAAAAACTTTTTTTAAAATCAAAATATATTATGAAAATCAAAGACAAAAAAAAAGGGCTTTGAAATTCATAATCGAATAATCATAATCAATAGTTCTTACTACTTTTTTTTTGGATTTTAGATTTGTATGTGAAATTTGTACCGTTTTTTTTTTGTATAACATCCTGTATAAAACTATATATTTTCCTATATAGGAAAAGAAATCCAGTGAAATATTTCATTTATATATACATAACTTTAAATTGTATAGCAAAAATAAATATGTGCAATGTACAAACAAGCAATATACAGTTCTTTTTTTTTAGATTTCAGAATTAAAGGGATTTTTTTTTTGC
This sequence comes from Dilophus febrilis, assembly GCA_958336335.1. NCBI lineage: Eukaryota > Metazoa > Arthropoda > Insecta > Diptera > Bibionidae > Dilophus > Dilophus febrilis. Next base: position 3,938,867 of record OY284469.1, on the reverse strand, counting down.
ATCTGAATGTTAAGCCGAATGTTAAGTTATATCCATATACAATATAATCATAGCAAAGAGATTCGCTTCACAACGTTATAATTGAAATGAAAATTTTTTTTTTTTTATTTTGCTTTTCATCAAAACATTATATGGGAAAGCTAATTATTTAGAATGCACTTTATATTGCAATATGTTACAAAATATAGTATAGACAAGTTAAAAATATATACAAGAAAAAAAAAAACTTTACCGTATATTGATTGTGTACAATATGTTAATTAGAATATTATATATGCAAGATTTTATCTGAATTATATCATATAATATTATATATATATATATATATATATATATAACTTTTTTTTTTACTTTTTAATAAAACAAAAAACAAATTCACCGATAATAAAAGCAGAATATTTTAAATGTTATATATAGAGAAATGTACTTTTATGGTATATAAAATGTTATAAAAATATAAACGTGGATAGTCTTTGATATATATTTAATATAGACATATTATTATTCGTCTTTTGTTAAATTATGTGCAATAATTAAAATTTACTTATACTCACTATAGCTGCGTTTTTTGTGACTTAATTTTTTTGTAAATGGATGCTTTTATATAAAATTTCTTTTAACTATTTGTATATCAATATAATGGGGGTTTTTTTTATCATTGGATTTTGGAAATAAAACGCATACATTTCTTTAAGAACTTTAGCTATTTGTAAAAATATTATATTTATCAAGGAATTGTAGAATTGATTTTGTAGAATTGTTAAGGAATTAATATATCAAAAATCTATTTGATATAAAAAGGTTCGAATCCTACTGAATGCACAAAAAATGTTTTGAGTCATCGGTTATTTTTCGAATCTGAATTTTAACACAGAGTTGTATTTTCCGCTTGCGGTTGGTCGTACGGCTAATTACCGACACCGTAAAAGCCACAAATTAAGTAACTAACAACAGAAGGCTGTTGTTGGACGCTAAAACCAGATTGTTGGTTGTATAGCGAAAAATTTATTTTTATTTATCTATAAAATTGTTAAGATTTTGAATTCTGATTCAATTCTTCATCGTCTTTAAGACAACTTTATCAAAAAATCTTAAAAAATTATTAAATTTTACTAAAATATATATACGAGATCTACCTTTTTATAGAAAATTATTGACAAAATTTTGTTATGATAACATTTTAAGTTTAAAATAAAAGAAATCTTGCCAGGTATACAGAGAAAGTTCTAATCAATTTTTTTTTATGTAAACATAATTAATACAATAATAATATAAGAAAGTTATTTGATAAATTCAACAAATTATAAACCTTGAATAATTTTATATGTTTTAAGTATATATTAATTTTAAAATACAGTTTTTTAAAGTACAAAATTTATGACAAATTTACATTTAATTCGTATAACTATATAACAAATTATTCGCATATTAAAAGGTATATTTAATCATATAAATGTTGATATATTAAAAAAATTAATGAACCAGATAAAATTGGTTTAAATTGTACAGGTAAAATTTAAAAAAAAAACAGCATAATATTAAAACAAAAATAATTACCGCATTATAAATATTTATTACACATATATTGAATTGAAAATATTAACATATTATAATAGTATATTTTATAAAAATATTGTCATATTTTATTTGTGTTATTATTCATATAAAATTATATCATAAATTTATTATTTAAATATAAATTTTCTCTTCTTTCATAATAAATATGCGATAATATTTTGATAAATTTTTATATCATCAATATACCAAATATTTCTATCGTGATTTTATATATTGAATATATATATTTTATTATAAATAATATATCGCATTCCGATTAAAATTTCATTATAAAATAAATCATTTTTAAATATATATATAGTGTTAAATAATAACACAATATAATTTACTATATATTATATATATTGTCTGTGGTGCGTGAGTTATCATCGTCTATACTATATAATATTGCGTCGTATATATTAACAATAATAATTTTTTTCACTTTCTATCTATGAATGATAACAAGCATAATTAGTATATAAAAATTCAACATTACGCGCTAAGGTTAATTAATCATTTTTTTTTTATTTAATTTATCATATTGGGAAACATTTTTCATTTATAACAATACAACATTAAATATTTCAAATTAATTATAAAAATTCAAATGTTAATATAAAAAAAATTAATATTGCCAATGATTTAAAAATAATCAATATATATATAGTTTTATAATATTTATGTAATTATATTTTATCTGTTGTATTTTGACTTAAAAATTATATATAGTTAGAGTTATTTTGAGGTGTATAGATAGCAAAAAAACAACGTATGCAAAAAAAAAAAAAAAAAAATTAAAAGAAAATATTTAAATGCAAAAATTATAAATAATTAATAAATTGTATCTGAAGATATACTTCCTTCCATAATAAAATTTATATTCATTACAATTCAAACAAATAAATTTGCATTAAATACTTTCTTTTTATTTGTATATCTATTTCTATACATATAGTATAGTATATAAATTACTAACAAGATAAAAATTAACTATATATAAACTTCTAATTGTTGTTATAAGAGTACTCAACAAACAAAACAAACAAAAATTGTACACAAACACTATATCTAATTATCTGCATATAAAATAATATTTTATTTATATATACAGTTTTACCTGTGATTATTAAACACACCTTATTTGGATTTGTGTATAAAAATCTCATGATCAAATCTGTCCAAGGAAATCTTATCGAATATTTTTGTACAGATCGAATTTATAGAATGCATTATAAATACAGTTGTGGGAAATTTTCATAATGATTGGTTAACGAATTTTTAAGAAATTGAAATCAGAAATTGATTTGGTAAATTTTTCTATATGTAAAATATACTAAAAATCAGGAAAAGCTAGGAAAATTCCAAATTTCGCTAACCAAGTTCGTCCAAGACAGCATATAGTCCAATATTTTACAGAAATCATCGGAAATGTTTTGTGTAAAACCATCGTGTAAATTTTTCAAAATGATTGGTTAACGAATTTTTAAGAAATCACTATAAGAAATTTCTTTGGTTTGATTTATAGAAATTATATTAAAAAACTCATTAACTTCTTGGAAAATTTTCAATTCTAACCACATTCGTCCAAGGAATTTTGAGGGTTAGACAATTCCATCTGTATGGCTATGAAGTGGATGAGGCTTCTATAAGGGATACAATTAATTTATTTTGTTTAAAAGATACACACAGAGTTTTTAATGGAATGGAATTTTAATTTAATTTTAATGGAATTTTAATCTGAATAATGGAATTTGTTATAAAATTGAACGTTTTAGTAAAGTCTAATAAATATATACAATATAAAATTGAAAATGTATTTAATACTACAGGTAGATGCTGTAGACGCAACAAAAAAAAAAATATGAAATATAATAATTATACTTAATCTCATTATTAAAATTTGATTATTATTTAGTTTTTTTTTTTTTTTTTGTATACGCACTGACAAAATATAATTTAAAAAAAAAAAATAAATAACATTTTCCATCTATCTAACATATAGTATATCTAATATATTGTTTTCTATATACATACAAAATATCTAAAAAGAAATGGAATAATGAAAGTATATATGTATAGTATGGAAGTATATATTAGGTGTAGGCATTAAAAATGCGGATTTAGATAACAGATGGCGCAACTGGCGTTGAGTGTATCCCAACACACCACGGCCATATTCTTTTTTTTTTTGTCTGTCATTAGGCTATAAATTTCAGTATATTTCATTTCATTGAAGTGTAAACAACAATAAAGCTTTTTTTTGCTTCGAATATGTCGAAACACATGCCTGAAAAAGTTGTTTTGCGGGGGGAAGTTTAATAACTTTCTTTAATTTGAAGAAAACCGCTGTTGAAAGTTATCGTTTGTTGATTGAATTGAACTTATGGTGGACATGCTCCAGCTCAAGCAACGTGTGAACGGTGGTGATTCAGAAGTGGTGATTTTGAAGTGGAAGACTAAGAACGGCCAGGTCAGCCAAACAAATTTGAAGACGAAGAATTGCAAGCGTTATTGGATGAAAATTCGTGTAGAACGCAACAATATGAACTTGCAATGGAGTTGAATGTCGACCAAACAACCATATTGGCAAACGTTTACATTTTGTTATACAAATAAATGCCATTTTCAAGCCAAAAAAATCCGCATTATTAATTCCTACACCTAATATAAATATGAATGAATTTCTGTTGCGGTTGTTTAAAATTACTATTATTTTTATTATATTTTGAGAGTACCTCATCATATGCATTAATTCATGGAAATTTATACAAGATATATAATTAGATATATGCGGTATATATAATTATTCTTCCGCGTATTTTAATCTTGAATATAAAAAAATGTCATTCATTAACAAAATTTACAAATATATGTGATGAAAAATAAATAAAATAAAGAGTATAGTTATTCATGATTTTTATTTCATTTCTATATAATTATCATTTTGATTTTGTTATTAGATTTTTTATGAATCTTTTGTACATTTTTTTTTATGTAATAAACATAAAAAAAAAATATAACAATAATATTGTAATAATAATAATAATGATAATAATGAAAATTATTATAAAGAGTTAATTTATTCTTTATAAATATCGTGATTGATAAAAAAAAATAGCATAATTATAAATTGTAGGTGTTTTTTTTAGTAATATATATATTTATAATTAGAAAGAATGAATTCAAGCGGAAAGATATTTAATAATAAAAAAAAAAATGTTTAATTAACTTAACAGCGATTGTTATTTAGAAAATATATAATTTTTTTTTATTAAAATTTCACATAATACTATAGAAAATCAATATATAATTTTTTTTTTTTTTTTTTGCATCCGTATAATTAATTATTTTTCCTATAAGATAAATATTCATATATCTCTATGATAAATAAAAATAATTACATCAAGGAAAATTATCGTGTGATTTTGGTGAAATTCATGATTTTTAAGATACAAATTTTAAGATAAAAACTTTAAGATACAATCCATTGCATATTTTTATATGGGTTTATATACGAAAAAAAAAAAAATATCTATTTTCATTCAAGTGTTTGATTGTTTTGCGATTCATTCATCGAACAGAGAATTTTTCAATTTTAACCAATTCACTCTTTAAATAACTAATATTTAAAAACGAATTAATTAGTTATTTAAAGAGAAATTTCAAATGAATTTTGATTTGATGATTTGAGTTATTTTATGAAATCACAAGCATATAATATACCCTTGTGTTAATTCTATTGCGGATTCTGTTGGATTAACGCGGAGATATTATGCAATATCTGCATTTATATGCTTTTTTTTTTTTTATATACAGAAATATTAATAATATATTGACAAAAGAATTGAAAATATTCATTAAACCATTGCATTTACCATATGTATATACGATATTTCATTGCAAATAACAATATGCACAATTATCTCTATAAAACTGCAATTATAATGTATGGTTATTTTTAGCATTTTCTTAAAAACAAACATCTTTTCAATGTCATTAACAAAACTACTATAAAAATAATACTTATACATCTTTTTTGCATTGACTTATATCTATAAAAAAAATAAAAAATAATAATAATAACATTTAATAAACAAAATTAAATGTTTTTATTTTTTTTCTTCTTCTTCTTCATATTCTCTCGTTTCTTGACCTTTTAAATTATAAATGCTATAAAATGTATATATATATAAAATAAATATTATAAATATATGATATAACAACATCATTAATCATTTTGATTCAATTCAACAATTCATTTTAATGCAATTGTTTTATGTATATAACTAACATATATATAATATTTTTTATTTTATATATGTCAGTATAATGTATATATAGATGCTTAAAAACATTTCTACAAACAAGGTGTATTTGAGGTGAGATGAAATTTTTCAAAAAAAAAAAATTATAATTATATAAAAATGTAAACCATAGGTGGATTAAGAAAGACAGCGGGAGAGGTGGAAAAATGAAGTTGAAGAGGATCTTTGGGTTTTTGGAGTTTACGACTGGTAGATGTTGACGGTGAATGTATAGATTAGACCGCGGAGAAGGAGCTGTTAATGGACGACAAAAAACCAATTGTTGTATAGGCGCGTAAAAGTAAATATATGAATATTTTAATACCCGTCTTATTCATAAGACTTGAATGCTTTTGCGATTATCAAATCTGTTTTCATATAGATATTGTCACTTAAAAAGAGCAAAGTGTTTCAAAACATTCCAGAGGAATTTGAGTGGTGGTATTGACAAAGGCGTCTGAGACGGGAAAAATATTTTGTAATGTAGCCAGTTTACAGCCAGTGTCTTGTAGGTTTGTTTTAATTAAAAGATTTTGCGAAAATAATCGGTACATCTGGTTAAAAATATAAGAAATATATATAAGATAAATATAATAATAATAATATAACGAAAACCGCATTTAAACGCAATTTGACCGTTAAACGTTATATTTTATTTATTTATTTTTATTTTGTTCAACAATATATGTTTTAATCTATTTTGGTTTGTTGTTATATTATAATTTTAATGTTAAATAATATATATTTCTGCATAAAATCTATGAAAAATTATAATAATATATATTATAAATAGTTATAGTATAGTATTAAATATACTAATACATCATTTTATATATGTACAGTATATTTAATTTATATAATTGGATCATTTACAAAATAGCAGCTATATTTTAAAATATGTATATTAAATAAAGTGTCTCGTACATTTTTGTATATAGAAATATTTATAATATATATAGAGACTTTTAGAGCGATATGTCCAAATTCACTGTACTGTTCTTCGATATAATATCTATAATATATAATCTATGTAGAATATACATAATATAATTTTAATGTGATTAAAGCGAAACAGTACAGTACAGTTGATAAATGAATTTAATAAGAGAAGACCGCATAGAATTTTCAAAAATATTCCTTAAAAATCTCTACCGTATCAAATATTATAATTAAATATTTAAATTTAAATACATGAATTTATTCTGAAATCGAATGGATTTATTAATAGTTTTTGATCCAATTTTAAAAAACCCTGCATCTTTAAATTTTTAGATTTTTAGACAAAACAAAAGATATGCAATAAATTTTTGTTATATACACTAGAAAATTCTCCGTTCGTATATGGACTTTTAAATATTCCACTTATAAACATTTATATACAATAATTAATATTCTTAAATAGTTCAAATAACAGTGTTTTGTTTTTTTGTTTGTAATATACCTTTTAATTAACTTATTAAAAAATTAAAAAAAAGAAGAAGTAATTACCCAAAATATAAAAATGTATAACAGATTTATTATTTTTATTATTTATATATATTTATTTTTACCTCTTATTATTATTATTATTATTATTATCTTTAGTGTATTACAGCCCGCCAGTTATTAATAACATAACATATATATATAATATAATAATTCACACGCAGCATATATGACCAATTAAATATATTCAACATATAATTATTTTTTATCTTATATTTATGTTTGTATATATAATATTGTTTTGTTATAGTGTATATGTTATATATAATAATATTTATGGTCTTTTTTACGTGCGTAAAAATACAAATTAAAATGTTTTTTTTTATATATAATCATCACATGTATAAGATTTGTGATTAATATATATATATAAGATATGATTAATTCACGAGTTTTTCTGTGTACTATATACAATAAGATATATAGATCACTAATCAAACAAGTGTATATATCTTTTGTGGTTTTTACAGAGTGTTTTCGAATGACTTACGATCATTAAATTCGTAGGTATTCAACTTAAAATCATTTTTAGTTTTGTGACCATATTTGCATCATTCATATTCCCAATGGATTCTCAATCAAATAAATGTATCTGTATATAATAAGGATACCAATTGATTAAGTATCTTTTTAGTTCACTGACTGAATATCTATATATACTCAATCACCAAAAACAATTACATGTAATCAAATCTGACACGCGTATAATTGATGATCATCTCATTAATATAATATTATTTTTTTCCGTAATGAAATAAAACCAAACAAAATATACGTAAAATATGTAAAAAATATGTGAAAAATTACGGAAAAAAGTGAAAATCTGCTGTCTAATAGATTTAATTTATTTATTTTATTTTAGGACACAAATGTATAAATAAATAAATAAGATAACAAATAACATAAATGTTATGTATGACTTTGTGATATAAAGGGTGATTTTTTAGCTATTATCTTTTTGGCAACACTGGTTTAACCAAAGAACCAGCTGACGCACGTTTCGTGTTTTGTTTCACTGTCAAACATCTTCAGTTTGGTATATAATTTAACCATGAATGATCGTCTTACAAACGAACAACGCTTGCAAATTATTGAATTTTATTATCAAAATGTGTGCTCTGTTAAGAAAGTTCATCGCGTTGCGAAATTGTGTTCAGCGACGAAGCTCATGCCATTGGCTCAATGGGTACGTAAATAAGCAGAATTGATTGTCGATTTTGGAGTGAATATCAGCCAGAAGCATTACAACAGCTACCAATGCATCCAGAAAAAGTCACAGTTTGGTGCGCTGTTTATGGGCTGGTGGCATCATTAGACCGTACTTCTTCAAAGATGATGTGAATCGTAAGGTAACTGTGAATGGTGAGCGCTATCGTGAGATGATATCCAAATTTGTTTTGCCCAAAATGCAAGAGCTTGACTTGCATGACATGTGATTTCAACAAGACGGTGCCACACATGCCACACAGCACGAGCAACAATGGACTTATTGAGAGGCGGTGAACATTCGGTGAACATTTTATTTCACGTTCGGGACCGATCAATTGGGCGCCTAGATCGCGCGATTTTTTGAACGCCTTTAGACTATTTTTTGTTGGGCTATGTTAAAGCTCATGTCTATTTATTCAGACAAGCCCGCTTCAATTGACGCATTGGAAGACAACATTGAAGCATTTATGCGTGAGAATAAACCGGCCGAAATGTTGGAAAGAGTATGCCAAAATTGAACTAAGAGGATGGACCATTTGAGGCGCAGTCAAGGTCAATATTTCATGCATGAAATAATCTTCAAACATTAAATTATTTGGACCGGACCGTATCGATTCAAATAAAGATTTCATGCATTTTTCTGAATTTTATGTGTTTTTTTTTTTTTGAAAACTTTCCTATAGCTTTTAAAAAATCACCCTTTATTACCATATATCATTCATTCATTCATTTACCTATCTGTGAAATTGCTTTTCTTTCCATATAAAAAATTATCATATACGTATTCTGAATACTTTGACATACAAAAAAATAAACCACAAACAACAATCAATAATTAAGAAAAAAAAAACAATTCAATATGCATTGAATATGATAAATCTTTTTAATATATCATTGCCCACCGTATATCATCATATACAAAAAAAAGAAAAAATTCTTACATATTCGCTTGGATGAATCTCAATTTCTGCATATTGCAATGATCCACACCACCCATATCATCACGCATTTATTCAACAATTATCATATTCAGGTAAATAAATATATATATAATTAAAATGTACATATGCGAGAATATTATTATTTGTGTTGAATATATATTTTTAACACAATTTTGCATTCAACATCAAACACGATAAACAAAAAAAAAACAATTAATGAATTTTAATTGAAATTTATTGTCACACGCCAATAAAACAACAAAAAAAAATTAAATAAAAATAACACGCATATTTCAATTAAATTATTTCTATCGCGTATTTATAATGTACTAATAATAAATGACGACGATGAAGACGTTCCGTGAATTTGTTAATTTTTTATACTTTTTATAGTATATAATAAAAAACACTTTCTTATTTATTTTGTTTTTTTTTTTTAATTGAAAATTTTAATAAACCTTTTTTTATATAAATATAAATAGTAGTTTTTATTTGTCAAAATACAGTCAAAATATAATGAAAAATAAATTCATTAATTGTTTTTAATTTTAATTTCACTATTTATTTTTTTTGTAATATTTAGTCCAAGTTTGTATTTTTCTTGTTATATTATCTTTCATATATTTTGAAGATCATCATCATAAAAAAAAAAAAAAAAAATCAAGATCATCATATCAAATAATAAGAAATTAAAGTTTTTTTTTTTTATAATTTTTACCGAGTTTATAATTTATTATAATAGTTATAATTTTATATTTATGTATACGGCGATTATTAAATCAAAATGTATATCTTTTTTTTTTATGCTGTTTTGTTTATTTAATTAATAAAAAAAAAAAAAAAACAAAAAAACATTAAAATATGAAAATAAAAAAATAAGAATCATTTTTTTTATTTTTAATTTTCACTTAAGAAAAAGAAAATATATATGAGAATTTATAGTTTGAGATGATTTTTTATTTTTTTTTTTTAAATATATTTTGTATAATTACTATAAAGAAATGTCAAGTACTTTTTGTTTTTGATGATTTAAAATTATAAGCACTTTTTTAAATAGAGAATAAATATATATAATTTCACTTTGACTATATAAGATAATTTTATATATTATTTTGGTATATACTACACTAAGTCCAATATAATCGTGGTGGGCATTAATAAAACAAAGTAAAAACATGATATGAAAGTTACAATTGAAGGAGTGAAGAATTCCAAGGAAAAATCATTGAAATATGAAGAATACAAAAACACCGGATGAATGCAAAAACTTAGTAAATACCAAGTCTAAGAGAATGGATGCTGTCATATATAGGTCAAAGGAGGTGTTACAAAGGAGATTATAGTGGCGTATAATATAAGTGTCCGATATTATAATGGTCAAATTTTTTTTTTTTTGTGAAATTGAATCATTTTGAATTAAATTCCATAACTATAATTGAATTTAAAAGTTTTTTTTACTTCTGTCTGCGCAATTATTTAACTAAAACCATCATTTTATGAATTAAAATTGGAAGGATTAAAAAATTATTATGTTTAAAGACCTTTCGCGGCATCTCAAATTCGAGCATACGAATAGAATAGAAGGTGTCCGATATTATATAGTGGTTAGAGTAGTATATAAAATCGTGAATATATGATATCATTTATTTAATTTATACTTTTTTTTTTTTTTTGGTTATTTATTTTTATTTGCATATATAAGGAAATTTTTATTTTGTATCATATATTGTATCATATATTAATATATATTTATTTGGTTTTTATTTTTTAATATAGATCATGGTCATGATACGAATACATATTAATATATATATATATACCCAGTTTTAAAATTTATTTGGTATAGTTTTTTTTTTTTATATTTATTTTATAATGAAAACAAAAACTATAACTACTTCCGTGATTGAACTATAAAGACAAATTATAATGAGAAATTCGCATCAACCGTTGGGGTATTATATTAAATTGTTTAAAAAAAATTAGAATTTTCTATTCATGATTTATTAATTTCATCTTAATCTTAAGTTCTATATATGAAAATCATCTTTCAAGTACAAAGAATATTAAAAAAAAGGAAATTTTCGTTTTTGGGGTTGTTTATCAAGTGAAAAACTATACGATTTCTAACAAATCCTCCTTTTTTATTTAATTGCGTTTACTACAATTTAAAATAGATATCTTTTGATGGCTAAGGTACTGCAGTTTATAGTCTAGGAGTCTTATTCTCACAGAAACTATACGAAACCGATTTTAATAAAAAAAAAAATGTCTAAACTGATTTGCAGAAATGGCTATATATATGCAATGATCAAATCTACATCCAAATTTTTTGTTCAGTTTAATTGACAAAATTACAAAATTACAATATTAAAAAGTATTTCCTCTGCATTGTTTATAAAAAAAAAATATAATATAGTTAATTCTTAAAAATTGAACAATTCGAATTGCATTTAATATATAAACAAACAACACTCAACACGATATATATATATGAGGTTTTTTGTTTTAAAAAATAATTCACATTCAGTTCATTCAACTTAATTAATTCAACAATATACAATAACAATTACTATATTATACAATAAATTCATCATATATAGATTTAAATTAAAATATTATTGTATTATTATTATTTAATTGACTATTTATTATATATACATTGTTTTTCTATTTTTTTTTACGATTCTACACACACACACATCACCTCTTTTATTTTTACCTTTTTATATAAAAGAAAAAAAAAGTTGTATATAAACAAGAAGTGTTTTTGTAGGAAATAAAAAAAATTGAAATTATCGACTAAGATAGATTTTATATACATATAACTGTTTACCTTTTTTATAAACAGATTTTTTTTTTTATAGAGATATATAGAAATATTATTATATAGTTAATTTATTATGAAAAATTACTTTATCTTAAAAATGTATTTATTTTGATTAACAACAATACAAATAAAAAAAAAAAAAAAAAAAAAAACAAATCATCATGAGTTCAATTAAAAATTATACAATAATTTAATATATACTTAATAAAGAATATTATATAAATGAAATTTTCTGTACAGTATATACACAGTGCGACAATTAATATTCCGGACTCAAACCATATCTAAATAACCAGCGGAACGATCTATGTAATGGAACATATGTTTTGAAGCTTGATGTTTTCTATATCGTCTGTAAAAATTTCATTGCAGTTGGTTGATAAATAAAAAAGTTATGACATTTCTTGTGAAACAATTAACAATTTTAGAAATTTTAACATGGAACAAAGAGCGCAGTCCAAGAAAAGTTCCATCGAAAATCAAGACAATGCTCGTAACATTTTTCGATAGCAAGGGAATTATCCATAAAGAATTCGTTCCAACTGGTCAAACAGTCAGTGGCGCCGCATATTATATCGAAGTTTTGAAGCGTTTGATGGACAGGATTCGTCGTATTCGACCTGAATATGGTCAATCAGATAGTTGGTGTTTGTTACACGATAATGCACCAAATCACACTTCACTTATTGTTCGTCAGTTTTTGGCTCGAAATCAAGTCTGTGTGTTAAATCATCCACCGTATTCACCTGATTTAGCACCATGTGACTTGTCCTTGTTACCAGAACTTAGAATGAAATTGAAAGGATGTTTTTTTGAGGATATTTAATCCGCACTAGAGGCAATAGCAATACCACAAAATGAGCTGGAACACGCAACATTTGAATCATTATTAAATCTATGTACCACTTGTATTGAATCAGGAGGAGAATATTTTGAATAAATAAAAAAAAATTAATTCAAAAATCGTGTATTTATTAATGTATTTTGTTAGGACCAGTCCGGAATATTAATTGTCGCACTGTGTATATAATAAAATATCTATAGCTTTTTTTGGGATTAATTTATTTTAATGACTGAATTTTTTTGGGACTTTCTATATTTAGAATGTTATAATCATATTTGACAAGGAAATAGAATTTAATAATTGAAGTTGGAATTATTCTAAAAAAAAATATTGATATTTTATGTAAAATTAATTAAATTTGTCTTATTCTTATCATAATTAAGTAGTAAAGTATTTGATAATCCAAATCTATAAACGAATAAACCTTCGAAAAGTCGATACATTTTAATTTGTCAAAATAAAAGGTGATTTATTCCGTAAGAATCGAAACATAGAGGGTTGAAATGAAAAAAATATCAGATGACATTTTTTTGGCCGTCAATTTCCTTCCCTATCCCTTCCTTATAGATAAAAAGTTTGCAATACTTCAACATAGTTTTAGAAAAAAAACCAATTTTTTAAGTTAATTGATAATTTTTTACATTGTAAAAACATCTTTTTATTTAAACCGTCACCAAACAGAATGGGAAATAAATAAAAGACGGGAAAATGTATTTATTAATATTTCTTAAGTTGGGATTGTTCGAACGGGGTAAAACAAAAACTATCATTTTAGAAACAGTTAGTATATGATTACCTTTTATACATAACACCTGACCCTTGAAATGAAATTAATATAATTATGATTTGAAATTATAATCAAAATATTGTATATGAAATATTAAAAAAAAAATACCTATCTCTTAAAAGTATCCACTTTTTATTGCTTTACCTTATTTAGTTATATATATATATATATGGTAAATATATAATTGGTATAATCAGTATAATATATACAGTTTTGTTGTATTTTACTCTTTGTATAGAAGCAAAAATTCTTACAATAATAATAATCATTATTCATTTTGATATGTTATAAAAATTATAGTTGAATTGAGAGTTGGTTATGAATTAAGGAATGGATTGTATAATATTTATTAAAAAAAAAAATATATATGCACATCAATTTTTCTCCAGTACCGCTATTTAAATTTTTTTATATTACTATCGCATTATATCTGCCTTCATTGCGTTGGTAGGTATATAATAAAGTTGTTATATATGCATAATAATAATAAAAATATATAAGTATATATAGAATATATAGAATATATGATGTATAATTTTATTTTTATGAAAAAATATTATTAATAATAAAAATTAAAGACCAGAACATAAACTGACCATTCAAAATAAAAATATATAAATGTATATTTTTTTTAAAAGGGGTTATCAAATATAAGAGTAATGTGTAATTGATGGTAAATTCAATCAAAAAATGTTAAATGAAATATTTTGGATTTTATGTTGATGAAGAACGATTGATCCATGAGGATTAATTTAGATCATACTGAATTTTATTTTGGAAAAGGTTATAAAAGACGATTTAAAGGCTTTCAAAATCTTTCTGAAGAACATTCTGCATTCTAAGTAAACTTCCACGAATAGAAAATTAAGATTCTTCAGATCGAGTTTTAGATTTTTATTCATAACTTCCGTTGTTATATATAGTTTCGGAAGAATAAAACAAATTTGATAACCCTTTATTTATATACAAAAACATTGTATATCTTCAAGTTTTATTTTATATATAATATAAATAATAAAATAAAACAATTATATTAATAATAATAATTTATTATTCTTGCAGATTATAACTTGTATTTTGAATATGTACAGGTATCATATATACACAAATGAGTAAACACGCATTTATATTTAATAAATTCTTTTTTTTATGTAATTCTTTATATATAGTCCATATACAGTCCATATATATATGATTAAATAAAACAAAAAAAAAATTTCAAAGAATATAAAAGAATGCAAGAAGTATATACGAATTCTACTGACATAATTTTCGGTAAATTCTTTTCTTTTCCGTTTTTTTTTTTTTTTTTTATTATCTTTTTTCAACAATCTTTTTTTTTTGTTTTTTAATTCATGTGTGTCATTTCATTATATTCATTTTTTTTTTGATATATATATAAAAAAAGTTGTTCTTACACAATAATTAATTATATTTTTTTTTGTTTGTTTTAATGTTACAATTATTTGGAATTCTTTTTCATTTTTTTTTTGGGTTAAAATATGCATAATACAATTGTAAAAAAACCAAAAAGGTAATCTTTTGATTTTAAATATAACGATATGTAATTTCTGGTTTGTATATGAAAAAATATTTGTTTAATAAGATGTCAAAAGAAGATGAAAAAAAAAGTACTGTATGTCAATATGCAGACCACCAACGACGAACAAGCAACGATTAAACAACAAAGAAATTATATTAAAATGTCATATGATTTTTATTCAATTGGTTATATATTGGAAATATTATACCAATCGAATATTCGTATATAGGTATATATTTATTTGAATAAAGATTAAAATCTTTCATAATAATTTTATTTACACTTGATTTGCATATATATTTATTAAATATTTTTTATATTTAATTATTTTTAATAGAAAAATATGTAATTTTTAACTCATAATAAAATTTATAAAATTAAATAACCATTTTTTTTTTTCGTAATCATTGCGTGTAGAAATAAAAATTATTTATACATTAGGATAATTGAATTTTATATATGTAGTATTATAGGTAGAAAAAAAATCAGTTTTTTTTTTTTTTTATATCAATTAACATTTAACAAATAAAATATTTTTTATGATTTTATATAAAATTGCATCGCATAATAATAATATAAAATTTATTATTATTATTAATATTATTTTCGCATATGAAACAGGTAAATATAATAAATAGGTATTTTTATATTTTATTATGCAATAATTATATAATTGTTTTATATTAAACCACTTTAATTAAAAATTTGTAAACATTATTTAGTTTATTGAACGTCGATAGAGTTTGTTTATAATTAACCAAACAACAAAATAACTAATGAATAGAATTTCTAAGAATTTATCCTTAGCTTAAAGAATATTATCTTATAGGTTCCTTAAAAATTCAGATCATTCAAGGTCCAATAATAATAAATCCATAAAAATCATATTTGTATAAGATTGTAAAAAAATATAAGTCAATTTTTATTCAATCGCGTCTTTGGTATTTAAAAAAAAAAACTCCAAAATAAATATTGAATTTATATATCAATAACACACATCAATAAAGTTTAAATTACGTATTTCTCTAAAATTACAATAATATTTATATATGGTATAGTTTTTTTTTTTTAAATGAGGTGATAATTTATTTAATAAAAAAAATAAATATTTATGTTAATTAAAATTATTTTTAAATGGTCTATAGAATATAAATATATATATATATATATTGTTGGAAATAGTATAAGTAATAGTTTAAGTAAATATTTTGTGTGTGAAAAAGATAAAAATAATTGTTTATGTCGTTTTACAATTCCTTAATACTTAAGATATAATTTTGGTTTAAGCAACAGATTTTTTATTTTTCATTTCAACAAAACAACCCCCGGTAGGAAAATATATAGATTCTGTATATATAGATTATTGAAGAATTCATTTCTCATCAGTTAAATTTCTATGGAAGAAAAAATGATCACTGAAGAAAATTTGTTCAACAGGAAATCTTAAAGGTTTTTCTATCATGGGATAAATGTCTATTGAATGAAAATCTATCTGGAGAGATTCTTAAAGAATTTTCAATCAACAGAAATATTCCTATTGAGGGAAAAATGATAAGAAGCGATTCTTAAGCAGTTTGCTATTATCAGATACATTTCTATACGAAGGAAAAATTATTCGGAAATATTCTTGATTTGATTGACAGAGCGTTTTCTGTAACTAGAAAAATGTCTACTAAAGAAAATGTGTTCATGTGGAAATCTTTGAGTATTTTTCATCACCAGAAAAATGTCCATTGAATGGAAAATAATAAGGAGAGATTCTTAATGAATTTTCAATCAACATAGAAATTTTGCCTATTGAAGGAAAAATGGTAAGGAAAATGCTTGAAGAATTTTCTACCACCCGAAAAATTTCTATTGACAAAAAAATTGTCAGGAACGATTCTTTCAGCATTTTCTTTCACCGCAGAAAAATTTTCACGAAAGAAAAATTGTTTACGAGGGATAATCTTTAAACATTTTCTTTCAACAAATTAATTTCTATTACAGTAAAAATATTCAAAATTTCATAAAATGATTAAAAAATATTGTCTCAAACGAAAAAAATTAAAAAAAAACTCTTCTTAAACCAAAATTATCTTATAAATTTATTGGAAAATTGCAGCTTTAATAATCATCATATCGTAAACTTTTATATCATAATAATAAAGTAAAATATTTTATATATATGATAAGCGGGTAAACAAAAATCGTTGTACTCACCCTTTTATTAGCTATTCTACGTGAACCGATAAGTGGTGGAGCACCACCAGGCGGTTGTAATGGTACAGCTGGTTCAGGTATCACTTGTTGTACCGGTCGCGGTGGTTTTAATGCTAATTTCTTCAGACAAACAATTCGCTTATCACACATATGCGAAACATCATCGATTCGTTGAAGTACCTAAATATTTTGAATTACAAAATAGAAAATTAAGCATTTTAATTATCTAATTGTTAATTTCGATTTAATGTGTTTAAAGAATCTTTTAAGAGAATCAAATCCAAAAGGTAAAAGGAAAATCAATGAAAAAAAACAACAAGTATTGCTTTAAAAATAATTTAAATACTTTTGTTTTTGTTGCAATTTCGTATAAATCAATATATATAAAAGTAAATATAATTAAATAAAATTACATTGCGATATTCAATCTTTTTTTCAATAAATATATCTGCATATTTATATTTATACAAATATAAATGGTATTTAAGTTATGTAAAGGGTGATTTTTTAAAAGCTATAGGAAAGTTTTTCGAAAAAAAAAACACATAAAATTCAGAAAAATGCATGAAATCTTTATTTGAATCGATAGTATAGGGTCCATATAATTTAATGTTTGAAGATTATTTCATGCAAATGTTGACCTTGACTGCGCCTCAAATGGTCCATCCGCTTAAATGCATTGGTAGCTGTTTCAATGCTTCTGGCTGATATTCACTCCAAAATCGACAATTCTGCTTATTTACGTACCCATCATTGAGCCAAATGTGGGCTTCGTCGCTGAACACAATTTCGTCGCGATGCGAACTTTCTTAACAGAGCACACATTTTGATAATAAAATTCAATAATTTGCAAGCGTTGTTCGTTTGTAAGACGATCATTCATGGTTAAATTATAGACCAAACTGAAGATGTTTGACAGTGAAACAAAACACGAAACGTGCGTCAGCTGCGTTTAAACCAGTGTTGCCAAACAGATAATAGCTAAAAAATCTCCCTTTATATATATGAAAATCTAAATAGCAAATCGCATATATAGCATAACAAAAAAAAAAATTAAACAAGATAAATTGTCTTAAAATAACCATAACTGTGTTTATTTTGTAATTATATATACAAAATATGCACTTTAATTATGTAATTATTATATATATACATGTTTCGGTTGCATAAAGAACAAATATATATTATACTATAGAGATATGTATGTAAAGATAAAAAGATAATTGCTATATAATGACTATATATATATATATAAACATTTTTCAGCAAATTATATTCTGAATACAAATCTAACGCATGAGATAAAATAAATAAATTATACAATATATTATATATGGCAAAATAATTATAAAATAAACAAATAATTAGTACAAAATTTTGCAATATATTATATATACGCATTATTTGAAAATATAGAAAAAAATTATTATTGTATTGACAGTAATATATTCTATATTTTCAAATAAAAAGTTTTTTGAATAAGAATTTGCAATGGCATATATGGGAGAAGGCTTAAATGACAAATGGCATATTTATATATATTGTATATAGAAAACATTTATTATATTTACAACATCACTGTTTTGTTTGTTTGTTTGTTGTCTTTCAGATTGTTAATCATTACAAGTATTTGTTTTTTTTGTTATTCCAATAATAATATAAAAAAAAAATTACAATATTTCCTTATTATATATGTGATGATTTCACTTTGCATTTACAATGTTAAGTTCAATGGTATTTATGTATAATAAATGGTAAATGTTCAATATCTATTATACAACAATTGTATATATTCATATATAATAAATGCATTTAATCGTGATCATATACAAAATCTTTTGAATTGCAATTTTCCATATTGTATATTTTAAAACGTATTTTTATTATAATTTTAAAGAAGATTTATCAATTGCGATATAGCAGAAGAAGATATATTTTATGTTACATGTTTCTAAATATATGTTTAGACAATTAATTATATAAAATTTCTTTTATTGAATTATAAATAATTATTATTATTATTATTATTTGTATATAGAATTAATGTTTTTCATATATTCATGTTTTCAATTTAAAAAATATACGCATTAATAAAATATATATATATATATTTACTTAAAACACGCGGTATTCAATTTAATAATAATATTCAATACCTGCTAAATATATAAATGTTTATTTAATATTTATGTATAACCTATGTATCATAAGTAGCTGGACAAAATTCAAGCGCGGCAAAACATGGGCAAACATCCTTCAATCTTTACAAATTTTTTTTTGTAAATCTTCTCAGTATTCAACAATAATCATATTCATTCAGTATTACATTTGAAATCAAGATGAAAGTATGTGAACAAAATCATTTGCGATCACGCGGAATTGCGAAATTGCTTGGACCATAGAAGATAAAAAATACGTTTTGCGACATTTTCTCAATGAAGAATATATAGTCGTAGTACAATATATTCGACGATTTCCGCAGATATAACAAGAACATTGAACCAAAAAATATAAAAAAAAATCGGGAAGAAAGCCAATATTGAACCACGCAAAACATTGAATTTATTAAAAAAGAAAGCTGAAAACATAATCGGGGTGAGTACACGCAAATTAGCCGTCTGGCTAATTCAAGGTTTCAAAAGATACCATTAGTCGGAATTTGAAGAAAATGAACTTAAAAAGATACAAAAGGATTGTAAACCCAGGTATACACTAACAAATTATTAATAGAAATTCCTGGGAAATGCAGATTATTGCGTCAAAAATTCTGGCAAGGCGAAACAGTCATCATTTTGGATGATGAAAAATATTTTACGTTTTCAAATAGTACCGATATCGCAAATCAATAAGGATACTACAGCGCTATGATAATAGTATATCACTCCCGATAATGTGATATAATTGGGTTTATTCAGGCCTCAGCGTGGTTAAATATCTACGGAGATATTTCGTTTAACCACGCTTTTCGTATTCAGAGCCCATAAATTATCTACGATAATGAATAAATTAACATCACCTTTTCGATGCGAAGTAAATTATCCACGCTTAGGTTTCTATGGAGATATTATTATTTTATATCTATATCAATGCACGATATTTTAATTTCATTTATTTTATACAGTACAGACTATTACAATTTACCAGTTGCTCAATAAAACGAAACTAAATTTAGCGAAAATACCGAACACATTAAAAAAAGACAGTCGATATTTATATGTGGAAAGAAAAAGAAAAAAAAAATTTTTGTGTTCGTTTTATTTTTATTCTGTGTAGCCAAATATAAATGATTGTTTTTTTTTCCTTATAAAAAAAAGTAAACAAAAGCGCTATTATAGTAATAGATTATTTTAAATTGTGCTCTGAATACCAAATATCTTCAATATTTTTCTTCGTAGGTATTTCACCGTGGATAAATTTATATTTAACCACGTTAATTTTAGTACGTAAGAATTGATACAAATATATAATCATCGAATATATAATATATAATATATAACCACGACTATATATACCCTTCATTCAGAAAATGTCGCAAAACGTATATTTTTTTTTGGATCTTCTTGTCCGCAAGCAATTTAAATACGCGTGATCGCAAATGATTTTGTTTACATACTTTCATAATGATTTCAAATGTAATTCGAATTGGATTGAATATGATTGTTGAATACTGAAAGGAATCACAAATCACAAATTTGTAAGGATTGAAGGATGTTTGCCCATATATTTTGCCGCGTTTGAATTTTGTCCAGCTACTTATGATACATACGTTATATATAAATTAATTTTGTAACATCTTCACAAATTTAAAATATGCCAATTTCAGTGAAAGTATAATGTTTTTTTTTTGATAAACAAGATACATAATAATAAGTCTCATATTGAACACATACAACATATATACAAATAAAATTTTTATATAAGATGCGATCACAGATTAATGTAAATAATAAAAAAAAAAACTACGTTTACGGTGGGGTTTGTTTCTTTTTTTTATTAATAAATAATATATATGAATATTAATTATGAAAAAAAATTAATTTAAGAAAAAAAAATTATTTATCACATTGTTATAATAATAATAATAATGATTATTATGAAACATTATGCGTATTTTATGCGTAAATTAATAAAATAATGTATAAAAAAATCAATTAAAAATATTAAAAAAAAATATATATATATATTAAATACATAAATAATGCTTTTAGTTTTAAAAATTGTGGTGGAAATTTTATATTTAATTGAATTAAATGAATAAAAAAAACAATTATATAAATGTTTTTAATTGCGAATATAACAATTTTATTTTTTAAACAATTACTTTTGTTTTTTTTTTACTAATTTTTGGAAATGTTTTAAATATATTGAAATTTTCATATTGAAATTAGAAAAAATCATTCAAAATTTGGAAGAATTCATTGGAATTTTCAATAAATTTCCGTAATTAATTCATTTATGACTGAAAAACGATTGAGAGAATGTCACAAAGTGATAACTTTATCAATTAACAAGGGAATTCCCCAAAATACTGGCTGTGTCTGTGTAATTTTTTATGATTTTTTTAAGTATAAAATTGGAATAAACAATTTATTGAAATGAATTTTATGTGATAAAAAACAATTACGATCTGTAAAAGCAAATTTCTATCGACACTATCCGGATTTAATATTCAACAACATCAAAATTAACAAGCTTATATATAAAAAGAAACAAAACTCTGTGGTGTTAAAAAATGTTAAAAAATGCCAACCTAAAATTCTAACGAAATTTTGGGGTCGTGCAGGATTCGAATCCAACACTGAATGCATTATGCAAATATGTTTTGTGTTTTCGGTTATTTTTCGAATCTGAATTTTAACATAGAGTTGTATATTCCGCTTGCGGTTGGTCGTACGGTTAATTACCGACACCGCGTAAAAGCCACATATTAAGAAACTAATAACAGAAGGCTGTTGTTGAACGCTAAAACCAGATTGTTGGTTGTATAGCGAAAAATTAATTTTATTATTTTATATATATAAACAGATATTGCCCAAGCAGTCCTTTTGACTGCTTATCGGGCTGAAAACTTGCATACTTATGCTTTAAGGGATGCTGATTCCGAATAAATAGGTTTCAGAACGTTTCAGCGCTTAGTTTTTCAGTTATGGCCTGACAAAGATTTTCCAAAGTTTTGCTATACTAACCCCTTATGAAAAAATGGATTTTTCACCGAATACTTTAAGTTTGAGCTATCGGGCTGAAAACTTGCATACTTGTGCTTTAAGGGATGCTGAATCCGAATAAATAGGTTTCAGAACGTTTCAGCGCTTAGTTTTTGAGTTATGGTCTGACAAAGATTTTCCAAAGTTTTGCTATACTAACCGCTTATGAAAAAATGGATTTTTCACCGAATACTTTAAGTTTGAGCTATCGGGCTTCCGGAATATACATAATTGTTTTTTTAATTGAAATTCAAAAGCAGTCAAAATGACTGCCTTGGGCAATCTAGTGTTAATATATTTTTTATCAATGATTTAACTGTAATAACACTCTCAATATTTTTACGATATATATAGCACTAAATTGTTAATTATATTTCCATTATATTATATATGAATTTTAAGTAAATATACAATACAATACAATACATTTTTTGAATAAAATTTCAGATCATTTTTACTCACATTCTTTTATTCATTTAATGCAATTACACCTATATGCTATGTATATATATATAATATGACGTGCAGAAATAGATTAGAGTTTGTGTCAATATTTTTTCAATTTAACCAAAAAAGAAATTAAATTATTAAATGGTTGATTTTTTTTTTAATTTTTTAATAAATTTTCACATTTCACTTACAAACGCGCATATTAAACACACACACAAAACAAAAATATGATGAAGCACATTAAAAAAACATTAAAAAAAAATTATATATGAAATTAAAAATCTATATAAAATAAACACACACGCAAACAAACAACATATTGATTTATTAAAGAAACGAATTAAGAATAATTTATAAAAAAAAAACAATTAAAATAACTATTTCATTTTTCAATCACATGTTATTCAAGTTTTGTTATTCAAGTTTTAATTAGGTTTAAAATTATAAATGTATATTGTGTTATAATAAGAGATTTTTTGAATAATACTAAACCGTTTTTGTTACTAAACCATATTATAATTTGATTTTTAAACACCTAAATAAAACAAATAAAAATCTTATTTTTTTTTTTAGATAAAAACTATTGTTATAAAGAACACGAAATGATTATAGAAAAAAAAATGATATTAACATTTAACGCTATTAACAGCGAAAAATCGTATAACGTCTAAAGAGGCATTTTTTTAGTGACGTTTATTACAAATTTTTTGTGAACGTATTTGTGCGTGGTGTGTGGTATATATATTATATATATGATGGTGATAATCAATGTCATGAAACTTTTTTTTATCTTTTATTTAATATATAGTATATATATATATAATAACAACAACAACAACAACAACAACAACAACTACAACAACAACTACAACAACAACAACAACAACAACAACAACAACAACATCAACAATCACAAACAAGATCAAGATCACCATCTCAAACAAAATCACAATCACAATCACAACCAAAATCAAACTCACAATCAAAATCACAATCACAATCACAATCTCAATCACGATCACAAGCACAATCACAATCGCAATCACAATCACAATCACAATCACAATCACAATCCAATCAACAACAGCAACATTCTCAAGCTCATCAACATCGAGCACAACCACAACTTCAGACACTACCACAACCACCGTTACAACATACAAAGCAATATTCTGATACGATATCCTGTACTAATGGCGAAATGGCAACGGAGCATAGGCCAATTCTACGGGCAATTTGCCCTAGGGAATGGTTCTTTGTGTCCAGGCTGGAATGTTCGACCACGGTAGAGGATATCCTGAGGTTCGTCCATGAGGAATTTGGCATACCATATGATTCAATTTATTGTAAGCGACTGGTTCCCAGGAACACGAATGGGCGCCAGATTGGTTACGCTTCATTCCGTTTCGGGGTTCCGGCGCAGTTTGGAGTGGAAATTCTTACTGGAATGTGGCCAGTTGGGGTTCTAATCAGGAGATTTACGTTTGATCGTCCACATACGGCTAGAGGGGTTGCTCTTATTAATACTAATAATAATAACATTGTTAATAGTAATAGTAAGAGCAATACTAATAGTAATCATAATAATAGTAATTATAATAATAGTAATAATAATAATAGTAATGATGATAATAATAATCATGCCAATGGCAATAGTAATGTTATTATTAATGGTGTGAATGAAGAAAAAAACTAACGACAATGAGAAATAATATGTGTGAATGTTACTATCAGAACGTGAGGGGACTGAATGGGAAGCTGGGCTCACTTTTAATGGAGTCGGCTGACTGTGATGCTGATATTATCGCCTTATCGGAGACGTGGTTAAAACCCACTGTCTTTGATGGGGAGATAATGTGTGACAGGTTCCAGATATACAGATGTGACCGATCTGTGGCTAATAGTGACAAAACGACTGGTGGGGGTGTGCTAGTGGGTGTTAGTAGCCGGATGCCTAGCGAGAAGTTGGTGGTTGAGGGCGCTGACACTTTGGAAATGGTATTAGTCAAGGTTATACTGAAACAGGGTTGCATGTATATCGTAAATGTATATTTGCCCCCTGGCTCATCGTACGAAAAGTATATGGCTTTTGCTGATGTCATTTCCAAATTGTCAAACAGGATCAGGCTTATTGATAAGTTGTTGATCTTGGGCGACTTCAACTTGCCGAAGATTCGCTGGGTAGGCGATGCTGATGATATTGGCACATTTCTACCATTGGGTTTGCATGGTGACATTGCTCGCGATGTAATCTCTTCGTTGTTGGCGTCGGGAATGTCGCAGATCAGTGGCATTTGTAATGCTGGGGGAAATATGTTAGACCTGGTATTTTATAGTGATGGGAGTGGTGCATGCGTATCCGAGGCAGCTGAACCGCTGTGTCGGGTTGATGCACCTTATCATCCGCCGTTGCGTATTCGAGTCGAGGGGATTGTTGGATGTTCTAAAAATAATGCGCGTCCAAAGGCCTTTAATTTTCGTAAGGGAGATTATGGGTCATTGGGGGAACATCTCAATTCCATTGATTGGGATTCAATTTTAGATAGCCGTGGTTGCGTGGACGTTATGGTTTCGCGGTTCTACGACATATTGCGGGATGGTTTTCGTCGGTTTGTTCCAATGAGGGTCCTCCGCATTGGTCATCCGCCATGGTACAATCGTACCTTGTTCTCATTGAAGAATGCCAAGTGTAGGGCGCATTGTCGGTACAGGCGGACGGGACTTCGATCCGATTATGTGATCTTCTGTTCCGCGCGCACAAGATTCGCGCAATACCGGCGTCACCGCTATGGTACGTATGTGGGGGGGATACAATCATCTCTGTGTCGTGATCCCAAAAGGTTCTGGAACTATGTTAATGTTAAGCGGAAGTCAGGGGGCATGCCATCTATAATGAATTTTAATGGTGCCAAGTTGGCATCTGCTGGGGAGATATGTGGGGCATTCTCGAAGTATTTCGGGGATGCCTACATTTCAACCCGGAACTCATTGGATGGTGTTCGTCCTGAATTCTGCATTGAACAAATGGTTAATATTGGATCATTGTGTATATCACGTGATCAAATACTGACTAAATTAAACAAAATTAGTATTAACAAGGGTTCTGGACCTGATGGGGTGCATCCATTGTTCCTAAGGAAATGTGCGGAATCTTTGGTGGATCCATTATACCACATTTTCAATACATCTTTGCAAAGTGGCAAATTTCCGGAACAGTGGAAGACATCGTATATAACACCGATACATAAGTCTGGTTCACGTGGGGACATCTCCAACTACAGGGGGGTGGCAATTCTTCCAACAATTGGTAAATTGTTCGAATCAATCGTTTGTGATATGCTCGTGATCGATTGCAAGAACGTTATGTCAATTTCCCAACACGGTTTCATGAAGGGGCGCTCGACGGTGACTAATTTGCTAGACTTTGTTAACTATTCGATCAGTGGAATTGAATCCGGAAGGCAAATCGATGTGGTGTATATGGATTTTCAAAAGGCTTTTGATAGGGTTTGTCATGACATCCTTATTAATAAGCTTGAGAAAGTTGGTATTCATTCATCGATGCTTGGTTGGTTAACTTCCTATCTGGTGGGTAGAAAGCAATTTGTACGCACTCTTGGTTGCGATTCGAACGTCTTCGGAGTGGGATCGGGTGTTCCTCAGGGAAGCCACCTGGGCCCTCTTCTATTTAATTTATTCATTAATGATATAGCATTGGAAATAATGTCGTCACGGTGCCTTATGTATGCGGACGACTTAAAAATCTTCCGAACCATCTCATGCATTGATGATGCTGCGATGTTGCAGGATGACCTAATCCGCGTTTCGTCCTGGTGTGAAAGAAATTGTATGATGCTCAATGTGAAGAAATGTTTTGTTATGTCATATCACAGGAAGAGTAATCCAATTGCTTTTGACTATGTCATATCCGGCAATTCTCTTGCAATTGTCGATGAAATCATTGATTTGGGTGTTAGATTTGATAGACGTATGACATTTAGTTCACACATTGATTATATTACATGCAAGGCCTATTCGCTGCTGGGATTTATTAAACGGTGTTGTGTGGATTTTTCGGACCCATATGTATTGAAGGGTTTATATTGTGCATTGGTAAGATCGGGATTAGAGTATGCATCTGTGGTATGGAATCCATACTACGGTGTTCATTCGGATGCTATCGAATCGGTGCAAAAAAATTTTATTAGATATGCTCTTCGCAAGTTGGGGTGGTCCGATGATTCCACACTTCCCCCGTATTTGCATAGGTGTCAACTTATCGATCTGCCGACGTTGGGGCATAGGCGGGAAACTGCGTGTGTCATGTTTGTATTCGATATGTTGACAAATGTGATTGATGCGCCGAATTTGTTGTCTAAAATTGATTTCAATGTTCCAATTCGGTGCTCACGTGGTCACAACTTCTTGCACCTGAACTTTCATAGGACAAACTACGGGAAATATGAGCCGTTGTGCAATATGTCTAGATTATTTAATAAGTACAACGATCAATTTGATTTCGGTATTTCGCGGGGTATGTTTTTGGGTAAATTAAAGTCGGGATATTTCGGGTTGGCGGATTGAGATTGAGTCCAGTTTTTCTGATCGTCTTGTGGTGTGATGATAATGATATTATTGTTTGGATGCGTTTGTCGATATGACAATGGTGTGAGTGAGCATATTATTATATACATTGCCATTGCCATTGCCGTTGGTGTGTTACTGCTATTATTGGTCATGATTAGATTTTTGGATTTTTTATTTTTGTTTTTTTTGTATTTTATTCTATTATTCGTTATTTGTTTTTTATCATTGTTATGTATTTAATTTTGGAGTTTGTAATTTCTATTTTATGTATTTGGTATATTGTATTAAATGTTTTGTAAAACGGCAGTAGGGCTTGTACCCGTTGCTGATGAATAAATAAATAAATAAATAAATAAATAAATAAATAATTATTAAAAATGTAAATAAAAGATATTCTATATTATATCTTATGGAAAATAAATATATAATACAATTGCGAAATGTTTTTTTTTTTTGTAAAAAACAATTTTATCACATTGGAAAAACAAAAAAAAATGAAGAAGACAGTTTTTACAGTTTTGATGTTATTAAATGATTTAATTTAATTAACAATCACAACAACAACACCACCAACCATATATGAATTCATAACATTTAAATCTATATAATTATGATTTCATTGATCATTGATGATTTTACCATTAAAAAGAATTTTATTAAAATGCGAAAAAATTCACTTACTTGTGTAACTAATGCTTTTGTTTCTGGCGTTGTACTTTCTTCAAATACATTACGAAATTCCCGTGGACTAGAAACACGAAATTCCGATGCTGTTGCTATAAATTGTTGAATTTCTTGTAAACTTTTATCGGCTATTTCGGCTGACAATGAACATTTTTCAATTTTTTGTGATGCTAACAGTTCAATTCCTCTTGCACACCATTTATTTGCCTGATATATATATATATATTCAAATTTAAAAAAAAAACACAATTAAATATAAATATATCTTGTAATATATTATAATCTATATAGTGGTTTAAGTATGGATTGTGGGGTTTATTATTATTATTCTTATAATTACCTTTTCAACACGTTCCATGAGATCACGACTTTTTAATAGAATTTCCAAACGTCTCGTTAATCTACCCGTTAATATTTCACATACTCTTGATAATTCATCACATTTTGGTTGAACTAATTCAATTGGGCATGCACCACGAGCACTAATCAATTGTTGTCCTATAATTGAAGAAGAAAATTAACAATTATGTAAATTGTTGAAATCATAAATTTTATTATCAATAACTAAACAACTCCTTTCTTCGTGAGAAGAATCAAATTATACAATATATACAAACATACCGATTGCAACAACCTCTTCGGCACGTTCAATATCAGCATTACAAATCTTTTGAAACGATTTTGTTTCTTTGATTAGTGCATCAACTCTGGTTACTGTTTCACCAATTTCTGTCATTTCAGAAACAGTTTTTTGATGACTATCAAAATTTATCTATATAGTGAAATGAATAAAATCATTCAAAAATATGTCAAATTTTATCATAATCATAATTAGAACAAATCAATTAATAATTAATAATATATGATATACTTGTAATTCACGAAAATCTTGTTCAAATCGTCGTAATTCCAAACATTGTTTTAAACGTAATAAATGTGTTTGCCAAAAATCATCAAATCGACGTTCGGTTTCTTCCAATTGTAATAATAATCTACGATAATCTCGGCTATCATCATGATATAATTGAAATAATTGAAATAATTTACAATTTTTATTTAAAGTTTTTAAATTAGAAAATAATGATTGTGGTTGTGGTGACGATGATTGTGATGATGATGATGTTAATGTTGATTTTAAAACAGGCATTGTAGTTGTAGTTGTAGGTGATGATGATGATGATGTTGATGTTGATGTTGATGTTGATGTTGATGTGGATGTTGATGTTGATGATTGTTGATTTGATGATATAGAAGATTTTATACAAAAACGATTTGAAAATGGTACAATTGATATAAGTGATTTGATAAGAAATGTTATAAATATTGATTTTGTCAATGTACACCATGACGAAGGTGATGATGATGATTGTGATTGTGATGCTAATAACTTTCTGTGCATTTTTTATTTTTGTTTAATTGTATGTAGTATATAAAAATTAAAAGAAAATTGGTGGTGGATTGGATAGATTTTTTTTATGGTTTGGATTATTTTTAGAGGATATTTTATGTGTACGTGATGATGATGATTATATAGAATATGAAATGAAATTCAATGAATAACGCATTAGAATGATTTTCAATGTTTCTAAAATATGTGCGCTTTTGTGAATGATGCCAACACTAATATATGCCTTTTATATTTTGAAATATGCTTTATAATTTCGTTATTTATACATTTGATTATATTTTAGCTGAGCCAAATTTCAAAATTTGCATAAATTAATATTTATAGCCTTTTTCTGTATATATATTATAGCGTAATTAGAATTTGCGATGATATTTTTTTAATTTAAAATGTAATTTTTCTGTTATAAATAGGATTTTTTTATGTTTATTTATTAATTAATAAATGTATATTCATTTAAAATTTTAATGAAAATCCCAAAAACCAATAAAACAAATTGAACACAAAATTTGAAACTATATAAAAAAATAAACACACACACACACATAAAATAACATAATAAAATAATGAAAAATTCAATAGTAATTTAATAAATAAAAAAAAAAACAAGTCTTCAAAAAAATTAAGCGATACCAAATCATCAAATGTGTTTTATTTTGTTATAAAAGCCAATATAAGATCCAAAACAAAAAAAAAAACTGAAAGCAAATGAAATGCAAATGCAAATTAAAATTCATTTAACTTACCGTTCAGTTGAAAAAATTTCAATTGTTGATTTTCTATTTGATGTCTCCAAACCATTTTCATCTTTTACATTAAAATCACCCAATAATTGTTCACCATGTTTTGCGGCCGATAATATTTCATCCTATATATATGAACAAAAATTAATTCACATTAAACCATTTCAAATAGACAAATAGAATGAATAATTACAAAATACACTTACTTTCATTTTATCATATTCATGTCCTTGATCGTCCAATAATTTTTGTGTTGAATCAACTGAATTTGGAAATTCTGTATCATGTATTGATCTCATAAATGAATCTAAATTACATGTTATTTGATGGGTTAACGTTGAAAATTTTTCCAATGACTATATTATATTGTGTGTGAAAGGTAGAATGAAATTCAATTCAAAATGATTAATAATTAATTTTATTTTTTAAATACAAAAAATCTTATATTATTTATTATGTTAAAAATATTCTATAATTTTTATGTGATTATTTCTGATGAATGATTAATTGTTTTGGTTCTACAACGACAATTGTATGAATATAAATAAATATTATTGTTTGTAATCATATTTTTTTTTTTAAAATTCAAAACGTTTTATATATATATATTATAATAATAATTGTTGTAGAGTGAGTGATTCATTTGAAATGTAAAAAATATATTTATGTTTTACAATTTGTTTTTATATTTATATGAACTTTACTCTTTGTTTTTATTTTATTCAGACAAAGTTTTCTTGTAATCATATATTTCTGCTGTTTTGTTAAATCGTTTATTTGTAATGAATAATGATAAAATAAAACAATTGTTTAATATATATGCATTATGGATGGGGGGATTATGGTTTTTTTATCCATATGTTTTTTTTTTTTTGTATAATGTGTAAAGAGACAGGAATGTGAATTGATTAAATAAAATATTATAATAAAGTCTAAATAATAATTGCAGAAATGCCACAATTCAAAGATAAAACTTTGAGTTTGAGAGGCTTTGAGTTCAAAGATAAAATTAATAATTTGGTTCTTGTAAAAAAAAGGCGATTCTATAACCATTCTGGCAAATATATTTTGTATAAAAATTATGTAATTAAAAAAAATACATACTATTCGTTGTTGAATCCATTCATGATGTGAATAAATTAAATCACCGCCTAAATCTTGTGTTGTTTGTGATCGATCAATATGTTCATATAAATCATCAATTGCCGAACAAATAATTACACGAAATTTAAATTCATCTTTAAAGAATTTTGAGCTAACCTATAAAAAATTGTATCAATTAAAATTGTAAATATTAAAAAGTTATAATTTCGGTTTTTTATCTATATATATATTTTAATATTCACCTCTGATATGGCTTTTTGAAAAAATCCTGATGGTCTTATAACATAAACAATATGAATAATTCCTGGAAAATATCCCTAAAAAATTTTGTTTTTTTTTTTAGGAGAATTAAAACAAATATTAAATTAACTATATTTTATTACAAATTATTAGTCACTTACCGATATTCGAAATAAAATCGCCTTCACGGATGCCCATCGATCTTTACGTCGATCAATTATTAAATTAAATCCTAATTCAACTTCTTGTAATCTTTAATAAATTAAGAAGCAAAAAAAAAAAAATTCAATTAATAAACAAAATATAGATAAAAACAAAATTTAATAATACATACGTTGGAACACCAGTTAAATACATAATTAATTTTTGATAATCATTATCGGGTAATGTTTGAAAATTATTATGATCCGGGAATGTTATTAATGGGCATCCATCACGTGATTTACCACCACTTATAATTGCATATTGTGGATGTAATAAATCGGCTACATCATTTATGCTTAACGATATTGTATCATCACCACCAGAACCATTGCTACCATTTGATGAATTATTTGATATATTATTTTGTTGATTATTTAAAGTTGTTGTTGTTGTTGTTGTTATTGATGATGTAGTTAATGAATTTACACTACCCATTGAATTTATATAATTTGAATTTTGAAATGTATTTAAATTATTATTATTATTATTATTATTATTATTATTATTATTATTGTTTATCACACCATTTGTTGTTATATTACAATTATTGCTATTATTGCTATTATTATTATTATTGGTAATATTTTGATGTAATACTGTTTGAATTGATGCATTACTCGATATGGATGATTGATGTTGAAACGTTTGATGGTGTTGTTGTGGTTTATTGTTATTATTTGTTATTGCTGTTGTATTTATTGTTTCATTTATATTATTTTCATTTAATATTGATGTTGTTAATGCTGCTGACGGTGGTTGCGACGACGATGGTGATAATTTCTTATCATTTAAGTCAATGTCAATTATTGTATCTTTATCATCATCATCTATATATATATATAATTTTATGCATAAAAATAATATTTAATTAATTTTTTATACATTTTAATATTTATTTATATATAGAGATATTGAAAATATATAATAAATAAATAATATAATGCGATAATGAATTTATAGATGGTGATAAGATAAAAAATAATAATATTTTTACAAGTGATTTTATAAAAAAAAAGAAAAAAAAAGTGTTTTTTAATATAACCTTTTTAATTTTTTATATTAATTTGCATATAAATTCACAATTTCCTGAATGACATAATAACATAGAAAATATTGTTAAATAAATATCTGTGTTGAAATTGTTTGGGAATTTTTGTTTTTATTATCTTCGCCCATATAGGGAAAAAATCATTCCATATATACAATTAATTTAATGAACCAAATCTGGTTTAAAGCAAATTCTGTTTTTTTTTCTTGTTATCTGCGTAAACGGAAATATTCATAAAAATATATAACAAACAAAAAAAAATTGTAAGAATGTTTTTATTCGATAAAATGCATTATCTAAATCTATAATAAGAAATTTCGTTCGAACGCATACCTTTTGTGGAAAAGTTCTATTAGAATCTTCTAATAATCACCGGAATGGAATGAAATGTTAACAAAAAATAATTAAGACATATGTCAAATTCTTTATAAATTCATTTGTTCTCTTAACACATTATATAGAATTAAATCAATACAAGAATCAATACAAGAATTAATATGCCGAATTTTTTTTATTATTTTTCAATTGTTGATTGTTTTTTAAAAATATTATGCGATACATTTCACGGGTGGAATAATTTATTTTGACAATTTTTTCTCAAAAAAACACTTATTATAGTTTAATTTTTCGTCCTACATTTTTTTTTATTTTATCACCTACATTCACATTGACTGCTCTATATAAATACCATACAATACAAAATAAATTTTTGAATAAAAAATTATTTACAATATATTTATTTATATATGGTTAAATTTGAATTTCCTGTTCTATTCTGTATAATGAGTATATATTTAATTTAAAAATAAAAATGCATATTTCATTGAACATTAAAAAAATGCGTATATTAGTTTTGTTATCCACACCACATAAACTATAAAAAGGTATATTTCAACATGACTTATTTTTGATAGATTATTTCTATTGTATCCTAAAAATATTTCCAAATACATATAATTAATCAACCGCATATTTAACATAATATATATATATAAAATGGATATTGTAACATTCTGTTCATTTATTTTCTATCTATGGGTGAAGAAAATTGTACGGAAAAACAAATTATGGGATAAAAAAAATTATGTTAAAAAAATATTAATAAGGAAAAATGGTAATAATTAAAAAGGATGGGGTAATAAATAAAATCGATAATGACCTGGATGACCAACTCACACATTGGAGATGAAGGTTTTTATTGAAACGAAATTGTAAACAATAATATAAGGAATAAATTCTATATATTCTATACACAAATACAAAATTTATTTTATGAAATTTTTCATTGTTTTTCAAATATACTACAAATATATACAACATAACATATATTGACCTTTTAAGTTCAAAAAACGTAAAATTTTATTTGCTATATATATATGACTTATATTACATATAAATAAATAACCGAGCTTTAATTTTAGCAAATAATTGTATTTGTTATGTATATTTGTTAATTATACAAATTTGTGTGCTGATAAGTGAATTGATATTCACATTAAATAAAGGGTGATTTTTTAGCTATTATCATTTTGGCTATTATGATTGGTTTAAACAGCTGACGCACGTTTCGTGGTTTGTTTCACTGTCAAACATCTTCAGTTTGGTCTATAATTTAACCATGAATCGTCTTACAAACGAACAACGCTTGCAAATTATTGAATTTTATTATCAAAATGTGTGCTATGTTAAGAAAGTTCATCGCGTTGCGAAATTGTGTTCAGCGACGAAGCTCATGCCATTGGCTCAATGGGTACGTAAATAAGCAGAATTGTCTATTTTGGAGTGAATATCAGCCAGAAGCATTGCAACAGCATTTGCCAATGCATCCAGAAAAATTCACAGTTTGTTGCGGTTTATGGGCTGGTGGCATCATTGGACCACCGTACTTCTTCAAAGATGATGCGAATCGTAATGTAACTGTGAATGGTGAGCGCTACCGTGAGATGATATCTAACTTTTTTTTGCCCAAAATGCAAGAGCTTGACTTGCATGACATGTGGTTTCAACAAGACGGTGCCACACATGCCACACAGCACGCACAACAATGGACGAGGCGAGAGGCGAGTTCGGTGAACATTTTATTTCACGTTCGGGACAGGTTAATTGGCCGCCTAGATCGTGCGATTTAACGCCTTTAGACTTTGTTTTGTGAGGCTATGTTAAAGCTCATGTTTATATATACAAGCTCGCTTAAATTAGCTCGCATTGGAAGACAACATTGAAGCATTTATTCGTGAGATACCGGCCGAAATGTTGGAAAGAGTATGCTAAAATTGGACTAAGCGGATGGACCATTTGAGGCGCAGTCAAGGTCAACATTTGCATGAAATAATCTTCAAACTTTAAATTATATGGACCGTACTATCGATTCAAATAAAGATTTCATGCATTTTTCTGAATGGTATGTGTTTTTTTTTGAAAAACTTTCATATAGCTGTTAAAAAGTCACCCTTTTTTCACTATACAGTAAAAATCCTCCAAGTGGGAACTCCGCAATAATTCGTTTTAGCCGGCAATATAGGAAAGTTGAAAATCTCCATCATGAATGGATTTCACGGGATTTGAAAATCTTAAGGGGGAAAACTCCTTTAAAGAAATCTCTTCTCTCTATAAACAAATCTTTAATCAATCGCAATAATACATTAAAAAAGTGGAAAATTTCAATATTTTCAGTTATTTAGAAGTGAGAGACGGCGAAAAAAAAAATCCTCCAACCCGTTAAAATGTTAGTGGTCCGTTATATTGAGATTCCGGCTTAGAGGATTTTCACTGTATATATATTTTTATTTTTTTTTCAACTTTGAAACGAATGAATTTTATTATCATCATTATTATTGTTATTATTATTACAACAAATTACAATATTTAAAATACGAATATATATGTACGAGAATTGATCGTATATATTTTATCTATACATAAATAAACAACAAACAACAATTATACTATTAATTTAATTAATTTAAATTATCATAATTCCTCTCTATATATAGAATAGATTATTAACGTTCCAATTTATTTATTTTCATATATATTTATTCAAATGCGGTTTAAAGTTAGTTAGTTAGTGCGGTTATATATACTTCAAAACTATTGTACAATTGTATATATATTTCATATATGTATGAATAAGAAAAACTAAATTACTAAATACCACTTTAAATTGTATATAAATAGTTAGTTTAAATTATGTTTAGAGTTCAACGATTTTTTGAATGTAACTTAATTTCCAAAATTATACACACTTTTTAAAAACATAAATTCTTATTTTAAAAGAAAATACCAAAAATTTCTTTCTTTTTGTTTTTTTAAACGAAATTTAAATGAAAACCAACAGAAATTTATTTATAGTTTGTTGGAAAAATAACCATATTTAAATACATTCATATAAATCGTTTGTTGAGATGATGTGAGATGAGATGATCACCTACTACAAACAACAACAACAACAACAACAACAACACAATAAACAAAAACAAAAACAACACACTTAAATCTGTTTATGTAATACTTATAATAATAATATATACAAAGTGTAATATTAAAATAACATAATGCGCGGTTGTGTGTACAAAGTGCACACAATAATAAACACAAATTTCTATCTATATATATATACATATAAATATGGTTTAATGCAAGTTTATATATTAAATACAAAAAATGATATGAAAATTATGCAAATCTAAAAATATTCCAAATCAAAATTGTATTATTAAATAAATTTTAAACAATAATAATTAAATATATGAACGGAACGATATCGCACACGCACACGATATGGTTTGGAATATATAATACACAAAAAAAAAACCAGAAATTTGGTTTAATTTGAATCAAGCGAATATTAACTTAATAAAATATAATAAAATAAAAAAAAAACACGATAAAAATATATCAATTTTTAACTTAAAATTAGTATATTTTTATTTAAATTCACATATTTATTATAATTTATTTTTTTTTCATTTTCCATACAGATTATGTCATAAAAAAAAATTCAAATAAATTATCGCACAAAAGTAATATTTATTTTTTTTTTTTGTAATGAACCACATAAAGTCTTTTACCATGAAAATATATAGTAAAATATGCAATTGATAAAGTTATATATTATATTGTTTATCCCGGCACCGTACAAATTTTTTTTCTATATAAATAATAACTAATTTTTTTTAATTATTCTCTATACACAGAGATTTGATTAATAAAATTAAAAATTAAAAAACAAAACCAAAAAAAAAAAAAAAAAACACGATGCTGATAGAGATAAATTATATTTAATACTATTTTTGTATTGCAATAGTACAACAATTACAAGCCTCATAATTTTTCAAAATAAAAATATAAATATATAGACGTCTGTCTATATATATAAAATATATTGTTTATATATATATATTCTAAATCTATATAGGTTTTTATTTATCCATACATTAAAATATATATTATTATTACCCGTTTTTGTCTCATTTTATATGTGTCTATACACCAGCGATTATTAGTCGATAGTAATATACTAGTGCCAATGAATATGAATACAATATATTATAAAGTCTTGAGTTTAAATATACTATGTATATAGAAATATCCATTATTATTATTATCGTCATATTTATATATACGAGTTGTGTCGTTTTTATAGTAATTCAAAATAATAATAATAAAAAAAAAATACAATCAAAAACCAAGTACTTGTAAATTATAAATATATATTTATTTTATTGTTTTTTTTTTTTTGTTTTGTTGTTAGTAAAAAAATTTATTTAGCAAATACTTTTTATATATCGTCGTCATATGTCGTAAAATATTTAGTTATAGAAATATATAATAAATAATATGAATATGAATATGAACAACAATGAGTGAGTGCTAAATGATATACTTTAATATCACATATTAACTATATATATATATATATATATATATACATTTTTAGTTAGTAATTTTCTATTGTTGTTTTTCCTATACAATTTTACATAATTCGCATTTAAAGTATGTGGGTATATAATATTTTAGATGAGCGATTAGATGCATCGTCATCATCATCACCATGTTCATAGTAAGCATATATACAAAACATTAAATATACATAAATTTTTATCTATATATGAAACAAAAGTCAAGAACGATAAATAATTGTCATATATAAAGGGTGATTTTTTAGCTATTATCTTTTTGGCAACACTGGTTTAAACAGCTGACGGACGTTTCGTGTTTTGTTTCACTGTCAAACATCTTCAATTTTGTCTATAATTTAACCATGAATCGTCTTACAAACAAACAACGCTTGCAAATTATTCAATTTTATTAAATTCAAAATGCGTGCTCTGTTAAGAAAGTTCATCGCGTTGCGAAATTGTGTTCAGCGACGAAGCTCATGCCATTGGCTCAATGGGTACGTAAATAAACAGAATTGATTGTCGATTTTGGAGTGAAT
The DNA here is from genome assembly GCA_958336335.1 of Dilophus febrilis. Taxonomy (NCBI): domain Eukaryota; kingdom Metazoa; phylum Arthropoda; class Insecta; order Diptera; family Bibionidae; genus Dilophus; species Dilophus febrilis. Next base: position 3,900,056 of record OY284469.1, on the reverse strand, counting down.
ATCAGCCAGAAACATTGCAACAGCTATCAATGCAATATCCAGAAAAAGTCACAGTTTGGTGCGGTGGCATCATTGTACCGTACCTCTTCAAAGATGATGCGAATCGTAACGTAACTGTGTGAAGGGTGAGCGCTACCGTGAGATGATATCCAACTTTTTTTTGCCATGCAAAAATGCAAGAGCTTGACTTGCATGACATGTGGTTTCAACAAAACGGTGCCACACATGCCACACAGCACGCGCAACAATGGACTTATTGAGAGGCGGTGAACATTCGGTCAACATTTTATTTCACGTTCGGGACCGGTCAATTGGCCACCTAGATCGTGCGATTTAACACCTTTAGACTATTTTTTGTGTGGCTATGTTAAAGCTCACGTCTATCTATACAGACAAGCCCGCTTCACGCATTGACGCATTGGAAGACAACATTGAAGCATTTATTCGTGAGATACCGGCCGAAATGTTGGAAAGAGTATGCTAAAATTGGACTAAGCGGATGGACCATTTGAGGCGCAGTCAAGGCAGTCAACATGATTATTTATTTGCATTATTTATTTGCATGAAATAATCTTCAAACATTAAATTATATGGACCGTACTATCGATTCAAATAAAGATTTCATGCATTTTTCTGAATTGTATGTGTTTTTTTTTTTTGAAAAACTTTCCTATAGCTCTTAAAAAATCACCCTTTACAAGATAATAATATATTTATTTATATTATATTTTGAAGCCCATTTCAAAACGGCAGCTAAATTATTTAGTATTTTTTTTTATTATATAGTTAGAAAACCGACTTGAAACAATAATGTTAATAATAATTATAATAAAATAACTGTAGATTTCAATTATGCTTATCTGATTTTCTGAATAACCAAGTTTTGTCATTAAGAAATTCATCAATTTATTCTATTTAACTTTTCAACAAAATTTACAAGGGATGGGATTGAACGAAGGAACGGGGATCAATCCCACTTTCGAACAAAATCTTATATATTTAAATTTCATTTAAAAGGCTATTTAATAGTTTTTGAATTATCGTACAAAAGAGCACATATGGAGGTTCGGACAGACAAATTGGTTTTGAATAAGACATTTTTCTATATATGAAAATGGTCTTAAAAAAAAATCATTTATAAAACAATCTATAGATTAAGGGGGGCTTTATCGCTATTTTCATCTTCACGATGGTCACACTTGAACCTATATATTTTACTGTTCACGGCTTTCCTATATAGTTAGAGTAACGTCGCCAGGGCAGGATTTACCTTCCGCTCTCTACGCAACCACTTTATAATGTTTGGCATATAATCTTATAATGTTGCTAAAAATATCTTAAAACGCGAAAAACTTGATTTTTAGAGGATTCTTGTATGGCGCGCGTAAGAGCTGGGTCGATTGGGCTCATTTACGAACTCAGTCTTTCTTTTAAGGAAACACACAATCTGAAGAAATTAGCTCGATATAGCTTGTTCCGTGGCGGGACCATCCGCTGGACGGGATTTTTTCCGTGTTTTTGGGCTCGAGCTAGTTGGAAATGTCTCAAAAAGTGATGTAAGAATTTTCTTACCATGACGAAACCAATACTAAACCCTTACCAGACCGGCAACCAAGTGATTATTGAATATAAACAAATAAAGTATAATTTATCATAAAAATTATCATTTTATATCTTTACTCTATACAATAAACATTTTAATATGTCATTATCATTATTTCTGCTCACCTCCAAAAGATTATATACGCACAGTGATGAATTATTTATATTTATATATATTAAGCACTTTATTTTGTTATCAACATTGCTAGAAAAATTGATAAACTTATTATAACAATATAAATAACAGACATTCGGTAAACATAATAATAAAAAAAAAACAGATGTTATTTCGCATTATTTATACGAAATACGAAATACAAATATACAAAAAAAAAATGTATTAAAATTTTCCACATAGTCGTAATTATAATTTATATGAAAATATCAATACAATTAATATTTATATAATATTATTATACATTTATAAAATATATACATAGATATTAATTTGCAATTTATCGCAATGATGATATTTTGAATTTATTTATTGTTGTTTCTCGAGAATAAAGCTGAATAAGATGATGTAATTGATAGTGTACAAATTACAATTTACAGGTAAAAAAAAAAAAATTATAAAATAGAAAAAAAAAATAATATAAATAAATTACATTGAATAGATAATTTATTTATTTCAATAGTATTCATTCATTCATAGATTTCCCATTAAAATGCAATTATATATACATTAAATACAAATAAAATCATTATAATTAAAAAAAAAAAAAAAACAATGATCAATTCATTATCATTATATATATATATATATATAAATAGAAAATTATTTATAAACATACCAATTGTAAAAAAATTTTCATTTACATAAAATACCGATGATGATGATGATGATGATGCATAAGAAAAATCTTTTTTTATAATTAATTGATTATTTTTATTCGAACAGCATATATTTTTTAATGATAAAAACATTTTAGTTTTTTTTCCTTTAATTTTGTATTTTATAATAACGTTCACTCAAATCAATATATAATATAATTTAATTTTTTTTTATTTATTCTTATCGCATTAATTTAATTTTATTTATATTGCATAAATATTTTATTTATATGATTAATGTTATTGTTTTTTTCTTTATAAAACTTGCGAAAAATATTTCATTGTTATTTTTTTAATTTTTTTTTCGATAATATAAAATTAATAATAATAATATTTTTATTTTTTTTTAATCTTAATTGATATCAAATATTTACAAATATAAAAAAAATAAAAATTTAATGTAAATTCACTGATAAAACAAAATAAATTCGTATACGTAGTATAGTAAAAAAAAACACACTAAACACAATTATACAATTGGAATGATTTTTTAACGATAAAACCGCATTTAAAAGTAAATTATTATATTTTTTTTTTAACATAATAATTATTGAAAATTAAAATTTTTTTGGTGTAACAAAAAGTTGATAATAAAATTAATTGGTTATTATATTTTTTTTATCAAAATATTTTTTTGTTTTGTAAGCCGCCCGATCGATATATACAGACACACAATAAACAATTGTGCTAATAATTAATAATAAAAATAATATTCATCATAATATTTCGTCACGAAATACTTTATAAAAAAAAAAAAAAAACAACGAAATATTTGATAGGAATATTAATAAAAAAAAAAAAAAAAACATAATTAAAATATATTATAATACAAAATGAAATGATGATAAATATATTGTTGTTTTTTTTTTCTGAATAGGGTAACCCTCCATGATTATATAGAAAATAAATTAATAAAATACACCTTTTAATTAGCATAAAAATAGAAGAATTTTTAGAAGAAAGTGTAATAAATCATGCTTTTTTTAAACAGAGTCTTCTTTCTTTTGTTGATTTCATAATTTGCTATTTTTTATGCGATCTCGATAATTATACATAGACTTAAGAACCAATCCGTATATATATTGGGACCTTGCATTAAAAATGTCGATTTTTTGGCTTGAAAATGACATTTGACAATTGGCTTGAAAATTACATTTATTTGTATAACAAAATGATTGAGTACATTAACCAATATATTGCCCATCGTTAGCTATGACTTCCTCCCATCTTTTAGGAAATTTCTTGATTCCTCGTTTGAAGAACTCCTCATCTTTTGTCCCAATCCATTTATCGACCCATTTTCGCACTTCTTCAGCATTTCAAAAGCGTACATCTGTCAGGCTGACCTGCACATTGATCTGAACAAATGGTAATCAGAAGGAGCAAGGTCTGGAGAGTACGGGGGATGATCAAGATGATCCCAACCGAGCCTCTTTATTTTTTCCTTAACCAAATGTTTGCACGATGTGGTCTGGTGGCATTGTCATCGTGCATTATGCACTTTGTGGTGTTTTCGAGCTATCAATGGTCGTTTTTCGTTCAATTTCTTTGCCAATTCGCCCGCAGTTGTCGTCGATAGCGATCAGATGTAACCGTTTCATTTGGTTTTACCAGCTCATAATACACGCGACACCCTTCTGATCCCACCAAATGCACAGCATATAAGCTTCTGGCAATGAATATCGCGTTTTATGGTTGTGAAGTTGATGATTGGCCGGGATCAACATATGATGCTTTACGTTTAGGATTATCGTAATACACCCACTTTTCATCGCCAGTGACAATTCAACTAAAAAAACTACGTTGTTTAGATGTTTATGCGGCATGCATCGATTCGTGCTTTAAGTTGATTTTCATTCAGTTGATGTGGGACCCATTTTCCTAGCGTTTTGATCTTTCCCATTGAATGTCAACCTTTTTAGAAATGGTAGAGGCTACATCTACATTCAACTCTAATACAAGCTCTTGTTGCGTTCGACACGACGACTTTTCATCCAAAAATGCCTGCAATTCTTCGTCTTGAAATTCGTCTTTGGCTGGCCTTGCCGTTATTTGTCTTCCACTTCAAAATCACCACTTCTGCACTGTTGCAAACCACTGTTCACAAGTTTTTTTAAGTTGGATCATGTTCACCGTAAGCTTCTACCAACAATCGATAACTTTCAGCAGCGGTTTTCTTCAAATTAAAAAAAAAGTTATTAAACTTCCCCACTGTTTGTTTAATGTTTAATGGAATTCAAATCTATACAACTTTAAAGTTTTATCACAATTTGAAGTTACTTTTTTATTTTTTATTACCAACTCAACCACACAGAAATTGATATATAGACATTTTAAAAGCGAATCACCTTTTATGTCTTAATTATAAAGAAAACATTTTTTTTTAATTTTATTTTAATTATGCATTACCTTTTATAATATTATCAGACGCATATTTAATATTGTAACAATACCATTTATGTAAAATTTATTATATTATATTATTATTAATAATAATATATTCAATGCTTATACATACAAAAACCATATACATATATTGATAAATGATATATAAATCCATGAAACGTATAGATAGATTTTAATAATAAAAAATATAGAGTTCAATTACTATCAACTCTTGTCGGAGTATCAATATCACATCATAATATTGTTTTTATTTTTGTGGTTTTTTTTTTTCATTTTCTTATTTCTTATTGTGTGTTGTGTGTGAGTAGAATTTTAGAATTAATATTAAAAAAAATATTAGTATATCTATATATTAATTAATCGAAATTCAAAAAAATTTTTCAATAAAAAATATATATCTAATATAATTTCCAAATAAGATTAGTTGTTTTTTTGGGTTCAATAACATTCTGTATTTGAATATATATAAATGTATAAGGAAATTTAAAAAAAAAAAAAGTAGAAATTATCATATATACGTTTAAGACCAGTCAGATTCAGTCAAATATAAATATTGCTGTCAATCTTTTAAAAGATTTTTTTTTGATTTTGTAGGCAAAAAACAAAACAAAACAGTTCGGTATATATTTGAGAATTCATTTTCGGAAAACTTAATAACAATTTTCTATTCTAAACGAATATTGAATTTATTTAAATTTATATTTAATTTTACCTGATACAATAATAATAATAATAATAATAATCTGCATATAATATTTCTATTTAAATATATTTTATTATAATGATATTTTATACATGTATGTGTAGGTAGGTGTAGAGATACTTAAATATGTTGTTTTTTTTTTAAATATATATAATATTGTTGAAAAATTTATTAAATTATACTACAGAAACCTGACGTTGAATATTTTATTGGTATATACAGAATTTCATTTTCAAAACAAACACACAAATTATGCATATAGAAATTTTTTTCAATATACTGGATGGTATAATAACCATAATTAATGCGATGCTAATATCAACAATATTAAAGTTCATTTTTTACTCCTCAGTTTAGTAACCTCAAACACGAATTTTAATAATATTCAGTGGATATTCAAGACAATTTCACAAAGACAATTTTTCTCCGATCTCCGGGCAATAAACCAAGAAATCCCATCGAAATGGATTAGCCTTTAAGGCGACCCAACCATCCTGTACATTCCTATTTATAAAATGTTGATAAATGCACAGGTGTTTTTACGTTTTACTTATTAAGATTATTATTATTATTATTATTATATTATTGAAAAACAAACATAAGAATTGTTATTGAAAAAAATTAAAACAAGAAAAATATATTCTTTTAGAAGAATAAATTACTTAAAAAAAATTCTCTACAAAATATGAATATTAAACAATCAAATGACCACTGAAACCAATCGTTTATTAAATATCAGATCTGAATGTAGCTCAATGTTAAAATTTGTCAATTGTCAATTGTAAAATACCATTTAAAATGTTTCTTGAGGTAAATGATATTTAATATTACCTTTTAGATTAGATTATTTTTAATCACACAACACAATCACCATTCCAATAAAATGTCATTTGGAACAATTTGTCATTTTATTATCATACATATAGCAGTATGATGCAAGTAATAATAATAATAATAATAAGTGAAATATTTTATGTTCTTTTTTAATGCCCTAATGATTACGTATTTATACACTTTCTTACATAACTATATATAAATAAATCCACTTAAAGGGAAAAGGTTTTTTGTATACCATAAACCATTGAATTTTATTTAAGGTTTTCAATGATTCAAATCAAACCCATTATTGTCATTTCGATTTAAATTCTGGATATTTTAAAGAATTATGAGGGAACAAAAGCAGAACATAATATGTATTTGATGGTTGTTACAATGTCTTGTGTAGCCTTTCGTAAGTTATACAGAATTATACAGAATTTCCTTAAGGAAAAATTATACAGAATTTCCTTAAGGAAAAATTATACAGAATTTCCTTAAGGAAAAATTATACAGAATTTCCTTAAGGAAAAATTATACAGAATTTTCTTAAGGAAAAATTATACAGAATTTCCTTAAGGAAAAATTATACAGAATTTCCTTAAGGAAAAATTATACAGAATTTCCTTAAGAACAATATATGAGGGAATCTAATAATCAAAATACCAAGTATTTTAAAGAAAACGAAGAAATTTGATTTTGTAAACATTTTCCATAAAAATATATGAAATTCCTTGAAAACTCTTCTATTCTTAATAATAGTTTTGTCACCTAGAGTGTAATAAAAATTAAATTTAAAATAAACTTATATTGCAACGATTATATGGCGCTTATGAATATGATGAAAATAAAATAAATTTGATATCATTTTCAAATATAAATTTATTTTTATGCAACTTTACTTTTGTATATGTAAATAAAATACCTTTGATGAATGGCTCCGAATAGCAGACAAAACAAAACGACATAAATGTAAAATGATATGGCTTTTTTTTATATAAAAACAATAAAATTCATTGTTATATTTTATTTTAAATATATAAATTATGTAATATCATTCTGTTATTATAACACATTTGGTACAAAAAAAATTAACCAACCAACAATTCATTTAATACTATATAAATAAAATATATATTAAACAATAGAGGATATAGAAATGATTTCTAAATTAAACTAAATTAAAATAAAAAAAAAAAAAAACAAAATACCAATAAAAATTGATTAATTTTTAGAGCAATGCGTAAGATATACCGCCGTCACAAAATAAGAATTGTTTTTAAAACAGGAAAATTGCATTACAATTACAAAACAAAAAAATCTCTATCAAACCAAATATTGTGGTTGTTTATTTTCATTAGGATTTTAATCATTATGAAATTGAAATTTGCATATACGCAACGTTATCATATATTAATAATAATAATTTCTGTTATTTGATATTCCATTTTAAAATAAAAAACTTAATTCGTTTTATTCAATTACATAACATTTTTCAATTATGTGAAATTTTGTGTTAATGCAAGAAAAATATACAATTCTAGTTTTTATTACTTCAACAAACGATCTGTATTTTTATATATGACCTCCCGTCGTACAGAATATTATATCATATTATATAAAATATTACAAATATGTGAATTTTATCAAAAAATATATATATATTTAAAAATGAAAGACAATGGTATTTTTTTTTCTCACAATTTATTTATTTTCCTTATTATTTGATGATGGAATTTTCAAATATTTTGCTTTTTTTTTTGAAAATAATAAAATTAATAATTCAAATGAATCAAATCTAAATTAATATTAATTTTATAGAAACTACAAAAATAACTATACAATATCAGTTCATATATAATTATAATGAATTTAAGTGATTGATGAGATGACAACAATACTAAATTAACTTGTATTATTTGTTACAGGAGATTCAATAAGAATTGTATCACTGGAACTAACACCACTAACCGTATTAATTGGTGTTAAAAAATATGCTGTTTGTTTGGCAAATGATGCTGATGATGATGCAGATGATTGATTAACATTAACAATATTTGAATTCATCATTGTGGTAGATTCCAAGTATTTATTTAATGGTACAGGTGTCAATACATACGATTGTTTATTATTTGGTAATTGATTTAATGGTATTTTTTGAGTATCGTCAATTGTTACCGGATCAATTTCTTCATCACCATCATTATTAACATCATATATTAAAATATCATTTAATTTTGTTGGATTTTCATCAATTTGTTTTGTTGGCATACACTTTTTTCTTTTCTTATTCAATACAATAGTTTTTGTTTGTGATGATTTCGAATTTATATTCATTTTATGACGATTATTATTATCTTTTAACATTTTATTACTAATATTATTATTATTATTATTATTATTAAAATTACTACTATTAATATTACTGGTAATACTTTGATCGATATTTTTCGATGGTACAAATTTAACATTTGGAAATTGTTTATTCATAAAATGTCTAAACGTTGGATAACCCATAATTTTCTCCGGATTATTTTCATTCATCATTGAATTTCGATGATCATTTTTATGGAAATTCTCTTTGAATTTATTATAAACACTTGATCGGGTTTCACCGGGCACAATAATATTACGATTTAAATCATTACATTTTATGTTTAACATTGATTTAACAAATTGATCGGCACATTTATACATATTCAATGAGAATGTATTATGTGGTTTTTTACCAATATTACCATGAACCCGTGGTGTTACACCATTTATCATAACATGTTGTCGTATACACTTTAAATGGTATATTGTTAAATTTTCAAAAAATAAAAATGCATCTAAACAGACTTTTTTCCCTTGAAAATTGTAAGAGGCACGTTGACGTTGACGTTCCTTATTGCGACGGGTACGTTTACGAAAGGCTACACAAGACATTGTAACACCCATCAAATACATATCATGTTCTTCTTTTGTTAATTCGGCAATGTTTAAACGATGACGATATACATTGTCCACGGATAAACCATTAAAACAATTTTCCGTACAATCACAACCACGTTCAAAACGTTCCGTAACAGCTTCACATGTATTTTCCGTATCACTTGTTGATTGTTCATCGGATGATACCGACGATGGTAATTCTGTTTTCATAATAGATTTTATATTTTTTTGTTTTCGTTTTACACCACTTTTATTATACGTTTTTGTAATATCCTCACCATCATCATTATTATTATTATTATTATTATTATCATTATTATAATTATTATTTAACATTAATTTTCTATCATTCAAAAATGGATTGGTAGTATCTTGTGGATCTGTACTTTCAACATCAATCGTATCTGATTGGCTATCATCATTCTATTTTGAACAAAAAACTTAAAATTATTTTTATTTTATTCGATAAACGCAGTTTCATTCATTCACAACTTACATCAATATCATCCACATCAATTTCATCTTGAATAGTTGTTGGTTTCAAATTTCCATCATTGTCATCCGAATTTACGGATACATGCCATTTTATACTTTTATTACCACTTGTTATTATTTGTACATTATCATTTGACAGCAATTTTGGTTGATTAATTCTTTCCACGGATAATAAAGAATGTAAAACTTCACTAGCCTCTTTTTCAGCCTCAGCTGTAATTGTTGTTGATAATGCTGCTGTTGTTGTAGAATTTGTTGTTGTTGTTGTTGTTATTGTTCTTTCTTTGTTGGACATCTAAAATATAATGGCACACATAATTTTATAACAAATTTTTCCCAATAAATATATTAAATTTGTTTCACTTATTGAATAAAGCCCCCAATTATAATTTAACATTAATTTAAAAATAATAACAAAAAAAAAAACAAATTTTTTTATTATTATTATTATTATCATTTCATAATCATAAAAAAAAAAATGTTAATAAAGTCGAATTTTCCATGAAAAAACAATCAAATGGCTGACAAAATTCAACCATAATAACATTGGAAAATTTCATTTTTAACTTACCTTTATTAATATTTATGAAATAATTCCGGACAAATATTCATATAAATTCGATTCTAAATAAATAACTGTATATTTTAATTAAATTTAAATAAAAGATTTTTAATAATTTATTTAATTAATTATATAAAAAATGTGAATTTTATCAATGTCTATAAAACACTATACAAAAATTTTAAAAAGAAAAAAATTTAATTTATATTATTTTCTTTCACTTAACAATTCCAACAAAAAAAATAAAAAAATAAAACAACTCTACTCTACAACAACAGTTTAAATGCAATGGTAAAAGAAGTAAACGATATAAACACGAATATTTCACTATAAACATTTTCCAAACACAAAAGTAGCTTTTTCTCTCTTTCTTTCAGCTTATAAATATATATATTTTTCCTTTACTCTATCGTATAATTTTCCGATTTGTTATGAAGCGAGATAAAGCTACTTTTAAATTAAAACAAAAAAATTCATTGGAATTGAAACATTGGAATAATAAGAAAGAATAGATTTATAAATATTTGGTATAGAAAGAAAGAAATTGACTGGAAATTAACAAAGTCCTCTATCTGACTTTATCTTTATTTACCTGTAAAATATTAAATAAAATAAATGTAAACAAATATGTAAACAAAAATATACTTTTTTTTGCTATAATATTACTTTGTGAGATACAATGCAATGAGGAATAAAAATTGTATACAAAAACAATAACAAAACAACACTATTAATCCATTTAACAATTCATTGAATCGGTTCTCATCCATCTCAAAAAGAAAAATGCAAATTCTAAATATTTCAAAATGCAATTTTATTTTTTTTTTTTAATTTAATTGCAATTTACAAAATAATACACATAAATAATAATTAATAATAATAATAAGTTTATGGAGCAGAATTGCAAAAAAAAAAAAAAAAATGTAATGCATATTTGATTTATTATGTGCATATAAATACAAATATTATAATGCAATTGTAATTATTCGTTATAATAGAAATTATTATGAAAATAATTTAAATTATAAAATTTCTTTGATCTGTACAATTTCTTTGATTGCATGCATATTGTAATAATAAATAAAACATAGTAAAAAATACAATCTAAATCGAATAGGTCAGTCAAATAATCAAAGGCGGTTCTAAAGAAATGGTTGTAATGGTACAAAGAAAACTTAACATTTTGTAGTGGGTTTTTTTATATAAAAAATTGGCAATGATATCTACCAATATGTATCAATGATATTATACAGAATTTCCTTAAGAAAATTATATAGAATTTCCTTAAGAAAATTATATAGAATTTCCTTAAGAAAATTATATAGAATTTCCTTAAGAAAATTATACAGAATTTCCTTAAGAAAATTATACAGAATTTCCTTAAGAAAATTATACAGAATTTCCTTAAGAAAATTATACAGAATTTCCTTAAGAAAATTATACAGAATTTCCTTAAGAAAATTATACAGAATTTCCTTAAGAAAATTATACAGAATTTCCTTAAGAAAATTATACAGAATTTCCTTAAGAAAATTATACAGAATTTCCTTAAGAAAATTATACAGAATTTCCTTAAGAAAATTATACAAAATTTCCTCTAGTAAATTATACAGAATTTCCTTTAGTAAATTATACAGAATTTCCTTTAGTAAATTATACAGAATTTCCTCCAGTAAATTATACAGAATTTCCTTCAAAAAATTATTCAGAATTTCCTTAAGAAGGCAATTATACAGAATTTCCTTAAGAAGGCAATTATACAGAATTTCCTTAAGAAGGCAATTATACAGAATTTCCTTAAGAAGGCAATTATACAGAATTTCCTTAAGAAGGCAATTATACAGAATTTCCTTAAGAAGGCAATTATACAGAATTTCCTTAAGAAGGCAATTACACAGAATTTCCTTAAGGCAATTACACAGAATTTCCTTAAGGCAATTACACAGAATTTTCTTAAGAAAATTATACAGAATTTCCTAAAGTAAATTATACAGAATTTCTTTAAGAAAATTATACAGAATTTCCTTAAGAAGGCAATTATACAGAATTTCCTTAAGAAAATTATACAGAATTTCCTTAAGAAGGCAATTATACAGAATTTCCTTAAGAAGGCAATTATACAGAATTTCCTTAAGAAGGCAATTATACAGAATTTCTTTAAGAAAATTATACAGAATTTCCTCCAGTAAATTATACAGAATTTCCTCCAGTAAATTATACAGAATTTCCTCCAGTAAATTATACAGAATTTCCTCCAGTAAATTATACAGAATTTCCTTAAGAAGGCAATTATACAGAATTTCCTTAAGAAGGCAATTATACAGAATTTCCTTAAGAAGGCAATTATACAGAATTTCCTTAAGAAGGCAATTATACAGAATTTCCTTAAGAAGGCAATTATACAGAATTTCTTTAAGAAAATTATACAGAATTTCCTCCAGTAAATTATACAGAATTTCCTCCAGTAAATTATACAGAATTTCCTTAAGAAGGCAATTATACAGAATTTCCTTAAGAAGGCAATTATACAGAATTTCCTTAAGAAGGCAATTATACAGAATTTCCTTAAGAAGGCAATTATACAGAATTTCCTTAAGAAGGCAATTATACAGAATTTCCTTAAGAAGGCAATTATACAGAATTTCCTTAAGAAAATTATAAAGAATTTCCTTAAGAAAATTATACAGAATTACCTCTAGTAAATTATGCAGAAATTCCTGTAGTAAATTATACAGAATTTCCTCCAGTAAATTATACAGAATTTCCTTAAAAAGGCAATTATAATTTCCTTAAGAAGGCAATTATACAGAATTTCCTTAAGAAAATTATATAGAATTTCCTTAAGAAGGCAATTATACAGAATTTCCTTAAGAAGGCAATTATACAGAATTTCCTTAAAAAGGCAATTATACAGAATTTCCTTAAGAAAATTATATAGAATTTCCTTAAGAAAATTATAAAGAATTTCCTTAAGAAAATTAGGCAGAAATTCCTGTAGTAAATTATACAGAATTTCCTCCAGTAAATTATACCGAATTTCCTATAGTAAATTATACAGAATTTCCTAAAGAAAATTATACAGAATTTCCTATAGAAAATTATACAGAATTTCCTTAAGAACAATATACAGAATTTCCTTAAGGCAATTACACAGAATTTCCTTAAGGCAATTACACAGAATTTCCTTAAGGCAATTACACAGAATTTCCTTAAGGCAATTACACAGAATTTCCTTAAGGCAATTACACAGAATTTCCTTAAGGCAATTACACAGAATTTCCTTAAGGCAATTACACAGAATTTCCTTAAGGCAATTACACAGAATTTCCTTAAGGCAATTACACAGAATTTCCTTAAGGCAATTACACAGAATTTCCTTAAGGCAATTACACAGAATTTCCTTAAGGCAATTACACAGAATTTCCTTAAGAAAATTATACAGAATTATGAATTATTCCCGAAGAATTGCTCTTCGACGAAAGCGATACCTTTTTTGTTAAAATAAACCTCATAGCGTGAGTTTACCTGTTAAAAATTACAATGAAAAATTTACCGAAGCTTCATAATAATATAAAATTAAACCAACCGGTCACCAGAAGACAACTTATGTCCGTCTATATATACTGCATAAAAATTTATTTTATAATCAAAATCAAGGTAAAAATTAAATCAATAATTTCAACCACAATGATATGCAATCTATTTATATATATATATATAAAAATGTCTATAATATATATAAAAAAATCCATTTACATATATTAATATAATATATACCTGTGTATATTGATATTTACAATCTTATTTACATATCAATCATGTATTTGAAAAAAAAAAGTTTATACTAATAGAGAGGAGACCTACTAATAATATATATGTATATATGAATTAAAGAATTATTTACAAACAAAAAAAACTTTCCATCAATTTCAATGTCAATGTTCCAATTTTTCAATTTTTTCTATTATGTATATTCGTTTTGCTATATATATAGGAATTTATATGGATATATTATTTTATAAAATGATGAAGATATTATATTATAATACTTTAATGATATGTGAATTTTTATACCTTTATTTCTATCTATATTTCTTTCTATACTAATCAATAAACAATAAATAAATAATTTTTTATTTACCTTGTGCTATATTAATAAAGTAATAATAATAATAATAGTGATGATTTTTTTGGTAAATCGATTTTATTAAGACATTCAGAGTTTTTTTTTTGGTTTTAGGAAAACGCAATTATTTTCTATAGAAAAACAATTATAAAAAAAATAATTAAAAAAAAAAGTATATAAAAGAGCCAAATATATTAAATTACTTTTTATTTTTTTTTAATTTATATATTCATATAAATGTAAAATTAAAAACACCAAGAACGTGTCGTGTTGTATAATGAAAATAGAAAGATTATATTTTCAAACACCATCATATTATATAGTTATAAATGTATATTCTTAGCGTTCCACATGGTTAATTTCTAGGTGTATGAACTTTTTAAGTGTATATATACATATATACAGAGGTCAGTAATCTTTTTTTAATTTTAATTACACAATAAAATTATACCTATTGCAAATTATTATATATATAATATAAGTTATATAGTTTTGCAGTGGTCAAAAAGAATTTGTCATGTAATTTCTTAAATAAATAAAATCAATTTTTTATGTAATATAACATAACATAACTATATCACATCAATGATTTGTTAAATTGATCAAGATTCTACAATGGCCAGTAGAATGAATAAAATTATAATAGTTTTTTTTTTAATTTTGCATATGTTAAAAACATATTTTCGCAGCCCGTTGACTATATTTTATCGATCCCTTTCAACAACTACAAATGTTATAATCATTAAAAAAATAAATAAGTTCGTATGTTTTTTGTTCAATTCTGTAAAATGGTTTTCTCCATATCATCATCATAAAATATACACTTTTATTTATAAAAAATATAGAACTTTTTTTGTTTTGTTTCTTAATATTGTATATAAAAGAAGAAAGAATATTTTATGTGTGCCTTTTTATTTTGGTACTGTAAATATATCTATTAAGAAAGAATATTATTATTTTATATATATAATCATTTGTTGCGGTGTATCTAAAATTTTATTTGTTTCATATTAATGCTCTTTATGGTGTAATAAAAAAAAACAAAAAAATAAAGGAAAATTTTAAATGATTTCTTTGTCAATTTAACAACGAAGATGTTTTTCTTTTCCTATATATATATATATATATATATAATTATTTTTCTATATATAAATGTGTAAGAATATATATTCAATATAGAGAGAGGTGTAAATAATTTTTCCAAATGAATATATAAAAAATAATAATAATAATTAAATTTTATTTCAATGTGATTTTTAAATATAGAAATAAATTGATTTTTTTTTTTTAAACACGTATTATAAAAATTTGAACTGTGAACAGTTTCCAGGGTTTTTGTGTGATATAACTAAATAAATTTTTTTAATATAAAGGAAAAATATAATAATAAAAGGAATGGTGGAATGAGGTAAAATTTAAGGTAATGGTTTGGACAAAGATCAGGAAGGTTTTAATGGCAGAATTTCCTTAAGAAAATTACGCAAAATATCCTTTGGAAGGTAATGCAGAATTGCCTTTAGAACATTATATAGAATTTCCATAACTCAGCATCTCACTACAGATAATTTCTTTGTATATGTCCACTAGAAAATCATGCAGCATTTCCTTATACGTAAATTATACCAAATTGCACCAAATTGCCTATTGAAATACAAAATTTCCTCTAGTAAGTCATACAAAATCTCCTCTGGTAAATTCTACAGAATTTCCTCTTAAAATTATAGAAAATTACCTTAAGAAAATTATACAAAATTTCCTCCAGTAAATTATACAGAATTTCTCCTAGTAAATTATATAAAATTTCCTCTAGTAAATTATACCGAATTTCCTCTAGTAAATTATACCGAATTTCCTCTAGTAAATTATTCAGAATTTCCTTAAGAAAATTATTCAGAATTTCCTTAAGAAAATTATACAGAATTTCCTTAAGAAAATTATACAGAATTTCCTTAAACAAATTATACAGAATTTCCTTAAGAAAATTATACCGAAATTCATCTAGTAAATTGTAGAAAATTTCCTCCAGTAAATTATACAAAATTACCCCTAATAAATTATACAGAATTTCCTATTGTAAATTATAGAAAATTTCTTTTAAAGACCATGCAGAATTTCCTCTAGTAAATTATACAGAATTTCCTTTTATCTATCGTATGAATACAGTTAATAATTTCTGCATCTGTGTAGCTGCAGAAATATCCATTTATCCAAAGGAATTTATGTCCAAAATCCTTAAATTTACAGATGAAATATTCTTTTGTCGTTCTGTCCGCACATACTAGAACAAATATCAATATGAAATGGCTCTTTAAATCATTTCCATAAACAATTTATAAGAAATATAAAATTTATACTATAATATCCACTCTTATCATATATTATAAATGCAATATATACAATAAATACATTGCATATATGCTTAAGATTTTTTTTTTAAATTTATATTTCAATCATTTCAAATTCAGTTGTTTAATGCATTTGAGTTCAATGACATACATTTTAAAATGTATATATAATTAATATAATATTCGTAAAAAAAACTATAAATTGTTGTGAATATAGTCTTTCAAATTTTAATAAACAAATGTTTTAATTTTATACGGACGTTTTGTCATTGTTTTGAATTATGATACCGAAATCTTCTATATTATAAAATGATTCATTCTTTCCCATTGTTTGAGCTTGTATTTGTTGTTAAAAATATAAGAACTTTATTTGAAAAATAGAGATCTAATTATCTATTATAGAAGAACCTATTATATAGAATTTCCTCAATGGTTTATTCATAATCATAAGCAATAGAATCATAAGCATTAGACCTTATTTTAAGATTAGATCACCCTGTATTATATTACATTCATCAATTGGTTGTATAGTTTTATGAATGAATTGATTTTTCAATTTAATGTTTTTCGAATTTAATGTATTTTTTTTTGTATATCTATCTATCTATATCTTTATATATATGATACTTGATATTTAGTAGTTGTTTAGTTTATATATATACGAAAAAAAAAAATATGTTTTTGTTTATCTTAAAACATATATTCGTATATTTATATAAAATAAAGTTTTATGCATTTTGTTTTTTAAAATCTTATGAATAAATTAATTTAAGAAAACTCCAAAACAACTTCGTTTTGTATGTAGCATATCGCTTTTTTATGTATATAATTAATTGAAATAATGAATTTAAATTTGATAAAAATATATATAGTTAATTCTAATGGCAATCAAAAATGTGTATTTATTATTTTTGTTTGTATATGTTTGCATTTGATTTATTTTTAGAATATATAAAGATAAAATTACTAAAAAAATAATAATTATGAATATTTATTTATTTAATTTAGTAAATTTAATTCTATCTCGTTTTAGATAGATAAAAAATTCGTTTGTTGTCATAATTTTTTCTATAATTCATTCATAAAACGTTTTAATACTTTGTATATAAATTTAGATATGTGCGAGATATCGTAATTGCGTTGTGTGTTGTTGGTTGGTTGGTATATAAAAATATATACAAAAGAAAAATACACAAAATTACATTATTATATTGAATTAACTAAATAACTATACATATTTATCTATAGATGTATAATATCAATATTAAGATATTATTAATGAGAGCGATATCGACTAAATAAAATCTATATAACATACTATATATTTTGTTTATTCAATATGGGTATATCATAAAAAATCTTATGTGTTTGTATACCACTAATAATAATAATAATAATAATAATACAAATAATAAAATGATAATAATAATAATAATTTAATTAAAGTCCGCCCGTTAATTATCAGCAAATTCTGTTTTATTTTTTCTTGTACCACAACATCCCGTTTCCCATTTAGAAAAGATAGATAAATATAATACAATGTATATTAGAATCAGTAGCAATATTGTACATAGATATATATATAAGATATATGGTGAGATATATTATTAGTATATTGTTGGTATATATATAATAGAAATAAATGTTAATGAATATTATAGATGATTTTTGCAAAAGTTTGACTAACAGTGGATGACATAATTGCAATATTCCGGTCTCTTGTGGACAATTCCAATTGGAAAAATGGTAATAATAGAAATCAAATTATCATACATTGAATAATTGAATACAATTTAAAAGGAAAAGTGTTTTTGGAATAAAGCTAAAACAATCCAACATGCAAAACCTATATATCTATAATAATCTTTTAATATATGGTTTCTTAATTTTTTCCTTATACATGAAATCATTTTATAGGTATGAAATTCAATTAATATATTATATTATATATAGTATATAAGATTTGAACATGAACATGCGTTTGAAATTTGTCGTATATATTTTTTGCATATATACATATATTCAAATAGAATAAATGTCTGGTTATTTAGAACATAACATAGAAATTGTTTAAAGTAAAATAGGTTTCTTTATATAAATATATACATATATTACAATATATTGTATATAAAATTTTGCATTTTCCACTGCAAAATATCATAGATAAGTTATATTACGCTTATATGATGAAACCTTATACAATAATAAAGTACATATATTAGGTTGTCGAAAAAGTATTGATAATTTTTATAAATAGATGTCATTATAATTGAATATTTCAAGTAGTACTAATCTGATCAGGTAACACTAACATATGTTCGAAAGATGACATTTCGTAGATAAAAAAAAAAAAAAAAAAATTAAATTTGTTTAGTTATTTAAAAGTTGTAGTGCATTAAAGATGAGCGAAATTAGTGGTGAAAAAATTCGATACATTTTACAATTTTATTATGAAAAAGGTGAAAATGCAACGCGCAGGCACATGAACAAATTTGTGCAGTTTACGGTGAAGGAACTTTATCAAAATTATAACAGCCTATAGATGGTTTGCTCGATTTCGTTCCGGTAACTTTGATGTCAAAGATGCACCTCGTTCTGGTCGACCAATCACTGAAAAAGTCGATGAAATCATATCAATTATCAATTGAAGAAAATCGACACGTAAGCAGTCATGATATCGCTAAAGAACTAAACATCCATCACCAAACAGTTTTAAACCATTTGACAAAGGCTATGGATACAAGAAAAAGCTCGATGTTTGGGTACTACATGAATTAACACAAAACAATTTAATGAACCGAATTTCTATTTGCGAAACGCTGTTTAAAAGGAACGAAATCGAGTCATTTTTAAAGCGAATGATTACAGGTGATGAAAAATGGATCATATACGATAATAATGTACGAAAAAGATCGTGGTCCAGGTGAAGGGTGAAGCTCCTAAAAAACAGTAGCAAAACCTGGATTAACACCAAGAAAGGTAATGCTGTCTGTTTGGTGGGATTGGAAAGGAATCGTTCATTATGAATTACTAGCACCCGGTCATTGAACCATTGATTCCGATCTCTATTGTCAACAATTAACAAGATTGAAGCACGAGATTAAAAACAAAAAACGTCCAGAATTAATCAATCGAAAGGGTGTTGTGTTCCATCATGATAACGCCAGACCACACACATCTTTCGGCAGACTCGACAGAAACTGAGAGAGTTTGGCTGGGAAGTTTTAATGCATCAACCATATAGCCCGGACCTTGCACCTTCAGATTATCATTTGTTCCGGTCTCTGCAGAACTCCCTTAATGGTTTAAAATTAAATTCCGCAGAGGACTGCAAAATGCACTTGGATCAGTTTTTTGCCCAGAAAACACAGAAGTTCTACAGTGATGGGATAATGTCTTTACCAGAAAAATGGCAAAGGGTCATCGATCAAAACGGCGCGCATATTTGGTTTAATAAAGTTCATTTGAAAAAAATCGTTTGAATTTTGTAAAAAAAAAATTATCAATACTTTTTAGACAACCTAAATATATATTTTACGTAAGATAATCAATATTTAAAAGAAAGAAAAACTTTACATGAAAAATACATTCAATTTTACTATGTAAATATATAACTTGGCATTTCTTAAAATAAAAAAAAAACAAAAAACAATTTCTATAAATACAAAAATAAATATTATTTTCAATTTTTTTTTTTATTTTGTAATATGAAACGAATTCAAAAAATTAAAAAATAGCGTGTGATAAAAAAAAATATAAAGACAATAGACAAAAAAGAGCCGGTCGTCAGGTCGATATATGTACACATTTGTATATAAAATTTAAAAAGGTTTTAATTTTAATTGTTTTATATTACATTTGTTTTTTGTTTTTTTTTTACTTTTTGTTTTGTTTATCATGTTTATATGTTTATTTTATATAGAATAAAACGCATCATACAAATAATATAATATAATAACAATAACAACGATATAGAGGGTATATTATTTTTAAATTCAAATATATACTTTTATATGATAAATAAATAAACTAATTAATTTTGATATTGCGAATATGAAATTCTATATATACATATACTTATGTGGCAATGTTGTTGTATTTTATATTTTATTCATTAATTATGTTATTATAAAAATATATAATGTTAAAAATGAATATTTGAGAGATAGATAAAAAAAAACAGAACAATTTTTAATTAATTTAAAATTAATTACGTTTAAAAAAATAAATATATAGGTATATGTATATAGTACATATATGAATTTCATCATGAAAATATAAAATGAATATCTTTTATAATATATAGATAGATAGATATTATTTGATGCGGCAAATTCTTTTGCTTCTTTTTTAACACTTTCTAATTAACATCATATATAACATCATGATTAAAATTACAAGATAATTATATTCTATATAGAGTATATATTAATTCGAGATCGATATAGATTATACAGATTTTCTTTTTAATAATTTTTTATCCATATAAGCGATTGATGTGCACCATACATATACAAAATTTACATAAAAAATTTTGAAAAAATTTGAATTTTTTTTTTTTTTTATTTCAAAATAACCGCGCTTGCATTTACATTTGTAAATAAAAGAAAAAACTACAACAAGAATAAATAAATAATGCGCAGAATATTGAGAAAAATAGGAAATAGGACATCATCATTCATCATATATCATATATATATATATATATAAAGGATATATGAACATAAAAAAAAAAAAAAAAGTTGTGCGCATTAAAATTCTTTTATGTATCAACAAATTTATAATAAAATTCCAAAATTTTACCTGAAATTTTTGATTGATTTTTTACATCTATAAAATTTGTTGTGGCTATTATTGTTGGTGTTGGTGGTGACGATGGTGTAATTGATGATATGGTTGTTGATGTTGTTGTTGTTGTTGTTATTGTTGTTATGGGTGATAAGGAATTTATTGCCCAATCACCATCCATAGCCTTTGATGCACTACGTTTGAAATGTTCAAGAAAATTATCGATTTGCATCTCTATGGAATTCGGTGAATTCGCCATATTATATCACGTTAGTTTATATCTTAAAATTTTTTTTTTCACTATACTATATTATTATTATTATATTGTTTAAATTTATTGATTTTCAACACAAATTATATTTTTAACATTTGAATATTTTAATTAGTAAATCTATAATGCAATTATAGTAACAAACAATAATTTCGCATAAAAAAAAAACAAACACACAAAAAATACACTATAAAACTAGAAATGCATTTGCATAAACAAAATAGCAATAAAATTAGCAATGTGCGAGTTTGTTTGTGCAAAATTATTAAAAACCTGTTAAAACAAAACACCTTTTCATCAAAAATTTAAATACAAACTAAACAAACTGAACTGAAAACTGAACAATTGAATATGAATATTGAAAACTTTGCTTGTGTATGTGTTGTGTGATAAAAAAAATACAAACTGGGAAGGAAAAACTGGAAAGAAAATTAAACTGAATAAAAGAAAAAAAAAACAACAATTTACAAAAAAAAATACGGTAAAGTGAGGAATGGAAGATGATGAAGAAGAAAACGATATATATTTTATGAAAGCCAGATAACAAGTGAATTTTCTATTTATAAACATGGAAGAAAAAGTAAATTCTTTCTTCCATTTTGGTTTTTTTTTTTTTTACTTTCTTCCATTTTTTTTCTCATTTTGTATTGTGTATGCGCATCTTTCGGGATGCTGGTGTTTTTGTTTCGCTAAAAAAAATATTTGAACAAATTACAGTCGTCCCGGAAAATTTAGATGTAGTATTTTTACAAATTAAAAATAATATAACTTTGTAAATAATTAATATAGTATAATTACGTATCTGTGTGGTTTCTGTTAAAAAATTATTTATTTATTCAATTTATATCAATATAATTTTAATTAATTTCGTATTAATATCACAACATAATTCAATTTTAAATGGTTTTCATTCTCAGTATATTATCTTGCTCAATTTTTAGAGTAGAAAAAAAAAAACCATAAGCGAATGATAATTTGATAAGAAATTAAAAAATGATGATGATAATATTGGAATTTCAATAAAATAAATTATATTTATATATTCATTTCTATCATCCACATTGAATTTACATCCATATTTTCCCATATCTATTTAAAAATATATTCAACTCATTTCTATACATTTGTGTTTTGTTTATTATATTATCTGCTTCTTCTGCACTGCACAAACATAATCCAATAATCATCATCGTTATTTCATTTCATTCGTATGATGATGATGATGATTATGAGAAATACAACAATAATAAATAAAATTAAAAATAAAATCAATGCGGGTAAAAAAAAAAAAGAAGATAATAATTCAATTTAAATTCGTCTTTTTTTTTTTTTTTAAATAAATAAAATAAAATAAAATAGAATTTTATTTAATTTTTATATTATATTTTTCATTTTACAGTTTTTCTTTTTTGAGTTTTCAGTTTAGTAGTGAATTTGTTGTCGTGAAGTTTATTTGTTAAACGTTATATTGAGTTCGTATCGTATTATAAATAACAAGGTGAAAATTAAAATCACTACTTTTTTTTTTTGTCTTTTGCTACATCAATTCGTAAGAACAACAACACAAAAAAACACTTGCAATTTTACCGGTAAATTCATCTACCAAAATATAAAAAAAAAAAAATACAAAAAAAGTAAACCATAAAAAGTGTTAATTTATCCGCAATTACAATTAGAAGAAAAAAACAAAACCAAATAAAAATGAGTAGTAAGTAGACATTTTTGTAATAATAATATTATCTATATTTTAAAGACCACGTACCACGTATTTTTGGGAAAATAAAATAAAAAAAAAAAAAATTTGTCCTTTAATGACCTTCAAAAAAAAAAAAAAAATTAAGAGCGAATTTTTTTTTTATTTGGTTCAATATTTTTTTTTATTTATTTAAAATTGTATGCGTACAAATTTCTGCGTTTTGATTGTGTTTGTGTCGATTTTTTTTAATGTTTTCGGTAAATAAAAAAAAAAATTTTGTATCTATTTATTTATTTATTGATTTATTAATCTTATTTTATATATCTTATAAATATTTGGAAATATAGAACTGTTATTTTTAATTAATTCATTTTTTTTTGTAATAAATTTCATAAACGCGTGTGCTTATTTGTTATGGAATTTAAAGATGAGAAAAAAATGTATCATCGATTACTGTAAAAAAAAGACAAATTCGATAAAATATTCATAGATAAAAACAAAAAAAAAATGCAAATTGAATGTCAACAAACAAAAAATGTGTGTGTGTTTTTTTTTTTTTTTTTTTATTTTAATATTTTTTATTCTAATTACCTAAATCTTTTTTCGTTGACCTATTAAAATCAAAAAAAAAAAAAAAATCACTACATTCCTATATACTTTTGCGTAAATATATTAAATTAAAAAAATTAGTAAAAAAAAAATTATGTGAAAAAAAAAAACTAAAACGCAGAAAATCATTTTTTAAGAAATCATTTTGTTGCCCATCGCACTTAAATTTTTTTTTAAGTGATTCTATTTTTGTCTTCTATTATATATACATCATCACATCATAAGTATAAAAATTTAAATTATTAATTGTGTATTTTTTGTCGTGTTTTGTATGTTTTTTTTTTTTAATAATATAGAAAATTCTATTTAATTAAGTATAGATATTTTAAAGAAAAAAAAGTGAAATGGTTTTTCTATATAGAATATCTCTGAATATAAAAAAAAAAAAACACACAGAAAAATCGTCATATCACCATATAGAAAATCATCATTTTAGAGCATGATAATTATTATTATTATTATTATTAATGTTGTACCCCACACCAAGATGAAAAATATATATATATTTTAATAATATTTAATTTGTTGCGATCTAAAATCAAAAAGTATATTTTTAAATTTTCTTTAATATACTAACTTTAAATAAAAAAAAAACTCGTCTGAATGAATAATGGTTTGTTATCGCGACTGATGGTATTTTTTGTGCTGCTGCTGTGTATACATTTATTTATAAGAGGATGTTTTAAAATGCACAATATATATAAAATAATTTCTATCTATATACAATTTATATCATATATACATAATTTTTATATAGAACATGTTTTAAAAGTTTTTTTTTTTTACTTTTTGATTCAATATCCATTTAAAAACGTATACGTAGTTATTATATCTATTCTATATATACATATAACATGTTTGTTTTTAGCGATCATAATTTATTTAATTTTATTGTAACATGTACTGTATATTATATCTGCTTATATTCTTATTCTATATACAGATATTTATTTATTTATATCCGTGTATATATAGTCTGAAATGCAGTATAAATGGTCGTGGATGATCGTCAATGGATCGCATTTCATACTATATATGATTCATCTTAACGATATAAATATATATTTTTACTATAGATATAATTATTCAAGGATTTAATATATATACTTTTAAAAAAAAAACACTCTACTGTTTTACTAAAACAAGTTTAATTCATTTACTATATATAGATATATAATATTAAAATTTTCTATCATAAAGTGATTTTCAATCGTGGAAAGGAAATAAAACCAATAATATGCGGTCAAATATATATTATTAAGATATAATATGTTTTTGAATGAAACCTAACTGAAGGGAAATTTTCCAGCTAACGATCTATATATATTAATATAATAATAGATATTTTAATTAACTTTTAAATCCATTATATTAAACCTCTCATATTTTATTGCCCCCATCATCATATATTAAGAAGCAATTACGATCAAATATGTTTTTTTTGACTAATCAATATATAATAAAATAATTTTCAATTATAGTAAGTAAAAACTTACAATCTTTATCCATATATGAACTGACTCATTTGACTAAATATTAAAATAAACGCATTACCGGTCCTAAAATAAACCATTGGAATGCTACAAAAAAAACCCCAAGCGCCCTTGCATTTATTGCTCCGATGACTTCTAAAAATGTCTAATGGTATCTTAATATAAGAATGACAAATGGGTTTTATACAGAATTTCCTTAAGAAAATTATACAGAATTTCCTTAAGAAAATTATACAGAATTTCCTTAAGAAAATTATACAGAATTTCCTTTAGAATAATATACAAAATTTCCTATAGAAATATATACAGAATTATTTCCTTAGAATAATATACAGAAATTAATTTAGAAAATGATTTAGAATTTCCTGCAGATAATTAAACAGAAGATCTTTTGGGTAGTTATACCGAGTTTCTTTTACAAAAATCAACGAAATTACCTGAAATTTCCTTTAGAAAATTACACAGAATTTTCTTAGAACATAATACAAATTATGAATTGGATTAGCAATAGAGGGGGCATAGTTTGGGTGATCGAAATGCATCGTTAAAATGTACTATGACATAATGTTATAAAATTAATTCGCTGGTGTCTTGAAAGATTAAGACCCGGCCTGTATATATTTACGATTATAAACCGCGCACCGTACATGCATTTATTTTCAATTACCGGCTTTTGTTTATATTGTATATATTCACAATTATTCATCATATATATAAATAAATACATAAATAAAGTGACTGTATATTTGTTTATTTTTATAATTAAGATAAAGGTCAATAACATTAATATATAACTATATAAATCAATCAATCTATTTAGATTTAAAATTATATATAAATAAATATAGTTAGATTATATATACACAGACAGAATACATATAAATACAATTATGTCATAAATTATTTCATTTCAAATAATCTGATAGATTTGATAAGTCATCTATCGATATAACTGCCCATAATCACACCATAACATTTTCCTATAAATATATTTTGTTGTTGATTTTTCTTTACATATCATTTATTAATAATTGCCATTTTCTATTGTAATCTGATATATAGTAACTATTACTTATAATTGGTTTTTTGCTGCTCCCTACCTACAATTGTTTAATTACCATTTAATTTGCAAAAAATATAATTAGTACATTGTCAATATCAAATATACGACCAATTAGACTAATTAGAAAAAAAAAAACATATACTATATTATACAATATATATTTATGAGGTAGGTGCGTTAGTTTTTTTTTTACATCACATAAAATTTGGTTCAGATTTTAAAATGAGATGATAAACCATTTAGCAAAAAAAAAAAATAATTATAAATATAAATGCATATGCCTTTAATCATCATCACGTTTCTATAAATAAATTAAAACAAATTACAATGCCAAATGTTTATTGTTGTTGTTATAACATCATCATCATCATAAACCACAAAAGTTAACCCATTTCCAGTTGATGATTTTATTTAAAAAAAATAATTATGAATCGATACCTTATTGTTTTTTCTTATCTACCTCAAATTTTAGCAATTATAGAAACTAAAGGGTGATTTTTTAGCTATTATCTTTTTGCCAACACTGGTTTAAACAGCTGACGCACGTTTCGTTTCGTTTGTTTCACTGTCAAACATCTTCAGTTTGGTCTATAATTTAACCGCATGAATGATCGTCTTACAAACGAACAACGCTTGCAAATTATTGAATTTTATTATCAAAATGCGTTCTCTGTTAAGAAAGTTCATTGCGACGAAATTGTGTTCATCGACTAAGCTCATTCCATTGGCTCAATTGGTACGTAAATAAGTAGAATTGTCGATTTTGGAGTGAATATCAGCCAGAAGCATTGCAACAGCTACCGCAATGCATCCAGAAAAAGTCACGCAGTTTGGTGCGGTTTATGGGCTGGTGGCATCATTAGACCGTTCTTCTTCAAATGATGCGATGCGAATCGTAACGTAACTGGGTGAAGGGTGAGCGCTACCGTGAGATGATATCCAACTTTTTTTTGCCCAAAATGTAAGAGCTTGACTTGCATGACATGTGGTTTCAACAAGGCGGTGCGACGTGCCACACAGCACGCGCAACAATGGACTTATTGAGAAGCGAGTTTAGTGAACATTTTATTTCACGTTCGGGACCGTTCAATTAGCCGCCTAGATCGTGCGATTTAACGCCTTTAGACCATTTTTTGTGGGGCTATGTTAAAGCTCATGTCTGTCTATACAGACAAGCCCGCTTCAATTGACGCATTGGAAGACAATGAACATTGAAGCATTTATTCGTGAGATACCGGCCGAAATGTTGGAAAGAGTATGCCAAAATTGGACTAAGCGGATGGACCATTTGAGACGCAGTCAAGGCAGTCAACATTTGCATGAAATAATCTTCAAACATTAAATTATATGGACCGTACTATCTATATTCAAATAAAGATTGCATGCATTTTTCTGAATTGTATGTGTTTTTTTTTTTTTTTTTGAAAAACTTTCCTATAGCTCTAGCTTAAAATATCACCCTTTATACAGTATCTAAGAAGATCAGTATTGCGATTTTTGGATCTTTCCAGTACGGTAAAACATAAACAGAAAAATCCAATCTTTGTTTGATTTTTTTCTTTTTTTCTACAAATATCTTTTAACTTTTAAGCGTCAAGCGTAAGCAATAATAGAAGAATATTAAAGACTATATTTAAGTCTGAACGTTGTCTACCAAGCAATATCTGCGTAATGCCAAATGGTCTGCGTAATAGAAGACATCTTATGTCTGTAAACAATTTTTACGCTTAAAAGTGTTCATTATTCAAAAAAAAAAAAATGTTTAGTAAAATACCCTACAATGGTCACAAATGGATTAAACTTAATATTATTATATAGACATATTGATTTGTTCACTGAAATGAATAACATTTATATAATTTAACAAAATTTAATGCGAATGATCAAAAATCACATAATATATATATTACAATGTTGTTAACATTTGAAATGTTATTTGAAATTGCCTTTTAGAATTAAATATCTGTGTTTTTTTTTTTGTATGTATTGAACTTATTAAGAGTTATATAAAACATCAAATCAAGCCTTTTATGAATATGAAAATGAAAATATAAATTGTTTATTATAGAATTATCTCTTGATATATGGTTTTGAAATAATACACATCGAATCATATACATAACAATTTCAGTTATATTTAATGAATTAATTATCCAATTTATCATCAGAAGTTATGATAATAAATCAGAGAAAATATATCGTTAATCTATATATCCATGATCATTTACATCACATAATTTTAATGAACATTTTCCAGTGAATATATTCAAATGAATATATATATGTATGTGGGAGGAAAAATAATTTAAACAATAATTTAAAAAATCCAAAATAAATATTTCATTTATATGTTGTCAACGTTTTTGAATAATCTGGTGCACCTGTCCATTTTTATTTTGTTTTTGACTTCTAGATTTTAGATTTTTCTTTTTAATATTATATATATTTATACAATTTAATGCGTATTTATTCAACTCTAATTATATATATATTTATTTGTATAGAAGAGAAAAAAACATTTTGTTTATCGATTTTTGAATAACAGAATGAAATTTAGATTTAGTTGCCGCACACACTATAAATATATAAATATATAGAAATTCTGATTAAATCCAAATTAAAAAAATGATTCGTCCTGATCATTGATTTACTCCAATTGTATATGTATATAAAAAAAAATCGATATTGTATTTTTAAAAATTGTATTTGCAGATTTAATGAGTGTAAGGTGATAAAAATTTATTATGATCTAATAAAAAAATAAAAATATATTTGAAATTATATAGAGAAATTGTGGTGCGGTGTTATATATATATAGAGATAGAAAAATTCATTGTTTATTATAATCTGTATAGGCAATGTACAATGTACATATATGCATCACATCGCGGCATTTTATATAATTTGATTGTTTGCCAAAAAGAATAAATCATTCAAATCGTTGTGTTTTTTGGTTAATGTTTAAATAAAAAAACCAATTTTGTGTATATTTTGTGCATCATCATCAATTAAAATAAATCTATATATCCATACTTTAATTTATTTTTTAATTTTTTTTTTACATATATACTGCGTATTATAATTAATATAGCTGATGATGAATCATTCGTAAATTCTATTAAAATTTTTTGAATATGTAGTGCAGTTTTGAATACTAATAACTCATGAAATGTCCATATGGCTATTCATCTATAATGGAATTTTCCTTTAAAATCCTATAATTATACAAATTTAAGTATCGTCTCTATATTTAAATCGCAATTTTTATACAATATATACAAATATTTTTTTAAACAAATTCCCACCATTAAATTATATTATAAAAAATTTATTAAAAATATTAAAATATTTTCATATTTAAATGTGACAAAATAAATTTTCAATTTACATCTGAACTAAAAATATTTCGTAGTCGAATAATATTTTATAATAAACATTTTAAAAAGTATAGTATATAAATATTATTGGTTTAGTTAGTGGATATTTAAATAAATATTATTAAATATTGGTTTTAAATTTAATTACATACAGATTTTTTTTTTTTTTTTTTTTTGCACATATTCAAAAACTAAATAAGTACAGAATAAAATATATAAATTAATTATATATATATATATACATAGATTGTTCATATATTTATAAATTGAAATGGAATTAAATGTTTTGGACGACGACGACGACGACGACGATGATGTGGACGTGGACGACGAGTTATAAGATTCAACTTATATATATACACAATATAAAAATGTTGACACTAAACACCGACGATGACGACTACAAAATAACATCAACATCGAAATCGTTGTCGAGTCAGTCGAAGAGGATCTATTTTTAAAATATTTTTTTTCTGATGAAATTTAAATAATAAAATATTTCCATTTCACATTTTGCACAATTTCTCTGTATATATATAAATATAATATAATATATACCAAATGGTAGAATGTTCGAAAAATTATATATTTTATTTTATATACAAAAAAATGTATTTTCTTTATTTTTCATTTTATTTTCCTCCTCGCATTTCTCGAAAATACTATATATAATCCAAGTAAATGATTTTATGCGATGATGAAATTATGCAAAATATTTTTTTATCTAAAAATACTTGAGATGTTAATTTGGTTTTTTTTTATATATAAAATGTTTAAAAATGTTCATAGATTCACGATTTGTATTGTGCATATTCTTACAAAGTTTAGTGGAATCTGGAGTTCTCTGGAGTTCTGCAGAGACCGGAACAAATGATAATCTGAAGGTGGTGCAAGGTCCGGGTGGATATGGTGGATGCATTAAAACTTCCCAGCCAAACTCTCTGAGTTTCTCAGCCGAGTCATCAAAGATGTGTGTCGTCTGGCACCCTTTCGATTGATTAATTCTGGACGTTTTTTTTTTTAATCTCGTGCTTCAATCTTGTTAATTGTTGACAATATAGAGATCGGAATCAATGGTTTGACCGGGTGCTAGTAATTCATAATGAACGATTCCTTTCCAATTCGCACCAAACAGACAGCATTACGTTTCTTGGTGTTAATCCAGGTTTTGCTACTGTTTTTTTTAGGAGCTTCACCCTTCTTGGACCACGATCTTTTTCGTACATTATTATCGTATTATCGATCCATTTTTCATCACCTGTAATCATTCGCTTTAAAAATGACTCGATTTCGTTCCTTTTAAACAGCGTTTTGCAAATGGAAATTCGGTTCATTAAATTGTTTTGTGTTAATTCATGTGGTACCCAAACATCGAGCTTTTTCTTGTATCCAGCCTTTGTGTCAAATGGTTTAAAACCGTTTGGTGATGGATGTTTAGTTCTTTAGCGATATCATGACTGCTTACGTGTCGATTTTCTTCAATTTTTGAAATGATTTCATCGACTTTTTCAGTGATTGGTCGACCAGAACGAGGTGCATCTTTGACATCAAAATTACCGGAACGAAATCGAGCAAACCATCTAGCATAGGCTGTTAATTTTGATAAAGTTCCTTCACCGTAAACTGCACAAATTTGTTCATGTGCCTGCCTGCGTTGCATTTTCACCTTTTTCATAATAAAATTGTAAAATGTATCGAATTTTTTCACCACTAATTTCGCTCATCTTTAATGCACTACAACTTTTAAATGACTAAACAAATTTAATTGTTTTTTTTTTTTTTTATCTACGAAATGTCATCTTTCGAACATATGTTAGTGTTACCTGATCAGATTAGTACTATTTGAAATATTCAATTATAATGACATCTATTTATAAAAATTATCAATACTTTTTCGACAACCTAATATGTTCTAATCATCACAATTAATCGATCAACATTTTAACGAAGTTCATTACGTGATTATTATTCTACTCATTTTAAATCTACAAAAATTTTATTTATATATATGCAAATTTAAAATTCTTATTTTTCTTTTTTTTTATTATCAATATCATTATTTTAATAATATTTTTTTACATAATAATTTGCCATTTTAATATGATCCCAAAATTTTTTATCAGCTGTTATTCTGATAGTATATATACGACTTTTATTTGCTATTTGTTCTGTTTCGTTATTTAACTTAAATTGCATATGTTTCTGTTGTTAATTCTCAAAAAATAATTATGTATTTATATAAAAATAATTTCCCGGCGAAATATAATTTATATAATATAATAACGTGTAATGCGATATCAATTGCATGCTAGAAGTTGTATCAGTTATATAGTATATAAAGAATTAAGATGAACGCGTTGTTTAAAATAGAAACCAACCAGAATTTTTAATGTGATGATAAGATGATTTAAATATTTAATTCAGACAAAAAAAAAAAAAATTATATAAATAACAAATAACAAATATTATTATTATTATTATTATTGATAACAAAAAGCAATTATTAAAAATATTAAAACGCACATGGACACAAACTGAATAATT
This sequence comes from Dilophus febrilis, assembly GCA_958336335.1. Taxonomy (NCBI): domain Eukaryota; kingdom Metazoa; phylum Arthropoda; class Insecta; order Diptera; family Bibionidae; genus Dilophus; species Dilophus febrilis. The sequence continues at coordinate 3,867,392 of OY284469.1, read as the reverse complement.
GCCGCAAAATACACACCATTAATTAGATTATAAATAAAAAAAAAAATTAATATTTATTTTAAAATAATATAATTGATTATTTTATTATATATAATTTATTAATAAGTAAAATGACAATTTCTTGTTGATTATATAATACGTATATTGAAAGTATTTTTTTTTTTTAAATAAAATGTGTTATATAACTTCATATTGGGGTTGTAATGAAAGTTGTAATATGAATAAAAGAATCTCACTCAGAAGTTTTCACAATAAAAAATTATCAATATTTGCTTAAAAGTATTATACTGTATGATTTTTGTTTTTTGTTGGAGGGAAATCCATTTAAGCTCCATTCCTGCCAACTAAATTGATGTCCTGCCGACTAAAACACCTCCATGTGGGTTGGAGTTGTTAAATCAACCGGTCTGTGTACTGTCACCCTTGAATCTATTGGCCCCCTTGAAAAAAAACTAAATATAGAAAAATATATAGGAATAATGACACACCCTAAATTTTAGATTTAATTCTACTATAAAATTTAGCAGACTTTCAAGAGATATATCTCTGTTATCGTATTGACCCTTTCGCGTCTGTTAAGAAGTGCCTTTTATCTTTCGTGGCATCACATTCGAAGAATATATGAGCCGACGTCTCCTTCTCTTTTTTTTTTTTTTACAGAATCTGTATTATTTCTGATATGAACTTTTGTACAGATAGCTGTTAAATGGCCCATTCCCTAAGGCATACCACGATGGTTGTCCCAGTCGCCCCGTTTTCTGTGTCTTGCAGTTTCCAGCCTGGTGAAATTTTGACTTAAAAACCATTTCGTGTTTGTCAGTCCTTGCTAGGAAAGCCAATAGTGCTACTTTTCCATTGCTTTCCAGGCATTAATGACCGTTTTAATGAAGCAGATGATGGAGGCGGTTCAGGTCCTACAAATGCGCCCCGTGCTGCCTGGTAATTGTCCTCTATATTACCTATGCTTCCTGCAGTATGCGTAGCCCATATTATCACAACTTCATTCTCCTGGACTCTTGAAGAGAAAAAATTTTCATTACCATATTACTTTTATTCTGATTCAGAGGAATAACCCCCCCCCCCCCCCCCAAATTGAAAACAACAACATTGAGATCAGTATATATAATATAATATAAAATATACTAATTACTACATTTTTTTCTGCTTCTCTATATACATATATATATAGAATTTGCTTGGGTTACATTGGCTACAAATGATTCATATTCATTGGGTGCACTTGTTGTTGCATATTCATTACAATGTGCAAATACAAAACATCAATTGGCAATTTTGGTGACGCCCGGTGTTTCGGATACGATGAAAACGAAATTAAAAAATGTATTTAATGTTGTCCAAGAGGTGAATGTATTAGATTCAAAAGATGCAGCTAATTTAGGTTTATTAGAACGTCCCGAATTAGGTATAACATTTACAAAATTACATTGTTGGCGTTTAACACAATTCGATAAATGTGTATTTTTGGATGCTGATACTTTGGTATTTATTATATTTGTTATAAAGAACATTTGTTTGTTTGATGCTAAAAAATATAAATTTTTTATAGATTTTACAAAATTGTGATGAATTATTTGAACGTGATGAATTTTCAGCGGCACCCGATGTTGGTTGGCCCGATTGTTTTAATTCGGGTGTGTTTGTGTTTAAACCGAGTTTAAAAACATTTGGTGATTTAATGGATTTTGCAATAAAAAAGGGTAGCTTTGATGGTGGCGATCAAGGATTATTAAATTTATTCTTTTCCGATTGGTCACACAAAGACATATCAAAACATTTACCATTCATTTATAATACATGTTCAACGGCATGCTATTCATATTTACCAGCATTTAAAAAGTAAATGAATTGTGTTTTCTTTTCTTTTTTATTGTATTGCAATTAAACTGATAAATTTTTTTAATATAAAATTGTTGTTTTGTTGTCTATAAATAAAGATTCGGTGAAAATGTAAAAATTTTACATTTTATTGGAGCCGTAAAACCATGGCTGATTAATTTTGATTCACAAACAAAACAAGTGTATGCACCACAGGGTTTTGCACATTTAACAGAATTCCTTCAATTATGGTGGAATATATTTTGTAATCAAATTCATCCGCAATTATCTGATGAAATGGTGAGTGTTTAACTTTTTATAATATTTTATCAATCATTTTAATTTGTTTGAAATTGTTTGTTTTGACCAAAACATAAAAAAAAATTTGAAATTAAAATAATTTGCAATTAATTATATATATATATGTATATTACAAGTCTGAACCTTTAATAAATATTAATATACAAGAACAAATGGTTGTGGAAGAGAAGGTAAGAATAATGAAAGATTCGTTGTGATTTTTTTTTTTAGTTGTTTTTAGTATATATATAATTGATATATAGTTAAAATGAAGATAAAATCTTTTAAAAAACCTAATAATGTGGACTCTTGCGATAGATAATATTTATGAAAATATTTCAATGATTTTCTTTTTTCTCTTTTTTTTTCAATTTTTTACAGCCAAATATTTTGGGAAAATCATCAAATTCGGAACTTTTGGTTAGGAATTTTAATTATTATTTTTTTATGTCTTTTATTTATAAAACCATTATGTAAATATTTTATATTTATCATATACATTTCTATTTTGTATATTCATTTTTCAAAAAAAAAAAAACAATTCATCATATTTGTTATATGTATATGAATAATAATGGTTATGGTTTATAAAAAAAATATTGTACAAAATCTCACCCAGTCCACCGATACATTTTTGTATTCAATATTATTATATTTTTTGCACAATTTCAATCATTTAATCGTTTTATTGTTTTTATAATTGAAAAATTTAATGGAAACAAAACCATAAATATGAAAAATGTTTTAATGTAATGTATTGATGATTGATTAACAATGTCTTAAAAAAACATACTCTTAAAGGTAGTTTTTTCTTAAGTGGAAAACCACCCCCATTTATAGACCATTCGTCATTAATCATTTAATGTTTTTGTCATTTTCTTATATACGTTAAGATCTATAAGGGTTTCATCGGTTTTCTATGTATGTAAATAAAATCTTTATATTTTATGTAAAACATAATTCTGTTTTGAGAAAATTCAAATTGGTAATTGAATATCGAACGGACGCGATGAGTTTTATCCATTTATTGTGTATATAATTTATTCATATTCATTTTTTTTTAATTAATCTTATTGTGTATATATACTATCTATAATAATATTTTAACTATATATCAATTTTCGTTTATGTAAATAAAAAAAAACAAGAATTATTTTTAAGTTTAGATTAGAAAAAAAAAAAAAACAGCCAGAATTTTATATATATTTGATTTTTGTAAATAATTTCAAAATATTAATATACAATGAAAATAAACAACAATTGATTTTTTTGTTTGTTTGTTTGTTCTCCAATATTGAGAACGCAATATAATATATAATTGTATATAAAAAAAAAAATAGTAAAAAATAATAAAAAAATTATTGTTTATGCATGCGTGTGTCACCCTGTTACAAAATTACAAAATATAATTTATCACAGAATGAGAATGAGAATGACCAACGGCAAATTATTGACAAGATACGATGTTATCATACATCTTATAATATACCATTTCAATTACATAATTCAAATCATAGTATTATTATTATCCTATCCCCGTCCCTATCCCCATCGTCGTCCTCATCCAATTATCCAAATGATCATAATAATCACAATCATCCTCATCAATACCATAATTATCATGATGATGATGTTCATCATCATCACCACTACCATCATCATCATCATCAACAACAACAACAACACCAACAACAACAAAATGATCAAAAACGTGATGATGATCAACAAAATAATAAACAAATTTTTATTGATCCATGGGAAAATTATTATCAAAAACTTAATGAACGGCAACAACAAGAGCAGCAACACCAACAACAGCAACAGCAGCTGCAGCAACAACAGCAACAACAACAAAATCAATCATTTATTGATCATAATACAAATAGTAATCAAAATAATAATAATTATAATCAAAATAATAACGCTCGTTCGAATAATTCACATATAGAAAATCGAATTAATGTCGAATATTATCCGGTAAACAATCAAACCCATCACAATAATGATAATACTCACAATTATTATGATAATAATCAAAATAATAATCATAATACAAATCAAAATAATGACAATCGATTTCATGAAACTCAATGGAATACTAATAATAATAATAATTCAAATAATAATATTGTAAAAAACAATAATAATAATATTCAGGTAAAAAATTATGTACAACCAGAAATACATAATAATAATAATAACACCACATCCCGAATTGAAATACCTTCAATACAGTATCGTGTACAAAATGATGATGATAATAATAATAGAAATTCCATAGCTGATGGTTCACAAAATAAATTCAATACAATTATAACAAATGAATATTTTTCGTCGGTGCATTCAAATAATGATTCATTTTTTATGAATCCAGGCACTTCAAGTATTAATAATGATAATTATAATAATAATAATAATAATTCCCAAACTATTGATAATTATTCATCTTCACCTTCATCATATCATACACCTGAATCTCCCGGCACTCCATATTCATCATCCTCCAAACTATCCTCCTCTATCGAAACCAATCACAATCACAATCACAATCACCAATCACTGTCGAATAATGTAAGTGAAATGGAATTAAATTTTGAATTGTCAACAAAGCCTAAAAAACGCAATGATGATGATAATATTGATAATGATGTTGATGATGTTAATGATGATGATGATGATGATGGTGATGGTGATGATGATAATGATGATGAAAAACATCAGGTGTGTATAAAGAAATAATTTATACAGAAATTCTTTAAAAAAAAAAATATCTGAAAATGTGCATGTGTAAAAAAAAAAGGATTTTTTTTATGGGGATCATTTTTTTATATTTACACACACATAAGCCGCGTTCCATTCAATTACCAGGAGTAGGTAAGAATAGGTAAGAGTAGAAAAGAGTAGATGTTTTCTACTCCGAACTACTCTTTGCTATATATTACGGAGTAGTTCGGCGTAGAAAATAGTAGATGCGTAGACGTCTACGAAGAGTAGACATCTACTCTTTTCTACTCTTACCTACTCTTACCTACTCCCGGTAATTGAATGGAACGCATCTATAAATTAGTATTTGGGATATTCGCATTGCTTTTTTAATTAATATTTTTTATTCCTTTATTTTGTTTTTTTTTATTGATCCATCTATAACAATTAATTAATTAATTACTATAATATTTGTGTTATTATTAGTTGCGTTCCATTCAATTACCAGGAGTAGGTAAGAGTAGGTAAGAGTAGAAAAGAGTAGATGTTTTCTACTCCGAACTACTCTTTGTTATAGTACAGAGTAGTTTGGCGTAGCATTTTCTACTCCGAACTACTCTTTGTTATAGTACAGACAGAGTAGTTCGGCGTAGAAAAGAGTAGATTATTTCTACTCTTATCTACTCCTACCCTACCTACTCCTGGTAATTGAATGGAACTCAATTATTATATTTATATATATTTATATATTTTGGTATATGGTATGGTGTTGGATTATTTTATAAGTAAAATATTTTTTTTTTTTAGCCAATTATATTATTCTTAGTATAATATTGTGAAATGTGTCCAATTTTGTAAATTAGAAAATTTTGGAAAGGAAAAAACGGGTGTTTCAGAAATTCACATATTATTATTCATTTTGTATGCATATGTATATTGTATTGGTTTTTATACGCCGATTTTGGTCATTTTCAAATATTTCTGTATCTATGTAATTGGAGTTAAGTTAAATTAGTTTTTATTTAACAAAAATCTGATACTGAAACAATTGATGAAAAGTAATGATTTTTAAAGCTTATTATTATTATAAATTTTTGTGTAAATTTAAATATTTTTGTCTCTTATTTGTATAATTTTATGTTTATTATTAATCTGCGTGGTTGGTACATCAAAAAAAAAGGGTAATAATATTTTGGTTTTTTTTTTTTTGTTATATAATAACTTGAATATCAGAATTCAAATATATCGTTTCGTGTAACAACGCATACAATTATAGAGATAAAGGTTTTTTTTTTCGATAACTAATTTCGAGGAATTTTGAACAAACGAAAAATGCAGCGATTTGAATTCTATAATAAAGAGAAATTAAAGATATACAGAAAGATATAAATCAAATACCCCTGATCCAATGCCTGAGGAAAGTTATTTTTATATACCCATGCCATCATCCAATTGCTGGTCAGATTCCTGAGCAGGGCCAATGAATGTATGAATATGTAATAGATGATTGAGGGTGAAACAGCACAATGACCTCTCGAGGGGGTCAGCTGTTACGGGGACTTTTAGAACCCAACCCAATTTATAAAATCTATTCATATAAATTAGAAAATAATTATTTTGAGAACTTAATGACTTATTGTTTTTGTTTTTATTATATACACGGATAAAAGTTAATTTAATCATCGAATTTTTATTGTAAGTAAAACACATTTTTTTGATTTGTTTTTTTTTTTTGTAATTTCTATTTCTACATTAAAAAATATATTAAATTCTATATAAAATCTATTTTTATCGGGAAATACTTTTTCTTTTCCGGTGAATTTTTCCATTTTGCAATCCATATATCTATATATATTAGGTGTACTAATTAATAATGCGGATTTTTTTGGCTTGAAAATGGCATTTATTTCTATAACAAAAAATGTAAACGCGTTTGCCAATATGGTTGTTTGGTCGACATTCAACGCCATTGCAAGTTAATGTTGTTGCGTTCTACACGAATTTTCATCCAATAATACGCTTGCAAATCATTTTGTCTTCAAATTTTTTATGGCTGACCTGGCTGACCTGCATCTTTGTCTCTTCCAAGTCAAAATCACCATTTCGGAAGCGTACAAACCGTATCGTTCACAAGTTGCTTGAGAGCTGGAGCATGTCCACCATAAGTTCAATTCAACCAACAAACGATAACTTTCAGCAGCGGTTTTTTTAAAAAAATTAAAGAAAGTTATTCAAGAACTTCCCCCCAAAACAACTTTTTCAGGCATGTGTTTCGACATATTCGGCGACATATTAAGCAAAAAAAAAAGCTTTATTGTTGTTTACACTTCAATGAAATGACAATGATATACTGAAATTTATAGCCTATAATGACAGACAAAAAAAAAGAATATGGGCGCGGTGTGCTCCGATGCACATAACACTAGTTACGCCATATGTTATCTAAACCCGCATTTTGCATAATACCTACACCTAATATATATATTTCTAATCATTTCTAATTCATTATTTCATTTCTGCGGGAGATTAATTTTATTAGATATACCATAAATTATTCATTTTAATGCATCGCACAATTAAATTACGAATTCTAGGTGAATATATAGTTTAATGGTAATGATCGTACATCGGAAATATCTCTGCTTCCATTCGAAATAAGTTGATACTGATAAAATATCCGAATTCTAGGTGAATATAGTTTAATGGTAACGATCGTACATCGGAAATATCCCTGCCTCCATTCGAAATAAGTTGATACTGTTTCCTGTTTCTAAAGAAATAGGAAAAATTACGTTTTTCTTTTAAAATTTAATCCTCTAAACTATTTGACTCCCCTCTATCACTGAAAGAATAATGATAAGTGGGTGAATAGAATACTACTAACGGATATTTGTTTCGTTTTTTGTGATTTTTATCTAAATGTTTCTGTTTCTATTTGTGTTGTTTCTAAAAGTTTTATGTTTAAAAGATATATATGTAAAAAAAAAAAAAGAAGAGATTGACTATAAAAAGAGATTTTATTGGACAAAATCAATTATATATAGGAAAATATCAACAAGAAAATATCAACTGCGGGAAAAATTTTGTAATATTATTGTCATCTTTATAAATGGTAAAGCTGAGCAACACATCATGAAAAAATCAAATATATCATTAATAAAAATCCAGCATTAAGACCCAAGAAATATCAATCGAATGATGATTATAATGGTTCAAAAAAAATCAATATTCATTTTAAAAGATTTTCCAAAATTCATACATAAAATTTATTCATTCATCAGATCATTATGTTTAAATTCTTTGTAAACATTTCCTTATTATATAGAATTCATTTTGGTTTTTATTTTTAAATTAAGGGTTTTAAATTTTTTATTTTTTTATAATTCATTATACATTTTTAAAATTGGGTATTTATATTTCATATTATAATTATATACACTGTGCTTGTATATCGTCATTTGTCATTTCTATATTTATATAAAATATATTTATTTTTTCTTTTTACACAAATCACAAATGTTTTTTTGTAGGGTTTAAATTCGGGTGAAAAAATTCTTCTTAAAAATTCTTCTAAAAATTTTCTTTTATTTTACCAATATATATATATATAAAATTAAAATCCAAAATTTGTATATATCAAATAATTTTCAGGGTGGTATTGCTGGTGCATTGGCAAAATTAACGTTAGGAGCTCCCCGGTCACCGGAACAAGAAGCGTACGAAGAGAGTATGAGACGACAAAGTTGGGAATCAGGAAATATTGATTATTTAGGTAAGGATTCATTTGATAACATCTGGAAACGTATAACGCAAACGTTAGCCAGTAAATCTGCTGAATCTACCAATACTACTACTATTACTAATACATCATCAACCGCTTCAAGCGGCGATGTACGTGAAAAATCTAATACACAACAACAATCAGAGGATTTAACTTTGGTTGACACCAAAAAGGAAGGTAAATAGTAATATAATACAATAAACAAAAAAAAAAAAAAACATTCATTCGTAAATCAATCAATGTTTCAATATATATATATATATAAATAAATACATCATATATACATACACAAACATATTTAAATATGAGTTCAATCAAAACAACATTACCTGTATATTATGTATATATATTTATAACTCTTTATCGATAAAAAAAAACCATCATCATATATCATTATTGCATTTATAAATAATTTACCATCCATGTATGTATATATATATTAATTTTTTTTAAGTCAATTACATTGATTCTAAAGGTTTTTTTTTTTTTATTTTTAATTATTTAAATTCACCACCACCACCATAAAATCATCATTTCTCTTTTATAAATATTTCAAAATTAAATTTAAAAATCTCCACACTTCTACACAATTTTTTTTTTTTTTTTAAATATAATCACACTTATCATTCTAAAAAAGAACAAAATAAATAAAAAATAGTAAATAAATAAATAAATCAATCAATAAATCAGAGATCGATATTATAAAGTGAGTGTTAAAAATAATTAAAATATGATGATCATAAACAAAAAAAAAAAAAAACGATTATTATTTTATTATTGTTTATGTAATAGAAATATCACTTTTTTTTTGTTTTTATATGATTTTTTATACGTTTTTTTTTTTTTTTATATAATTATATTATTATTATTATTATTATTATTTACTATATTATTATATATATTATTGATTTATAAGAGTTTAATAATTAAAAAAAAAAAAAAATCAAAAAAGAAAAACAACTCCGATAATTATTATTTTAATTTTATTTTTAATTTTTTTTTTTTTCAAATTAATTTGCATGGCAAAAATCATTTAATTTTACATCATTTATTATTGTTATTAATCTAAAAAACAATTACACAACAACGCAGACATAAATAAAATACCAACAAGCATTGCGATTATGAACAATCTAAAACAGGTCTTAAAAAAAAAAAATTAATTTTTTATTTCTTTTCTAAAATCTCTTAATTATTTTTCACTTTTCAAATTTTTTATATTTTGTTTTTTTAAATCAAATCAAACAAAAAGAATTAACTATTTGAATAATTCTTTTAATTAAAAGAAAGTGTTTAGAGATTATTATTATATATTCCTTTTTTTTTTCCAAAAATATATTTTTTTTAGTTAAAAATCACCCGGGTTTCTGGAATAAGATCAGGTCTTGCTGTGAAATCTTATAGCATAAATAATATAAAGTATATTATTATTATTATTATTAATATTCATATTGGCATATAAAATCAAATAATTGTTTTTATTTCAAAGAAAAAAAATTAATTATTTAATTATTCATAATCGCAATGCTGCTGATTTATTTATATTATTATTATTATGAAAAAAAAACCCCAAAAATGTAATGCAATTTTTGGAACACCACCAACCACAAAAGCAAAAAAAATAAATATAAAATTGAAAAAAATTAATTAAAAAAAAAATCCATTAAACAATCATTTAATATAATTTAAGAAGAAACAAAAAAAAAAACAAAAAAATAAAAGGGAAAGTAAGAATTTAATAGAATTCAATTCAAGATTAAAAAGTTTTTTTTTTTAAATTCCCATTCAGAAAAATCAGTTTTTTTTGGTTTCTTCTTTAATTTTTAAATTGTTTATGTTATTAAAAAAAAATAAATAAATAAATTAAATATTTATTGTAAATACAAACTAAAAAAAAACAAAAATATATAAAAATATTAAAAATTTTGCCATTTATTTATGTTTTTTTTATTATTTTATTATTTTTTTTTTAAAACATGAATTTATTTCGAAATATCATCGCTTTTGTTTTTCATTAAAAAATGCTTTTCTGTTTTGTTAACACTCAATAAAAAAAAAAAGAAAAAATCAATTATTAAATAAAAATCGAATCGAATAATTTAAATATATATAATTTAAATATATTTTTTTTTTAATATATTTAAAAACACTTTTTTTTTTTTTTTAATTCTATTGTTGTAAATTATATTCATTATATATATATATATATTTTTTTTAATACTCACACATTTGTTTTTTGAATTTATTTTGAATTTATTTTGATTGATATGTCCTTCTTATAAATAAAATATTAAAATATTTTTTCAATATTGAATGGTTTTGATAAATAAACATTATTTTTTTTCTATATATTATTTAAGAGAATTTGAAAATAAACATCGAATTTTTTTGTTTTGGAAAATAAAAAAGAAAATATTTAATTAAAAATGAAAAAAAATATTCAATAAAATTTTTTTTGTTATTTTTTTTTATTATTTTTAACTAATTATTAAGTTTTGGTTTCTTTTTTTTTTTTTTTTAAGTTTAATTTATCGTTTCATTGAGATATTCACAATATATGTATATATATTTGAAGTGAAAGTGTGTTTAAAAAATTGAATTTATTTAATTGAATAATAATTTTTTTTTAATGCGATCAGATATTGCGAATATTGAATTATCGGAAAAAAATTAATAGATAATTTTCACGTATAAATATGGTAATATTTTAATGGAAATTCGTAAGGAAATTTTGTGTCGATATTTTTTAAAGAATATTTTTATCATAATTGTTGTTTTATAGTTATATGAAAAAATTATTGCCTTAAGGAAATTATGTAGAAATGGGCTTTAAGGAAATTATACCAGAAATTTTCTTATACGAAAATTTGACAGAAATTTCCTTATAGGAAAATTATACAGACATTTTCTTATAGGGAATTATACAGAAATTTGCTTAAGGAAATGATACAGAAATTTCTTAATCGGAAAATTATACAGAAATTTACTTATGGACATTATACAGAAATTTGCTTAAGGAAATGGTACAGAAATTTGCTTAAACAAATTATACAGAAATTGTCTTAAGGAAGTGATACAGAAATTCCCTTATACGATAATTATACAGAATTTTCTTTAAGGAAATTATACAGAAATGGCTTTAAAAAAATTACATAGAAATTGTCTTTTAAAAATTATAAAAACATTTCCTAAGAAAAGCTATACAGAAATTTTCTTGGGAAACATTATACAGAAATTTCTTTAAGAGAATTAAACAGAAGCGTTAAAGAAATTAAACAGAAATTGCCTTAAGGAAATTATACAGAAATTTCCTTATCAGGAAAATATACAGAAATGTCCTTATACGGAAATTATACAGAAATGTCCTTATACGAAAATTATACAGAAAATTACTCATGGAAATTGTACAGAAATTTCTTAATCGGAAAATTATACAGAAATTTACTTATGGACATTATACAGAAATTTGCTTAAGGAAATGGTACAGAAATTTGCTTAAACAAATTATACAGAAATTGTCTAAAGGAAGTGATACAGAAATTCCCTTATACGATAATTATACAGAAATTTACTTACGGAAATGTTACAGAAATTTCCTCTTGGAAATTATACAGATATTTCTTTAAGGAAATTATACAGAAATTTCCTTAAGAGAATTAAACAGAAATTGCGTCTTTTAAAAATTGTACAAACATTTCCTTAAGAAAAGCTATACAGAAATTGCCTTTAAGGAAAATTAGACAGAAATTGCTTTATGAGAATTATACAGAAATTTCCTTATAAGGAAATTATACAGAAATTTATGATACAGAAATTTCCTTATACGAAAATTATACAGACATTTCCTTAATAAAAATTATACAGAAATTATACAAACGTTTCCTTAAGAAAAGCTATACAGAAATTTCCTTGGGAAAATTATATAGAAATTGCCTTAAGGAAATTAAACAGAAATTACGTTAAGAAAAATTATACAGAAAGTTCTTTAAGAGAATTAAACAGAAATTGCATTAAGGAAATTAAACCGAAATTTCTGATACATAAATTTCCTTAATGAAAATTAAACCTAAATTTACTTAAGCTAATATAAGCTATAAAGAAATTGCATTTAAGGAAAATTATACAGAAATTGCTTTAAGGAAATTTGATAAAGAAAATTATACAGAAATTTCCTTAAGAGAATTAAACAGAAATTGCGTCTTTTAAAAATTGTACAAACATTTCCTTAAGAAAAGCTATACGGAAATTGCCTTACGGAATTTCTTTAAGGAAATTAAACAGAAGGCTTAAGGAAATTATACAGAAATTTCCTCTTGGAAATTATACAGAAACATACAGAAATTATACAGAAATTTCTTTAAGGAAATTATACTGAAATTTCCTTAAGAGAATTAACAGAAATTGTCTTTTAAAAATCATACAAAACATTTCCTTAAGAAAAGATATACAGAAATTTCCTTGGGAAAATTGCCTTAACGAAATTAAACTGAAATTGCATTAAGAAAAATTATCCAGAAATTTCCTTAAGAGAATTAAACAGAAATTGCCTTAAGGAAATTATACAAAAAATTGCCTTATACGAAAATTATACAGAAATTTGCTTATAGGAAAATTATACAGAAATTTCTTAATCGGAAAATTATATAGAAATTTACTTTTGGACATTATACGGAAATTTGCTTAGGAAATGGTACAGAAATTTGCTTAAACAAATTATACAGAAATTGCCTTAAGGAAGTGATACAGAAATTTCTTTAAGGAAATTAAACAGAAGTCTTAAGGAAATTATACAGAAATTTCCTTGGGAAAATTAAATAGAAATTGCCTTATACGAAAATTATACAGAAATTTCCTTAATGAAAATTATACAGAAATTTCCTTATAAGGAAAATTATACAGAAATTTCCCGGCGAGAAACGGATGGTTAATTTTTCATAATTAGAAAGAACTTATTAATGAAATATTTTCTAAATGTATTTTTAAAAGAGTTTTCACATAAAAAAAAACAAATCCAGCATCATCGCGTCTTTAAAAATAAATCGTACAGAGTTTTTTATTTTGTAAGAAAACATAAGTAAGAAAAGAAAACAGAAAAGAAAACAGTAATCCATCCAGAATTTATCGAATTTGCTACAGAGAAACAAAATAAAGATGTTTTATTTATTGCATTAATATATACATAATTTATAGGATTTTGCAATAGAATTAAATGGGAAATGTCATAATGGGATGGGAAATGTCAATTTTTAATAATATACTACAAAAATCAGTGCGTTTATGTGAATACATTTTCATCATCATTTTCTTTTCAAATAATTTAATGACAATGACACACATGGGCGAAAAAAAAATCAAATTTTTTAATGTTTTTTTGTAAAAAAAAAAAAAGAAAAAGAAATTAAATAAAAAAAAAAAAGGCAAGTTAAAAAATTCAATAAATAAAATAATTAAAAAATAAAAAAAAGTAATCGAAAAAATTGAGCTAATTTTTTTGTTGAAAATTTGATATGCTTGCGGGGGTGGTTTTTTTTATGGCGCGGTTTTTTCTTTTCGCTTTTATTCTTTTATCTTTTATTTTTTTTAAATATTTATTTATTGAAATTTAAATTTAAATTTATTTTAATGCGAAATCGCTTCATGTGTTTGTTCGCGTTCATCATTTAAAAAAAAAAAACTGATCAATTTTTTGAAATATATATTGAGATTTTTTTTTATATATACATTTTATTGATAATTCAAAGCAAAAACGAAAACAATAAAACAAAAAAACACATTTATTTTATAAACACACTTTCACAATCAAATCAAATTATATATATATATATAGCATTTTATCATTAAAAAGGACAGAAAAATAAAACATGCATTAAAAAAATAATTAATTTAAAAACATATAACTAAAAAACATATAAAATCTTATAATACATTAAACAAAATACTGTCGAAACAAGTTAGAAATCAAACAATTTCCTTATAAAACAATTAATTTTTTTACTAATAATATTACAATTTCATCTTTATTTTTTCTTAAATATAACATGATCATAATCCAAACAATGAATATTAATTTTAATAGAATTAATTTTAATTATATCCCTATTTATATATAGATAATAAAAATGATATTAAAAACCATCCAATTCCAATTAAATTTAAACCACGAAGAAGTACTAAAACATTTAAATAACATCCACACAACTAACAAACAAAAAAAAAAAAAATAATAAAATAAATAATTCACAACCATCACATCAAATTGAAATTTAAACAGAGAAATTCGATATTCGCTAGTTTAAATGGTTTAATAAATTAAATACTAAACTGCTAATACCGCCCCGCTGGCTGTAAAATGGGCGAAATGTTTCATTTGGGCGAAATGAAAAAAATTCCGTTGTAAAATAAAATATTATAATTATAATAAAATCAAGCAAAATATCATTTCATTATCATATTATAAATATATTGGGATTAATTAACAATTAACTGAAACTACTGAAATGGGGGAAAATTTATTGGCAAAAAAGTGCAGTAGTTTGTGTTAAATATAATAATAATAATAACAATAAAATTAAATCCGGAAGAGGATAACATCATTTTTTTTTTTTTTAAATTCATTTTTGCATACATCACCTGAGAATCATCGCAACGCATTCATCATATAATAATAATAATAATATAGTATTTATTAAATTTATTTAACAAAACAGTTTTTAAAGTGATTTTAATGTGCGTTTAAAAATAATTAATTAATGCATGTAACTTATCTTAATTGTGATAATTATTGTGCTGCGTAAAAAATTTAATTAAATTTTCATCACAGTGTTGAATAAATATTTTTTGTTGTTGTTGTTTTAATTTATTATTATGGATCAAAAAACCTGTGGCTTATCAAATTGAAAGCTATATAAATTTGAAATATTGTTTTATTTTTGTCTAAAAATTTTTTTATATGAAGCTTTTCAAAAAAATAAAACCCCAAAACTAAAATTACTACTATACTTATGTATATGATTTAGCTAAATTTAAAATGCCGCCTTCAATATTTGATGAATTAGATGAAATTTATTGTTCACAAGCGGCTATTATTTTTAAAGGCAAATCATCAACGGTGATGAAATCAACAAAAATGGCAACGGCAACATCAACAACCACATCAACATCAACAAGTGGTAATGAAACGAGCAGTCAACAGGCAATATCTGAACAAACAATCACTGAAATAACAACGGATGGTCGAAAAATTGAGAAAAAAATTGTAACCTATGCCGGTGAAGAAACAGAAGAAGTTGAAGTGTACGAATCAACGGAAATTGGTGATGAGAAAACGGAAAAACGTTCAACAACCGGGGCAATACCAACATCAACACCACAAGCAATTAAAGCAGCACCCCAACAACAACCTAAACAACCACAAGCACAAGCACCCGTTGGCAATAATAACGTGACTGAATCCGTTATTGTAATACCCGGTACAGCTGTAACTGTATTTGATGAAAAAACGAATACAAAAACGGTAACGGAAAAAACAACAACCGGTTCCATTCAAACGATTACAACAATTAATGCTGATGGTACATCGAAAATACAAACAAAAACATTTTATGATCCAGTTGAAATACCCGGTGAAGAAATTGAAGAGGAGGAAATCTATGAAGAGGAAACCTTTGAACCGGCTGTTAAGAAAACAACAACTACAACTACAACAAGTGGTATTGTCGTACCAAATCAAACGAAATCAATTGAATCAACAACAGTTGATCAACAGCAAAGTGTTGAATCATCAACGAAAGAAACAACTCAAAGTACCGTTACTCAACAAACACAACAACAGCTACAACAAAAAACAAGTGAACAAACTGAAATTGTTGAAATAACATCACAAAAAAATGTTGTTCCTGTACAAAAAAATCCGATGGTGGATAATGCGAAAAAACCATCTGATAATAAATCACCAATAACAGATGAATCCGTTGTAATAATTCCGGGTACGGAAGTAATTGAATTTGATGAAAAAACAAATACAACAACAATTACACAAAAAACAACAACCGGTTCAATTGTTACAATAACAATAATCAATGCTGATGGTACAAAACGTGTAAAAACAAAAACATTTTTTGATGCCGTTGAAATCCCATTGAACGATAAGGAACGTCTTGAGGTTATCGAAAAATTAAAGCAACAACAACAACAACAACAACAAGTGGAAAAAACACAATCAACCAAAAAAACAACTGAAATCAGTGAAACGACAACAACAACAACAACTGCTGCTGACGATGGTGACGATTCAATTGTAATAATTCCTGGTACAGAAATCATTGAATTTGATGATAAAACAAATACAAAAACGGTTACACAAAAAACAACAACCGGTACAGTTATAACAATAACAACAATTAATGCTGATGGTACAACTCGTGTTCAAACAAAAACATTTTATGATCCCGTTGAAATTGAAGAGGTTATCGATGAAGAGGAAACCACAACAACAACCACCTCTCCTGGTAAAAAAACAACTACCACCACAACCACTTCAACTACGGATGAAAGTAAAACCATTATTGAGGAAAATACCAAAAAACAACAACAACAACAAATATTTCAACAAATTGATAGCACTCAACAAGAAACAAATAAAACTGAACAACAAATCGATACAATTGAAAAACAAAATAATACAATTACGAAACAAATTGATGCAATTAAACCAAATGCACCAAATGCACCAAATGCTATAACAAAAGCACCATTATCTGATCAACCAACCAATCCCATCAATTCAAATGTTATATTAATACCCGGTACGGAAACCATTGAATATGATGAAATAACAAAAACAAAAATTATCACACAAAAAACAACTACCGGTTATATAAAAACCATCATAACAATAAATGCCGAAGATGGAACAAGCAAAACGGAAACGAAAACATTTTATAATCCAGTGACAATCAAAAACACTGATGACGATGAGGAAATCATCGAAGAGGAAACCTATGAAGAAACACAAACGGTTAATCCGGGTTCAAAAAAAACTGTAACCACGGTAACAACGAAAGCCGATGGTACCCAAGAAATCACACACGTTGATAATAGTAAACGTTCAAAGGAAACGGAATCCACCCAGGAATTCAGTGATAATACACAAAAATCGGTGGCCAACACAAAGAAAAAAGTGGAAAAATCTCAACAACAAATGGTAAATGTACAAGAGAAAATCGATAAAGATACAGGTGCAATAACAACACAACAGGTAGCAAGTGCTCAACAAAAAGTTGAAAAATCTGAACAACAAATTATAAAATCACAAAAATTGGATGAAACAACAAATGAACAAATTCAAGTAACAAAACATGTTCAACGTAGCCAACAATTTGAGGTTACCCAAAAATTTGAATCATCCAATCAACATCAAAATACAATCACCAGCAATCAACAACAATTACAACAACTTATGGATAAAACAACACAAAATGTAACGGATATTGTTCCGTTAATGGAACCGCCAAAAACAAAAACCGTTAAACGTACAACAGCCGATGGTAATGAAATTGAAGTTACCACAAGTGTATCAACGGATGGTAAAACAAAAACTCAACGTCGTACCATAACAAAACCGGAGGAAGAAATTGAAATTGAAGAATCTGAAGAAATTGAAACATACGAACCGGGTGAAGTTAAAATTACAACAACCACAAAAATTATACCATCCATTGAGGATACAACATCAACAACATCATCAAACACAACATCATCAACGAATAAAAATGAACAACAATCAAAAGTAAGTACAGCATCGAAAAATGAAAGTGTTCAAATTGAAGAGGTAACGACCAAAACCAAAACAACAAGCAGTACAAGTAAAAAAACAAGTAGTCAAATTGATGATTCTTCATCTTCTGTTCTTCAACAAACTAATAAAAAAATGATTAAAAATGATAATGAAAAACTTAGTGGAAAAACTACTACTTCTACTACAGCTGCTGATAATAACAGTAAAATAACAACATCTAAAAATACCCAAAATAAAGCAATAACAGCAAATATGAAAAATGTACAACAAGAATCGTTGAAAAAGACAACGGAAGAAGGTACACGTGAATTGGTGTCCACGAAGAAGGATGGTGATGATGTGATAACCGAAGAAATACGTCATTTTGAGGGAGGTCGTGAAATTATCATAACAACTCTACGTGGTGATGGTACAATGAAAATGTCATCGAAAACTTATTATGATGCGGTTGAATGTAGTGGCGATGAAGATGAAATCGAAGAAATTGAAGAAACTAAAACTACAACGAAGACAACAACAACATCAAAACCAATAATAGACGATGATGAAGATGAAAAAAAAAAAAAACTTCAAATTACTGCACCTTGCTCTAAAACACCAGCAGCAGCAGCACCATTACCAAATAAATTAAAAAATCTTAGTGGTCCAACACCGGACGTAAATGCACCAGTACCTCCACCTAGAAAAAAGGATGTAAATAAAATACCAGCCAAATTATTGAATATGTTTCAAAATTAAAAATTTCAATTTCAATTTCAATTTCAATTTATTTTTTATTTTTTTAAATCTTAACATGTTTTGTTTTTGCATTTGCAATTAACTGGGGAAAAAACCCCCCCCAAACGCCGAAAAAAAAAAATAACGGATGTATTTAAAAAGATTATGAAAAAAAAACGGTTTTTTTTTTACTATAAAACAAAGTCCATTGTTTAATTTTTACATATAATATGGGAAACTAAATTACGGATGGAATGAAAATTGTTTATTAAAACATATCAAATGTTTGGAATCAAAAATTAAAGGAAATTATTAAAAACAGGAATGACAAAAAATTTTCTGTCATGACTTGAAATTTGAATTTTCCTCGCGCCCTTCCAAAAAACTTCCATTCTTTTGCAATAATCTATTTTAATTAATTGCGAGAAAAGATTATATATTAATTTAGTTAATCTCCCAATTCCCAATGGGCAACGATGCGATTTATAGTGAAATTAATTAGTTTTTTCTTAATCATAAATTGAACATTCTCTAAATGAATCACGAGCTTTTCTTCAAAACAGCGCATTTTCTTATATATTTGTCTTGTATTTTGTTTTTTTTTTTATTTTATTTTTACATTCTTTTTTCTAGTCATTTTCTGTTTCTTTCCGTATTTGTTAAGTTATATATATATATATCGTTAAAGGTATTAATAAATTAAAAGAAAAAATTGTTTTTTTTTGAATGGAATTGATTGAATTGTAAAAATAAAAATGCTTGGATGATGAACCAGCAAATATAATTTTGATTGAATTGAAACCAACAACAGCAATTAACATCCCGGGCAAACCATGCCGGAGCTATCAAAGTGGACTAAGACTTCGTTAGATGTATCGTTAGATTATAACAAAAATAAAATCGTATGTGATGTTATTTAAGCCACTTTTTTCAGTTTTGACACGGAAATACTTGACGGACAAAATTCAAGTGGGCTCTCGGCATTGAATTTATGTAGCTATGGACTGGTAAAAGAATTTTTAAAATCAAACTGGTGGATCTCGAGATAATTCTCGGACATCAATACATTCATTCATACATCCATCCGGACAGAACGACATTGTTTTTTTTTTTGCAAATTCGTTATCTGGGATCTCTCTGAAACACTGAGCCTAGAAAACGCATTTTCCTGTGAGACAAAATTTTCGAAATTTCCGTACGAATTCAATGGAATTCAATGGGAATTACCCGACAGAATAAATATCCATCTCGTTTCAATCAAATCAATCAATTCCAAATAAATCAAATTAAAAAAAAAAATTATAATTCAAATTAAAAATTAATTAATATATTATTATTATTATTATATTTTTGATAATTATGGGAATTATATAATCAAATATTGTTAAATCAAAATGTTTGTTTGTTTTTGTTTTTATTTTTTTTCAGTGTGTGAATAAATAAAATATATTTTAATTATATTATATTATTGAAAATGAATAAAAAATAATAAAAAAAAATAAAATAAATCATTTGTTTTTATTTTCATGCGAAATTATTAATTATTAATTATTTTATTAATTCATTATTTTATTTATCAATAAAAAATTTCTATTTTAAAATCATTAAACTTAATTTTTTTTTTTAATAATAAAATCAAGTCTGATCAATTTTTTAATCAGAAAGTTAATTAAGTTCCTAACCAATTATATTTATAATAATTTCAAATGGAACAAATAAACCATTGGGAGAATTTAAGAAAAAAAAAAAAAAACTATAAAATATACATGAAAAAAGTAGAAGAAAAAAAAACGTACTCTTTTCTGTCATCCCAATTACCGTATTATCTTAAATTAATATTTATGCTTGTGCTTATGTTTATCGGAACGATGACGTGGTGGTGATTTATCAACATAACGTAACGGTGATTGTGATTGTCCTCCACGACCAATTGCCGGTAATCGTGATAATCTGTCAGGTGATGCTCTTTCACCACGTTTCGACGATGATCTACTATTACTACTACTGCCACTTGTCAACGATGAAATTGTTGATAATTGTTGTGTTTGTGATGGTGACAAATATCTTGATTGTTTTGAATACACCGCCGATGATGATGATGATAATGGTGATGGTGATCGATAACGTTTTAAATTACCCGGACTATCGTATTTTGATGAACGCATCGATGCGGATTGTAATGAGGTGGTGGTGGCGGCGGCTGGGGATGGCGATAGAGATGGTGATTGTCTTCGTTGTTGTTTTTCATACCTTTTTGGTGAATCAGAATTACTTCGTGAATGTGATCGTGATCGTGATCGGACAATGGCACGTTTTGATGATCTACAAAAAAAAATTATACATAGTTTAGGTATTAAATTTTTTCTTTTAATTTTTATTATATTAAATTTACCGTCTGGATGACGATGATGGTGGTGGTGGTGATATTGACATTTCACGATAATCACGTGATGATTTTTTTGTTATATACTGAGGTGATTTTGATTTATTTCGTCGTGAATGCTTGGAACTGGTAATTGATGATCCAGCTGCTGATGGTGGTGGACTTGATTTACCATATGAATGTACAGATGATGGTGATCGTGATGTACGTTGTTTAGATTTCTTTGATTTACGACTGATACTGAAATTAAATTAAAATTATTATTCAAAAGGATATAAAAGAAAAATCCTATCAATGCAAAAACGTTTCCCAAATATGTTAATAAATTTTTAGAAAACCATGCGAGAAACATGAAAAAAAAATTGTAAAAATCAGTGAAATTTCTGTGAAAATAAATGGAAATGGAGACAATCGAAATAGGTAATGGATAGATTTACAGTATTTTGTTTGTTTGGATTTTGAACGATAAACTATCAGGTAAACACCAAAGTGTTTTTTTTTCCAAATCCATAATGCAATTTTGGGAAATTATGCCCTTAAAAGTCAAAATCAAAACGATTCCAATCCAACAGAGAAACTTAAAATTTGCCCATAGACAAATAAAATTAATAAAATTACATTTGTTCTGTTGCTGTTGGCGGTGGCAACGATGGTGGTTGTAGTTGTAATGGTCGTGATGGACTTAAACTTCTTTTATCACGTTTCGATATGGATGCCGATGCCGATGAGTATTTATCAATTGGTGAATCCGTATCCCGTAATTCACGTAATTCTTTATCGGATTTTTTCATTAATTTCCTACGGAAATGTTCGGTTTGTTGTTGAATTGTCCAACCGTGTTTTAATGTTTTCTGACCCGATTCCAATTCATCTTGATATTGCATTGATTTCAATTCAATTTCACGTAAACGTGTACGTCGTTCCTCATCAAAATCACGACTATTTTCCGTATCATCATAATTGTCTTCGTCTTGGCTGACATCCGAATTGTGTGATATTAATGGAGGTTCTGGTGCAATTGGATCTAATGTATCCCATTTACTTGTTGTTATCGCTTGTGCTTCAATCTAAGATAAAAATGGAATTTTTTTTTAATTAATTAACACCGTTGTTGATCTAGATTTAGATTTCGATAAATTTTTTTTACCTGTTCTGGATCAACAGTTTCCCATTTTGATGGCATAAAACCACCGCTACCGCCAGCTCTATCCATCGGTATCCCATCAATATCTTCGTCCACTGTAAAAAAAAAGAAAATTAACAAATCATTATTGGAAATAACACTATTACAAATATTCTTTTAATATTTACATGGAATGCCATCAATATCATCATCATAATATGTATCACGATTATTATAATTATTATTGTTATTATTATTACTATTATTATTGTCATTTGTTCGATGAAAATTGTCTCTAAATGGTGAATTAGCAGCAGCAGCAGCAGCAGTACCCATATTTGAATTACCTCCACCACCACTAGACTTATTATTACCGGGAATCGCACGTAATAATGCACTTTTTAATAAAGCTGCACCATCCAATGGAATACCATCTAATTCTTCGTCTTCTTTTTCATCACCGGATATCGGAGCTCCATCAATATCTTGTAATTGTTTTTCACCTGGCTGTTGTTTAAAATATTTTAATATCATCATCAATTCAAATAGTAAAATGCATTTCCATTGATTTTGAAATTTACCATTGGTAAACCTAAAAATGTATTTTTTAAACGTATTAAAAAATCCCGAGGATAAATTGCCCAATCTTCCCATGCTTTGCACACTTCCAATACACGAACTTTATATCCTTCAGCTTTTATTCGGCTCTCTAATGCCATATAACATTCACGTAAATCTCTAAATATTGTTTCTAAACATTTTTCTAATCTAAATTTGGTTAATAAGTAAACATTAATTTTTATTTCTAATCTCATTGGATAATAACAAAAAAAAAACTATTTTCAATAATGGAAATTCAATACAAAAAGGAAATTAGATTCATTTTGTTGTTGTTGTTATTTGAGTAACACACAATTTAACAATTTAACTTACGCTTTACGAAAAAAACTTGCATTTGCCACCTTAACACTACAATTATGTAAAATGTCTGATATTAAATATAATCTTGCAACTTTTTTACTGATGCTTGTCCGAACATTACCCAATGATTCTTCAATACATTCACATATTTCATCGGCAGCATCCGCATGTTCTATACAAAATATCATTGCATCACCAATTTTTGCACGTTCCGGTGTTAAATACCGTATTAAATCTTCTAATCGATCACGTTGTCTATTTTGAAAAAAAAAACAGAAAATTTTTTTACCAACGGTGTTTGTTTTTAGATAAAATATATGTATTAAAAAGAAACAAAACTAACGCAACAGAAAGTGCCCCTTTATTTATATCTGGCGCTTCTGGATCAACAATAAGTTCTTCGGGCATTCCTTTTGTATAGAAATTTGCGGCTGGTGGTCTCCAAATTGGACCTCCTATATTATGAAAAAGAGATTTTTTTTTAAATAAATAAATTAATGAAATAGAAATATCCACACCCCACAAATTTCAAACCTTTAAACATCCTGAATTCTTTTTGCCTCCATTCCGATGGAGTGTCACCCTGTAGTAAAGAGAATAATTTCCATCTATAATAAATATGTGCTGGGCTTTCGTTTTCAAATAAAAATCTGCAAGCAAGTTATTACATTAAAGATATCTTCTTTTTTTTTTTTGTTATTGTTTATTGTATTTTGAATTGTTTTTATTTGTTTATTTTTTGTTTTTATAAATAAATATCATTTGGAATGTTTTTTTTTTTTTTAAATAGTAGAGAAATTTACATTTAAAATTGTTTAAACCTTTTACTACAAAACAAACTTACGTAAACAATGGATTTTCAAGTTCACGACACATGATCATTGCTTCAAAAAGTGGTCCTTCACGTATTACAAATTCAATCATACGATGAATAATTGACAATATAGCTCTGATTTAATGATAGATAATTGGAAAATTATAAATTAATTTTAAAAAGATTTAAATAAAATAAAAAAATAAATTTTACCTTTCCGTTGGTATCATAACCTTTACAATACAATTGTAAGTTAACTATTTGAAATGGAAATGGATAAAACATATATAAAAAAAAAAAATATGTTTAGATTATTGTTAAGGATACGGAATTTTTACCTTATTCATTTCTTCAAAAATTACCGGATCCGTATTATAATTTTTAAAATAATCTATTTGTGGAAACTATCGCGTTGATTTGACAAATGATTTTATTTTTAATTATTATTATTATTATTATTGTAATTGTAATTTTTTTTTCAAAATAAAATAAAGCAATTTATTTTTTTTTATCGAAATATATTAATTGAATAATTGAATATTTAAATGAATTACATTATTGGCATCCGATGGTTGTGGTTGTGCATTAAATGGTAAACCATTTTTGGCCGGTGGCATATTGAATTCAACCAATGTGGGTGGAACATAAATTGGATGGGTCATAATTGGTACGGAACGTCCCCAACCCAATTTCATTTCGTATGACATCACTTCACGTCCATTTAGACAACGTAATGCACGTTCGGCATCGCTTCGACTCATGTACGCAACAAAACCACAATTTCGTCCACGTGCCTTCTCTTCGGCCGTACGTGGCCACATAATTTTAATGCTTGCCAGCGGGCCATATCGACCGAATAATTCCATAAGTTGATTTTCGGATATTTTCGGACTTAAATTACCCAAATAGATGTTGGTCGTATTTGGATCACCGTTATCCATTGAACCCGCTTCATTATCCTTTGGTATGAATATATCCGGTTCGGCTGGTGCTTGTAAAATTGTTTTTGAAATTTGTACTTTATATTTATAACGTTCTTCACGTTCCTCTTGAATTCTATTTTGGTTAGAGAATTTATTTTAAAATTAAAAAATTAAAATTAATTAATTGGACAGAACAAAATAAAACAAAATAAAAAAAAACTTACTGTCGTAATTCCTCTTTAAATGATTCCAAATTACTTTTTTTCTTTTCTTGTGATTTTTTCTTTAATGTTAAATTGTCATTTTTACTTTCATTTGCTAACATTTTAGCATATTCTTGTGCTTTATCGGCACTTGATTTATTATTATTATTATTATTATTGTTATTGTTATTGTTGTTGTTGTTATTGTTATTGTTACTTGGACCATCATGTTTTGAATTTGGTCTATATAATTTTCCCTTATCACGATGATCTTCACGACGTGAACCGGCATCATAAGTTCCAGCTCGAACCCATACCTTTGATATGGACGATGGTGTTTCTTGAAATACTTCAACATATTCTTTGAATGCCTTTTTTTTTGTTTCAAAATTCACATAAATTAAAATTAATTAATTAAGCAAAAAAAAAAATATAATTTAATTTATACATGAGCGGCAGCTTCTTCCTCTTCACGTTTTTTCTGTTCTTCTTGTTCACGTCTGGACAATGGACGTAATCCCATTGCGCCTATTGCAAATGCTTGTAATTTTTGTTCATTTATTTTCTAAAACCAAAAAAAAACAATATCAATTCATCATTAATTAATTAAATTAAACTATAATTTAAAATATAAAAAACACTTTTTTTCTTTCTTTTTATTTTTTATTAAACCAATCAGAAAATGTCATTTATTTGATTGGGGGAAACAAAAAAAAAAGCCACATTTGTTAAATGTATCCAAATAAAAACATTGCAAAAAAAAAAACAGATATTTTTAAAGAAAATTAATTTAATTATTATTTTACCTTCATTTTATTTATTATATATGACCACCATAAAATAAAAAATCTATTTATTTTTTAATTTTAATAATATTTTTTTATTATTTTCAATTCAATTTCTTTTTTTTAATTCAATCAATAATATTAAAAAAGCGTCCTCCATTTTTTAAACATAACCAAAGATAAAAAGAAAAAAATTAAAAAAATATTTATCGAACAAAATCAATAATGGCGAAAAGAGAAAAATATTTTCGTGTAATTTGGCCTTTTTAAAATGGCCGAATTTGTTTGTACGCAACCAAATTGTAGATGGCCCCTCAATATTTGAGTGAAAAAAAAATATCACATTTATTTATTAATTTAAATAAAAGAATTAAAATTAATAGTATTAAAATAATTAATAAAACCAAAAAATTAAATTACTGTTTTATTAAAAATTCTATTAATTTAGTGGTAAATTAAATAAAATAAACAAAATAAAAACCAGTTTTGTATTTCACCAAATTAAAAATTTATAATTTACCGAACAAATAATTTTTTATGATTCAAGCTCCCCGACTATTCTTTCTCTATTTCTCTGTCACTCTCTCTTTAAAATTCATTTATTTTCGTTAAAAAGTAAACATAAAAAAAAAAAAAAAATTATCAACGTGAATGCAAAATTAAAAAGAAATCAAAAATTGTTTTTTTTTTATTTTTATTTTCATATTTTGTGATAATAAATTTAATAATTATTGAAAAATTGTTGTGTTAATAAATAATAAAAAATACAATTAATTTAAGGCCTTTTTTTTTCTTTTTTTTTTTATAAAATTTATAATCTTAATTAATTATAATTAAATAAATTATGGCCGATCCATTAAGTTTATTACGACAATACAATATAAACAAAAAAGAAATAATTGAACGAGAAGGACAAATAATATTTGGTGAATTTTCCTGGCCACGAAATGTAAAAACAAATTATCTAAAATATGGGTATGTATATATATTGAAATTGGAATTGGAATTGGAATTGGAATGGATGATGATGATGATTATCCATCCGTCTGTTCTGTTAATGTTTTCAAATTCAATCAATGCACAAGGCAGTTTAATTCCATAATATTTTTGTTTGTTTGTTTGTGTTTGTGTTTTGTAGTTCTGGGAAAAAAGGAGCACCAGCTGAATATTACACACTCGAATGTTTATTATATTTATTAAAAAATGTAACGCTACAACATTCAGTGTATGTTCGACAATGTGCTGTAAGTATATATTTATTAGATATATATTATATCCGTATCGGTTGCGGTGTCGTGTGTCGATGATGATGATGACCGAGATTTTCAAAATTTAATCTGAAAATATTAAATATTTACAGTCAGATGAAATACCAGCTGTAAATCGACCAGATCGTAAAGAATTGTTAGCGTATTTGAATGGTGACACGGCCACCTGTAATAGCATTGATAAAAGTGCACCATTAGAAATTGCCACCCAAGTAAAACGTACAATAGAAACGGATTACATAGATAGTATAGCAAAAAAAGCACGCTATGAAGATACCCAAGTACAAAAGGTTCGTGAACAATTGGCAGCCCGATTGGACGTAAACAAAAAAGAGGTATCGGTAAATGTGGATAATATTAAATCGTTATCGGAAACAATGTCCGTGGAAAAAATTGCCGCCATTAAAGCAAAACGTTTGGCCAATAAACGTACAACGATAAAACGTCATGATAATGATGATACAATGGGTACGGATTTACGGGCAATGATCGATTATGATGTTGATTCAACAAAGGATATTCTGAGTAGGGAACGTCAATGGCGAACGCGCACCACAATGTTACAAAGTACCGGAAAACTATTTGCCAAAAATATATTTGCAATATTACATACTGTGAAAAATCGTGAAGAGGGTCGATTGCGTCCTCAGTTGCAACCACCCATTCGTATACCGGAACCGGTACGTATAGTTAGACCACAAGTACAACCCGCCCAGTACAATCGTTACGATCAAGAACGTTTCAATCGACAAAAAGAAGAAACAGAAGGTTTTAAAATTGATACAATGGGTACGTATCATGGGATGAGTTTAAAATCGGTAACAGAAAGTTCATCGCTACAACAACAAAAGAAACAACAACAACAACAACAACAGCAACAGCAACAATTGCTGCAACAGCAACAATTGCAACAACAACAACAACAGCAACAACACAATTTACAAATGCAATCGGGTCGTCCGGGAATGGGCAAAGAATTATTATCGGGAACATCTACGGGCGGTCAAATGCGTCAAATGCCAATGAATGCAACAAAACGAACATCACGTACACCAATCATTGTAATACCAGCGGCCGCCAATACAAGTCTGATAACTATGTTTAATGCTAGAGATATTCTACAAGATATGAAATTCATGTCAACCGATGAGAAAAAATCAATGGGATGTCCGCGTGAAAATGAAATTCTGTTGCAACGACGAAAAGAAGGAAATATTACGGTACCATATCGTATCATTGACAATCCGGCAAAGTTGACCAGCCAGGAATGGGAACGTGTTGTTGGTGTTTTCGTAATGGGACCAGCATGGCAATTTAAGGGTTGGCCATGGGATGGCAATCCCGTTGAAATTTTCTCGAAAGGTATTTTTATTCTATTTTTAGATCCACCCAGAATTTTTTTTTTTTAAACAAATGCCAATTAATTCTATTTTCATTTTTTTTTTTTATAGTTTGTGCATTTCATTTAAGATTCGATGAAATGAAATTAGATAAAAATGTTGCAAATTGGGCGGTAAACGTTTTAAATTTATCACGAACAAAACGACATTTAGATCGTGCCATTTTAATGACATTTTGGGAAAAATTAGACAAACACATAATGAAATTTAAACCAGATTTACGTTTTTAGTAGACATCGAGAGAGAGAGAGAGATTTCTTTTTAATTTTGATACCATCAGCATATAGTCAGCATTCATCCATTCATCATCTAAATTCATATCCGCATCCTTTAAATCCTCATCATCATTTTCACTATTATAAAAAAAATGCATCATTCATTCATTAAAATGTTGAATTGTTTATTTCACAATTATCAATCTCATTCATTCCAAACATATATTTTATTATATAATTGCACACTGACACCTCAAAAAACTGCCCCCAAAAAACATCCGCCCAACACCCCCCACGGCAAATTAAGTTAATTAATTTGTATTTTATTTAATTACTTTTTATTGTATTTTATTTTTTCTTAATCACAATTGATTGATTTTCTTTCTCTCTGATTTAGTTTTTTTTTTTATTATTTAAATACAATTTAGTTTTTTTTTTTTAATTATTGTTTAGTTAATCAATTAATTATTAATTAATTATTCATTATTAGTACATTTAAGTTCGCGTTTAAAAATAAATCAAAATTGAAGATTATTATGTAAAAAAAAAAAAAAAAAAACAATTTAATAAATAAAATGTATTTTTTTAATTATAAATAAGGTTGCCATCCTTCAAATAGACGACATAAATTAAATTGATTAACAGCTTGTTGTATTAAAAATTCAATTTGTGCTTCAACGGTTGCCACACCACTAGCCTCTTTACCATCCAATTTCTCTTCTAATCGCAATAGAACACGTTCTGCGCTACTATTTTTATTATTATTATTATTATTTTCGGGTATATCTACAAGATTAATAACAAAAACAAAATACATTAAAATTTACCCATTGATGATCATAAAAATTATACCAATAATACCATTATCACTGAATTCGGATGATTCAATTGATTGTAAAATACACGCTTGTTCGTTTGTCAATGTCCAGGCGTACAACGGATCATAGAGTAATACCTCCAAAATGGTTAAAATCGTTGTTTTATTTTGACGAAGTACATTCATTGTTTTTTCGCATCCCGCCCGAAATACCCCATCGAATCCACTGACACCGAATGCCGCCACAATGTCACGGGTCAAACGAAACGGAATGGTTTCGGGTGTCGGTAAACATTTACCTTGTTCAAAGGCAATACCAAAATCAATATGAATAAATTCCGCGGTATTTTGATCCAATAATATATTACTAACATGACGATCACCAATACCCAAAATATAACCAATCATTGAGGTGGTCGCCACACTATTCGTATACGATAAACGTCTTTCATACCATGTACCGGGTATTTGAAAATTTTCAAAAAAAAAATGTTGAAATACTGGTCGTATATTTGAACAAATACCTTTAAATTCCATATATTTTTTATTATTCGGTTGATTTTTATAATTCTATTTTGATAAAATAAATAATTAAATTTAAATTATTAATAAACCATTTTGATCCACTTAACCAAATACAATCAGAAAATGTGTGTCTTTTAGTTTTTGAGCCACAAAATCTTTAAAAACGGAATAAGAAGACCTGCTGGGCGATTTACATGATGATTTTAAGGTTATTCATTAAACTATAAATGAATTGTTTCCTGGGCATTTGTAAATCATAAACAAATGAAATATTCCCAAAATTACGTGATGTTTAAATACAGATTGTAAGCGCATGCATATTTGAAAAAAAAAACTATATTTACCTTCATTGTTTCACGACATTTAACCGGTCGCCAATCATCGGGAAAATAACGTTCATGTGCACCGGCCATCCGTTTTGTGCCAGCCAAATAATCACCTAACGGTATTGTATTATCACACCATTCTAAAATGCCACTTCGTTGTGATAACGGTACCACTTTATACGTACGTATTGTTAATTTACATTTTTTTGTTTCTTTATGGGTTTTCAATAAATCATTTAGGATCATAAAAACTTGTTGCATAACAGCATCTTGTCGAAGATCATCACGACCCTTCAATAATTGTGAATATTTTTTACCATCCGAACATAAACATGTTAATTTTTTCGGTGCATTTACACCACCAACATAACCGAATTGTGAATCCCATTTTATGATACCTGGAGGGGGTTTTTTTTTTTAAATCATAAAATTAAATCCATAAATTACTAAAAAAATGTTATATTGTATAAATTACTTTTTATGCTATTATTATCATAATTTCCGGTTAACGAAATTGGTAACGTAATCGTTGGACAATGTACAAAATGTAAATTTTTTAATTTAGTTATTGGTTCGCTTAACGGAATATTAACACAATTTGGTTTTAATACATTATTTGCTAATTTAATTAATGCCAAAGACATCGCTTCCATTTGCGATAGAATACCGAAAATCGATTCATTATGTTTTAATTTATCAATTAATTGTTTGGCCGCAATTACCCTTGGTTCTAATTTATTATTTTGTCCAGCTGTAGCAGGTGCATCAATCATAGCATTTGATAATGCCAATATTTGATGTAATGTATGATGGGGATGTTCAATGGCGCATTTTTCTATAAACAAAAAAAAACAATTAAATATAAATTTTTCATTGGCGTTTTCAAACTACTACTACACTTACCCATGATTCCCGCAACAAGTTCACTAAAATCATCACATTTATTATGCATACGAGCTGCAATTTGTGGTATAACACATAAAAATTTATAACTTTCAATGGTATTCAAATGTTGTTTTAATATTTCTAAAACTTTTTCATTTGATGAACCATTATTATTATTACCACCACCATTCGCTGAAAACCATAATGAAATTATACGAAATATTTCTAAATTATATAATTCATCTTTGATGCGACAACACAAAATATAATTTTGTAATGCTAAACATAAATAATCTTGATATTCTTTTTCTGTATTTTTAATTTCCTGTTTGTCAATCATCAATTGTTGTCGCAATATAAAAAGTTGTTTCATTAATTCATTATCTTTTTTATTATTACTATTATTTTGTAATGCCCGTTCACGTTGTACATTCAATTCATAATGTTTTTTCTTTTTTTCATACGCATCCGATTTCATGTAGCAAACCAATTGTTGATATTCACGATCGGCATACCGTGAAATTGCTATATAATTATTTAATTTATTTATCCGTTCGAATTCATCGAATGTATCCAAAAATGTTTTACCCCAATGTTGTGCCAATTGTAATTTTTTATTTGATATATTTTGTAGGAATTTCAGGGATCCCTCAAAGAATCGATCAATTATACAAATAACATTTTCGGAAAAACTTTGTGCCAGATATTCACCGTATAAACGTAATGCCAGTACACGATTTATTGAATTTTGATATTGTTTAGCAACAATAATTTCATATAGTAATTTTTTTGCCAACAGTTGATCGTTCAGTTGCCAATTCAATTGTGAATCTTCGAGCAACACTTGAGCACGTAAATCAATGGTTAAATCTGGTATAGTATTTAGGGTGGCCAAATGTCTAATGGCTAAATTATTTTCATTTTCATGACGACATTCAATGGCCAATTTTAATAGAGCATTTGGTATTATATCCTTTATAACCATTAAATTTTCCAATTTACGTTTTGCTCGAACACCAGCACATTTTAATATGGCCAAACGTTGTGTTAATATTGGTTCACGATATTTAAATGAACTTGTTATTTGATCATGATATTTCCATTTTTCTAATATATTAATTGATGATGGTGGTGGTGGTGGTGGTGGTGCTGCTGGTGCGAGTAATTCATCATTCGTTGAAATAATACTATTATTATTACCAAATTGAATATCACAAAAATCTTCAATTTGTTGTAACATATGCAACATTGATAAATGTTTATAAATATTATTTGTACATTCTAAACTGGATGCACGTATTGATGAACAAATTAATGTGCGTGCCATTTCAATGGCAATTTTTATACCCATTTCATCTCTTTGATCTAAACATTTTAATGCAATATAATGATGTTTTTCAATGAGTTGTTGTAAATTATGCTGAGGAATTAACGTTGCCGATGATGATGCGGATCCCATTATTCTAGTTGAATTCGAATTATTATTATTATTGATTATAATTGATTTCCAATCACATAATCGCCATGCACAATTATAATCATTATAATCATAAACAACTGTTGTGGTTGCTGTTGATGAATCTTTAACATTCGATTGTATTCGATTGGCCAACGAATATAATCCAGATTGTGATAGAATATTTTTATATGCAATCAAATGTCCATTATTATTATTATTATTATTATTATTATTTTTCATTTGATCATTTGTATTTGTATTTGATTGCAATTGTATTAATGGATTTTGTTGATAATTTATTAATGCATCATATTCAATATACATACGATTCCATAAATTATTCATTTTTAAATATTCAAATCGTGATGTTATTGGATTTAAAAATGGTATACAAGCATCTGTATTTCCAATTGATTTATATGCCTGTAAATGAATAGAATTTTTTGAATTTTTAAACATTCAAATCATGATGTTATTGGATTTTTAAATTAATTTAGATATACTTCCAACATATTATTTTGTAATACAGGATTCATTTTGAGTTCGTCCAATGGTAATTTTTTGATTGTCTGTTGATCAAGTACCCATAATTCACCGTACATTATCGATGAAAAATATGCTTCACAATATTGAGCCGCCTGGGCAATATTCATATAATTTAATGGAATGCATTTTGCTGTTCTATATTATAATGCAAAAATTAATAAATAATCCAAATAATTATTTGTCTTAAGAAGGAATAGTTTTTGCTTTTAGATATTTAAATTTTGTTTTTTTTTTTTTTTTTTTACTTACTTTAAATTGTACATTCGAACACATTCAACAATATTTAACATTGTTTTTATTATTGATTTATTCATAAATATTGTATTGTGATTATCTTTAGAATGGTTACTTCCATTTTTAACATTGTCAACACCGTCTTGATCACAATCACCATCATTTATTGTTGGATTATTCTATGGAAAAAAAATGTAAAACATATTTTTTGTGGTAGAGTGTAAAATCCAATATAAAATATTGAACAGCTTTTCTTGCGTCTACAAAAGACCTTTGAGGTTCTCTTGACCTTTGAAATCTTTCGTAGAAAGGAGCTTAAAAAATTATTCACAAAATTAATACCTTCATTTCAAAATGTTTCTGAAAAAAATATTCAATAAATTGTTCAATACATTTTGGAAATTGTTCATTGTCACACGTTAACAATAAATGTATTAATAATGGAATTGTTATTTCAGCAAATTGAATCTATATATGATTTGAAATGAAAAAACAAATTAAATTAATTTCATTTAGATAAGGAATAAATTGAACTTACATGAAAATTGGCAATGTTCAATAATAATTTATCACCAAAAAATAAAAATAATTCTTTTGTAAATGTCTTTAACCACTCGGAATGTTGTACAAACATTACTGTATCATCTATAACCATTTTCATTAAATTCAATTCAATTGTTTGCGGTTCAATGAATATTGATGTAAATTTTGGTTTATCTGTTACCATAAAATATGGATATAATTCGGGATATTTATCTGTTTTGTGGGGGAATTAAAAATTTCATTCTTTCAAAGTATATAACTTTCCCTATTTTACACTTGTTGTAATAGCATAGAAATAAAAATCGCAATTCTTACCCGATAATTTTCGTCCAATTTGTGTTTTAAAAATATGTTCACATGCTTTTGTAACACAAATTAAAATGTTAGCATCCGGATGTAAATGAAGTGTATTCAATTTTTCCAATATAATATTATAGAAAAATATTGAAGCATCTGTGAAATTTGTAAACTTGTATAGTTGTATATTGGAAAAGAACAAAACAATTATTAATAAATATGTTGTTATGAGAATGTTTTCTTTCTTAATTATATTATCATTAAATTATAATTACTTTAAATTTATACGTTGACAATTGAATGTCCGGTTTTAAAATGGCCGTTGCCAAATCGGATGGACCCAATTCACCTAAACATTTTACAGCCTCTAAACATTTTTTCTCATCATCGGTTTTCTCACGAACAATATTTAACAGAGCCAATATTAAACGATGTAAATTATTATTTTCATAATCTTCAGAAAATCGACAAATTTGTCCGCATTCCAATTCTTTATACATTTTAATTAATTCCGTTTTGTTTGTTGACAACTACAAAAAATAATAATTAAAAATTCAAATTATTATAATATATAAAGATTTAGTTTAATTTTTTTTAAATGTATATTCTTACATGATTACGCAATGAAGATATACCGGAAATTTGTCGTTTATCAATTTTAAGAAACAATTCAATTTCATCGGTTAACGATAATTTATCAGTGTATTTTATAGCCATATGAACATTTCGTAATCTATTGAATACCGAATCCAATGGGAAATTATCCAGCAATGAAATGGCTGTATGGAAATGTGTTGAATTTTTTACAATTAATAATTCTAATAGTTCAAGTGCAATTTTCGTTAAATATTTATTTTTTTGTTTTGTCAATTGTATTAATGGTATTATTGATGATACAATAATATTTAAAAATTCTGTTAAATTTGCACCATCACCATCACCATCACCATCATCACCGTTATTATTATGATTTAAAATAATTGTTAAAAAACGATAAAAATATTTCAATACAGCATATTTATATTTTAATGTATTGAATTTATTCAGTAATTCATTGCATATAAAATAAATTATATCACGTAAAATAAATCCATTTAATTTTGTTTGAATTTCATTGGAAATTGGCGCCTTTTTATTTATTGGCATTTCATCGTTGCATACAAATTCAAATCCATTTCGTCCAATTTCATCAATGATTGTACAATAACGAAATAACATCATAAATTTCTCTTCCGTAAATAATGAATTTTGTATTTTATATTTTATTGTATTTAATAGTTTTTGTAATTGTATACAATTTTTAATTTTTAATGCGGTTCGAAATAGATTTTCATTTGTTTTTAAATACATTTTTTGAATATATTCAATTGATTTTTGAAAACTGTAAAAATCTATAAATCCTTCATTGTGATTATTATTATCATTATCATTGTCATGTTCATTATCATCCAAATGATCATCATCCAAATAATTAATTTCTAAATCAAATAATTCCATAAATTTTTTATTATCCCATAGAATATTTATGAGATTTTCAATTATTTCTAACCAATTTTCTTGTAACATTTCATTTAAATTTAAAATGTTTTCCTTTAAAATCTGTTCGATTTCTGTAATTATTTCACGTTTTTTTATTGGTCTACGTAAACATTTTGCTAATGATGGTATTATTGTTGCTAAACATGACATTGTTATTGGCTGTAAACATTAGATTAGATAGAGAAAATTTAAAGAACGTATTAGACAACTGTTGAATTTTTTTTTTAAATGTTTTTGTGTTTAGGATGAGGATGAGGTGAAGGAAAATATGGAATAGAGAATTAGTGGAAAAATTCTAGTTACAAATATTAATATGGAAACTAATAAATTAGATTATGGCTGGTCATTCTACTGATGAAACAATTCATTGAAAATTCACAACTCAATGAATTTTTCAATTAATAGAAAAAGTTCTAATCTAGAGAATTTGATTGAATCAACTAATAAATACTCTGAATGATTTTCAGTTAATAGAAAAGTTCTATTTCAGGAAATTTCAATTGAATATCCACACTTGAATGAATTTTTATTAAGAGAAAAAGTTCTACAAAAGTATAATTCATTGAAAATCAACGCACCTAACTGCGATTTTCAATCAATAGAAAAAGTTCTACTGAAGGAAATTTCATTGAGAATCCCCAACTAAATGAATTTCAATTAATAGAAAAAGTTCTACTAAAGGAAATTTCTTATAGGAAATCAACTCCTCTGAATGATTTTCAGTTAATAGAAAAATAGTTCTAAAAGGAAAATCCATTGAATATTCATCACGGAATGGATTTCTATTAATGGAAAAAGTTCTACTAAAGGCTATTTCATTGAGAATTCCCAACTAAATGAATTTCAATTAATAAAAAAAGTTCTGCTTAAGGAAATTTCTTTCAGAAATCAACTCTTCTGAATGATTTGCAATCAATAGAAAAAGTTCTACTTAAGGAAATTTCATGGAAATTCCATAACTGAATGATTTTGCGTTAATAGAAAATGTTCTACTTCAGGGAAATTCATAGAAAATCTACCACTGAATGACTTTTAATTAATAGAAAAAATTCCACAGAAGGAAAAAAATCCATTAAAAATCGATATCTAAAACGAATTTCATCAATTAATAGAAAAGGTTCTACGTATAAGAGCGAATTTCATTGAGAATCAACTCCTCTGATTGATTTTCAATCAAAAGAGAAAGTTTTTTACTGAAGGAAAATTCAATGAAAATCCATCACTCATTCAGTGATTCAGTAATTTCTAGTTCTACTACAGGAATTTTCAACTCCTTCAACAGAATCAACTCCTTTGAACGAATTTCAACAAATGGAAAAAAACGTTCTACAGAAGGAAATTTCATTGAAAATCCACAACCGAATGAATTTTAATTAACAGAAAGAGTTCTACTGAAGGAAATTTCATTGAAAATCGACAGCTTAATGATTTTTAATTAACAGAAAAAATTCTACTCCAGAAAATTACATTGGAATTCGACACCGGAATGAATCAATTAATAGAAATTGAATTGATTCATTGAAATTCTATGAATTGAAAATTCTACTGAAGGTGAAATTCCTTGAGAATGAAATCCTCTGAACGATTTTCAATCAATAGAAAAGGCTCTACTGCGAAGGAAATTTCATTGAAAAATCAACTCCTTTGAATGGATTTTAAATTAATAGTAAAAATTCTATACTTAAGAAAACTTAATTGAAAAATCAACTAATGATGGTGATTTTTTTAGCTATTATCTTTTTGGTAACACTGGTTTAAACACAGCTGACGCA
Organism: Dilophus febrilis; assembly: GCA_958336335.1. Lineage (NCBI taxonomy): Eukaryota > Metazoa > Arthropoda > Insecta > Diptera > Bibionidae > Dilophus > Dilophus febrilis. Next base: position 3,829,281 of record OY284469.1, on the reverse strand, counting down.
CGTTTCGTTTCGTTTCGTGTTTTGTTTAACTGTCAAACATCTTCAGTTTGGTCTATAATTTAACCGCATGAATGATCGTCTTACAAACGAACAACGCTTGTAAATTATTGAATTTTATTATCAAAACGCGTGCTGCTCTCTGTTAAGAAAGTTCATCGCGCGCGTCTTCCATTTTATGCGGTCAGTTTAATCGACCCGCACTGAAGCGGCGATATTCGGGTTATTGTGACTACTAAATTTCGCACCAAATTTACATTGTTGGACATTAAACCACCAACACCAACATGCTTACGTAGAGTGCGAACGCGAAGAAAATATCGCAGCTGTATCGGCCAGTGTTAATGATGACCATCAATTATCGATTCGTCGCCGTTCGCACAGCAATTGCGGGCCTCTGTTATACTCAACAACGTGGAAAATTTTAGGCGGAAGGATTTTGGTGTGATGCCTTACAAAATACAGCTGGTGCAAGAATTGAAGCCGAACGCGACCTACCGCAACGTAAAATTTTTGGTGAATGGGCTCTTTGTTGTTGTTGGCCGAAGATCCACTTTTTTATACCGAAAAATTGTGTTCAGCGACGAAGCTCATGCCATTGGCTCAATGGGTACGTAAATAAGCAGAATTGATTGTCGATTTTGGAGTGAATATCAGCCAGAAGAATTGCAACAGCTACCGCAATGCATCCAGAAAAAGTGAGGTTTATGGGCTGGTGGCATCTGGTTGGACCGTACTTCTTCAAAGATGATGCAAATCGTAACGTAACTGTGAATGGTAAGCGATACCGTGAGATGATATCCAACTTTTTTTTGCCCAAAATGCAAGAGCTTGACTTGTATGACATGTGGTTTCAACAAGACGGTGCCACACATGGCGCACAGCACGCCCAACAATGGACTTATTGAGAGGCGAGTTTAGTGAACATTTTATTTCACGTTCGGGACCGGTCAATTGGCCGCCTAGATCGTGCGATTTAACGCCTTTAGACTTTGTTTTTTGTGGGGCTATGTTAAAGCTCATGTCTATCTGTACAGACAAGCCCTCTTCAATTGACGCATTGGAAGACAATGAACATTGAAGCATTTATATTCGTGAGATACCGGCCGAAATGTTGGTAAGAGTATGCCAAAATTGGACTAAGCGGATGGACCATTTGAGGCGCAGTCAAGTCAGTCAACATTTGCATGAAATAATCTTCAAACATTAAATTATATGGACCGCGTACTATCGCTTCAAATAAAGATTTCATGCATTTTTCTGAATTGTATGTGTTTTTTTTTTTTTGAAAAACTTTCCTATAGCTTTTTAAAAAAATCACCCTTTATATACTTAGAATGAATTTCTACATAACTAATATACAAACAAACAAATTAACAAACCTTTAAAACACCTTCCGTTGTCTGTTCCTCAAATAATTTAACAAAATCATCAAATGAATTCGGTTGATATGATAATACACTTAATGATATACAATTTATATTATCTAAAAAGAAATCACTTTTTGTATCACAACCGCTAATATACCATGGAAATTTTGCCATTGAATATGAACATTTTAACCACATATCAATTAAAAATTTTATATTTAAATTCATTAACGATGATTGTTTTATATTTAAATATTTACATATACCATGAATTAAATGAATTACTTTATCTGAAAGTAAACAAAAAACAAACTAAATTAGAACCTCGTGAAACATATAAAAACAGAAAAATTATAATATAATTTTGTCTACCTTCTTCAAATTTTTGTTTATAACAAAATCGAGCTAAATAAAACCAATTCCATTTACTTAACATAAAACATTTACAAATGATTGTTGTATATAATTGTAAATGAACACTGGCCAAACGATTTTGTTCATCTTTATCCGGTACGGTATTTTCATGTGATGCAGATGATTCCCGTTGATGATTTACAAATAACATATTTATATTTAATTTATTATATAGATTTTTAAAAAATATTTTTAAATTAAATCTTTTTCCATAATCTTCGTTGTCTGGCAATGAAGATGATGATGACGATGAGTGCGATGATGATGACAATAACCAATTTTCATCAAATACAAATGATAATGTTTCAATTGTTGTATATTGAATTAATAAATTATTATATTTTAAAAAATTCTCTAAATATTGAAATATTATTGAGAAATCATTTAATTGAAGCATTTCCGGATATGCCTGAATGTGTAATAATAAACAAACATAAACATAAAATAGAAATATATTAACTGTGTGTTAATTTTTAATAAACAAATCTTTTACCCGTCCAAGATGTTTTACAATACGTATAAATTTTTCCGTTAATCTTGGACCATAACGTTTTTTTTTTAACATAATTAAAAATGATGATATAATTTTTAATAAATCATCTGTTAAATCATCATAAGCACTTAAATAATAAATAACATTTTCTAATAGATCCATTATTTTTTCACTTATTTCCGGTATTTTATAATATTTTGTACATAACATTTTCATACATTCATTTATCCAAATTGCTTTTTCCAAATTATCATTCGATTTTTGTTTTGAAATAATCTATATTTGAAAAAGAGAAATTTAAGAATTAATACAATCAAATTTAATGGAACAAAAAAGAATTAAAATCTTACAGTAATCAATTCAAAAATAATAAATAAATCTTCATTTGATGAAAAATTAAAATTATTATCGGATATAATTTTAAATGGTGAATGCTCTCGGCCGTCATCATCATGATCATCACCGATTGTTGTTGACACCGATGACATTAATTGATGATCACAAAAATATGATAAAAATATTATACAATCATAACGAAATTTATGTTCAATTGAAAAATCATCTAAATTTAATATTTTTATGTATTCAGAATTTTTTAACACTTTTGATAATACAACATTTTCAATCCAATCAAATAATATCGGACATTTCCATGATTTTAAAATACCATCAATTTTTGGATGATTTTTATCTTTTACAAAAATATTCGATAAATGTTCAAAAATATTTATAGATTTACGTAGATCAATAACCACCGCCGAACGACCACCACCACCACCGAAAATCATTTCACAAAACATTTGAATTTCTGATAATCTTAAGTAGATTCGTTTGATTAGGAAACAATTTTGAAATTTTTGTTCATCTAATGCATCGTAATGTAACAACCGATTAACAATAGCTATAGCTAATTCTAATGTTGACAGTAAATAGATAAAATATTCAATTTGTTCTTTTTTTTGATCATTTTGTTGATCAAATTCACGGGACAGTTCACCGATAAGTTTATATAATTTTTCTAAATACAATTCATTTATAATTGTTTTCAATTCACATTGTAATGGTAATACAAACGGATTTTGATTTTTTAGATTTCGATCATAATCCATTGGATAAATTTCTGATATTATCATTTTATCTAATGATTTAAATAATATTGATTTTTCTAATATTTCAAAATATCTACAATTTTGATTAATATCCATAATGGAAGCTTTTAATATTTTCTCATTACATTGAACATTCGTATCGATTTTCGATAGAAGACAAACAGCTGTTAAATCAGCTAATTTTTCAATATGTATATTAATTTTATTCATGCATTCCATTAAATGTATTTTTGAATCTTTAAAATGTAACCAATGTAATATATTTGTAATTAATTCCGAACCATTATTTAATGATTCAATGTCATAGGTTTTCAATAGTATTATTAAACATTCTAATCCGTCATTGGATTTTTTTACAGCATTTGTTATGAATGCTTGTATTACGGAATTTACAAATGTTGTCGATGGTATTTTATGGTATTCAATTAATATTTTTAAACATTTTAAATACAATATTGAATCAGGTGTATTTGTTACAGCTTTACGAAATATCATTTCTATTATTTTTGTCCATATTTGATTACATTTTGTTTCATTAATGATTTTACATTCAATATTTTTATGTTTTCTCCGAAATTCATTTTCTTTTGCTAACATTACCGTTATTATGTTTGTGAATATTTCAATTTGTACAGAGTATTTGATGATCGATGGAAAATCTTCTAATAAATACAATAATGGTTGAAAATCATTTATTTCAAATTTATTTGGATATTTTTGTAATAGTTTTGATAGAATTACAAGCCTATATAGATAAAATAATTTAATGGTAATGGTTAAAATGTCATTGAATGAATAGAAAAAAAAAAACAAAAATTAATTCACATACCACATCCATCCAAATCCATTTTGATTATCATTATTTAAATCAATTAAATCAAATAAACTTTGTAATTTATTACAACATTTACGACGTTTTTCATTTGGTTGTGATGTATCTGAATTTTCTATTGTCCATACGGAACTATTCCAAAAAATCTAAATAGAAAAAATAGTTAAATATTAATAAAAAATACAAACAAATCCAAATAAAATATATTATATATTACCATTGAACATAACCGTGAAGTGAATTCAATAAATTCCTTATTAAATTCAACATTCGATTGAATTTTTGATATTTTATTATGGATATATTTTAATTCAATTTGAACGATACTATACATTTTTCGTAAATGTTTATTCCATAAATTTTCATTGTAGACGTATTCCGTTGATTGATCACTGCCATCCACGTCCGGACAATGAATAACCAATGTTAAATGTAATAATTGAAATAATACCTTTTTTGTATCATTATCAAAATGTTGATCATAAACTTTAATGTTATCTAAAACTTTTTCCATAAATTCACATAAAGCATATCGAAAATCTAATGCAACCTATAATAAATAAAATTAATGATATGTCCGAGGATTCATCTGAGAGTATATAAAATGAAGATTTATTTTGTTTACTTACAATTTTACAAAAATTATATGTAACATTAATTATTATTTGTTTTGAATCATTTACATTTGACGATTGTTGTTCATAATTACATAAAATTGATTCTAATACAGGTCGATAACGAAATAGTTCATAATTTAAATGGGCAAATTCATTTCCTTTTTCGATAATCAACGATATACATTCCAAAACAATAGATTTTTGCATCATTTCACATTCATACAATGGAAAACAAAGTGATAACATTTCTAGTAAATTGGAAAAAAAGGAAATTAAAAAAAAAAAAAATGCTAAATTATAATTAATTATTTGTGATGTAGAATCATGAAACTTACTATTCCAATCGTCTGTTTGTAATAAATGTAAATTCATTGTTGTTGTATTCAAAATGTTACGAATTAACATTTTCACGTAATGCATTCCAAAGTATTTGGTCATTATGCGATCGCCAAAACATTGAAATATTTTTTCCAATATTATCGTAAGACATATTATTATTGCAGGATTATTTGTTGATTGTGATAAATTAATAATTTTCTCCATACATACAATATGATCTCGTGTTTTATTTGTTAACGTTATAATTTCTCGATCATTACGACAATTTTGAAATAATTGGGTATGTTGAATGATTGCCTCATGGCTAGCCTCAAATAAACTAGTCCATGTGCATTCCGATACGGATCGTTGATGCATTTTTCTGCCATTTAATAAATCCTTAAGTTCTGTACTTCGCTGGGAACAAATATAATCTAATTTCTCTAATGATTTATAACGTGTTGTTTTTTTATTTGATTTTATTTCACATTCAATTTTTGTTAAATCATTTGCTAATGCATTTAATGATTGGGACATTTTTAATATCAATCTCAAGTATAATCTCTGTATATATTATATATTATTTCGCTATTATTGTTTTGTTATACTATTATATTATTGAACACCATTTGAATTTGATGATGAAACGAAAACCTGACGATTTTTATTTAATTTATATCTAAACATAAACTTCATCTAAACACAAACCAAATATAATCTATATTTAATAACTAACTAATAAATTTATATTTAAATTACAATTTAATTATTATACGTTTTTTATTTATTAAAAATTAAAAAAAAACAAAAATGTTTTGTTTTTCAATGCGAGGAGACGTGAATAGTAGTAAAAAAAATGTAAAAAAAGAATCAACAAAACGACAAAACCAAAACAAAAGGGAAAAAAATTGAAAGTAGAAAAAAAAAACAAAATAAACAACCTTGAAATAAATAATACCAAAAAAAAAACAATAAAACTGCCAAATACCGCGTAATATTTTGCCGGTACGCGCGTGTTTTATTGATTTTGTACTGAAAATTTCCCCTTTTACATAAAAAAAATCTCAATCTATGGAAACCAAACGCCATCTTTTATTAGTATGAAAAACCATTAATCAAATCAAATTCAAATTAATTAAAAATAAAAATCCGGAATGAATTTTACAGTGTTGTTTAACAATCGTTTAAATTATAGAATTAATTTAATTAATAAAAATTGTAAAGTGTATTTTATTTTTTATTATATTTTGTGTGTTTAACGGCATCATTTAATTTTTATTAAATTTAATTATTTTTAACAGGAAAAAGAAAACAAAAGTTATACTAAATAATAATTATTTCCTAAATTTTTTTTTATTTCAATAAATTGTTATAAAAAAAAATGATATTAAATTAAAATTATTTATATATATATATATATAGTAATTGGGTAAAATTAATTAAATCATTAATAGTTTTGTTCTATTTTAATATTGATTATTCTTTTTGATTATTTAATAAAATGTAATGGGATCAAAAAATCAAAATATTTAAAAAAAAAAAAAAAACTACCAAATTAAATAAGTAAAATTGAAATTAAAATGCCACGACCATTAATAATATAATATCATTATAGAATCTCACCGGATTCTATTGATGTTTCTGATCCGATATCTTCATATAGATTATCATTAAATGTATTTGAAATATCATATTTTATGTAAGTGGGATTTTCTGCTACTGTTTGTGTTGATGAACCATCATGATGATGATGATCAGATAAAGTTTTATAGCTATTATTCAATAATCTTCCAGTATCATCAACATTTGGAACCGCCACATTTGTTTCAGCATTCCCCTTCTTCTTCTTCTTCTTCTTCTTCTTTTTCTTCTCCTCAATAAAATCCCGGTCGATCACAAATTTATCACAATCAGAGAATGAACTATGACCATCTGATATGACTTCCGTATTTTCTATATGTTGATTCGATGGTGGTGGTGGTGGTGGTTCGTCTTTTGATTTAAGTCGTTTATGTTTTTTACGTGTTTTCTTATGTTTCTTACGTACAACCGTTGACGTATTACATGCCATTCCATTATAATCATCTAATTCTGAATCGTTATTCGATAAATTCAATTCATCACTTGAAATATCTTCTCGGGTACGATATTGTTTTGGTAAATTTGATTCATCTTCGAGTAGTAGTGATTGTGGATTTTGATGACGATTACGATGACGATTATAATTATATTGAGGACGTTGTTGTGAACACTGTTGTTGTTGCTGTTGTTGCGTTTGTTGTGTTTGTGATTGACGTTGTATTGATTTATTCGATGTATGATTGCTGCTACTGCTATTATTATTATTATTATTATTACTATTTGTGTTATCAGTCTTTCGGAATGCTCCTAAATCATATGAACGATCACCACGTTGTCGTTTTATACTTTTAGCAATGACCCGTTTCTGATGGTCCAGCTGCGGAAACAAATCACGAGAACTTTCTAAGGCCGATTTGGCTGCATTCATTTCCGCCTGTTGAATGCTATGACCATTTGCACTGGCCAAACGTTTACCACGAAAATAAACAGCCACTGTGTACACACGTGTATTCGTAGGTCCAATACATTCGATAACCTTATAAATGGGTATATCCGGTTCACCGCCATCCATTGTACGTAACGTCAAACAACATTGTTGTAATTTCGATTTTGGATCATTCCAATCTTGATTCATGATGAACATTTGCAAACGTGGAAATAAACACACTTGACAGAATACCCGACAAATTTCTAATCCACGATCAACATACAAAGCGCCCAGGAATGCTTCTAACAAATCTGCACGATCTTTTGTTTTCAATTCACCCTTTGGCGTTGAATAAATTGCATATTGTGTCATACCCAAATCATTACAAACAACCGCTTCCGTACGATTGTTTACCAATGAACTACGCAGCAATGATAAGTGTCCCTCATGATGTTCGGGAAAATGACGATATAGATATTCGGAACATATGAGCTGTAAAACGGTGTCGCCCAAAAATTCTAAACGTTGATTTGAACCGAGTGTTAGATGGGTATAGCCAACGCTACGATCGGTAAATGCACGTGCCAATAAACGAATATGACGAAATTTAACACCAATTATCTCTTCAAATTCGGTTAAATGCCGTAATAATGCAAAACGACTTATCCATTGACGATCACCAAGTGGTTCTTGTTCTTGCAATGGATGCGGTGGTACATGATCCCATAACTGTGGAATATATATATTTAGAAAAAACAAAAGTTTTTTTTTTTTATAAAACATTTTCTTTTATATCAAACAGATTACTTACATTTTTTAAATCATTATCACTATTAAATAATGCAAGTGCAAATACTTTATCGGCAACGTCTATACCACCATCCAATAATAGCGCTCCCATTAATGCTTCAAAACAATTTGCCATTGCATGTCGTAATTCCAATTCATGACATAAATCCGAACCATGAGCATATAACATAAATTCATCTAATTGTAATGTCTATTAAAATTGTAAACAAAATCGATTAATGTATCTATGAAATCTTATACATAAATAAAAAATAAAAATATTAATTGTTTTGTACCTTGGCTAGTAATGCTAAATGTTGATTTTGTACAATAGCTGCACGGTATGTGGCCAATCCACCCTCTTCCACCTCGGGAAACATAAAAAATAAATGAATTGACGAGAGAAATTCAACAACGGCATCACCCAAAAATTCTAAACGTTCATTATGACTGATATTACTATCCGTTTCGTATTCTTTACCGAAACGTGACATAATATTAATTAATGTATTAATACCACGTTTACGTGTATTTAAATAATGTATTTTACGATCACCGTATTCCGGTTGACGAATACCACAATTTGTTAAACTATTACGTGCATGATCCGGATTTGTACCGAAATTTTCTTTGTACGATGGATGGGTTAACGCCAATTGTAATAGATAACGATTGGTAAATTTATAATTAATTCGTGTTTCTAAAACGTCCAATGCCAAGTGTACCCGTAAATGTGTTGTTAATACGGGTATTAACATTGCATGTTGTACAACATCACACATAATACCGGTACGATAAAATCCCTTTGAACTAATCGCAACCGTTATGTTACGTTTCATACGACCCTGTGTACGCATATCTTGTAATTTACTCTCTTTAAATTCCAATTTACGTTTATCGCAGTACGTTGGCTTTGACATATTTGCAATCAAATGACGATATTTAACGTATTCTCGCCATGCCTTTTGATACTCTGGATTACCCACATAACTTAATTGCGGTGGTTTAATTCCAAAATGTACAATAATCGGATGAAATATATCGGCATTCTCGGGATCAACACATTCGGGTAAATCGGATACGTTACGATCTAATTGATCGACACGTATTGAACATGGTCGCATTCCAGGATTCGTAACCACCATATCTTTTATATTATCCGCATAATTTTGCCATTCACTTTGTGTTACATTCAACATATTATCTAATATGGCTTGTGACACCAATGGGCCCGAACTATCCAATAGATATTTTAATACCTCAGACATTGCCAACACTTCTTTACCATTATTTGGTAAATCTCGAACAAATCTTGGTAGAAAATGATAACAAGAACAGGCACCAGTTTTATTAGCAATCGTTTTTGGATTCAAATTAAAATCAATCATTTCCAATAGTTCAACAAATAAATATTCATCTTAAGAAAAAAAATTAAGTTAAATTAATTATGCATAATCAATAAAAAAAAAAAAAAAATCAACAATTAGAATGTTGTTTACGTACAAAATACATCCAATTCCTGTATTGTAAAATTATCTGGCATTTGTTCTTCAACATAATAAATTGTATATTCAATATTGAAACGAATTACCTAGTAATAGTAAAAGTAAAAGTAATAAAAAAATACCAGATTAATCCAAAATCTACTTTAAAACGAAATGATTTTTTTTTTTCTATATTTACCTTACAAGTTGGCAATTCACCAATTGGTTCATGTGAAAATAATGAAAATCCTTCGAATATAAATTCATGTTGATCGTGTTTTATGATTGTTGGTGTTTTGGTTAGAAAATTTGTAGGCGGTGAAATTGTTATTCTAACATATATACAAAACATAAAAACGAAATAGAATAGTTAAATTGGATGTCAATCAATAACGCATTAATTAAACCATTAATTACCTGTAATGATGTAATTTACCAGCATTATTTGAATTGGCCAAACATTTTGGATATAATTTTTCACCGGGATACACATTATGTCGTATACCCGTTTGACGGGATTTAGCCGAACACCGACAAAGTGGTCCATCGTTCATGTCACCCGCTTCATTATGCCATATATCGGGATGCAAACGATATGGATGTTTAATTTTTCTTGTAAGTTCTTCCATAGCACAATTTTCCTCTTCAACATCGTATTCATCCGATGACGATGAATCTGATGAACATTTTTCAGCTATTTTTTTTTTTATTTAAAAAAAAAATATAATAGAATTACAATGAATTATTTTTGTTTTTGGATTAAGATAAAAAAAAAAAAAAAATCTTACATTTATGTCGACAAACCAATTGACGTCGTTTCTTATGTGGCACAAGATACGGTTCCTGTTGTAATCGTATATGTTTACCACGTACATTTAGTTCTTCATCGAATAGGGCGCACAGGGCATCTAACCGAACCGTTGACTCAACTTGTGTATCATTTATACGTTTATAATAAATGTCGGCCGGTGATGATCGTATCCATGTCGTTCGATCATCATTACTTTCTAATTCAGCCAATTTTCTTGTAATATCATCTGGTGTTTCACAAAAATTACTACGCCATTTATTTAACAAAATTTGTCGTTCTGAATTATTTAATGCTGTATGATGTTGATCATTATTATTATTATTATTTTGATTATTATTTTGATTATTTCTATTTTTAAAATAATTATTTGATTTGAATGAACCGGATGTTGACGTCGTCGAAGATGATGATGATGATTGTTGTTGTTGTTGTTGTTTATTATAATAACCACTTGATGATGATTCTTTTGTTTTATTATTTTTATAATTTGTGTTACGATGATGATTTGACATTGGAGCTATTGATTCTTGTTTTGTTTGTTGGTTGGATTTAGGTGGCGGTTTTGTAAAATCAATTGGAAAATTTAAAACATATGGCGATAATTCAGATGATGATGATGATGATGTTGATGATGGTGATGATGATGATGATGATGATGTTGATGATTGTGACAATGGCAAACGTAATGGTTGTGGTAGTTGGGGTGGTGGTAAACATGAAAAATTTGTTGACGGTACAGAAAATCTATAAGAAGATAAATCTGTTGAAACGGACGGTTTATTGAAATTTGGTGGTGGTACATTAAAATTTTGTCTGTTATAAGAAGAAATCGTATTTAAATGATTTGATGGTTGTTGTTGTTGTTGTTGTGGTGGTTGCGGTGGTAATGATGGAGGTGGTTGTTGTATGTTAATGAATCTTGGCACGGTGGTTGGTGGTGGACCAACTCGTGTATACGGTGATATACCTACACAATACGGTCCAGATGATAATGATGATGATGATGATGCTGTTGGTGGTTTTGATGATTTTGGTGGTGGGGATGATGTCGATGTTGTAGATGATGCAATTGATGATGGCGATGAATCCGTAGTAGATGATTCTAAAAATATTTGTTGTTGTTGTTGTTGTTGTTGTTGTGGTGGTGGTGTATTCAAATGAGGATATCCATTGTTATACATTGGAGGTTGTTGAAATTGACCACGTATTTGGGATTGTACAGGAAAATATTGAGAATTTGGAAAATTTCCTTGTTGAATTGACGGTGGATATGGTAAATGTGTGTAAATTGTTGAAGTTGATTGTGGTGGTGGTGGTGGTGGTGATTGTAGTTGATGAGGATATTGCAATATTGGGGATACCGAAGACGATGGGGCTAGCTGTGATGGTGGTGGAGGTAGTGGTGGTGGTTGTGTTTGTGTTGGTGGCGGAAGTCTTGTAAAATCTTGTAACAATACAGGATTGTAATATGGCGTTTCATAATCCATTCTCAATGCAGATCTTTGATGATCTGATTGGGAATTATCCATAGGATTTCTATTCATTATAATTTGTTTTAAATTAATATTTCTTTTAATTTTATTTAATACATTCCATTAACACTTACGATACAATCAACACCACGATATGTTGATACGAAACACAAAAAAAAAAACAAATAACAATTTTTATTTTTTTTTTTTTGCTTTTCACTATTAATATTATTTAATTCTATTAAATTTTACTAATTAACATTTTAATTAAATTGGTTTTTTTTTTCCCTTTAATCAATAATCTTTTTAATTAATTAATAATTAAAATTAACATTTTTTTTTTCCTGGATGATTTTCACAGCTGCAAAAAAAAAAAAATAAAGATAAACAAAAAGAATGAGGTTAGAAAATTTTTGCAAAAATTGATAACAAAATTATTTGACATTTTGTAAGAGAAAAGTTTTTTTTTTATTGTAGTTTCTCTTGTAAAGTTTTGGTAAAACCATTAAAATGTTTTTTTTTTTATAAAATGTTGATACAAAAAAAAAAAAAACCAATAAAATTTACCGTTAATTATCGATACTTTAATAATTTTATTTGGATTAAATTCGAGTTTTTTCTTTTTTTTTTTTTTTGGTTTTAATTTCAATGTAATTTCTATATAACGGAAAAAACCCATTAAGATTTAAGTCCATTTAGTTCGAACAGCCAGATATATACCGATAGTAGTTCAGTGATAAAGCAATGGAAGGGAAATTTAATTATCTTATGTTTAAAATCAATTTATAAAACGAAATAAAATGAAATTATATATACAATTCGTTGACTATCGACTTCCGCAATGCCTTTTCTGATTTTTTCCAAGTCTTTTAAGTAAATTCAAACAACGGTTCTGTCGACTTCAAACGTAAATTCAAGCATAGCATTTTCCCAAATAGTTCATATTATCATACAGATGGTCTTCTTATCCCACCCACACAAATAAATAAACAAAAAAAAAAAATAACCACACATTAAACAAAATTATTTGTTTAAATAGAAATATTTATTAAAATATAAACTATTATTTCGAGGCTATAAATGAAAAAATAAAAATTAAAATATAATTTAATTAATAGAAACATACTAAAAATAAACATATTTTTTTTTATCTCAGTATATATACAACATATATATATATATATATATATATATAATTTTGATATTATATAAACAATAAACATATATTTTGTTAATTAAATTATTATTATAGCTAAAATTATTTCGCTATATAAAATAATTACAACAATTAATTAAAAAAATAAAATAAATCAAAAAAGAAAAAAAAATTGTAGTATTTTTAAATGTAATATTTTATAGCTTCTTTCGTTTCGTTTTGTTTTATTTCTTTTTGTTTTGTTATCAAAATGAATTTTTTTTTTAATTATATATTGCTTATTTTTAATTAATATAATTTAATATATATATTTTAATGTTATAAAAAAGGCGATATAATATAATTTGTAAATTTTGTCACATTTTATTCAAAAAATTTAAAAATTATTTAATATACAAAAAGCAATTTACTCTCTCTGTCTCTCACTCTATTACTTTTTTTTTTTTTTATTGTAAAAATATTATTAAACAAAAAAATAAACGATGCGAATTTTTTATTTATTTATTTTTATTTATTTAATTAATTAATTTATTTTATGTCCGTCTGCAAAATTAATAATAATTCACGATATCAAAAATAATAATATCGGAAATAATCAAGATATTTTCTATATATTCAATTCGATTTTCAATTTTTTTTAACAGAATTTTAATTAATTGAAAATTATTATTAATTAATTAATTTTTTTTTTGGTTAATTTAAAATATTTATTGCAATTGTGTGTGTGTGTGTGTGTGTTTTTTTTTTTTTTTTAATGATATGTTGAATAATTTACTAGAGATAATTATATTACATATTAATGATTATTATTTTTATTTTTTTTATAAGTTTTTTGTGCAATTTTTCTTAATTTATTCGCTAATCAAATGGTTTTTTTTTTTAAATGATTGTTGTTTTGTGTGTTTATGTTTTTTTTTTTTTTATTTCTCCTCTCTAATGATATTTATTCTTTGTTTTTAAAAAACAAAGATCGATTTATTAAGATAAAAAAAAAAATAAATAATAAATCAGTTCATTAAATAAAATAAAAACCCATAAAGTTAAGTTATAATCATATATATATATATAATAAATATATAATAAGAATGGTGATTGATTATTAAATATAGCCGCGGCGCCGTGTAGCGAAAATTAAATGAAAAAAAAAAAAAAAAAAACATAAAGTACAATAGTTTCTCTTAATTATTTTTATGAATTATTAAAAATAAAAAAAAAATAAAATGATAAAAAATTAATTCGTTTTTTTTTTTTTTTTTTTTTATGTGTAAAGTCTCTTTTATATTTAAATTAAAAAAATAAAATAAAAATATATTCATTCATTGATTTAATTCAATTTTTTTGTTGTTTTTTTAAATTTAATATTAATGATAACGTTGTTTTGTTGTTAAATAACTTATAAATATCTAATAATCAAAATAAAAAATAAAAAAATTAAAGAAAAATCAGTGCAATTTTGTTATTAATAATATTAATTTTTTTTTCTCTTTTTTTTTTTTTTATTGTTCTCATTTTTGGAATTTAATTTTTACTTCTTTTTCGTTTTTCTCTTCTCTTTTTTATTATATATAACATATATATAACAATTTTTAAATAATAAATAATAATATTTCTAAATAAAATATATTAAAAAATTAAATATTTTAATCAAATTATTTTCGAGTGTGTTTGTGTGTGTGTGTATGTGTGTGTGTGTTAATTATTTTATATTATTATTATTAAATTATTTAAAAATTCATTTCTTTCTATAATTAATAGAAAATTATTTTTAAGAATTAAATATCGCATTTTAGAACTAATTAATTAATTAGTTTACGTTTTTTTTTTTTTTGTTTTTTGTTTTTTTGACACGGAAAAAAAAAATTCATTTAGCCGCAAATATTATAAAAAAAAAAAAAATTAAGTAATTAATAGCTAATAATAATAATAATAATAATTAAAAAAATAATATTTTATTTTAAACCATTTTTTTTTGTTCTTTTATGCTATTCTTTTTCATTTTACTTTTTAATTTTTTTCGCATTTTTTCCATATTTTATTCAATATAATTTTGTATTTTGTATTTTGTATTTTTTTTTTATTTGTATTAATCGTCTGTAAATGGACGATCCGATGATATATCACTAATATTTTTCTTTTTATTTTCTAATATTTTAGTTGCTTGCTCCAATGTTTCAATATAAAAAAGACTTTTTTGATCGTGTATGGAATATTTACTTTCATCAAAATTCCATGTTAATCCTAATACAATATTAAATGCTGATACATCATAGGCATGACATCCCGAATATCGATAATGTGGTTTTTTATTGTATCGACAACCACCCGATTGTGCACCTGTAAATAAATAAATAAATAATTATGTGTTTTAGGATGGTGAAACAATAAAATAAAATATAAAAATTACGGGTAAGTACAAATTATTCAAGTTTACTTTAAACTTTCTTATCTTTTTCGTTTTTTTTTTAATAAATTATTAAATTGAAATTAAAATCCTCTTTAGTTATATTAAACGATTGTAAAAAAAAAAAAATTATGTACCGAACACATAATCTTATATAAAAATTAAAAAAAAAGCTTATAATATCTCTGCTGATTAAATAAAAATTTGTTGGTAGAGAAAGAAATACACATATAGATAAAATTTAGAAATTGTTTTTTTATAAATGAATTAAATTGTTTTGTGACTGGGAAATTGACAATGACAATTTTTTTTTTTGCCCGGAAAACCCACTCAATTTGGTGGATTTTTTCATTTATGGACTGGTAGAAATCCAAGGGATATATAATCACCAAAGATGCAAAGAATTTACGTATTAATTAATTTAAAATGTTATATAATTTACCAATTGGATGTATACATTCTAATGTTAATGCACATTTAATCCATGGCAATAGTATTTTATCATTTATAATTTGGCTATCAACAAATATAACGGTATCCATTGAAACCATTGGTAAAAATAAAAAACTATCCGTATCCGTATCAAAATATTCAAACATTTTCGGATGGGTACGAGATGATACGGCCTGCCGTGTTGTCCATCCCAAAACACCATTTATCGATGCATATTTATATAATTTATATAAATTATGTATGTCCCCTCGATTACCGTCTTTACCACCAGTGATGTTATTATTATTATTATTATTATTATTATTAGCAGCTATACCCCCAACGCCAACATTGCCAACATTACCACCAGCACTACCACCACTACCACCACCACTACCACTTCCACTACCACTTCCACTTCCACTACGTACACGTATATTATTTTCAGCGAATAATATCGCCTTGGATCGTGTCAATGAATCTTTTATGATTAACGGACGATAACCGTGCATATTTAATTCACCATTTATATGAGATGGAAATATTGTGAGATCATAGGTGATGATAAAACATTTTGTATTATTACAAAATGTATTTAATGTACGTAAATCGTCATCGGAAACACCCAAATCATATACAAATAATACTTCAGTTGGTAATTTTACGGCAAAATTTTGTATAAATAATATGGCTGATGCCGATTGTCCATTTAATACGTACGTAACAATTGCAAATTCATATTTTGTACCATTATATATTGATTGTGTAAAACCCAATTGGGCCAAATACTTTTCATCAATATCAAATTTTTTCTTTTCCGTTACCAAATTTACCTATAAAATACACAAAAAAAAAAAAAATACATTTTTTTATTATTTAAAACATTCAGGTTTATGTTTTAATGTTTTTATGGATTTATTTTTATTTTTTTTTTTTTTAAATACATTAAACAATCATATTATTGTATATTATCAATTATATTCAAAATAACATAAAAATATACAAAATACATCACAGGTAATATACTTAAATGAATGGATGAATGAATGAATGTAAAAAAAAAAAAGAATAATAACAAAAAAAAACAAGTGCGGTATATATATTAGGTTGTCTAAAAAGTATTGATAACATTTTTTTACAAAATTCAAACGATTTTTTTTATATATTTCAAATGAACTTTATTAAACCAACTTTATGCGCCGTTTTGATCGATCACCCTTTGCCATTTTTCTGGTAAAGACATTATCCCATCACTGTATAGAACATCACTGTGTTTTCTGGTCCAAAAAACTGATCCAAGTGCATTTTGCAGTCCTCTTCTGCGGAATTTAATTTTAAACCATTAAGGGAATTCTGTAGAGACCGGAACAAATGATAATCTGAAGGTGCAAGGACCGGGCGGGATATGGTGGATGCATTAAAACTTCCCAGCCAAACTCTCTCAGTTTCTGCCGAGTCATCAAAGATGTGTGTGGTCTGGCGTTGTCATGATGGAACACAACACCCTTTCGATTGATTAATTCTGGACGTCTCGTGCTTCAATCTTGTTAATTGTTGACAATAGAGATCGGAATCAATGGTTCAATGACCGGGTGCTAGTAATTCATAATGAACGATTCCTTTCGAATCCCACCAAACAGACATCATTACCTTTCTTGGTGTTAATCTAGGTTTTGCTACTGTTTTTTCTAGGAGCTTCACCCTTCACCTGGACCACGATCTTTTTCGTACATTATTATCGTATATGATCCATTTTTCATCACCTGTAATCATTCGCTTTAAAAATGACTCGATTTCGTTCCTTTTAAACAGCGTTTCGCAAATGGAAATTCGGTTCATTAAATTGTTTTGTTTTAATTTTCTTGTGGTACCCAAACATCGAGCTTTTTCTTGTATCCATAGCCTTTGTGTCAAATGGTTTAAAACTGTTTGGTAATGGATGTTTAGTTTAGTTAGCGATATCATGACTGCTTACGTGTCGATTTTCTTCAATTGATAATTGATATGATTTCATCGACTTTTTCAGTGATTGGTCGACCAGAACGATAGGTGCATCTTTGACATCAAAATTACCGGAACGAAATCGAGAAAAACCATCTAGCATAGGCTGTTAATTTTGATAAAGTTCCTTCACCGTAAACTGCACAAATTTGTTCATGTTCATGTGCGTTTTGCATTTTCACCTTTTTCATAATAAAATTTTAAAATGTATCGAATTTTTTCACTAATTTTTCGCTCATCTTTAATGCACTACAACTACAACTTTTAAATGACTAAACAAACTTTTTTTTTATCTAGTAAATGTCATCTTTCGAACATATATGTTAGTGTTACCTGATCAGATTAGTACTATACTTGAAATATATTCAATTATAATGACATGTATTTATAAAAATTATCAATACTTTTTCGACAACCTAATATATTCACTTACTTTTGTTATAAACTTTTGTTTATTTATGATAATTTAAATAAAAAAACTTATTTAATAACTTTAAATAAGGTTGAGAATTGGTGTGTGGATTATATATATATATGATGATGAATAATATAATAAATAATAAGGCAATCTTTCTTTTTTTAATATAGATAAAAACCAAAATTTTTTCAAGGTGTGTGTGATTTAACTATAATTTAATACATAATTTGACAAAATAAAAAAAATAAATTATAAACATACCTGAAAATCTTTTATATGTTGATGAGTTTTTGTAACGATATTATTAAATGAATCATTTTCTTGGCCGGCTGGGCTTATTATAATTAATAGCACACTTGTTATTACAATACATAATAATATTAATAGAAAATTTTTTGTTCGCATTTCGTCTGGTCAGTAATCAGTAAATAATATAAATATTTTGATTCTTTTATTATAGCCGTAGTATTATTATTATTATTTTGATGATAATTTAATGATTGATGTAAAAAAAAAATAGGTTTATATAATACAAATGTTTCGGTTGATGATAACAATGATGACAATGATAATAATGTTGATGTTGATGGTAATAATGTTGTTGTTGTTGTTGTTGTTGTTGATAATAATTTTAATAATAGTATATATTGCTGGAGATAATAATGTTTCTTTACCACCACAACCACAATCACCAGTAATTTAATCTCCTCTTCTATTAATTGGCAAATCTATATATACGCGTATATATATATGTATGATGATAATTATTTTATTTTTTGAAATGAAATAGATATAAAAAATTTCCAATGTTAAAATGATTATATTATAATAAATATATGATGTTTGATAATTTTGGAAAGCAAAACTTAACTATATAAATATAAGTAGTATATATTTATAATTGATATATGCATATTATAATAAAATATATAAATAAATCGAATTTTTCCCCCATTATTACACCCCATTTCAAACCAAAATTTTTCATTGATTTTTTAAATTTTATAAAAATCAAAACACTTTAAAAAATAAATCAATTTCCTATTATTGATATATATAGTACATGAAAAAATATATTTACATATGTTTATCTATATATATATATACAAAAGAACAAATACAAAAAAAAAATACTTATATATTATCATTATTATTTATATTATTATTATTATTATTATTATTGATAGCATAATCACGCTATATCGTTTTTATATTGCGGTGAAATGTTTTTAAAATTTTTTTCAATATCGAAATTTTAATAATATATATATTATTCTTCATTTCATTCATATATATTGGAAAATTTACAATAAAAAATATGTATTCAAATATATTTCAATTATTTAAGGGTTGTTCTGAATGGTTTTTTTTTTTTTTTTTTTTGTTATTTGTAAAAACTAAACCAAACCAAGTGTAATAATAATAATAATAATAATAATAGGCAAGGTACCCAACCCATTCAATTTGTTATATGAAAAAAAAATAAAAAAAAACCATCAAAATTATTTTAAAAATAAATGAACATCATCACACATATGTAAATAAAAAAATTCACATATGAACAAATAAATAATAATAATAATAATAATAATAATGATGAAAAAACAATTACATTTTTTTATTTATTTAACAACTTTAAAAATTCCCGAAAATACAAAAAAAAAAAAAAAAATTTACCGACGACGAATTTATTTTATATAATAATTTTTCAGTTTCACTAATTTTTTATGATTTTTATACTACTGCACTTACTTCAAAAACGATGCAATTATTATTGAAATAATTATTATTGAATTTCATTTTATAATTAATTTCAATATTCGTAATTACATGACTGTTTTTTTTTTATATATCCCATTTATTTATATATATAGGTTTGATTTTATTTTTTATTTTTTTTTTCACAATTTAACAATTAAAATTATTTATAATAATACACATTTTGGTTGTAAATTGATGAGGAAAAAACAAATTAATTAATATTTTTATTTCAAAGTAAAAATAAAAAAAAAAAAAAAAAAACAAAAAACTAAAGATAAAACAAAATATATAATTAAACAATATACAAATTGAAATTTTATTTTATTTTTTTTAATATTATTTTCGTTTGTTTTTCATACAAAACTACACACAAAAATAAATAATTAAATAATAAAAGAAAAAAAAAATGGGAATGTCAATTTTATTTTTGAAAAAAAAAAAAAAAAACAAACAAATTTTTTCAATTCGGATGAAGTTAGCTTTGTGTAAATTGGAATTGGATATTATTGTTGGAATACACAAATTGTAGTAGAATTTTTGTTTTTTGTAATTGTAGTTATGGTTGAAGAACATGAAAGGTGGATTTTTTTTTTTAACAATAGATAGTTTAAATAAAATGAGATAATTTTTTTTTTAAAAAAATTTATCTTTTTAATTGAAGAAAATCATCTGTAAATATTAATTTTATCTTCTACAGTAATTCTACAGAGTTAACAAATTATATTGTAAAAGTATTCATAAATTTAATTAATTTAATTATAATTTGTTAATATATATTAATTGTAATAATAAATGCCATTTGAGTTTCATTATTATATTAGATTTTTGCGATTCATAAATAGGTATAACATCGCAATATACTTTCTAAGGTAATGGAAAAGGTAATGGTAAATGGTATGATTGCGTGCAATATCTCGATGATAAAGAACTTATTATATATAGTGATTGCCAATATATAGCTTCAGGCACAAACGATCTACAGGAGATTTACTAAATTATTTAACCAATAAAATATAGTTAATAGTATTGCAAATTTTGATGAAACACAAGTGGTTTCACTAGACATTATACTAAAAGGCTTTTGATAGAGTATATGGCCAAATAAGGCCAAATTAATATCCAAATATGCCATTCATTTGGATTAGGGGACACATTCTTTTTTACAAATGGGTTGGGAACTTTTTTTTAGCTAATAGGCATATTAAGGTTGTACTATATAGATGGAATTAGTTCCAAACTGTATACGGTTTATTCTGGGGTACCTCAGGGTTGTGCTTTATCGCCCACTCTCTTTTTTTTTTTAATTTCTATTAATGATCGCTTTTATAAGCGTAATTATAATGCGAATCAAATGATTCGCAGTCTCGCCATAGAAGATGATTTCCTTAATTAACAAAGATTTATAGATTCAATATATCTAAATTGGGGAAGGATAAACTTATAGTAGAATTCAATCCATCTAAAACAAAGGCATGTTATTGTTCTCAATAACAAACGATCCATATAAATGTTGATCCAATATACTTATGCATAATACAATTATTCCACAATCTAAGGACCTATATTGAATTTGGGAATATCTTTGTCAAACAACTTTTCATGGAGTAATAATATAATATAATGGCAGCTAAAAAGGCAGCTAATCGCATTGGATTTTTAAGAAGATCGACAAAGAATTTCTCAATTCTGAAAATTTAGCATTAGTTTATATAGGTCTTTTATAAGACCACTTCTTCTAGAGTACAATTCCTACATATGGGCTGTAGCACCAATTACTACGTACCCTGCAGTTTAGTGACAGGATCCAAAAACACACGCTATTTCGCTGATCATAGAAATGAAACAATAACAAATTCCATTGAATCATTTTGGATCATATATAGACGATCAGTAGCTTCATTGTGCACATTTTATAGGTATTATTACCATATGAATGTTCTAATGAAATTTTAAAGCTAATTCCTGAACCAATTATAGCTTCTCTTATAATTCAAGAAATTCACAAAAGGCTCATTCATATATTCTGTATATCTATTAGTTTTTTTTTTTCGAACAAACAGATTTGGAAATTCATTTTTTTATGGTTATGGAAGATTATGGAATAGTCTCCCGCTGAACTAGTGTATTTCCCCCTACTTTTGATTATCATCAGTTATTTAAAAATTAAATATTTCATCTTATCTAATAAAAATTATAATCAGCACCTAAAGTGCAACTTGGACAATTGTTTCTAAAACATATGAGTGATTTTTTGTTCTTATTTTGTTTTAGTAAAAGTTTTTTGTTTTTATCTCATATGTTTGCTTTATTTTCAAAATTTCATAAATTAATCCGCACATATTATAATAGATTTACCACCCAAAATCACTTAAGTGTATTCAATTAATGCATCTATAAGGTTCATCACCTGATTTTAAGTGATTTCGTTACGGGCTCACGCGGCAATAGAATTCCGAGGTTTTACGGGCGCTAAACCGATTCTGCGCCGTGTAGTAACGAACAAAAAAAAAAAAAAATCCTTCTAATTTTAACACAAAATTCACTAAAATTTCGCAGTTTCCCATGTACTATACATCGCCATAAATAAATTAACATATATTCTATAAATTTCAATATTAAAATCAAACAGTCTTTAATTTTTAAGGATTAATAACTATATATATATATAATTAATTATGATAATTTTTAAATTACTATTAAAATTAATAAAACGTGTGTTAAAATATAATAATATAATGGTGAAAATAACTTTTATATAATATATATTATTTAAATTACATATATAATTATTATATTATTATTATTGATAACTCTAGAAATATTAAAAATATATTTATATTATAAATAAAATTAAATGTTTGTTTTTTTTATATATAATTATTTATAAATTAAAGAGAAAAAAAAAAAATAACACACACACATGGGGTATTTTCTATTAAATATTTAAACACGTATTCGTATATATAAAATAACTAAAAATATATATATATACTCTATCTATTGACGCGTGATAATGTGCTAATATAAAAAAAAACATTCAAAATATAATAATAATAATTTGCATAATTATATTGAAATGTTTTTTTTTTTAAAGAAAAGATATCATCGTGTGTTATATGAAATATACTAAAAATCATACGAAATTCTTTGAATTTTGATTAAAAAAAAAAAAAAAAACGTTTTCAAAAATATATTTGAATATTGATTATAGAATTTTTTTTTTTTTTAGAATCTACTAAATATATAAAGAATCATCATCATATATTTTTGATTTTTTAATGGTTATTTCCCCATTATTTTTTTTTATTCATAATAATTTTTTTACGAAAACAAAATATCTATGTATATATATAGGATTATCTAAAAATGTATTTAAATATACTATATAGAATAAATTTAAATATTTAAAAATTTCTATTTATAGAAAAATACTTCTACATATATAGAAAATTACCTGTAAAAAGTTATTTAGCATTTCGCGCTATATATTAAAAATATATGTATGTAATGAAATTCATAGCAATAATAATATTTTTATCATCAAATTTATAGATAAAAATTAATATTCATATATAAATAATAATAAATAATTAATTAATAATCGACATGATTTCGAAATTATTATTTGTTTTTTTTTTATTTTTTTCAATTATAAATAAAATCGTGATGACTTTATATATTAAATTAGTTTTTTTTTTCTTATTAAACATATAATGATTTTTAATATTTTATTATATTTAATTATATAAATTTTTTTTTTTTGTATAATTTTGCAAATAGTTTAAATATACATAAACAAAATTTATTAATATAGAAAGTATATATTAAAATGAAAATGTAAATAAAAAATAGAAGATTTTTTAATGAATATATATATATTTATTTAAAAGTAATATCTTATATTATATAGGGATAGCAACAGAACAGACTTTTATAATACCAAAATATCATGAAATGCGAAAGTCTATAATTTAAACATTCCACAAACTCAGATTATTTTGTGGTTTGGCTAATAATGCATAGTGATTAAGACAAGATTAAGAGAACTTCTGCGGGGGTAGTCCCAGAAGCACTGGAAGGACAGCGTTGACTGTAGACACTCGAAAATCTTGATTTCTGCGCGTATTCAAAAGGGCTGACGAAAATGAAATTGTCATCCTAAACGAATACTACACTATATATATGTAGCGATCGGATATTTAACCGAACATTATAATCTTAGAGCTCATATTTACATAAGATGAAATTGGTAACAGAGGAATTGTGGGCTTTGCGACATGGATGACGAAAACTGCGAGAGCATTTTCTATATGAATTTGAAGCAATAACAATTCTATGAGGACTCGGAACCATTGGTAAATTATTTCCAATACTCTAGGAAGTTATGTCCGCATATCCATCATTTAATTGGCCAGGCCATCTTGAATAGGGCCAAAGCGAATGTGTGAAGTATGCGAATATGGAATAGATTAAGAGTATATAGCACAATGGGGGTTCAAGAGTTTCGTTACATTACAATAATAATACAAATAATTTATTATAAACAGCTATATATATATATATATTTTTTATAATAACATATTTTGCATATAAGTAACAATTTGTAATCTCATATCCATTTCATATTTAAATTAAAAAAAAAAAAAAAAAAAAGGATTATAAAATATTGAAAATATATTCATCAAATTAAATCTTATATGATATTGCTGCGATGATGAATAAAAGAAAAACAAAAGAGATATACAAACAAAACAATTAAAATATATTCTATAGAAATATAAATGTATAAGGATAACTATATATAGAGAATTAATTAACAAAAATTGGCAATTTACGACATCACACATAACGACTTTGCGACTATATATAATTATTGTATATATATATATATATATATATATACTACTCTAACCACTATTATATCGGACACCTGCTATTTTATTCGTATGCTTGAGTTTGCCGAGATGCCGCGAAAGGACTACAAACAATAATTTTTTAATCCTTCCAATTTTATTTCATAAAATGATGGTTTTAGTTAAATAATTGCGCAGACAGAAGTAAAAAAAACTTTTAAATTCAATTGGTTATGGAATTTAATTCAAAATGATTCAAATAAAAAAAAAATTTGATCATTATAATATCGGACACTTATATTATACGCCACTAATCTCCTTTGTAACACCTCCTTTGGCCTATATGACACCATCCATTCTCTTAGACGTGGTATTTACTAAGTTTTTTCATTCATCCGGTGTTTTTGTATTCCTCATTTCAATGATTTTTCCTTGGAATTCTTCACTCCTTCAATTGTAACTTTCATATCCTCTAGAGTAGTATATATTAAAATTAAAAATGAATTCATTTCTTTTTCTTTTGAGTTTTTTTTTTTATTTTGTCTTTTGTCTTTTGTTTTTGTATAATAGTTTTTTTTTTTCTTTTAATTTTTTAAATAAAGATATATAAAATTTTTACACAATTTATAATATAAAAAGTTTAACAATTAATAATAAAGCATTTTGTTTTGTTTTCTGTGTATTTGTTAATTAATTAATTAATTAATATACTAAATACATTATAATAATAATAATAATAATCAAATTATAAAAAATAGAAACAGTTTTAAGATTTTATGATGCGTTTTTTCAAAAAAAAAAAAACTTTTTGTGTTTCGTTTTTCAACTAAAAGAAAAAAAAAATCTTTTATTTTTTAACTATCAATAATAAATTAATTATAATAATTTCAAAATAACCCATAAAATATATAGTATAATAAAAATATGAATCACAAACTGCACAAATTTTATATACAAATTAAGATTGTATATAATTAATATATAATAATGTGATGACCCGGATTTAATATATTATTATATACTTACAAAAATTTAACTAAAAAGATTTTTTTTTTTTTACAAACATTCTTTATATAGATGTGAGATGTGATATTTTAAGAATTTTTTGTTATGTATATTTATTATTATTATTATTAGTATTTACAAATTGATTTTTGATCAAAAACTTTGGTAGAAATCTATATACGAACATTAGCACAAAAGACACAAAAATGGCTTTATAGAACAAATAAAATACGACGTCTTTTGGGATTATTTTCATTTGGGATATTATATTTGATATTTTCTATATAAAATTTTGACAATTTTTGCGATATGTTTCTGAATCCCCGTTCATCTTCGTCGTCGTTGTGTTTGTATACATTTTAAATTGTTTTATCCATGCGATAAATGTAC
The DNA here is from genome assembly GCA_958336335.1 of Dilophus febrilis. Taxonomy (NCBI): domain Eukaryota; kingdom Metazoa; phylum Arthropoda; class Insecta; order Diptera; family Bibionidae; genus Dilophus; species Dilophus febrilis. The sequence goes on along the minus strand of OY284469.1, from coordinate 3,802,649 downwards.
TCGAATATGGTGCATTTTATCAACATGAACAGCGCGAATCCCCCAACTCCTGTTTTGATTCATTTTGTAGTATTATAACTTTTTATATTGAATTATTCACTTACTAAATGCAATTATTTTCGTTCCATATAACAAATTGATTATTAACTTTTATCAGCTGTAACTAAATTAGCTAAAACAAAGAAAATACTAAATTAAAATATTTAGGAAATGTTGACAGAATAAATCTTTAATAAAGGATGATGTGAATCAAAAAATCTACATTTGATAATATTTTCCATCATTCATTAGTTCTTTAATTCGTTTGTTCATTAGTCCTCTCTCATTATAGTTTTCTCTTTTGTCCTTTCATTTTATAGTTCTTTCAATGTTGAAAAATGACAATGTGACATGACAAAAACTTTAACTTCAAATATACATTGTTTTTGCAACTATCCCCAACTGCAACTCTATATATATATGGAAATAAAATTAAAAAAAATAACACTTTGAATTGATTATAAATAATATTATAAAATTCAATTGAATATTCATATAATATACATATATTCAATTCAATTCATTTCATATAACTATATAGTGCGTGATTATAATTGTATAATATATCTAAATTTATTATGCATTTTATTTACATATTTATGTTTAAGAGTTTTATACCAAAAAAAAAAAATTTGGCAATAGTAAAGTTTTTTTTACAAATATTAACAATAATTCATATATTATTATATATTTATTTTTATAAAAAATATAATATGCAGTATATGTATATAAAATATTTTGCATAATAATAAATATTATTGCTGATTAATAATAAATAAAAAGAAAAAAAGTATTAGAAATTCCTGTAATAAAAAATAGAAAATTGTATAACATTTTATGAATATTTTAATTTTTTTTTTTATATACATATATACGCAAAGCGATATATAGAGATAGAGTTAGAAAACCCATCGAAATATATATATTTATCATGTAATGTATATACAATAATATTGTTATTAAAAATATGCACAAATTACGATATAACTAAATAACCCGCATTTATATAATTTTGAAGCATTGTTAAAAATTCTTAAAAATAACTTGATATTATACCATATATAACCACCTACTACTAATATTTATACAACAATATATATATATATATGAGGATGATGAGCTATGATATAACTCTATCTTTTATATATGAAACAACATTTTTTTTTCTGTATATATAATATCTATCAATAATTTGTAATATAAAACTGAATTGCGAATGATGTTATATATATATACAATATAGAATATTTTATATATTACAAAGTGTTTTGTATGACATCGCGCGCAAGAGGTTTTTTAATATGTTATTATGGTTTTGATAATTTGTTTCAGGTGTCTGTAATTATAGTAATCGGACAATCAATCAGTTGCATTTAAGCAGAAAATTTAACTTTGTGTGAAATTCAGGTGCGAAGATAACAGAAAAATAATTCAAATCTTCTGTTTATATATAGAATTCGAATGGAATTCAAACCCATTAAAAGATTGTCAGAATTTGACAGTGTTTAATGTTTTATTATCAAACAGTCCCCCAGAGATAGTCACAAGAAATATTACATATTAGATTCAAGTTTTGTTTAGTTATTTTCTAAAATCTATGTATAATTAAAATATTGAATTCATTCAAAACACTTTGTATCTTTATTTTTGTAAAATATATGATGATAAATCAATAAATAATAAAAATTAAATAAACAAATATAATATATGTATATATCTTCTTGTATATATTTAGTAAACGTAGTAGAAAAGAAAAAAAAGTAGTATATTATTTTAAGAAAATTTTTTAATATTTATTGCTATTTATGTAAAAAAAATAAAAAATAAAAATATCTTATTTTGCATATGGGTATATTGCGGCGCGCTATTACTTAATTATTATTATTATTATTACTTTTTTACATTGATCATGAAAAAATACAATAATATTCATCGCATTTATTGTTACGCTATATATATATAGAGAGACATTATGAATTATAAATTGACATACATCGATGTAATATATAATTTGTTTTTTTTTTTTGCTATATTACTTTGCTATATTATATATATGATCACGATATAATGCCATAGATAATTTACCAAAAAGAAGATAAGTGGAGAATAAATTGTTGGGTTTTTTCTTGGTTTTAATATCATTTTTTTTTATGACAAATCAGCAAATTTTTAGAAAACCTATATATCGTATTGGAAAAATTTGTTGTTATATATAGACGCAAAAATAATATGCTTAATTTTCTAATTAAAAATTCAAGAAATGCGATTTTTCAAAATTTCCGCTGTATAAAGGGTGATTTTTTAGCTATATTATCTTTTTGGCAACACTGGTTTAAACGCAGCTGACGCCTGTTTCGTTTCGTTTGTTTCACTGTCAAACATCTTCAGTTTGGTCTATAATTTAACCATGAATGATCGTCTTATAAACGAACAACGCTTGCAAATTATTGAATTTGTATTATCAAAATGCGTGCTCTGTTAAGAAAGTTCATCGCGTTGCGAAATTGTGTTCAGCGACGAAGCTCATTTGGTTTGGCTAAATGATGGGTACGTAAATAAGCAGAATTGTCGATTTTGGAGTGAATATCAGCCAGAAGCATTGCAAGAGCTACCGCAATGCATCCAGAAAAGTTAAAGTTTGATGCGGTTTATGGGCTGGTGGCATCATTGGACCGTACTTCTTCAAAGTTGATGCGAATCGTAACATAACTGTGAATGATGAGCGCTACCGTGAGATGATATCCAACTTTTTTTTGCCCAAAATGCAAGAGCTTGACTTGCATGACATGTGGTTTCAACAAGACGGTGCCACACATGCCACACAGCCACACGCAACAATGGACTTATTGAGAGGCGAACATTTCGGTGAACATTTTATTTCACGTTCCGGACCACCGGGAATTGGCCGCCTAGATCGTGCGATTTAACGCCTTTCGACTTTTTTTTATGGGGCTATGTTAAAGCTCATGTCTATCTATACAGACAAGCCCGCTTCACGCATTGACGCATTGGAAGACAACATTGAAGCATTTATTCGTGAGATACCGACCGAAATGTTGGAAAGAGTATGCCAAAATTGGACTAAGCGGATGGACCATTTGAGGCGCAGTCAAGGCAGTCAACATTTGCATGAAATAATCTTCAAACATTAAATTATATGGACCGCGTACTATCGATTCAAATAAAGATTTCATGCATTTTTCTGAATTTTATGTGTTTTTTTTTTTTTTTAAAACTTTCCTATAGCTTTTAAAAAAATCACCCTTTACAATTACGGTAGATTCCATATGTTGGATTTGGATTGGATTATATTGAAATTATTATATAAATAGAAACATTTTGAATTAGGAATTATGATGACATTTTATTTTTTATATTTTTTTTTTCACAACTACACGAATTCAAAGTTTTATTTTAAGTTTTTTTTTTCAAATATATAAAATTTATTTACACCTATTCATTTTTTATTTATATATATATATATATTTATAAACAATTTTACAATAAAAAATAAAAAATTAAAATTTTTAATTACTCTTACAATAATATATAATATAACGTAACGCGACACGAGATAGAGACGTCGAGTTGACTAATAACCGCATATATATAGCCGTACAATAAACTGCTTACATATCTATATTTAAATAATAAATATATATATGCGGGGCTTTATCTAATATAATTTCCAAATGACATTAAAAAAAACATAAATATAATAAAAATAAATAATTAAATTCAAAAAAATGTACATATTTGTATATATAATAAATTTATATAAATTTAAAGGAAAAAAAATGATAGTTTGGCGAATATTAAAAGAAAAGCAAAAAAAAAACAACATCAAATGATGTATGACAAAATATATTATTATTATTAAAATTATTATTATTGTTAAGAAGATGCGGTATAAATTAAAATTATATTACGATTGAAAAAAAAAATTTTAATGTTTTATTTTTGTTTATTGTTAATAATAAGTTACACACACACAGCGCGCATATAATAATCGCACAATAAAAACTATAAATATAATCGCAAATTTGATAATTTTGCAATATTCTTAAAAACAAAACCAAAAAAAAATAAGGAAAAATATATTTGGATGTATATATATGAGAGTTCGAAAGATGATGTGAAAGATGACGACCGTACGCACACACAATATATGAATATAATGACCATACATATATTAAATTTTAATAATTAAATAAATAAATTTAGATAAAATATAGATTATGAAATTATATTAATTTTATTTATGTTCAAAATTAGTTTTATTTTGTTGAATGCGCGAATTTTATTTTATATAACAAATAATTTATAATATAGAGAATTAAAATTAGTCTTTTATTGTTAATTTTTATACGTCGGAGGGAAATTATGATGAATATATCATCATATCATTTGGAAATTATATAACTTTTATAAATCGCACACGCCTACAACAAAATATAATATTTAAACTCTATATAATCGATTAAATTATTATTTCATATATATCGAAAATGAAAGTTTGTAGATTTTTATTACTGATTTTAACCAATATGATATATAAAATAATTATTTCCCTCAAAAGTTTGTATATAGAAAAATTAATAATAATAATAATAATAATAATAAAAATAAGATTAATTATTTTTTATTGATATTTATTGATATAAATTAATCAGAAATGATATTCTAAAAGAAAATCTTGTTGTTTATTGCTCCTAAATACTTCTTTACGAATAACTATAATATAATTCTATATATATATATGGATTAGTTAATATATACAGTAATAATAATACTTTATTAGACAAACTATTATGAGTAACAAAATGTCCAAAAAAAAAAAAAAAATGTATAAACAGAAATTTAATATATCAAAATGACAATTAAAAAAATCTATAAATATAATATTTATATATTACGGAACGTTCCACCAGAGAGGTGTATTTTTTTTTTTAATTTACATTTAAATATACTTATAAGTCCATATATAAACATAATCGTATATATATATATTTAAAATTTACATTATTATATCATCCTTCCGAATTATATATGAGCAAAAGTGTGTTTTGGGTGAATGTGAATTGATATAACATTTTTTTTTATATATATATATATATATAGTATAGTGTTAAATATGGATTTTTAATATCTTTCTATATATATATATATATATAAATAAGTATATAGATGTACAACAATTTATGTAAATTATATATATGCTTAAAAATAAAAGATAAATAAATATAAAATAATGTATATATGAGTGTACGTCGTCATCGTATAAGCGCTCGCGCTAAAAATGTTATTTAATCATTAATTTATTATTATTATTATTAAATTATTTTAGATGAAAAAAAAACCACTCATTTAAATTTGACTATAACAAATTAATTTCATAATTGAAATCTTTATTATTGTTTTGTTTTGTTTTTTTTTTTTTTAAATACAAATTAATTGATCTCTACTCTATGAAAGATATTACATAATTAATTATATCATAATTATATATTGTATGTATGGTCGACGATCTAAATGTAGTTTTATTATGAGTTATTTATATTAATTTTTTTTTTTTGATAGTCTTAATATTAAAAATTATAGTTTACCATTAAAAAAAAAAAATATTCCTATCCTATATAAATATAGATAGATATATAGATATACACAGTGCGACAATTAATATTCCGGACTCAAACCATATCTCAATAATAAGTTGGACGATCTGTGATGTGATGGAACATGCGTTCCAAGAAGCTTGATGTTTTCTCTATCGTCTGTAAAAATTTCATTGCATTTGGTTGCGAAATAAAAAAGTTATGACATTTCTTGCGTGAAATAATATTTATTAGTTGAAGTATAGAAATTTTAACATGAAACAAAGAGCGCAGTCATTAAATTCAACGCAAAGCTTAGTAAATCTGCAGCAACAGAAACGTTCAAATCGATGTAGCAAGTTTATGCGGCGATAATTGTATGGGTGGAACACAAGTTTTTGAGTGGTATAAACGTTTCGTGGATGCGGCTAAAACACAGGCTAAAAAAAAAACAAGAAAAGTTCCATCGAAAATCAAGACAATGCTCGTAACATTTTTTCGATAGTAAGGGTATTATCTATAAAGAATTCGTTCCAACTGGTCAAACAGCTGTCAGTGGCGCCGCATATTATATCAAAGATTTCAAGCATTTGATGTACAGGATTCGTCGTATTCGACCTGAATATCGTGAATCAGATAGTTGGTGTTTCTTACACGATAATGCACCAAATCACACTTCACTTATTGTTCGTCAGTTTTTGGCTCGAAATCAAGTCTGTGTGTTAAATCGCATCCACCATATTCACCTGATTTAGTACCATGTGAATTCTCCTTGTTCCCAAAAATACTTAAAATGAAATTGAAAGGATGTTTTTTTTTTGAGGATATTGAAAACATTCAAACAGCATCTACAATACTACCACAAAATGAGCTGGAACACGTATTTGAATCATTATATTAAATCAATGTAACCGCTGTATTGAATCAGGAGGAGAATATATTTTGAATAAATAAAAGAAAAAATTTTCAAAAATCGTGTTTTTATTGTATTTTCTAGGACCAGTCCAGTCCGGAATATTAATTGTCGCACTGTGTATATACAATAAAATACGACCAATAGAGCAGCAACCTTGATAATGAATTTAAAAAAAAAATAACTAGTTCTTCTGCGTGCGTGGATATGCGTTAATTTTACTCGATTGATAATTAAAAAGAAGAAAAAAATTCAAAATAAATATAAATAATTAATTATATATTAATGGGAAAAAAATTAATTAATATAAATAGCACTTGATTCATATTTTATATGCGTATATAGCAATATAGTTTAATAAGACACCTTAAATAAAATTGGAATTAAATGGCTGTATATAGTTTAGATTTTGAGAGATAAACATAGGTTAAAGATATTGTTCATATTTTTTAAGAGATTTTATGTGGATTTTTAGATTTCGAAATTTTTCATGATCAATTCGTTCAGAAATCAGAATATATATTGATAATGCGGGTTATTATTATTGACTCTATCCAATTGACTTGTTTGCCAGATGGTATAAAATCTATATATTCATTCTAAATACAAACAGTTTTATGGAAGATTCGTATAATGAAAAATATAGAAACTATATATTACGAACGCGTAGGTTTGGAAACAAAAAAAAATCAATGGTGTTGAAAGAACTGCAATGAACTATTTTTGAAATAAGCTCTGTTACTGGGAAAGTTATATTGCTAAATATTGTTCAAAAAATTCAGTTTCTGTTTGTGTTTAAAATCAAGGAAAAATTAACATTTTCTGTTTGTTTTGTTCATTCTGTTTAACAGAATTTAATATCAAATTTATACTGAATTCTGTTTCTATTGTATATACCAATCGGAACCTTAACCCTCCCTCATTAATCATTAATCGAAATTTTCCAGTATAAACCATATTGGATAAAAAAAAAATTCAACCCATAATGAGTTTATTTTTGAAAATTAACCATTCGACGATTGAGCTTGGAATTTAACAGATAAGAACTATAGGCAGGAAAAATTCTATAAAACTAACAAATATTCTTTATATATATATAGTCTTTTTTTTATTCGAATTCAAAATTGATATACACAATAGATATATTAATAAATGATCAAACAAAAATAAACAATATTTTTAGACTCACAGTTTTAATATATTCATTTTTTATTAACACAAAATTTAATATTCTATATCTAATAAACTATTAAAAATTAAAAAAAAAACCCACTTTTACCATATATAAATAATATATAGATCATCATCATCGCGCATCGTTCCTTATTTTCTTTGTCTATATAGATTATTTATAATAAAAATTAAATTATTATTCATCGCTGCTCACATATTTTATATATTTAAATTTAATATTATTATAATAATTTACTTTAGATCTCCCACATTATTTATAAATCATTCTTAATATAGCTCGTCGTATATACATAGATTGTCGTATATACAATAACTTATTTAATATTACAAGAAACAACTCATATATATATATATATATATAACACTTCGTTCAATAATGTGTGTGACTAATTAATTAAAACACATTTTTTTGCCAAAATTCGTTTTTATTCATCAAGATAGTCCCCTTTTAGGGAGATACAATCATTCCAACGCTTTTCCAATCTTTCGATACCGCCTTTGTAAAACGATTTTTCTTTGCCTTCAAAATAGGCGTTAGTTTCGGCGATTACTTCATCATTTGAGCCAAATCTCTTACCACGGAGCATCCTTTTGAGGTCTGCGAAGAGCCAGTAGTCGCTGGGGGCTAAATCTGGAGAATACGGTGGATGGGGAAGCAATTCAAAGCCCAATTCGTTCAATTTTGCCATCATTTTCATTGATTTGTGACACGGTGCATTGTCTTGGTGGAACAACACTTTTTTCTTCGCCATATGAGGCCGTTTCTTTGCGATTTCGACTTTCAAACGCTCCAATAACGCTATATAATAGTCGCTGTTGATGGTCTGCCCCTTCTGGAGATAGTCGATGAATATTATTCCATGCGCATCCCAAAATACAGACGCCATAACCTTGCCAGCCAACTGCTGCGTCTTTGGTCGCTTTGGGCGGCTTTCGCCGGCTGCATGCCACTCAGCAGACTGCCGATTTGACTCTGGAGTGAAATGGTGGATCCATGTTTCATCCATTGTGATGTACCGTCGCAAAAACTCCGACTTATTGCGCGTAAACATGTCCAAACAGCTCTTTGAATCATCGGTTCGTTGTTGTTTTTGCTCCGGTGTGAGCAAACGCGGCACCCATTTGGAACACACCTTTTTCATACCCAAATGTTCGTGTATTATGGTTTGTACACTGCCTGCTGATATCTTCAGAATGTCAGCAATCTTCCTCACTTTCACTTTACGGTTGGACATAATGATTTTCAGTGTTTTTTCAACGTTTTCCGGAATAACAGCGTCATTTGGCCTTCCAGTAGATGGAATGTCATCGGTGTCTGTACGACCACGTTTGAATTCGGCATACCAATAACAAATGCTTCTTTTTGATGGAGCAGAGTCCGAGTAATGTTTTTCAAGCCATTCCTGGCATTGAACAGTATTTTTTTTCATTAAAAAACAATGATAAATCAGCACACGGAATTGCTTTGAATTCATTTTTTTTTAAAACACAAAAATAGCGTCACTTATAGCACTGTAACTTGTAAACAAATGATCTGATTAACATATGATGTTGACAGTAAGCCTAAAAAGGTTGCCAAATGCGAAAAAAAATATTGATTTAGTTCTAGGGACGCCATCTATGTGTCAGTCACACACATTATTGAACGAAGTGTTATATGTTAAAGAATATAATTTTATCTGAAATCGACAAATATCAATATAATAAACGGTCAGCTATCAATTTATAAATAAATATATGTAAATGTATTTTAAAGAACTTTTATTATATAAATTTATTATATTGGATATTAAAAATATTTTATATTATGTATAGATTTTGGAATTCCATACGTGTTTATGGATTTTATTATATTGTATAATAAACAAGCAGTTTTTTTTTAAACAAATATGCTATAAATAAATTATAAATTGTATATATTTATTTTATTTTTTACATGTTTATATAGTTTTATATATTTATTTACATTTTTTATACATAGAGTTGAGATGGTAAATGTCAAGATCTATAATTGTTTTTATTTTAACTTCTTTTTGCTTTATACTTCTTAAATTTTGAAAAAAAAAAAACAAAAACAAAAAGTAGTTTTTGCAATGATTTTAATTTTAGTTGACATATTAAGAGAATGGTTTTTTTTTCTTCTTCTTCTTGAATGTAAAAATATGAATATTATCATTAAATTACAATTAATAAATAAATTTAATTTGCATATATATAAAGAATTGATTAAATATAATCTTATTTTCAAAATTATCTATACATTGTTGATATAACATTGTTGATATTGATTTGTAGATTTACAAGAGAAAACATATACTTTGTTGAAGAAAAAAAAAGGTATTCAATTACTATATAAATACCCTTATGATTATCTTATTGTTATCTGTATAAGTCACACGTCTGAATTATATACAATATATATCTTTAAAAAAAAAATTAAATCATATATATGAACTTGGTGTTAAATTGCACGGTTATATACTACTCTAACCACAAATTATATCGGACACCTGCTATTTTATTCGTATGCTCGATTTTGAGATGCCGCGAAAGGTCTTTAAACAATAATTTTTTAACCGTTCTAATTTTATTTCATAAAATGATGGTTTTAGTAAAATAATTGCGCAGACAGAAGTAAAAAATCTTATAAATTCAATTAGTTATGGAATTTAATTAAATTAAAAAAAAAAAATTTGATCATTATAATATCGGACACTTATAGTATACGCCACTAATCTCCTTTGTAATGCCTCCTTTGGCCTTTATAATAGCATCCATTCTCTTAGACGTTGTATTTACTAAGTTTTTGCATTCATCCGGTGTTTTTGTATTCCTCATTTCAATAATTTTTCCTTGGAATTCTTCACTCCTTCAATTGTAACTTTCATTACATGCATTTTCCTTTGTTTTATTAATGTCTACAACGATTCTATTGGACATTAATAAAATCAGGACTGTATATGGTTCTTTTTAATCTTATTAATAATAAGAATAGTACAAAATATTCCTAAAGAACTTAATGTAGCTTATTGTAAATCTACCTTATCAGATATTCAAATAAAATATCGTTCAACCGGTTCATTTGAGTCACAGAAAGTGGTGGAAAATTTAATGTTACTGATCGTGATAAACTCAACTATATGAAAAAATAGGAGAACTGCTATGAGTGTTATAAGTCTAAAATGGTCAAAACAGCAATCCAAAAAAAGTGGTCCTATGAAAGTGGACAAGGCAAACCGAACTATATATGAATATAAGATAAAAATAAAGACATATTTCATTAAACAATATGTTTTTTCCTTAATAATAATCCCTTATAATTTTTCAGCACAAATCAAAGCCATTTTCAATTGTTTTGCACAAAAAACAAAACAATAAACAATTTTGATTTCTGCGGCAATGGGATATACCATATTATATTTTAATAATGAATGTAAATTTGTTATTGTTGGTGATTCCGTTAATCGAGTAATTCACACAAAAAAATAAAGCATTCCATCGTGATATTGTTTAAAACGCACTGTAAAATTTTCAGCCATAGTTATTATAATTTACATTTCAAAAGGAGTCGTTTTTTTTTTTTTTTAATTTACTTACTTAAATTTATTAATTTACATTTCATTTATAGTGTACGGTTAACTCCCAAAAACACATTCATATATTATAAGTTACTATACCGGCCTTTTCCATCGACTATTAAATTATATTTAAACGACGAATACACATTTCAATAAGATATTGCTCTACTATTAAATTTTTTTTTTTTTATTAATTTGAATCATTTTGAATTAAATTCCATAAGTAATTGAATTTATAAGATTTTTTACTTCTGTCTGCGCAATTATTTAACTAAAACAATCATTTTATGAAATAAAATTAGAACGGTTAAAAAATTATTGTTTAAAGTCCTTTCGCGGCATCTCGGCAAACTCGAGCATACGAATAAAATAGCAGGTATCCGATATAATAGTGGTTAGAATAGTATATCTATCTATATATTTATTGAATTTATTTATTTATTTATTTATTTATATATGTTTAAAAGAAAATATTTTTTATGCTAATGAATATGCGATATATTTTTTATTGAACTTATTATATATTATATAATATGAACTTATTATATATTATATAATATACATAATGAATATATTTTTGAATTTGGCAATGTAAATATATATTTATGATATATAAAATTAAAATTGGGACAAAGTTATAAAAATAAATAAAACAAAACAAAATTAATAGTATATATACATAAATGAATAAAAAAAAAAAAAAAATAAATAATTAAATGAATCATAAAATGCGATAAAAATAAATAAATAAATAAATTTTTTTTGTTTTTTTATTTCAAGTAAACGCAAATATACATAAAAATGTATAAAAAAGTGTATTTAATGAAAAAAAAAAAAGAAGATGTTTTGATGGTGTTTTATTCTGAATATTATTTTATCGCATTATATTATTTAAGTATATAAATATATAAAAAAAAATTAATATTTTATATTTAATAAAATGCAAAATATAATATTGATTTTTATAAATTATTTTGCATTTCGCAAAAAAAAAATAACCAAATAAAATAAAATAAAATAAAATATTTTAATTGATATTCATTGAATTAAATTTTTTTTTATTTATTAAAAATAAATTCATCATTTTTATTATATTTTTTATTTTATTTTTAATAGATTATATTAAATTATATTTCAAATATTATTGATGAAATATATATTCAAAAGATATTGCATATTAAAAATTAAATAAAAATATGTTTAAGGAAATTTTAAATACTATATATTATATTATGAAAATAATATAATAATAAAATTTTGGTAGTATTTGAAGGTTTTTCTGTTTTTTTTTTTTATAATCAATAATTTAATTGAATTTGACGATGGCTATTTTTATGCGATAAATCGGATAATGTGTGTAATGTTATCTTATATATATATATATCGTTTAGTATATATATTTATATATAGGAAAATTCAATTAAAATATATTTTATGTTAACCTCCGCACGAATACAAAATTAATTGAATAAATTTTTATTTTTCTTATAACAATAAAGACAAAATATATAATTAAATTGCTGTTAATATATGTCGTATGGAATTTAATCAATAATATATCGTAAATAAAACTAATGCATTACATTGATATTTTTCCTTGTGCCATCATATATTTTATATTTTATTTTTTTTTAAATAAAAAAGAAAATAAATGTATTGATCATCACCTATATATATATATAAATTTAACTATAAAATCATCATTATCGAATAGAAAAATTCAAATATATAATATTAAAAATTTCACCGTAAATGTTTTCATTATTTTTGTTAAAAAAAAACTGTTTGATTTTATTTCTCTCTTTTTTATAGATTATATTTACTTATATAGATATATATATATATATATATATATAATAAATAAAATAATTTAGATAATTATAATATTTAAAAAATTGTGTCGGTGAAAAAAAATAATATTTATTTATATTAACACCTTTTCTATATATATATATATGTAGTTATAAATTGAATAGTTTCAATCCTATATATAATATATAATAAAAGTTAAAAACATTTTATCTGAACCATATATTTTATTTTTTATTTATTTTTTCTTGTAAATATAAAAAAATATCATTTCGACAAAAGATATATTTATTTTTTTTTTTTGAATCAAAAACTTTCGATTTCATATTTCAGATTATTTACATTTATATATATACAAATATAAATAATATAATAAGTAAAAAAAATTGTATTTTCTTTATATATACATTTCTTGTATATATTATTGATTATTATTATTATTATTATATATAGTTAAATACAGAAATTTATTATGACACAATTTTAATTGAGTCGTATATATATATATAAGTATAAATATATATTTTTTTTTGGTGTTTTATAGTTATAATTTATCAATATTATGCGTATATACAATATATAAATTTTATTATGTATCATATCGCAGTATATATAAAATATAAATGAGCTTTACCTGCCGCACATTCATAATATAAAATCTTCAGATACGATAATACCTTATATATATATATATATATATTATATTATATATTTTTATATTTACTCATTTTTAAAGGTATTTTAAAATTAAAAAAAAAAAACTAAGGTAGATTATCCAATAAAAATATGCGGTTAATTCATTTATGGAAATAAAACGAAAAACAACAAAACAATTTTAAGACCATCGAATGTATTAATAATTTTATCAATAAAAATATTCAATTAATTATATAATATTTTAGTGAAAAAAAAAGAAAAAAACTAAGATATAAATTCATGATAAGTTATGATCATCATCATCATCCTCATTCATCATATACCATATTATTTCTTTTGGGCTTACGTTAAAAAACAATTTTTGAATACGCATCATCAGATTATATATGGAGCTATATAAAAATTAACGATTCTAGTTCCACCAGAGTATTTTTTTAAGGTTTAATTTAATTATTAAAATTGAAATTAAAAAGTAATTTTTCCAAATTGTTTTGTTGTTTTTTTGTTTGTTAATAATTCTATAATAAAAATGTGGGATCACCAGAAAATTATTATTATAAAAATTTACGAGAATTTAAAGGTGAAAAGGGGAAAAATTCAATCAAATTCCATTTTATTTACCCTTTTTTTCTGTATTTTTAGTATAAATAAATTTTAGTATATTGGTTAAAAAATACATTTATTATTTTCAAATTAACAATAATTTTTTTGTTTTAATTTTATTCATATATGGTTTAATTTTACATTTTATTCACAGACACAGATATATATATATAAAGGGTGATTTTTTAGCTATTATCTTTTTGGCAACACAGGTTTAAACGCAGCTGACGCGCACGTTTCGTGTTTTGTTTCACTGTCAAACATCTTCAGTTTGGTCTATAATTTAACCGCATGAATGATCGTCTTACAAACGAACAACGCTTGCAAATTATTGAATTTTATTATCAAAATGCGTGCTCTGTTAAGAAAGTTCATCGCGTTGCGAAATTGTGTTCAGCGACGAAGCTCATTTTTGGCTCAATGATGGGTACGTAAATAAGCAGAATTGATTGTCGATTTTGGAGTGAACCAGAAGCCAGAAGCATTGCAAGAGCTACCGCAATGCATCCAGAAAAAGTCACAGTTTGATGCGCGGTTTATGGGCTGGTGACATCATTTTGGACCGTACTTCTTCAAAGATGATGCGAATCGTAACGTAACTGGGTGAAGGGTGAGTGCTACCGTGAGATTATATCCAACTTTATTTTTTTGCCCAAATGCAAGAGCTTGACTTGCATGACACAAGACGGTGCCACATGCCACACAGCCACACGCAACAATGGACTTATTGAGAGGCGAGTTCGGTGAACATTTTATTTCCCGTTCGGGAACGGTCAATTGGCCACCTAGATCGTGCGATTTAACGCCTTTATACTATTTGTTGTGGGGCTATGTTAAAGCTCATGTCTATATACAGACAAGCCCGATTCAATTGACGCATTGGAAGACAACATTGAAGCATTTATTCGTAAGATACAGGCCGAAATGTTGGAAAGAGTATGCCAAAATTGGACTAAGCGGATGGACCATTTGAGGCGCAGTCAAGGTCAACATTTGCATGAAATAATCTTCAAACATTAAATTATATGGACCGTACTATCGATTCAAATAAAGACTTCATGCATTTTTCTGAATTTTATATGTTTTTTTTTGTGAAAAACTTTCCTATAGCTTTAAAAAAATCACCCTTTATATACAATAAATTAAGTATCTCTTATAATGATTAAATTATATTTAATATACATATAAAAATGTATTTTAACGTTTGTGTTTTATATATTATCGCGTATTTTACCAGAAATATCTTTATATGGGGATATAAAAAATAAAAAAAAAAAACAATTATATATATTATATATAGTTAAAATATATTACATTACAAAAATTAAACAAAAAAATTTATTTATATTTAAAACACAACAATACCCTATTGTATATATATGTATAATAATAAATATATATTTATATATATAAATATAAACAAATTAATTCAGTTAATTATATTATATTATAAAACGAGATACGAGAGATGATGATATATAACACTTATTTATTTATATACATTCTTTTATTACAATTAACTATATACTTTTATTTATTTATTTATATATTATGGTATACATCGTATATAAGTTAAGTTTATACTGTTGATGCGTGAAGCATATTGAGAAGGTGGGAATTTTTTTTTTTTTATTATTTTTAACCTTGAAATTATTACTAAATTTTCATCATAACAACGCATAAAAAAAAAGGTATTTTTGTTTTAATTCAGTTCATAACCTAGCAAAATTATATACTTTTATGTTATGAATGTATATAAACAGAAAAAAAACAAATTATAATATAATTAAATATTTCATTTTAATGTGTGTTCATAATTATATTATTATTATTATTATTATAGTTTGTTTAACACTTTAACAATTTGTAGATAAATTTATATGGCAGAATAGAGATATACTAATACTAATTTTATTATAGAGATAATTCGTATTTCAGCACATTTAAAGCCAAAGGGTAGATTCACTCAAACATATTTTTAATAGTTTTATTGTCCACCCGGAAGGATCAATCCTTTCGAAAGATCGACTTTACCTTGCCTATATATGGATGAACTTATTTTTATCTCTATTTACACGTATAGAAATAAAAATAATATGATTAAAGTAACATCACTTTATTTCCTTTCGAAGGATTATATAAAAAAAAAAATGTCCGCATGCATAACAATATTAATTTTAACCCAAAAAAATTGTCAAAAAATTATAATAAAATTTCTATAAATATAATATTTAAAAATATACATTATTTTGCGTTTTTTTCCGTATAGATTTGAATTGTTTTGTTATTATAAAAGATTTTTATCAAAAGATTATTTATAATATTTAAGTAAAAAGACATAATGACCAAAAAAAAATGCATTCAACATATTTATTATTGGTATGTGTCTCTTAAAAATGAGGTAATAATTATAATAATAAATATAAAAAAAATATGTTAAATAATAAATAATTATATTGATTAATATAATTTTTGCATATTTTAATATATACAAAAAAAAAAAAATCTATCATCTATAGTAGTATAATTAATAAAAGTGTGTCTAAAATTAAATAAATTAAATTATAAACACACGGAAGTTTTATGCCAATCCTATAATATCGCATTATATATATAATATATATGCGGTATTGTTGATAAAAATGTGCGATAGTGCGATGTATGTATTTATATATATTAATCGCACGATTATGTGATTAAATTTTATCTTTGTTAAAATTTTAATTTTAATATTAAACATTTATATGAATGAATGCATATTTATAATGAATTTTATTATTTAATATATTTCGATTGAGTTCATTGATTTTGTTTTTTATATTTTCTTTATCATCATTTCATATATGATAAAATCGAACACATGATTTTATAATAATAATAATAAATATATATGTACAAAGAAAAAAATTATTTCTTTTTTTTTAAATCCAATCAATATATTATAATATATAAAATATATATATATATAATTATTATGCAATCCCTTTTTATAACACACGCGTATAAATAAATAAATAAAATTTTCTTTTTATATTATATATTATTATTATAAAAGCGACGAAATTACAATAAAATAAAAATCTTTATTTGCGTACACTTATCAAAATATATATATGTAGAGTATTATTCCATTTCTATATATATATATATATTTTAATGTATAAAATATATTATTCATTTTATAAAACCATAATGCAATATTTATATATATATATATATATATATATATTGTGATATTATTACACATATTTAATATATTTATATCTGCTTTTTTATTTACAATATATAAAAGCGCAAATCAATAAAATTATAAAAAATTGTAATTAAATATATTTTTGAGTGAAATTTCCTTCAAGTCGAATTCCCATACAAATCATCAACTGGTGATATTTTTTGGGGAATTAAATTGATAATGTATATGGGATATCATTTATTATAATAGGGTTAAAATTTTTTCCTCCCTTTCGCTACAACTTTACTTCTAATCATATAACTATATAAGTACTTTACAAATCTTTTTTCCAGGAGCAAAAACATTTGGGATTGTAGTAAAAACATCATAACTTGTTGTTAACCCATTAAGTTAGAATCTTGTTTAGGCATGCATTCGATTGGTAATTAAATTCACTAAAAAAAAAACTTCCAGAGCCAATAAGATTGTATAGAACAAATTCTATATAGTAAAAATCTATAATTGTCAATTTAAACCCTAATACATAGAAAACTATGAAGACCCCTAAATATTATTGTAAATTCGGAAAATTCAATTTATTTTACTTAAGATTCACCCTTAAAATCAATACTATTTTGTGGAAATTTCACCCTTAAAAATTGAAAACGATAATATAGGTTGAATTTTACTAATTGACATATTGTTTGGAACCCCAAATGACGATACCGAATTTTACCATACCGATCAGCGACCAAAATCAATAGTATATACAATCGACCTCTTTATGACAATAAATTAAGCCATTTCATTTCATTTATTATAAGTTAAAAGACAAAACTTTCAGACAAAAAATTTTCGTATTGAAAATAAATTAACTTTTTGTATATATTCCTCAAATAAACCCTTTTTTTTCAAATTATTTAAATGTTGATTTGCCATATTTAATATATATAACAAAATATTTCCATATATATGTTATATATATATATATAAATTCGAGGAGAAAACCAAGTATATGATCGCACCAACGAACAGTAGGTTTATGGCACAACATCAAAGCGTATCAATTGATCAGAACAAATATGAAACTGCGGACAGGTTTAGCAACCTTGGAAGCAGTATAAACAACGAAAACGATATAGCGGAGGAGGTTCAATCCCGGATTGCTTCGGGAAACAAGGCCTTTTACGGTTTACGAAAGATGTTCTTCTCGAAGACATTGAGTAAAACATTAAAACTAAAGCTATATCAAACACTGATTCGACCAATTGTGACCTATGGTTCTGAAACGTGGTGCATGACACAGGCCACCGAACGGCGACTTGGAGGGTTCGAAAAGAAAATACTACGTATCATCTTTGGACCGACAAAGGAAAGAGGATGGTGGCGTAGGCGGTTTGATTTCGAGCTATATAAATTATATACCGAACCCGACATCGTTCGGTTCATTATTAAGATTGGTCGCCTGAGGTGGTTTGGTCATGTGGTACGAATGGATGGCGATCGTATACCATCAAAAATGCTGGACAGTAAGCCGGGCGGATCTAGGAGTGTAGGAAGACCGCGGGGTAGGTGGAAGGACGAAGTAGAAGTGGACCTTCGGGTCCTCGGCGTTTCCGGCTGGCGGACGTTGGGGCGGTAAATAGGTCCGGTTGGAGGAGGCTGTTAATGGACGCCAAAACCAATTGTAGGTTGTGGGCGCGCAGAAGTAAGTAATATATATAAATGGATAAATTTTTTCATTCAAAATCAGCAAAAAAAAAATAAAAATAAAACTCGTATCTAAATAATATCCATCCATATAAAATAATATAATAAAATACCACAACAATTTAAATATAAATATATATATATGATATGATAAAATGTACCAATCAATAATGGCATGGCAGGCAGATATATAAATGTTGGAATAGTTAGTTCGTATATATTTAATATACCAAAAAAACGATAAAAAAAAAATTATTAATTTTTCACATACTACTTATATAATAATAATAATAATAATAATGTAAACATATTTTAATTTATTATCTTGCTGAAGACTCAAATAAAAACTTAATATAATATTAATTTAATTATATTATTGTACGATAAATGAACAAATCTAGTACATAAATATAATTTTTTTTTTTTAAATATTAAATATCAATTTATATATATATATATATATAGATAGATAAAATGTTATAAATGTCATATATATAAAGAAAATATTTATAATTACAATAAATTAATTTTTTTTTAAATCACCAATATCGCATATTTATCCATTTTGTTTTTTTTTTCTGTTTTCTATATATCAATAAATATTGTATAGATTTAGAGAGATGTAATTATATAGTATTTAAAATAAATTATAGTTAAAAAATATACAAAATGATATCGCATATACAAAATATTTATTTGATTTGGCAATTATAAGATAAATTTCTTCTTTATGCAGCAGTACTATACGACGAAATATATATATATATATAATAGACATATGATAATTACAGACATCATCTACAGCATAGATATATAATATATGATTATTTATTTACATTTGTATTAAAATAGTATAATTTATTTCATGATATTATAACTAACTATATAACTATATTGGAATGTTTACTACGAATTATTATATTTTGTACTATAATATATATAATAATTGAAATTTTTAACGTAACACATCGTTTATATATATATTTATTGATCGCATCATTGAAATTTCATTTAAGTATATATATATATATATATGAAATTAATTTATTGATAAATAACTATATGAATTTTTTTTTGTATTTTACTTATAAATGGCAAATGACCCCTGTGCTTATTATATCTATATATATATGTGAAATTCGAAGATCATCATTTGAATGTGAGTCCTCATATATATATGATGTTAATATAAAAATATATATATATATATTATTGGTCAATAAGGTTAATGAATTTGCATATAATTTTGTTAGTTTATGTAATAGCTATACTATATAGGTATATATCGATACATAGAAACAAAAAATTTATATATTTATATTTGTTAATATATAAATTTATTTTATAGATATATATGTGCAAAGAAGTTTATGTAAACAATTATTTGTAAAAAAAATTATTTTGCTAAAATAATAGTTTTTTTCCATTAAACAAAAAAAAAAAAACAAAATAGTAAAATATACAATACAAAAAAGAGTTATAAAAATAATAAAAAAAAAAATTAAATGAATAAATAACAATAAAAATATAATAATGATGAATGAAATATTTTTTTTTGTTATTATTTATATTATTTAATATTGTATATTTTTAAATAATGATTAAATATAATAGAATTTATTACATTTTTTTTTTCCATTTACTATAAATTATTCATTTCTTTACATATGCGAAATCTTTTGCTATATACCAACCAAATATAACATATATAATAATTTAACTATATAAAATAATGCGGTAAATTTATTATAGTTGTTCACATATTATAATATATTTTATTTAATTATTTATTTTTTATATATTGTCTATACACATCAATTAACCGAATATGCACTTAAAATTTAATGAGTATATATGGTATATTATATATAGATAGAGATATATGGAAGCAAAAATGTTTATAAAAATAATAATAATAATAATGGGTGGTGTTTTTTTGTTTTTTTTTTTTGGTTTTACAAACACGGCAATGCGATGACCTTCTTAATTATTTTTTGAATATATATAAATACACATAAATAAATATAATAAAATAAAAATTAATTAATTGATAAGATTCCATTATTATTATTATTTATTTGTAGGTATAAACAGAAAAAAAAAAAAATCACTATATTTAATTAATAAAAAAAAATACATTCATCAAATGTCAATATATTTATACATTTTTTTTTCTATTATTTATTTTTTATATATATAACAAATGGATAAAAAGATATATTTTATATATGCTTCCTTATTTTTTTTATCTATATAGATATTAATCATGTTTAAAAGTATTATATATACTCGTATCTGTAGAATTTTTTTTAATTATTTTGGGTTTTGATTGAATTTTGAATTTTCATCTATTCGGGCATTTGTCTATTTAACAATAAAATATTTATAAGTAATTTTAATAATAATGATGATTGTGTCAACATCGTAGATAAAAGGTGAAAAGATCCTCCGTGTTTCATCCCTTCCCGTTATTTCTTTCTCGTCCTTGATGGCCATGTCTGTTTCCATATCTTTTGAATTATATCTATTGGGACCCTGCATTAAAAATGTCGATTTAGATAACATATGGCGTAACTAGCGTTGAGTGCATCGGAGCACACCGCGCCCATATTCTTTTTTTTTTGTATGTCATTACGCTCTATAAATTTCAGTATATGTCATTTCATTGTAGTGTAAACAACAAAGTTTTTTTTTTTTGCTTCGAATACGTCGAAACACATGCCTGAAAAAGTTATTTTGCGGTGTTATTCTTTAATTTGAAGAAAACCGCTGTTGATAGTTATCGATTGTTGGTTGGTAGAAGCTTACGGTGAACATGCTCCAACTCAAAAAAAACTTGTGAACGGTGGTTTACACGCTTGAGAAGAAGTGGTGATTTTGAAGTGGAAGACAAAGAACGGCCAGGTCAGCCAAAAAAATTGGAAGACGAAGAATTGCAGGCATTGTTGAATGAAAATTGTCGTGACGAACGCAACAAGAGCTTGTATTAGAGTTGAATGTAGATGCCTCTACCATTTCTAGACGTTTGCATTCAATGGAAAAGATCAGAAAGCTAGGAAAATGGGTCCCACATCAACTGACTCAAATCACGAAACGATGCATGCCATAAACATCTTGCCGAGCACAAAAACCATAGTTTTTTTAGTTGAATTGTCACTGGCGATGAAAAGTGGGTGTATTACGACAATCCTAAACGTAAAGCATCGACATATGTTGATCCCGGCCAACCATCAACTTCACAATCGCAAAACGCGATATTCATTGCCAGAAGCTTATATGCTGCGTGCATTTGGTGGGATCAGAAGGGTGTCGTTTATTATGAGCTGTTAAAACCGAATGAAACGGTCACATTTGATCGCTACCGACGACAACTGCGGGCGAATTGGCAAAGAAATTGAACGAAAAACGACCATTGATAGCTCGAAAATACCACAAAGTTTTAATGCACGATGACAATGCCACCAGACGACATCGTGTAAACATGGTTAAGGAAAAAATAAAGAGGCTCGGTTGGGATCATCTTGATCATCCCCCGTACTCACCAGACCTTGCTCCTTGTGATTACCATTTGTTCAGATCAATGTGCAGGTCAGCCTGACAGATGTACGCTTTCGAAATGCTGAAGAAGTGCGAAAATGGGTCGACGAATGGATTGGGACAAAAGATTAGGAGTTCTTCAAACGAGGAATCAACAAACTTCTTAAAAGATGCAAGAGGAAGTCATAACTAACGATGGGCAATATATTGGTTAATGTCGACATTTTTAATGCAGGGTCCCAATATATATATATATATATATTTGTCACCTGCCAGATGATTTTTTCCTTTTTCCAAAAGCAATGATATAGTTCCCGTGATGAATCAATTTTCTATTGATAAAATAAAGTTTAATTTTTAATTAATCACATATTATTATTCATTTTCAACTACCATATATACATATTCTATAGAATAGTAAAATTAGTAAAATGTGAAAATAAAATTGCGATAAAGTGCGGTGCGGTAATGAAGGACACATTATAATTTTTAGTAAAAAACTATATAACAACATATATGAGAAATTAATAATTCGTTTTTTTTTGGTTTAAATCATCATAATATATGGTATTTTCTTTGCAATGCCATCATTTATAAATTTATTTTTTCTGTATATGTTAAATTTTTAATTAAAATAATGTTTGGTTGCGGTATATTATATTATTTAAAAAAATCAATTATAAAACTCTGTTTTTTCTTTTTTCTTCTGGTTTGATTTTTTTGTTTTTTTGTTTTTTAAATATATATTTTTAATCCTACGTAAAATCTTATAAATACAATATACGACACGATACCAATGCGAATATTGAAAATGAATATATATATATATGAGATCAATATATAACATTCTTTATAAAATATATATGAATCATTATATATATATATATATATTTATAGTTATATTTATTATAATGATTCAATCGGACATAAAGGTGCTTTTAATACAAAAAAAAAGTCGCAGTTATTTATTTGATAAAAAGTTGGGGGTGATGTGTTTTTTTTTTTTTAATTAAAATAAAATAAAAATCACAACACAAGATTTGTAATCAAGAGAAATACCAAATTTTTTTTTTAAGATAAAATTTGACAGATTTTATATTTACATGAATAAAAAAATCTGTATATTTAATTACTGATTTATATTATTTAAAAAAAATAAATAAATGGATTTATGTTTTTAAGAAAAAAATAAAACTGTAAATATATATATACATCTGAAAATATAATATGTCTTTTAAAAGAAAAGTTTAATCGCAACAGTTTCAAAAGTATATACACTTGTGAGAGATTAAATAAATTATTTAAATGCATATAAATAAATATGTATGTAATATACATAAGAATTTTTAATAATAAATTCTACTATGGTATATAATCAAGTCTTGTAATCAAGTATATATTTCATTTATATACAATTATAATATGTGTATTATTACGTATACTGAATGCGTTATAATTTACTGATTCTGTTTCTGTATACATATAAACATTTTTATCTTACATTACAATCTTATGTTACTTATATGCATACACATAAATATTATTCAGTTAAAATAATACCTTAATATTATCTTAAGAAATTTCATTTGAATTGTCGTTTTTTATTATGTAAAATCTTAAATTAATATATGGTATATATATATATATAACAAAATCGTAATCGTATATAATGAAAATTGGTAATTCATACTTTGTTGTCATCCGATGAATCCGCGATGGTTTTATGTTATTTGGATATATTTTTTTGATTTTTTTTGTCAATATTATTTAATATATATTTTATATAATTCGAAAGAAGTTTTGCATCTTTCGCAAAATCACTGATTGAAATTGGATATAGAGAACAAAATATATCTGAAAGGTGTTCAAATTCAAATTGAATATTCGCACTTTCCGCTTTAAACTTACGAAAGGAGATTTGCATTTCCACAGAAAATTACAGTTTATTATCTCCTCTCTATTTTATTCTTTTTGGAACAATAACAATATTTTTTTAATCATATGCAGAAGACGTAAAATATTTAATTTAATATAATTTATATATTACATATTTACAAAAAAAAAAAAATATTATTCAAAATTTCTCCATATGTCGTTTAATTTTTTTGTCAATTGACAAAAAGGAAACATACATATAACAATCGGATCTATATATATCTAATTGAATTTAATTTAATTATTATATTATCGCGTATCCATGCGCATATATCAAAATATTCATTTATATATTTAATTTAATTAAATTATTATATTATATTATATTATTATTATTATCGTATATGCAAATCTATTATATACAATAATTTACACATTGGTTTTTTTTTGGTGTTATTTATTGTAAAAATATATTTATATAAAAAAAAATAAATTTCTAACTTTAAAAAAAAAAATATTTGCGGCAAAAATTAAATAAAAAAAGAAATTGTAACAAAAATTCAGCGAAAGTATAATAAAGTATTATTTAATTTTTTTTTATTATTATTATAAATTAACGCATAAAATACAAAAAAAAAATATTTATTTAATTTTATATTTCACAAATTTAATAATGAAAATTTCATATAGTTATATTGAAATACGTGCAATTTTTTAAAAATGAAAAATTATATATTATTGTATATTTATTTTATTTATTATAATTTTAACCAAAAATGTCCAAACAAATAATAATAATAATAATTTTCCCTTATTCATATAAACATATATATGATATGATATGATAAACTCTATATCAATAAAATGTTATTTTGTTTTTTTTTTTCTTTTTTGTTCGTTACTACGGCAGAATCGGTTTAGCGCCCGTAAAACCTCGGAATTCTATTGCCGCGTGAGCCCGTAACGAAATCTGCGGATGAACCTTATTATAGATGCATTGAATACACTTAAGTGATTTTGGGTGGTAAATCGCTATTATAATATGTGGATTAATTTATGAAATTTTGAAAATAAAGCAAACATATGAGATAAAAAAAAAACTTTTACTAAAACAAAATAAGAACAAAAAATCACTCATATGTTTTAGAAACAATTGTCCAAGTTGCACTTTAGGTGCTGATTATAATTTTTTTAGATAAGATGAAATGTTTAATTTTTAAATAACTGATGATAATCAAAAGTAGGGGGAAATACTATAGTTCAGCGGGAGACTATTCCATAATCTTGCTGTTCTTGGGAAAAATGAATTTCCAAATCTGTTTGTTCGCAAAAAACTAATAGATACAGAATATATGAATGAGCCTTTTGTGAATTTCTTGAAAATTTCATTAGAACATTCATATGGTAATAATACCTATAAAATGTGCACAATGAAGCTACTGATCGTCTATGACCGTCTATGATTCAATGGAATTTGTTATTGTTTCATTTCTATGATCAGCGAAATAGCGTGTTTTTGGATCCTGTCACTAAACTTAAACTGCAGGGTAGTAATTGGTGCACCAGCCCATATGTAGGAATTGTACTCTAGAAGAAGTGGTCTTATAAAAGACCTATATAAACTAATGCTAAATTTTCAGAATTGAAAAAATTCTTTTTCGATCTTCTTAAAAATCTAATGCGATTAGCTGCCTTTTTAGCTGCCATTATATTATATTATTACTCCATATGAAAAGTTGTTTGACAAAAATTAAAGGAAAAGAAAATCTTTGACACTTATTCAATGGATAAAATACAGATTTTTTTGTATTTTGTCTACGTGATATAAAAAAATAATAAAATAAAAATCAAATTCATATTAAAATCTTTATTTGGTAAAATTTTCTTTTTTTTTTTTTTGGCAATCTCCGAATAAATATATAAATAAATAAATAATAAATGAAGATACAATTTTTTATTATTATATTGTGCGGTAAATAAAATTTTCCACCTTAAGATATTTATAATAAAATTTAAATAAATCATTAACAATATTATGTTATATATATATATATATATATATTAAATTAAGTGTACATATATTCTTTAAATGGAAATAAATTGAACATATATTTCGGATGATGATAAATTAATATGCAGAGGTAGCATATTTATTTTTTTTATTTATTATATACATTTATGTGTTTTAACCACAAAAAACCACACAACCATCATAAAGAATATTTATTAAAAAAAAAAATTATTATTATAACATTTATATGCAATTACTATATACATTTTTTTTTTTTAGTGGTATAATTTGGTTAAAATGTTTTAAAATATTTCCTGCATAGGTATAAAAGGAAATAATGATATTTAAATAAATTATAATATAGTTTTTTTCTCTCTTTAAATCAATTGGTGCGCGCGATTTAACTATTGTACAATATAATACATTTTTAATAATTTTTCAAATGAATATAAACAAAAAAAAATAATGTTAATTTAAACAATTAAATAAAATGAATCACTTTTAACCATAATTATTGTATATAGAAAAATATAGATATATGCAACATAATATTGAATTATATTTTTTTTAAAGTGTTGTATTATATATTATAATATATATAATTTATATTTATATTCAATTTGCATTATATATATTTATATATATATTGATATAGATTTAGTTCATGGTCAATAATATTTATTTATAATATTATATTCACGATGATTTTGTATTATAGTGATTTATGATAAATGGATTAATTTTTTTTTTTGTGTATTGTAATTTTAAAAACAATATTTTCTTTTTTTGACAAATACGAATATATATATATATATATTAATTAATTTTTCTAAATTGAAAAAAAAAAACAAACAAAAATGCAAATATAAAATGCTTTATATATTTTTATTTATTATTCATAAAAAAGCGAAAAGATTTAAAAAAAAAAAAATTTTTTGACAGTAATTTTTCATATATCATCGAAAATATCTTTATATTAAATTAGTTTTTTTTTTTTTTTAATATTATTAGTTGATCGCATAATGCGAAATATATACAATATATAAATAAATCCTTGATAAAAATTTCTATATATTTTTATAATTGGTTCTTTATAGGATATTATATTATATAGGGTATTTATAAAAAAAAATGTTACTATTATATTTATTGGAAGTTATCTAACGTACGGTTAGAAAATGTAATAATATTTGAATATGTTTTTATTTTTTTTCAATAAAATATTTTTATCATCCTAAAGATATTTATTTATTTTTTTTTTGAATTAGATTTTGATTTGATAAATGTTAAATAATAAAATTTGATGAAATGATTCCGAAACGATAATTTAATGATTCACCCATTGAATATATCGGTACATAAATTTTTTTTTTTTATTTAATTTTCAACATATTATGCAATATTTATATTTTATTTGACATATATATCTATATTTTTTTTTTTTTTAATTTTAATTTTGTTTATTGTTTATGTATGCCAATGAATAAATTATGAATATAAATGTGATTAATTTGTGAAAATTAATATATCAAAACTCAAAAAAAAAAAAAAAAATAAAAATGCTAAAATGTATATTAATGCATTCATCACCTCACAATGCGCACATAATATATTATTTAATTATTATTACATTCTAAAATCTAATATACATATATATGATTTTATTTTATTAATTTTGTTCAAGGGGTTTGTTATATTTATGTTATTTGAAATTTTATGACTACCGAATTTGAAAATATTATACAGAAATTTGTATTTTTTGTCCCACCATTCGTTTTCATATAAAATTTTAGGGATTATTACTCGTGTTTTGGAACAATTATATAGAGATATAGAATCAAAATGATTCACGCTTTAAAGAACCAAAAAAATAAAAACGTTTACATTTTCCATATATCTTTCTTCAAAATATCATCATCTCTCTATAAGATCCCATATGAAAAATATAAAGAAAAAGTCACAAACGGATAAGATATAAAGTTAATGATTATTCAAACACTGATTATAATAGTATCTAGATATCAATCTTTCTGTTTCTCTTCGCGATCCACTTGAAATTTTGAATATGGAGATTTGATGAAAAAAAAAAATGAAAAAACTGTATCCAAAAAACCATCCTTTTTGTTTTTTCTATTTTTATATTAAGATTCTTGTTTTTTTTTTTTTTTAATTGAAAACCTCTAGTCATTTTTGTCCCTTAAAATATGTTCATTTCGACCAAACACAGACAAATTTTTTTTTCAGAAAATATTGTATTTAACGAACAAAATTCCTACTATACAGCTATATATTTCAAAGTCATCGGCAACCTCGAACATATTTATTTTATATTTTAAGTCAGTAACCCCGCGATAACGCTAAAAATAGTGTTTATTTTTATAAATGAAATATATTTATATATTTAATTTAATCAAAATAAAAACCTTGATATCGATATATATATAATAATAAAAATAAATAATCTTTAACAATGTATATATGAGAAGAAGAAATATATATATATATATATAATTTATTTATTATCAATTTATATTTATATGTATATAAAAATAAATTTTAATTTTATATGAATAAAATCCTTAGCATAATATCGTATATATGCACAATATTTTTTTTTTATATCTCATCAATATAATTTATTCAATATATCAATTGTATTCAATTTAAATTTTTCTATTCATATATATATATATAAATATTGCAATAGAAATCATTAAAATAATAATAATAAACGAAAATAAATATAAATCAATGCACTTTAAATATGCAGCATATTCAATTTTGACTGTGTATATATACAATAATAATAAACATTTTAAACAACGCATAAATAATGCAATAAATCTATAAATATTTATATATGATGAGATACAAAAAATGAAAAAAAAAGAAGATACATTTTTTTGTTGTTATTTATTGAAAAGTACACACAATATAAGGTATATAACAAACAAATTAACCCAATCAAGAATTTCATCAACAACCAAAAATTATAATGTTTTACAATTATAATATATTATATATATATTTCAAAATGGTTTTTAAAGATTTTTAATATAAAAAGAAATATGCATCTATATAATATCACATCATTTAAAATCATATCTATATATATATATATATATATATATATATATATTATATATAGATATTTTTTATAACATACAAAGATTTACATTTTTTTCCTGTTCATACAAATTATTATTATTATTATTATTAGAGAAGCGACAGCATTAAAAATATTGTTTGTAATATATATATATATATATATAGAAAATTATTGCAAAATTTTGCTTGATTTATTGTCATATTTTATATACAATATGTTCATCTGAACACATTGGTCAAATCGCATCTCATAACAAACTGTTAAATATTTATTATTATATACACGGCACCACCACAGAAATTGCTTAATATTATTTAATTTTTTTTGGTATATTATTATTATTTTAATGAACTATGTGTGTAAAAACAAAAGAAATAATATAATTATTATTTTATAATGTATTGTATATATAATATATAATTTAATTTACCTTTCGATGTGAGCTTTATGATGTCTGGTATAACATCTATTTTATTACAGTATAAATAGATACATAAGAAGAAGCGATATGATGCGTTTCGTTTTGGTTTAACAGAGATTTTCAGCAGGTAATCTTTTTTTGGGAAAAAAATCCGTTTGATAAGTTTGATACATGAATAAGGAGTTGAAAAAAAATACAAATCAAATGCGAATAGTTATCATAAGTGAACTAAAACCCTTGTCCTCAATGGTCTATATATATAATTTAACTATTTTCGAAACCACAAACATTGAATTGAGTCGGCAAAAACCAAATGAAAATGAAAAAAAAAATCGTTGTCGCTCTGCCCTCCTGATAAAATATAAATATATAACGGTTATAAATTTAATTTATTCTATGTTTTAAAACTTATATTTAAAAAAAAAGAAAAAAGCAAAAGCGTTTCAATACAAAACCAAAAAGAAACAAGAAAAAAAAAATCTACAAAAAATCTGCATATTAAAAATCATATGTAATTAATTAAATATAATAATAATAATATTTTATATTTCTTTCCTTTTTTTTTTTTAATATTTCTTCTACCTTTTGTTTTTATTCAATTTATTGATTATATATATATATATACGATATGATATGATGATGATCATTATGATGTTATATAGAGGTCTTTCTAATTTTATTTTAATTTTTTTGTTAAATTGTGTTACATGAATTTAATTTGTGATTATGTTATGTATTCATTTCATATAGATAGATATATATATAATACAAAGTTAAAAACATAGTTTAATATACATATAATAGATTTGTTAGGATTTTTCGCAATTCATAAATATATTACAAAAAAAAAAATACATAATATTTATTTATTTATTTATTTATATAGGCGCTGTATAATATATATATTTAATCTTAATGTGACACATTTAAAAACTATTATTAATATTATTAATAAGAAGTTTAACATTTTTTGTTTTATGTTTTAAAAAAGGAAAAAAAAAAAAATTATGTCCTTCAAAAGAATAATGCGATTTTTTCAATATATATTATATTATATTATTAGTACCATAATTATTATTTAATTTTGTATATTTTAACATATCTTATTTTCTTCATAATAAAATTAATATGCGTGATATATACCGGGAAATTACAATCAATTTAATATAATATATATTAATTGTATTAATTTAATGATTGAAAAAATTGAATATTAAAAATATTATTATTATTATTATTATTAATAAGTATAAGTTATTTTATGAGTAATTTTATGTCTTTTAAGGTTATATGCAGGTATTATTAATACAGTATTTATTTTAATTTAAATATTGTATATATAGAATTAAAACATTTTTGTTTGATGATTTTTAATATAGGCGCATGTGTCAGTAAAATGTAAAATATCAAATAATGTATTCAATATATATATATATATATATATATGATAAATAAATTCTTTATAAATATCTTATACAGAATATTCACATTTTATTTTATTTGAACTTGCAATTATTTATTTATTTATTTTTAACCATCTTAACTCCTCTATATATAACTTCTAAAGGGTGATTTTTTAAGAGCTATGGGAAAGTTTTTCAAAAAGTCTTTGAAGATGTACGGTCCAATGATGCTACCAGCCCATAAACCGCACCAAACTGTGACTTTTTCTGGATATTGCATTGATAGCTCTTGCAATGCTTCTGGCTGATATTCACTCCAAAATCGACAATTCTGCTTATTTACCATTGAGCCAAAAATGAGATTTGTCGCTGAACACAAATTCGTCGCGATGAACTTTCTTAACAGAGCACACATTTTGATAATAAAATTCAATAATTTGCAAGCGTTGTTCGTTTGTAAGACGATCATTCATGGTTAAATTATAGACCAAACTGAAGATGTTTGACAGTGAAACAAAACACGAAACGTGCACTTAAAAAATCACCCTTTATATAACATAAATACAAATATTAATGTAATAAATTTTATAAGATAAATTCTACTACCCACATACATACATTCGTTTATAATATATTATACAGAATTCTATATATATATATATATATATATAAAGTTTCTTTATTTATTTTTAACAGAATTTTAACCAGAAAATAAAGAACTTTGTTAAATTGTGGGAGAAATTGTATGTCATTTTGTATATATTATATATTTTATTGCATAAATAATAAATTAAATTTAAATACATTTATAATATTTTGGTCGATAAAATTTATAATTATTTATTGTATTTTAGTGTTTTTTTGTTTGTGCGTGTACTAATAAAATATCGAAATTTTACAAAAAAAAAAAATGCATATTTAAAAGTATCATTTTTATTAATGTGTTCATCCCGTATAATTAACCGCGTAAATTAAATCTAAATAATTCCTCTTCCACAATGTCCAAAATCATCTCTTTCGGATTCTTCCAATTCTTTTAATCACCAGTTTTGGTAGATTTTATTGTAAGGACTATGATTTTTTATCCCCAAAAATGTTGTTCAGTTATTTGTTTGTTTATATTTTCCATCTATATCTTGTTCGCATTTCTATGTCAATGATCATAAGTTTAATCACCTTCTCAACAAAATTTGATCACCAAGAAAACAACATCAAACGTTTTTCTTGATTGCCACACTCCTATATTAGATTATAAATCCATCGTCCACGAAAAGTATTAAATTTAAAATATCCCAAAAAATTTCATTTAACGAAAAAATTTCTGCAGTAAATGGAATATCACACCGAAATTAACCAAATTTTAAAATATATATCTATATATCTGGTAAATATATCCATAAAAGTTTACTTCCTGATGAGAATTAGATTCGTATATTATACATATATAGTATATTTTCCATTATCTATGTATAAAATACACAAAAAAAAAAATACAAATATATAATAATAGAAGAACAAAAAAGAATATAGCAATTTTTTTTAAATATATACCTAAAACATAATTATATAATCCTAATAATAAATTAAAAAAAAAAAATTATTATAATTATGTTCAAAATTTACACAAATTAACACAAAGAAAAAAATATGATGCGTCTCTATCATATATATATATATATATTTATTTGTATATAATTTCACAACAGAAAATTTTCACGGTACATATAGGAAATAATATATCTGTAGTATATATAATAATATATTAAAAGAAAAAAAAAAAAGAACATGAATAATGTTGTAATTTAATTATATACATATATATAGTATAATTCCATCATTCACATTGTATCATATATATATATATATATGATATGTGTTTGTATATAATCAAGTACTTTTTTTTTTCTTTTTTTTGTTGTTTGTTTGCTTATAGTATATGTTCGATCAATTAAATATCATAATAATCAATTATTATCCCATAAGTTACCGTGCGTTTTAATATATTATATATATTTGATTAATCAGCATATAGACATACATATATATACCTTCATTTAAAATCCAAATACATATGTATTTCTGCGTATATGATTAACACAAGGTCTTTGTATTTGCGAAAATCAAATAAAAGACATCACCGCGCATACATAATAATATTGGGTATATTTACAAGAGCAAAAAAAAAAAACTATTAATAATATAGTGACAAATCAAAATATGTACATATATACTATTTTGTAATATTAATTTCCCATATTATTATTTGTTTGATATACCAAAAAAGATGATATCATAAATTTATATGTTTTTTAATTCATATAGATTCATATAGATATGCAAATAAATATAATTTAAAAAAAAAAAAAAAATAGGGTTTTACGTATACGAGAAAACATTTTGAGAATTGTCAACTGCAGATGTATATTTTCTTTTGTTATTACTTTCAACAATATTTTTTTTATAATCAATAATCAAATATAATTATATAAGAAACAATTGCATATTTTTTGTGTGTGTGTGAAAAATCAATAAATCTATATAAAAATAATTTTAAAATAATCCATCACAAATCTGCACAATATAAGTACCACCTTTTCTTATATATATTTTTCTTAAAATATATATATTATTATATGGTATATATTAAAAACTAAAAAAAATATTTATAATAATAAATAAAATGACATGTTTAAGTATAAATTATAAGTATATATAATAAAATGAAAACATTAAATTTGCATATTGTTAAATTTGCAATATAACACATCATCATACAATATAGCGCAATCCACTTAATTTCAACATATATCTGTCTGCGTTTATATATGTATATATATATATGAATATTTTAAATCACGGTGCTGTATTAAATATTATGATATTTGTATAGATACAAACAATATATATATTTCTTCTCAACTCACATAAAATTATATATACTATATATACTGCACTTGGTTATAACTCTGTGGTGTAAATGTTAAAAAATGCCAACCTAAAATTCTAACGAAATTTTGGGGTCGTGGGTTCGAATCCTACTGAATGCATAAAAAATATGTTTTGTGTTTTCGGTTATTTTTCGAATCTGAAACTTAACATAGAGTTGTATATTCCGCTTGCGGAATGGTCGTACGGCTAATTACCGACACCGCGTAAAATCCACAAATTAAGAAACTAACAACAGAAGGCTGTTGTTGTACGCTAAAACCAGATTGTTGGTTGTATAGCGAAAAATTTATTTTATTTATATACTGCACTTGGTTTATATATATAATTTATATAAAATTCTGCATAATTATAATCTTTTAAATATATATATTATTAATTATTTAGCGCATGGAAACACATTTTTTTATTTTCAATGAATTATATTTGTAATATAATTATTTTATTTTAAATTATTGTATTGTTTGTAAATATTTTTACATAAATATTTTCAGATATTATATTTATTATATCTAGAGAATATTTATAAATATATATATATATATTATAAAATAAATGGATTTTCTTGTATATATTAATAAATTGTAATTTAATATATTCTATATAAGTATATATATATATACACATAATAACATTGTATATTGAGTTAAAACAATATTAAATATTATTATAAAACTTCTTTTCCCTCTATATTCTATATGCCTAATGAATGATGTACGTATTCGTAGTATTAAATTCTCTAGAATTAAATACTCAACGATTACATGATTTTAAGAATAAATTTTCTTTTATTTTATATACATATATAAAGTTGCATACAAAATCAAATATGTATAAAAATATTAATATTGTAATATACAATAACCCGGATCTGTATATATAACATTTAAAAAATATATATAATATGAATCAGTTAGTTATGAAGAAGGACTATTTTATAATATATATAATCGTATTATTTTATGATCATATACTGGTTGATTTTTTTAATTAATTTTTTTTGTATTTAAGGAAAACCCATTAAAGCGACGTCGTATCATATATATATGTATATATAATAAAATTAATTAATATACCTATATATAATAAATGTTTATCGCAGATTGGAAGAATTAGCGTTTCGATTAACACACACACACACCTGCGTGAACATTTGTGGTTATAAAATATTATTCTTTTTATTTTATTTTTATGTATAGGAAATTAAAATGTTTTTAATTACAATTCTTTTTTTTTTGTGGTTCTTAAAATTCTTATTTGTAGATTTGTATATTATATAGCATTTAATGCTCATTTATATAATATCAATATAGTATTATAGATCTACCTCAGCGTTCTGTATATAATTTCTATTCTAAATCGGTAAATTATATAGCTCAATAAATTTCAATAAAAGGCCATTTGAATGGTGGAATAAGAAACAAGAGCCAAGAGATCTTCTTTGTAATGAAGTCTGACAATGTTGCTTGCTTTGGATGTAAATCATGTAATCATGAAGTTTATGCAATCATGAATGTGTCGAACTATGTGTATATGATATTGGCCAAGGAAAAATATTTGAAAAAAACTTTACATATATATTAGAGTTATATCAACAATCATCTTAATAATATCTATCTATCTTTACCGTTTATAAGCCTATATAAAAGAAACCTGATGGGGTTTTTTATTAATTGTACATACATTTTTCTATATTATAACTCATTATTCCCCTAACCCTGACCCGTTCAATTATGTTTCACCCAAACGAAAATTATTCACCCATTTATTTTACAATATTGATATAATTTTCGGAATTTTGTGTCATAAATATTCGTGTTAATTTCAAATTGAAATGAAATCCACATTTCGAATGTGATTCATTAAATAAAAAAAATGAAATTGCATAATTATTTTAGTGTAATTATAATAGTAAAACAATATAATTATAATATTTAAATCAAAAAATATTTATTAATTTTTATCATGTCATTGATAAATCGACGATGAGTTATTTATATAATTATTATATTACATAATATATTTCAAACGGATGTTTTAAAAAACAATTAAAAAAAAAAGACAAAAATTATGTAGAAATTCTTCTTCTTGTTATTTTTTTGGTAAAATTGCTTTAAATATATGTATATTGGAATTTTGTTATTATGTTATTATTAAATTTTTTTTTAATTAATTTATTTTGTATTGTTCAAGAAATGCCATATAAAAAGCGTAAACAAAAACAGATAGATATAATACAATATAATTAGCATATTAAGATATTACCTTATTCTACTATATATAAATTTCTTCATATATCAATATAGTAAAATAAATAAAGGAATTATTTTAATATGTATCTTTTTTTTTTTATAATGAGATGACATTTTATTTAATTGTAATAATTAATTTGTATTCAATTTTTTTTTTCTTTTTTTTGGTATTTTCATTAATATATATATTTATAACAATAATTTAATATAATGTTTATGTACGCAATTATCATGCTATATATACATCTATCTGTAGACATATATATATATATAATTGAAGGACAAACCAAATATTTATATTTGAGTCATTTTCAAATTTCCATAAAAGTATTTATTTTTCAGTATGTGTATTACCAATAATTGTATATATATGATTAAATCATCTCTATATGCCTTTAATTGCTAAATTAAACATAAAATTTTTGATTAAATTGAATTGTTTCTAGATACATGTTGGGGCGTCAGTTCAAATTTTCTTTGAATGATATATTTTACTTTAATTTTGAAACAAAAATGCCTGTCTATAGAATGAATTATATTTAATGAAAATGTTCTATCATTAGCTGAATCTTTTTATTATCGAATATTGATATAACAATTAAAATTGTGATTGCATTTTATACAAAACTGAAACCCTTCTAAAATATATGTCCAAGTTAAACAGTTTGTAATGTCCATAAGTTATAATATTATTATTCAATTTATATTTTATAGTTTACAAAAATAAATTAATCACCACATCAATCTATATGAATATGAAAAATGATAATTTTTAAGAATATGTTTTATCTTATATAACATTACAAATATATATAAATAATTAATTATACATAAAGTGTTGGTTCATTTACCCTTGCCTAAACTCACTATATATACCATATATATATACAATAATACACCTACTATTATCCTTCCCTTCTTATATACAAAAATTTCCTAAAAAAAAAAAAATTACACGTGTTTTTTTTTATATTATAAAAATATATGAGCAATATCGAAATAAAATTCAACAAAAAAAAAACCTTAACAATAATCAAATAATTGTAATTTATTATTTTTCTGTTTTAATAAATATTTATTAAAAATTATTATACGTATATTCGAGTTTCTTAATACGCAAAGAGCATTATATTGATACATACAAAAAAAAAAAAAAGAATTACTATATGTAGATATACAAGAAGTACTGCAAAATATAAATTTATAATTTTTTGAATGCCTTTAATAATGAAAACATCAATTTATTTAAATTTTATATATATATTTATTTATAAATATATACTATAATTGACTACTGTAAAATTAAATAATCTGAAGAAACGCATAAAAAAAAATTGTGTATATATAGATACTTATATATATATATATATATATGTTATATTATAAGAAGCAAAAAGCTTATTTAACTAAAGGTTAAATTTAT
This sequence comes from Dilophus febrilis, assembly GCA_958336335.1. Lineage (NCBI taxonomy): Eukaryota > Metazoa > Arthropoda > Insecta > Diptera > Bibionidae > Dilophus > Dilophus febrilis. The sequence continues at coordinate 3,764,403 of OY284469.1, read as the reverse complement.
TGTATATTCACAATTTTTACATGTAATATAAATATATATTTAGTTTTTTTTTTTTTTTGTAATTCATTTATGTCATATTATAAAAAAAAATAAAAATAATTTCACCATTAAAAATTACTTATTGTAATGATATATTTCAAATATTTTGAGTTTGTTACCTTTGTTATATGTAAACATTTTTTTTTGAATCAATGGACGTTCAAAAGAAGGTTATAATATTGGAGGATACAACAAAACAACAACCGGGCGCCTTCACAGTTTGTGGGAACTTCTTTAATTCAAAAAAACCAAAAAAATTTATATCTGAATGATGGTTTTTTGTTAACTTTTTAAATTGAGGAATAGATCAATTTTCCTTAAAGAAAATTATACAGAATTTCCTTAAAGAAAATTATACAGAATTTCCTTAAAGAAAATTATACAGAATTTCCTTAAAGAAAATTATACAGAATTTCCTTAAAGAAAATTATACAGAATTTCCTTAAAGAAAATTATGCATCATTAACGGTTAATTCAATCCGTGTATAAGTTCCAAGGGAAAATGTACGTTGAGATACTCTTCAAAGACCACAGATCCAAAAAACCAAACATCACAGTCCAAGAGATTCTAGAGATTAAGAGAAGTGAAGTAGAACACGCAATTAAACAAGCAAAAAACAGGAAGGCGGCAGGAACAGATGAAATTGTAACGGATGTACTTAAACTATTAACAGAAGACAAAGCTCTTCGTCATACCCTCTTAGATCTCTTCAATGTTATCTACAAAACTGGCACCATACCGTCTGATTGGTTAAAATCCACATTCATCACAATAGCTAAAACACCTAAAGCAAAAACCTGCAATGATCATAGAATAATCAGCTTAATGAGTCTTAATGTATTGAAAATATTTCTAAAAGTCATTCACAAAAGAATCTACTCAAAATGTGAAGAAAGAATAGGATACACACAGTTTGGCTTCAGAAACGGTTATGGTACTAGAGAAGCACTATTTGGTATACAGGTACTTACACAACGATGCCGAGATATGAATGTGGAAGTCTTCGCGTGTTTCATCGACTACGAAAGGCCTTTGACAGGGTACAGCACGATAAATTAATCCAGATACTCCCAAATATAAGAATTGACAGTAGTGATATTCGTATAATTGTTAACCTATATTTGGAACCAATCTGCTGAAGTACGCGTTGATAATCACACAACAGAAAACATAAATATAATTAGAGGCGTAAGGCAAGGGTGTGTACTTTCGCCACTACTCTTCAATTTATACTCATAACCAAACTATTAATGAGGCTATTGGAGACACTCTCACTGGTGTAATCGTGAATGGTACTCCCATCAACAACATCAAATACGCGGATGATACAGTATTAATCAACGACAAACATCAACGACTTACAAGACATGCTAAACACGGTAGTCATCCACAGTTTATCAATGGGCCTAACGCTCAACACAAAGAAAACTAAATGGCTAGTTGGGTCAGTAAGAACCCAAACAACACCCAACAAAATTTACGAATTGGCAATGCCATTATAGAGAGGGTGAAGCAGTACAAATATCTAGGATGTTACCTAAACGAGTCAAATGAAAATGGCCAAGAGATCCGCTGTAGAATAGAACAATCCAGATCGGCATTCATCAAAATGAGAAAAGTACTGACAAGTCGAGACCTCCCAATTACACTACGAATAAGAATACTCCGCTGCTATATATTCAGTATACTCACAGTATATGGAATGGAAGCATGGACACTTACCAACAGTATGTGCAAACGACTGGAAGCTTTCGAAATGTGGACATATAGAAGAATGTTGAAGATCTCATGGACTGAACGCAAAACCAATCGGGAAGTGCTACAACAACTAGGCAAAGAAACCGAAATAATAACAACAATAAAGAAACGGAAAGCTAGCTAAAGTATTTCGGACATGTGCTACGAAACGAAAAATATTCACTTCTCCAAAACATTATACAAGGCAAAATTGAGGGCCGCCGCAGCCAAGGTGGGGAGAAAAACATCATGGCTCAAAAAATTAAGACAATGGTATGGCCTCAGCACCAGAACACTTTACCGTACGGCAGTGGATAAAATTAGGCTACAAATACCTGGTTACCAACGTACTATAGGAGTACATGGAACTTAAAGAAGAAGATAAGTTCCATTAATATATTATATAGACATTTTACGAATCGCACACGGTGATTGGAACAATTTTAAAGGTAAGTTGACCAGTCTGGAATTGGAATTTGTTTTGTAAATAATCGTAATCGTGTATGAATGGGAAAAATAACACATTTTTTTTTTCAATAAATAATAATACAAAAAAAAACACACACACTTTTGTTTAATATTCGAAGATTATTTTAATTTTTGTTTTAGGTATTTTCCATTTTTATATGCAAATTTATATTTGTCATTTATACAATAAATTATAATAATAATGGATCAATGAAATTTCATATGCATTATATGAGTAATTTAGTAAAAAATACAATTTTGTATACAATACAGAAAAAAAATTACAATATGGTACATTTATTTAAAAAAAAAAAAAATTATAACATTGAAATTCCTTTAAATACGCAAACAGAAAACAGAAAAAATTATAATTCTTTAAACGCATATATGTACTATTCAAATTTTAATACGTCATATATATTTTTTTTATATAATTATATATGATAAATAATGTGTTATATTAATTTTTTTTATTATTATTATGTTGTTATTGTTAAAGATATATATCTTTTGCACTTTTAAAACAAGATCTATAATATAATAGAGTTTAACTTTTTGGTATTCTTTTATATATATACGCGTAAAAAAACTAATTTTTATATTATAACCTATTCTGATTGATTATGTACATGGTTATTTAAGAAAAAAAAAAAGAATTGAAAACAAACAAATAAAAAATGAATATAAATATATATATGTTTTCTTCTTCTTAAATACATCCGCATATATCATATATATATAATTAACAATATATACGCGCGTATACAAAAAAAAAAAAAGATGTGGAATTTTTGTTTTTTTTTTCTGTATAATAATTATAATGAAAATCAAATTTTCAAATAATCGTATATAACACAATAAATATATATATATATATATATATGTATTAAATAAAAAATTCACAAAAATAAATATTTAAGCTTTACACATCATATAACATATTTCAAAGAAGAAGAAGAAAAATAAAGAAACAGAAGAAAAAAATCAAATTCTTAATATTTTTATATACATATATATGTATAAAAGCAAAAATCTTATTATATATTGCAAAAATTTAAGAGATAATATGCAAGAAATATCGCGAGTTACAACAAATACAATTAAATATATATATAAGCACCTTTTTAATAAGATAAATCTATATGCGAGTATAAATCTTATACATTCACACATAAAAGTTAAGAAAAAAAAAAATCTTTTACTGTATTATAAAAAAATCAAAAAAAGCACGAGATTTAATTTAATACATATATATGTACAATATGTATATATAAAAATGAAGAAAAAAAAAAAAAAGAGTGATGTGGTGATGTTATTATCTATATATATATATATAATCCTCGCGCATCTTGCTGTCTTGTCTTGTTATTGTAAACCCCTATATAAATGGTGATCTTTAAGCGATCCGCTCTCATAGTTAGATTACCTTTCAACTTAAGCGTATCTGCGTTTTATTATTAATAATAATAATTTGTTATTAATAAAAAATAAAAAAAAAAATTATATTGTTTTTTTTTTGTACGTTCAGAAATTATAATTTTTAAAAATAAAACTTTAAAATTTTATAAAATAGCAAAAAGTGTAATTTAAATATTTTGAGTGTTTTGTGTTCGCGAAAAAAATTAATAAAATTAATTTTTTTTTTCATTTTTATTGATTCGATATCGATTTATTTTTTGTTTTTTTTTTTTTGTAAGTGCAATAATAATATAGTGCGCGAAAAATAATTAATAGATAATATTAAAATAAAAAAACTTAAAACAGTTAATAACAAACTAAATTAAAAAAAAAAAAGAAAAAATTAAGTGTGAATTTTCACCTATTTTTTTTTATATTGGATTAAACAAATTGTTTTAAAAAAAAAAAATTTTAAAGTAAGCAAATTTATTTATTTTTATTATATAATTTTATTTTATTAAAAATTTTTTATGTGTGTATATATGTTATATGTATTTTAAGAAAGAAAAAAAAAATCGATTTTATTAAGTGAATAAATCTGTATTTTTTTTTTATTTTTTTGATATTTGGTTAACGATCAATTTTATTTTTTATAATATAACTTATTTACAATGAATATATATATATATATATATATATATATATATATATATATATATGTATTATAAAGGGAAAGTGATTTACTTAAAAATATTATTTAATATATTATAAGAATTCAAAAATAAATTCGTCAATATTTGCCAATATAACATATATATATATATAACGCTATATTTATTTAAATGTAAATCAAATATAAATAAAAGTAATATTTAAAAAACAAAATAAGGTACATCTAAAAGGTACATAAAATAATAATAAAAAAAAAAAAATGATGAAAGTATAAAAATTTCATATACAAATAAATAAATTTATAATTTCCTTTATAATGAATAATATATTTTTTTTTTTAGAAATGCCAAAAGTTAAACAATTATATATATATTATTTTGATAATTTAATAGAAGATAATTTTTTGTTCATCGATAGTTATTTTTTTATATATTTAATATGATTATATTCAATGGTTTTTGATGATTGCATGCGCCCATAAAATTTTACCTTTCAAATTTCTTAAAATTATGAAATTTAACTTCTTTTATTAGATTGTATTTCATTCAATGCATGCATGAATGCATATATAGAGATATATATGTAGATAGACATATGAATGATGTTAATATATTTTTATAATAATATAATTTGTAATTTACGAGTATTTTTTTTTTTTTTGTTTTATATAATTAAATTTTTTATTTCTTCAACACATTTACTTCATAATTAATCGCGTCTATATATTATATATGTTATATGAAAAATAATAATTTATCATAATCAATATTCGTTGATTAAATTATATAATAATAATAATAAAAAAAAAATATATATATAAAATTAAAAATAATTATCACATTCTTGATGATGTTAATAAAAGGGTCATCAAATAAGGAAATTATATAATAATTTTAGTTTAAAAATCCAGGCGTTTTATTAATATTTTTATGTTTAAATTAGACACTCGTGAAAATTTTACGGCTTTTTATTTTTAAAATATTCGCAATTTAGAAAGACTAAATTCATTTAATGCATTTACGACATTTGATTTTTATTTCAAATTACAAATATATTTATTTTGATGACCCTTTTCGTTTAGCTATATAGTCAGTCAGATGTATATAAAATGTCATAATTTATTTTGTAAAAATTCACATATAATTTTATGCAGTTATTTATTGAAATTAAAATATGTTTTTTTTTTAAAAAAACATATGAAAAAAGAAATATTTAATGTTATGCATACATTTTTTGCTTTCATTATCCATATACCATGGGATTAATTCATTATATTTATATTTATATTTTTTTTGTAATATTTTTATCACGCCAAAGAGTTACTATATTCAAATAAAACTTTTAAATAAGATTCTTCGATGTAATTTATTTTAATTTCAATCCAATTTAATAAATTTGCAAAATTAATTGTTGTTTTATTATAGAAATCGCTTCAAAAATCCTTGCTAATTTTAATAGAAAACTGTTTAAAACTGTTTCTCTTTTGAATATTTTTTTCTTTTTAATATAGACTTTAATAGAATTTTAATGGTTTATAGAAATCTGTATGTTCTGAACATTTTTCTTACGTAAGTTTTTCCAATTTTCCTTTAATTTCAAACATTTCGAGTGAATTAGAATAAAGCCTTATTTTCAAATGCAATTCTTTATAAAAACATTGCAATTCAAAAATAAGCATCGCTTTTTAAAATATATATTATATTAAAAAAAAACGTCGTTAAATAAATTAAAATTTAAAAGCATTTTACATATATATATATATATATATATATATTTACCTTTAATTTGATACATTTTTTCGAATGGAATTGTTAACTTTTAAAGTTCAGTAGCAGATTGATATTCATATAATGATATTACTTTTACTGAAAAAACTAAAAATTATCACATTCATATATGGTATATTTATTTATTAAATATCATATCTTTCATTTTATAATACAATATATAGATTTATAAATATATTTAAATAACTTTCAATTAACAAAATTAACAAAATTGTTTTTAATTTGTATATTGAACTTGATTCAATTATATATATATATATATATATACGCATATTGATATGTAGGGCATATTTTATCAACGCAGAATGACTGACTGACTGAAATTAATATATATCTTTATCATATGTATACAAGGACAAACGAATATTGAAGAAAAGAAAAAAAAAACACTTGATTATTATATTGATTTTATATGTATTATATTATATCGAGATAAAAACACCTTTTGTTTTATTATTTTTTTTTTTTACTTATAATTATAAAAATTCCTTTTTAAAATTTATAACTTATATGCGAATAACTTAAAATTTATACGCATTAAAAAAATTCTTTCGTAAAACCAGATGCTGTTAAACATATATCACATTAGTCAGTTAATCCATCGTAAATATATTCAGTATATGTTGTATATATAATATATGCTAATTAATTAACATTCCGATATGCCAAAAAAGCAAAAAAAAAAAAATTACATAAGCATATATACAAAATTATTATTAAAAATATTCGCTATTTTTCAGAATATATAATTATTTACTGCATATATATGTACTAAACTATATTACTATATGGTATATAAATTCATTTACAAAAAAAAATAAAAATACATATTGATTTATTCATCAGACGATATTTTAATATATATATATTTATTTGAACAATTTTTAAGTGTCTATATGTACTTATATATATATATATATATTTATTGATTTTATATTATGCGTGTATATATATGATGATGTTAACCAAAAAATTATATTCTTTTTAAGTACTATATATATGTAATATATATATTTTCATCTGTGTATTTATTATATATAGTCAAAAATAATCATCGCATAAATATTTTACAAATAACTTCTGTATGTTAATACTTCAAGGTTTTTATATTTAATAATTTTATTTTTATTTTTGTTCATTTGTACATATATATTAATAACAAATATATCAAATTTTTGCATGTCTTCATCGCTAATTACATTTATATACTATATATATATGATTTTTTTTTTATGGTAATTTTAAATATTTGCAAAAATAACCATATTTATAGCGTGGTCATACCGCACGTAAATAAAATGTTTCTAATTCTCTTATTATTTGATTTTTTTTTGCAAAGAAAAAAATCATTAAGGTGTCAAAACTTTTGTTATTCATTTGAAAATGTTTTTCCTTATATATTAAAAAAAAAATAAATGATTCATTTGATGAATAACAAAAAAAAAAAATTATTGCGGTTTTTTTTTTGTGTGTGTTATTATTTATTGATTCTATTTATATTTAAGATATTTTAGTTTTTATCTACAAACAATAATATCTTCATTGTATCTAAATTTTAAAGTAAAAAGTTCAGAAGATTTCGTTATCGATTATTGAGTCATATCGACTTCAATTACAATTATTCCGTCCAAAGCGGGGATTTTTTTTATTCTATTTGTATCAATAACCTCAATGTTGTAAAAATCATACCAACATATACACAAATAATAATGATCGATCACACGATATTGATGTAATTCAATTTTTAAATTGTCATCTTTTGTATATATATATATATATATGTAACACAAATATTTGGTCATAATAAATCAATATATAAAAAATATGAATATGAATATGAATTTATGAAAAACCAAAACTAAAAAAAAAAAAAAAAAACACATTTTTTTTAATGCGAATAATCAAATTAAATCAATATATTTTTTTTTCCTTTGTATTTATAATTCAATCCATCAATCCAAAATTAATTGACCAAAGGTGTTGATGGGTTTTTTTTTTCTGTGTTGTGTGTTTGATGTTTGTTAATTTCAAGCGAAAATTGAACGTTTATTGATGAATTTGATGTGTGTTTGATGGATGAACACTTATTTATATATATATATAACGTAATATAATTACATCAATAATAAATATATATAAATTTTCAACACTTTTTTGGATATCGTCGTCGCGTTGTATATTAAAATATTTTTTTTGTTTTGTTTTTTAAATATATATATAAACATCTCTATATATATATATATATATATGGTAGTTATTAATTATGATTAAATAATTTTAATTTTTTTATTCATGATTTTATATATAAAAAAGTTTTTTTATTATTAAATATTACAACATTTCTATATATTTTTTAAATATGATATGTAATAGCTCATGAAGAAATTATGTGATAAACCCTTTCATTATTAATACATATATAGAAATACTTGATTTTATTGTTATTTTTAAAAATTTTTGAATTTATATAAATATATAGAGTTTTGTAATGTCAAATGCGATTGAATCATATTTATATTATATAATTGTAATTTGTTTTTTTTTATCTTTATTAATTTCGTGATATGGTGATTTATTAAAAATTTATTGTTGATTATTATTTTTTGTCCTCTTTTAAGTTTTTAACATATAATAAAAATGTATTCGATATTTTTCGTGGTTTCTTAAATCTTCATAAATAATCAATTAATAAAAGAAAGTCGTCTTGGTATGTAAGAAAAATGCTAATAACAGACAATTCATTTTATCGTTCTTAATTTGCCAATGTTATATAGTTTCTTTATACGGTGTCTTAATAATCAAATTCACATCAGAATTCCCTTCCGTAGAATTCATTATACCTTAAATTTTTACCAGGATTTCAACAGCTGTTTACGTTTTCACGAAGTCCTCTATCATCATTATATTATAAAGAAAACATAAATATCATATTCTATTCAAACTAAGAGTGTCAAACGGCTGTCGCGACAAATTGTTTAAAAACAATAATATTTATATATATAGTTTTAATTATTAAAACAACAAAAAAAAAAAAAAATATTACAACATAAAATATATTAACTATTCAATCGATAATCGAAAATCTCTTTATTAAAATAATATATTTAAAAGAAATAAAAAAAAACTATTGGTTTTCCATTTTTGTTTTAAATCATATATATTATTATTAAATTTCTCTTGAGATCAAAAATATTTGCATGGCATTGCACAATGAATATATATATATATATATATATTATTTGATAGATGTTTAGAGATGTTTGTACAAAATTTGTACATAAGCAAAATATTTAATAATAATAATAATATTTGAATTGAGACATCAAGGTAGTATTTATTTATTTTATTTTTTATTGTTTGGTGTAAATGCTCATTATGCATTTTAAAATTTATACTTATTTATGGTAAAAAACGTATATATAGAAAAAAAAAGATTTGTGTTTGTAGTGTGGTTCAAAATCATTATATACTTTTCAAACTTCAAGTTCATTATTATAACATATGATTTATTTATATATAGATATATATTCATCAAATAGATATGGGTATATATAGTTATATAGATGAAGATCGTTTGCGAAAAGGTGTATATTATAATAGACTATGTATATAGATTCATTGGTATTCATAGGATAGTTTTTGAATCACTTATTTTATTTGCTTTGTAATAATAAAATTTAATTACATTTTAAAAAATTTAAAAAAAGGTGAATAATTAAACATTAAAATTTTTAACACATTTTTTTTTTACGTATATAACCGCATCATCTCATATATATAATATTCAAGAAGAGATTATAAAAATATATATTTTATTACTTTTATATTATATTTTTATCAATAACTTTAAAATGAAGTTTATTATATTATATTTTTATGAATAAAATTCAAGTAGCTGTAATAAATAAATTTTTTTTTCTTTTAATTATTATATATACATATTTGTTTACAAAAAAAAAAACACAATCATCACAACCTCCTACACTCACTCTATTAATATATATTAATACTCGTAATAAAGTCTTACGTAATAATAAAAATTAATTAAGGTAAAAATAATTAATAATGTACAACATTTTTAAAACGTAAAAATAAAAAAATGTTTTTTTTTATTTTTTAATTATATTTAAATTGATATTCAACTCAAGCAATATAAATGAAAATTGTATATATAATACAACAATAAATAATTATTTATAATAATAATATATAGTATGTTGAGTTACAACTTATATATATTTTTACTTTTACTCTTATTTATCCATTTTTTTTTATTTATTAAATAGTCGTATAATAAAAATTCACTTATTCTTTAAAGAATATATATTATATATATATAAATTTGAAAGTCATCCATTTACCTTTTAATATATATATATATATTGTATGCGAATGGTATGCGCTAATCGTAAAAATCTCAATTCGAATATCTATATATACAAATGAAAATAAAAGAAATAAAAAAAAAAAATATGTTTTCAAAAAGAAACAAAAAAAAAAATAAAATCAATTGTAACCTGGATGAATGTGAGGTCATTAGTGTAAAATATTAATAATAATAATAAAAAAAATATGTTCATTTAATTTCATCTGTTATGTTTTTAAAAAATAGTTTTTACTCTCTTTATCGTTATACATTTAAGAAAAAAAAATATTTGCAAAAAAAAAACTATACATAGATTTAATTGTGAATATTCCATTGACGAAATAAATATCGATATTATTTATAAATAATAGTATTAATAAAACATAAAAAAGATTATTCGCTTTTCATTTAATATTTAAAAAATATTATTGTTTTTATCTAAATATCAATCAAATTTAATAATAATAATAATAATAATGAGAATCACTTTCAATATTTTTATTATAATATATATTTGAAATGTTATAACTAACATACTTTTTTTTTTGTTACATTAGTAAATTTTTTAATTCATTTTTTTCCCCCCTTTTGTTTCCAATATAGAAATGCAACCGCATCGAACGACCATAATTGGTCTACTACTATTATTCGTTGTAGTAATAGTAAATGCCAATAATCAACATTCGGAATCATCATTAAATGGTAATATAATTGTTGAAGGTGATATACCAGAATTACCGGCAAATGCAGCACCATATTGGTGGATGACCAAAGGATCACCATTTAAACGTAATGCACCGTGTAACAATGGATGTCCACAATTTAATAATGTTGATTTTTCAAATAATCCATTTTTAAATGGTAATTCAATCAGCAGTAATAATAATAATGAATTTAATGGTTATGCATCACCGAGTCAACATCAAATTAGTTTAGCACAAAATCATTTTGGTAATGGTGGTGCGGCGGCGGTGGCTTTTAACGATATCGGTGATAGTAGCAATCAAAATAATGCCTATTCAAATAATCCATTTTTAAATACTGGTAAACCATTTGGTGGATCCGCATCCGCATCATCACCATCACCATCAACGCCATTCATTCAATCGTCATCGGTTTATCAAGCACCTGGTTATTTACCACCAGTACAATCACCGGTACCACGTCAATCATGTAACGATCAAGGAAAAACATGTGTACCAAAAGAATTATGTTATAATGGTTATATAAATAGTAATGAAGTTAATGGAATCAATCAGGTAAATATATTAAATAATTTATATATATATATTTTATATTCGCATTTTAAATGTCATTATATATATATATACAATTTTTTTTTTTATTTATATATTATTGATATTATAATCATAAATGTATATATAATATTTAAAGGTATTTAAAATATATACATAAAGATTTTTATCTCTTGTCTATATATAAATATATTAAATCGCGCGCGTATTTTTTTCTCTTATTTATAAACGCATATGTATATATATATATAACAAGAATTACAACAACATATTTCGTTATTGCATCAGTGATGATGAGGTCGACCTCCGTCTGGTGGCTTTGATAAATATATATATATATATGCATTTTATTAATTTTTATTTTTCGTATATACATATATACAGATATGAAAAAATGCGTGTTTTTTTGTTTGTTTGTGCATAATACATAATATTTATTTATTTTCATTTTTTTTTTTTTTTTGCATAACTTATAATTTTACTTATATGAGATGTATAAATACAGAAAGCAAACAAGTAAACCTGATGCTGGTTTTTTTTTTTAAAGTATTAATTATATATTGATAAAGTAAAAATGAGGTTTTAAAAAGTGCGTAAAAAATGCGAACATATTGACAGAATTATAATAAAAACTATTCGTGATTCGTATTATACTTTCTATTCTGATAATCTAATTTATTTTATATATCAAAATAGATAATTTTTCTTTTTTTTTTTGTGGTTTCAATTTTTAAATGAATTTGATTTTATTTTCACAATTCACAACGAAAAAACTTTCTATATCGAATAATAATAAAATTGTGATTTATTCTAAATTTTATTCAAAAAAAAAAAAACAAAAAAAAAAAGAAACTCAATTTATTTAATATATATTTATTAAGAATAACATTTCAATTTTTTGTGCGGTTGCTATACGAGTATATAACAACAGTTTACTGTTAATAATTTTAACCGCATTCATTTTAAAAGTCATAAATTTTTATATTTTATTTAAAATATAAAAATAATTTATTTGAAAAAAAAAATTTTTCAATATCAAAAATATGGAAACATATGGGGTTCGTCGCTTAAGTCTTATGATTTTTATATGAAAATTTTCATAGAAAAAAAATCAATGAATTTAAAAAAAATCAATTTAAAAACAAAAAGATTCTATAACACAAACACCAAAATTAATTTTATTAATTAAAAATAACTTAATTTATAATAATAATAATAATAATAATAATAATAATAATATATATTAAAAGAATTTACATATATTTATAGTTAGTGTATCAAAAAGGTTAATTAATTACATCATTGATAATTGCCTTAAATTTATTAAATAAAATATATTTGATGATTTATACGCGTTACATAATTTGAAATATTATTTTTGTTAGATTTGATTCATCCATATAATTTATAACTATATTATATAAATGTGTTTTCAATCACCATATCAAAATATATACAAGCAACACAACCTTGTGTAATATTAAAATTAATTTATTATCTTAAAATATGTAACGTGTGTATGGGACAAATATTATTAGTATATATGTATATTTAATATATGCGTAGATACGCACGCGATTGATTTTTTTTTTCTTCAATTTATATTATGAAATATCTTGAATTTATTTTTATAAACATTTACTATATATGAATAACATTTTTGAAATGACACGGAAAAACAACAAAATTTCTTTTTTTTTATGTATATATATATATATAAATACATCACAATCTTTTACTTTAATAATAAAAATTACAATTAATATATGCGATAAAAGACCACAGCATCAACATCATCATATAGCATATAGTAGCACAAAATTACGTGAAATTAACAAATGTCCATTTTAGAAATAAAAAAAAAGAAAAATTGACCTAATTTTAAATTTACTTATTCGGTAAATATGCGTTTTTTTTTATAACCATACGTAATTTGCGTTATATACATAATTATATATAAATATTTTATTGAAACATTGTTGTTAATTATCTTACATAATTTTTGTTTTTTTTTTTTTATTTTCGTTCAATCGTCGTATTTTAATTTATTATTTATATTTTTTTTTATTTATATCTTTGATGTGCATAATAATAATAATATGTATAAATACACAATGAATCTATTGTATATATACATATATATATATATAATTCATCATCGCATATATCATCTTTGCGAAAATAAATATATGGGGGGTCAGTCATTCATATATCGCATTCTTCTCTTTATATATATTTATATCCATATACACATAAATTACAATATCATGATAATTTTTAAGAAAAAATACAGACAATTAAACATTTTATTTGCATATATTGCATTTAATTGAATTGTTATTTGTTTAACTGACGAAGCGGAAAAAAAATTTTTATTTCAAAATTCTAGATTATAGATCAAATTTTTTATTTCATAATCTTGCGTTATCATTTTTATATACTTGAATAATAATTGAATCTTGTATATAATAATTATTATACCATAATTTTACATAATAAAATTCCGATTATTAATTTTAAATACATATAATTAACTTCTTCTGTTTTTTTTTTGTGTTTATTTCAAGTATTTTATTTAAATTATAAATATATAAAAAATTATTTAATAACAAACATTAAAAATTAATTAATAATTTGAATAATTTTTGAATTTAATTAATATTAATAGAAATATTTTTATTTAATTTATTGTTTTTTATTGTATGGCATGGTAATTAATTTATATCTTTTTTACCATAAATCAAGATATTTCAAGAATTTGTATACCAGATGTACCGCGGTAAATGTCTGATTATTTTTTTTATAAATGAAAAAAAAAATTCCTCCCCCATTAATTTAAAGAACAAATCAATCAAAAGGATTTATTCAAAATAATATAATAGCAACTATCTCCAACATTTTTCCAATATTTCTTTGTGCAATTTGTAGATACGAAACAATAAAAACACACTTTGATTTGTTATCCTTCAATGTCAATTTACATTTTGATGTCAGCAAACTTTTCATGTTATCTGGAATGCGATGTTCGCCTGATTTGGGCATTTATTTAATTCCATCACCGGTCCCAATAGTATAGTTTTTTCCCAATAGTATATTTTATTGATTATATAAGTTTAACCATAATAAAAGTATTTATAGTTAATTTATTTAAAATATAAATAGAAAAAAAATCAAAACATTATGATTTATAATAATCCCAATGCATATTATACTTAATATGTATATATATTTTAAAAGATAAACATGTGCACATATAGCAAATATTACACAGATATACACCGTTCCATGTATATATAAAGATAAAATTTAATACATTTTTAACACATTTTATTTTTATATCTATATTCCGCGTGTTTAACCTTTAGCTTCAAAAATATATACTTTTTATTTAGTTTGTATATATATATATATATATGTTTCGCTGTGTATATACCATAAATAAAAAAAAAATAAAATCTAATAACATCTTATTATATACTAATTGCAATTGCAATAACATAAAAGATATATATGTCATTATAATTTATTATATATATACAATTGAAAAAAAATAAAAAAAATATGAATATATATATTCATAAAACATAAAAATTAATGATAAAAATGTATTTTTTATGTATTTTATTGTATGATTATTTTTTGTATATATATTTAAAAATAATAAAAGAAAAAAAAAATATGTTATTTCACAGCTGTAAGTTAATATATATATACATTTCTTAATGTTCATATAGTGCGTTCATAAAAAACAACATATAAAATTTAAAACACGATCATTATATAAATTTATTCTTGTTTAAAATAAGTTTAAAATATATTTTATGCCTTATATGAGGATTAAATGTAAATTACATATGGATAAGAATTTAGTTTCTTCTAAATTATCGGTATTTTTCACATCATATAATAATTCCTTTTATTATATCTCTATATAAAAGTTTAAAAATATATTTTTGAAATGGGTTTTATACTATTTCATATATACAAAACAATATACAAAATATATTTACTGTGCTGTGATTATGTATAGCGACTGTGTGGGTGTTAAATATATGAAATTATTTATTATTATTCTCATTTAATTTATTTATGGTAAACGCAGTGCTAATCTTCTTATGCCTATTTTTCTCTGAAGTTATATGTATTTTTGTTTGTTTGTTTAATTTTACAAAGCTATATATATATACTCTTAAAAAGGTCAAACAAAAAACTAATTGTATATGCATGATTCATTGATGATAATTCAGTAACTTGTATATATATGAAATTGCAACCACATGCACATTAATTTCACTACACAATATATATAAATAAACATATAAAATACGAAATATTATGATTACACCAGGGATTATATACGCGGATTCATTATATTATATGGATAGTATGAATTTATAATCAGAGGTATAACTATACATGCGATCATAATAAATCACTTGTATATTATATGTATATATATTTATTTATTTATTTTTAAAAATAACAACATTTATCTTATTATGTATATAATAAATACAGAAGAAGAAGAAGAAGAAAAAAAAATAACAATGTTATATAAAAAAAAAAAAAAAATTATATCTATACATATATTTTAATTCATTATAATTCGTCTTTTATTGCAAAATTTCTCCTTTATATATTTGTTTTTTTATTAATATGCATAATGTTGAATATGTGTGTTGCATTTATATACCGCAATATATATATATATAAAATATTTCTCTATTATATATACTATAATTTTTTGTTTTTTTTTTATTATATTGAATCTCGCTGTTTGTTTGTTTCTACTTATTGAAGCTGAACAAGCTAATTTTTATTTTTATTTTTTTTTTTGAGGTCAAGTAAATTTTTTTTTCTCCATAAATATCATTTGAAAACACATTTTTTTTATTTATACATCTATACATTAGTTATACTACTCATCTATAATCATATATATATTTATAAATTTATGTATAAATTAAAAAGAATTAATTATCCAAAAAAAATTTGTGGTTTTGTTTGTTTTTTTTTTTTTTTGGTGCTTAAAGAATTATTATACAATTTATGAAATCATTATATATGATGCGGTATATAATATAATTAATTTAAACTAGTATTTTATTTAAATTATATTTTGTTTTTAATCGATTTTTTTTAATTTTTTTTTTTGTTTTAAATTATATGTATTTTTAAATTATATGTAATGAATGATTCAAATGTATATTAATATGGGTTTTATGTGTCGTACATAAAAATAGATACGTAAAAATATATATATGATATCAATGAAATGCAATCAATTATTTTTAGTTTAAAATAACTTATTTCCCGAGCAACACAAAATATAGTACGTATTTAATTAAATTCAAAGTAAAAATGTCATATTAACATTTAATGAATAGAAAATATTCTATATTGAATATAAACTTAAAATTTCTTGATCTAAATACGTCCCATTGGAAAAAATATTATTCATAAGCATATATAGATCTCATTAAAAATAATCAAGCGAATTTTGGTCTTTATAAAGTAAAAACTTCGTTCTTCGTTTTCAAAACAAATTTGTATTCAAAGTCGAATTAACTAAAGATGCAAAAAAAAAAAAATCTTCCCTTGTACAGTTAATCATCTTAAAACTTAAATTTAAGTTATTTTTAGACTACAATACCAAAATTTTCCCTTGCCCTCTGTGTGTCACTTATTGGGATACAATATTTATATATAAGAGGATAAACTTGTATATATTTTTTTTTTATTTCAATTTTTTGTTTGTTTGAAATTAAATTCAATTATTAATTTATTTTAAATATGTGATCTATGCATTATTAAACAAATTATACTAATATATATATATATATATACTTATGGAATATAACATTGATAAAGTTAAATGAATAAGTATATACATAAACAATACTCACATAATGATGCTGATGGTAATATATTTCCATATATATATATATATACAATATTCAATTTACAACAAATATTATAAATAAACAAATATATTTCTAGATTATTTGAAGGTGCTTTTAACGCAATATACTAAATATACAATTTATAACTCATATATAGTTTATAATATTCATTCATCTGTTAAAAATTATTTAAAAATAAATAAATAAAATGTTTTTTTTTAATACGATTTTATAATATACTATATTTAATTAAATAATTATTATACTATTTTATTATTTTGCATTTTATAATTGAATAAAATTTTATGTTTTTTATTCACACACACTCGTAATCTATCTATAGCGTAAAATAAATTTTAATTTGAGATAATATTATAATACCACCGCGAACGGTTAAGTACACGACGACGACGTACACAGGATGGAAAATTTTATATCGTAATATTTTTTTTTGTTTATATAAAAATTCATTTGATTACATTATTTGTTTTTGAAGGTTTTTATTAAATATAAATTAAACATTAATTACAAAAAAAAAATATTATTCATATATAAAATAAGCAAAAAAAAAAATGTTGCTTATAAAAACTAAAATAAATGCGTGTGTATAAAAAAAAATTATTTAAATATATTTATTTATTTTATTTGAATTTTATATATATGTAATTGTTTTTTAATTGAAAAAATTCGCATATAAATTTTTTTTAAATACATTGGCGTGTTTTTTTTTTTCAGCTCTTTTTTATCTTAATGAGAAGATTTTTGTTTTCCGTATAATTAATTATAATTTAAGCATAAAAACATAATAATTTATAAATTATATAATAAAAATTATCATTTTATTTGACTATATATATATATAGAATTGTGATGTTCGTAGTGAAGTGTGTTGTACAATTCGTCAACCATCAACACCATCATATATTCCACCATCAAGTGCACCACCGGCAACGGCGGTAACCCTTCAACCGGGTAAACCATTCCAACCTCAACCACAAACAACTCCATGTTATGAACCAAATCATGGTTGTGTTGCACCCGATCAATGTTATAATGGTGTTGTAAACAAAATCAATAATGGCAATTTTGCATCATCGGTAAGTGTTTTAAAAATTATTTTTTGTTTTTTTATTTATTATCGAATTTCAATTATTATATATACCAAAAGAAAAAATAAATATATATATATAAAATGTTATTATTGATTTATTGAAAGTACGTGTTAAACTCATCGTATTTCAATTGATCATAATTAATTATCGTCAACTTAAATTTTGTTTGGTAAACAAAATTAATTATTATACGTTAATATGTCATGTGTCATTTAAATTGAAAAAATTTGGCCATGATTATATAAATAAAACTTTTGAACTGATTTTAAATTGTAAAATCCCAAATTTTGAAACAACAATATAATTTGACAATAAACGATATAGTATATCGAGCGATCCAATTCAAATATTAACAAATCTTTTAAATATCAATTGTCATTATTTATATGTATTTTTATTTATTTTTTTTTAAAGTTCAAGAATAAAATATTCTTATAGTTAATAAACTTTCTTAATTATCATACAATTTAATATAATGAAATTTTAAAATTTAGGTTTTTTCGTATTGTTATTAACATTTGAAAAAATAAAATTAATCAATTTATTTTTACCCAAATTTTTATAACAATTACAATCTTAATGAATTCTCTTGTTTGTTTGTTTGTTACTTATATATATACAAAAAAATTAAATATTTCATAATATAATTATTTATAATATATATATATATATTACTTAATTATATGTCATTTGATCTTTGTCATTTTATTTCCAAACACATATATCATTTCATACGATGTATATGAATATAAATAGACATATAGGCGATGATTGATATATTTGAAAATTTATCTATATATGCACCCGTCGCAAACTCATTATAAACTTGTACAATTTTATTATAATGATATATATATATAGTTGATTATATATTCACAAATGATCACAAATGAATTACACAATATATCATATATCACACTGTATATATAGAATAAGAGTGTTAACAAAATAAGGCGGTAAATTTAACCTATCTATATACATATATATAAAGTTCAATGATTTTTTGATAAATCACCGCACCGCGATATTGTTGAAATAAAAAAAAAAAAAAATTCAATTTATAATGTCAAATATGTCATCTACATACATATATATGTGTAATTTATGGTGATGACCGTAATTAATATTTAATAAGAGCATATCACATTCATATTTTTTTTTTTTTATTCTTCAATTAACACATTTATTAATTTTTTTTTTGTTAATAAATAATTTAATTAAATTTTATTTGACACTCATATTCATCATTCAGAACAATACGGATTTATTATTATTGTTATTGTTCGTATACACATAAGATTTTTATTTAATGTTATAAAAATTAGCATAAATTTTTTCAAAAAATAAATAAATACTATTCAATATAAATTATGTAATTTTGTTTTGATATTTATTTCACCACAATATATTTTTTTTTTTATAATATAAAAGAATTTTTTTTTTGTTTTTTTATTGATTAATTTCATCTTTGAAGTATGTAATTAATTAGTAAAAACATATCATATAATGTTGTAAAAATGTGGAAGTGGTTAAAGAATTTATTGATATATTCTTTCTTTTTACAATATTATTTTTATTGAATGCGTGAAATTCTTATTTAATATACCTTTTATTTATACAAGATACAAGAATTTGTATTTAAATTATGTATGACAAATTAAAATTATTATTTTTTTAATAGAATTTCAAGGTCTAGTTCGATTTAACATTATAAAATATATATATAAAATTATATACGCATTCACCACTCATAATATAGAAATATTTCATTCTTATACATAACAAGTTTAATAAGCTATAATAAGCATTTATGTATACAATAGTTATTTAATTAAAAAAAAAAAATTTTTTTTGTTTAATAAGTTACTAATTTATATATGACTACATTTTTCATATATATGAGATTTAATTTATATATATATATATATGATGTCATACACAAAAGTTAAATAACTTATATAGTATATAATTAATTGTATCATTGGTTTTTGTGTTGGAGAAATTCAAATGAAAGAATTTTTATGTTGATAGAAAATAAATTTATATATATTTTACTTATCTTAAAGCGAATTAAATAAATATTTTTATTATTATATAATCGCATATATATAGTACAATATTATATAAATATTTATATTTATAATTTGCACGATTTGATGCCATCGGCATTTTATATGCAAAAAAAACATTGTATTTATATCTCAATATTGGATAAAAAAATTACTTTCAAATTTATTATAAAATTTATTTCATTCAATATACACACACACGGTCATATATATTATATTAAATATATATATATAATATAGATTGAATTGATTGGTCAGATGTCATTTATAAAAGCAAAAATTATATTAATATATATAAAACAAATTTATCTTGAAACGTCAATGTGTACATATAATAAAACAATAATAAATAAATGCAATTAATTTACGATTTATAACATCATTTTTATAATTGTTTATATAACCAAAAAAAAAATAAAAAATACTTTCTTTAATTTTTTTTTGCTTTTGTTTAAATTTTATATATCTTTAGGTATATAATTTTTTATGTAACATCCGTTCAGAAACTATAACAAATTATATTAAAATTATGTCTTTTCCTGCATGATTTTTATTCTTTTAATAATTTATACTATATAATACAGGAGCTTGAAATGGCGATTTTTATAATAGCGGATCTAAAAATTTTTTACTCAAAAATTGGTTTAACAGAAATTACCTTTTATTTGTGATCTTCAAATTTCCTGATTTTATTTATGGAAGAAATGAACTTAAAAAACTTATTTACTTTGTCCGGTCCCCGTTTGCGGTTATGAAAGAATCCAGTCATTTTATATAAGAAATATTCCTTGCATGTTTGTTAAAATCTTCTTGGTTGCGTTTACATGTTTTTAAATAACATAATAATTATTCTTGTATAACATTCTTTTATCATATATATATCTGTAAATATTACTCTTCGAACCGGAACTTCTATATAAATATAAATTTATTAAAATTATTAAAAAAAATAATTAGTAAACAAATCAATTATAAATTCAATATACAAAAAAAAAAAAACACATATTTTTTTAATTAAACGAAGAAAAAAACAAATAAATTATGTTTCATTTTGGCAATAAAAATGAAAAAGATCAACTCAAATTTAAAGTATATTATATAAATCTAATTTTATTATTTTTAATTTAAAGCAAAAAAAAAAATAAATAAATCTTCTGTTATGTGTATATCTCTTTTAATAATTAACTGAAAATAATTATTAAATTAATTGTTTTGTTTTTCATTATTTTTTGTTAGTAATAAATAGAAGATTTTTTTTTTTTGGCTTTTTTTTTTCATCGATGATGTATTATTTATTTATTTATATTTCATTTACTGATCGTTGTGGGTTTTTCTATATTATTTTATATACATTTCCGTGAAATTTCACATAAAATATAGTTATAATTATTTAAGTAAATATATATACTTATATATACATATAGATACAGTATTTATTTGTTAAATATTTAGTATATATTAATTTAATTGTTAATAATTTATATTTTATATATAAATTATTTATATATTATTATATAAATATGTATAACACACACGTATTTATTTATGGGTGCAACAAAAAAAAATAAATAATAAACAACTAACTGGAGGATATTTTATTATTATTATTATTATTAATAAAATAATCATTTATATATATATATATATAAATATTATTAAAAGAAAGAAAAAAAAATAACAATATTTTAAATGTGAAGAGTGCACAAACTTTATTTTATATATATAAAAATATGTTTATCCATATATACAAGTTCAATGTTAATATTTATATTTTTATGTATTAATAAAGGTACGCGTTCATAGCGATCTTAAGGAAATATATTTTGTGGGTATAGCCACATAACGTATTTTATAATTGTTTATAATTGAATATAGATACAATTTAATAATTGAATTGTATAAAATTATTTATATTAAATTCAATGTATGTAAAGAATATTTGTTTTTTTTTTTGTTTTTTTGGCACGTGTTTGTTTGAAAACACTTTAATGAACAATAGATTTGTAATTATTTTTGTGGTTTTTTTTTTATAAATATATATACGACCTCATAAAAATTTAGTTATGAATTTAGAGTTGGGTGCATTTTATAATCAACTATACAACAAAGAGTTAATGTTACCTTGTTAAGTTTATTGAATTGACACTTTCAATTAAATATTGAATTAAAAATTTTTTACATAATTCCTATTTCGTTTTTTTTTAACTTAGGATTTCATCAAAAAATTACCTTTTATGTAAATTAAAAATCATTTCATGTATATTGAAGAGATATACATGAAATTATTTTTAATTTACACAAACATTTAATAGCCGATCTTTTTATTTTCATAATAATCTTTATAAATAATTTACAATCAAATAATAATAATATTATAAATAATTATACCGCAATAAATTCATTAACTACACGTATATAGTTATACAAATATGATACAATCAAAAAAGTTGTTGTAACATATATATAACTAATAAAGAATGTTCAAAAATAAAAAAAAAAAAAAATTCATTGCACACGCATTCAAGTCCATATCCTATTATAATATATATAAATAAAGATCAACAAATGATAATTTTAAATTTATTCAAAAAAAAGAAGAAAAAAGATTGACATTTTTATATGTAATTCTTGATGCTGCAATAGTATGTAATATTTCTAAATTAAATTTAAAATTTTCAATACATTACCATCAATGACATAAATATTTCATAATATTTTTTTTAAACAATTATATTAAAAATATGATTTTATCTGATTTTATAAGAAATTGTTATTAAAAAAAATTATTGTTAAAATTATATAGTTAAAAATTTTTAATTCAAAATTTTTTATTAAATTATAATAAGTTTTTGTGTGTGTTATAATATAATAATAATGAACACAAAATTTTTATCAATATAACATTTACATGAAAGGTTTTATTTTTTTTTTAAATAAAATGTTGAAATTTTTCCATTTTGTGTTATTTCAAATCATTTAATTATTGTGATGATTGATTAATTTAATTTGGATAAAAATTGATTGGTATATAGACACAAACAAAAAAAAAAATCATCACATTGCTTTATTCCATAATATTTTTAAATACATTTTTTTTTTTTTTTTGGTTTCACTCTTAATTAAGTACTATATAGATATAATTTTTTTTTTCTTCTTTTATTTATATAAGATAATCTTAAAAGTGATTATATATCTTAAATGATTATATAAATGTTATTATATTAGAGGGCTTATATACAATTAATTCTAATTGGGTGAATTATTATATTGCGCGTGTATATAAGATTATGGTATATGGTATTTAATATTTAAACATCATTTTTAAATTATATATAATATATTAATATATTAATTTGAAATGTTTGTTCAAAGATTTTATATAAATATACAAGGTTGAACACCATACTATATTATATATATACTCTACTTCATCCATAGATTTTCTCAATGAAATAACATTTATATTTTATGTGTGTACATTATATTATTAGAAGATTTATCATTTCAATCACATTTGCTTTCATCTTGTCAACTAAATATTTCTTTCGTGTCTTATCGTATAAATAAATATAAATATAGAAATTTTATAAAAAAAATAAAATACCTATATTGATTTTGCGGTTATAAAACAATCATTTATTTTTTTTTTTTGTAAATTATATAAGATCTTTGTTACTTATAATTTCACCATTATTATTATTATTATTGATTTTGAAATGCAAATTAAATACAAAAAAAAAAAAAAATGTATCATTTTTACTATGCATACGATAATTATAAAATTAAAAAATTCTCTTTTATTTGGTTAACACTCTTTTATTTGCGCCCAAAAATTTTGTAAGAGAAAGTGATATATTATTTGATTTTAGTTTGGTCAATAAATAGTTTTTGATATACATATATAGAAAGATATATCATAAATTTAACAATTTGCTAAATATAATAAATATTTATTTTAAATTATATATAATACTAAAAACAAAAATTGTATAAAAGATTACATCAATACAATTTGATTTTTCTACTGAAGTTTATAACCCCTTTATTAATAATCATTCAGAGTTTATTGATTTGTCATTATAAGAATTCGTCTCTATAATAAAAAATTAAAAACCTTTCTCAAAAACAAAAAATTGTTGTGTTTTTTAAAAGAAAAAGTTTTTTTTTTTTTTTTTTAATTAAATCTGCATATGTACATTATTTTATATTTATGACCGCTAAAAAAGCCAAAATATTTATAAATTTATCTTAAAATAATTTATACGAATAATTTAATGATATTATAATTTCAAGAATTGCAATTTGCAAGAATTAAAAAATTTAATATTTAATTAAAATAATCAATTAAAATATATGTTGTTTGTTTTATCTTATAAATTATAATATATAAAATTATTTTCATATATATACCTTTTTAAATTTTAAATTGATTAATTTTATTATTTTAACAAATAAGAAATAATATCAAAATGATGTCACTTTTTGAAATTAATTAATAATACATATAATTTATTTAAAAGCAAAAAAAAAAAAACACACATTTTATGATAATAAAAACATAAAAAAAAAAATTAATTTGATAAATGAATTAAATTAAATTTTACCCAAATCTACATATATTTTTTTTTAATAACCTTCTTCTTAAAACATTATTATTATAATATGCTATATAATAAATAACATATTATCAGTTGTAATAATATACACAAAAGTGGTTTTTAATCTGCTTAAACGAAACGAAAACGAAAATTGATGCGATTATAAATTTAATTATAATATTTATAACGTGAGCTTTTATATTTATATATTTAGTATATGTGAGATGGGATTTTATTTGAATAAATAATAAAGAATAAATGATAAGAAAAAAAAAATTTTTTTTGTTTTAAAAAGGTTTTTTTATTTTAAAAATAAAAAACCATTTGCTAAATTGGAATTTATTTTATGACTTTAGTTTATTTTTATACTTTAGAATAATATATATATATTTTCTTATCTATTTATATATATATTACTTGGTTCGCTTAATGTATTTTTAACGTTTCTTTTATATATAAATATCAAAATGTGTTTGTTTTTTTTTTATTTATTAATTTATTTGCGTTTATACGCTCATTATATCTTTCATATATATTAATTAATTTGAATTGAATTTTTGTTAAATTAATTATTTTATATATAAAATGTATTCTTTTATTATATACGACCGTGAACTGAACAAAGTTTTCTTCGTTATGTGATGATCATTATAAATTAATAATAAATAAGCATATATATATATACGGTTAAATACACTTCTAAATTTAATTTTTCGTTTCGGATCATTTGCTAAATTGTTTTTTGTTTTATTTAAACCTTTATTCATTTAAACTTTTATTGATTTGATTTTTTTTTTTTTGTTGTTTCAATATGCATAAAACAATAATAATAATTATAATAATGCGATAATCATTGCGATTAATCGCAGATATATTTATTGATGTTTTATTAATGCACAAAGCAAAAAAAAAAAAACCACAAAATTATTTATTTATAATTGTTTATATAATCAAAATTAATTTTTTCAATTGATTATTATATTAATATATAATGTTTCTTAATTCTCTGCAATATAATATAAAAATATGAAATAAAAATTTAAATATAGAAAATGTTTTTAATGAATAAAAAAAATATTGGGAAAAAAAACAAATTAATAAAATTTGTTATAATAGTTGTTTATAATGGTGAAATATATATATATATGCATAATAATATTAATAAGTAACAAAAATTTTATGACGATATATATATATAGATAGAGATGAACGCATAATTACCAATTTCTGCATAATTATATATTATATTTTATATATATATATATTGCACTTTCACTTATAACTTATATATTATATGCGACTTTATCTTCATATATATATATATATATAGCGATAGATAATAAATTTATTCATTTATGTACAATTTGAATATATGTGTCAGTAGTGGATATTATTATTTTTTCTTCTTAATACATATTTATATAATGATAATAAAAAAAAATATGATGTATTTATTACAAAAAAAAAAAAAAATACAAAACACAGAAGAGTTTAGATATAAATAAAAAATAAAAATTCCAATGCGCGATTATGTTGAAATTTTATAATAATATTTTTTTTTTTTTCAACACTTAAAAGATAAAAATACATGAATTTATTAAATATATATATAAAAGATATATATTTCATTTGATTTTATATGCGTTTAAAAATATATATGCGTTATCAATATATGCAATATGTTATAATTAATTTATTTTAATATATAATAATTTGTTTTTTTATTTGTAAATGCATTCCTAAGTGGTTTGATAATATAATGCTTATTTTTTTTTCATGAATAATTTAATCTTTTCATATGTGAATAAATGTTAAAAAAAAAACAAAAATTTTAAATAAATGCAATGGATATCATGTTTCATAACAAACATTTTCCATTTCGCCATCACGTCGATTAAATTAATTTTACTTGGTATAATATCTCATCAAATGACAAAACGTTTTGATTTCAATTTTTTTTACGAGAAAATAAAACAAAAATAAAAAGTGAACTGGAAAAATTATATACTACTCTCTAACCACTATTATATCGGGCACCTGATATTTTATTCGTGTGCTCGAGTTTGCCGAGATGTCGCGAAAGGACTTTAAACAATAATTTTTTAATCCTTCTAATTTTATTTCATAAAATGATGGTTTTAGTTAACTAATTGCGCAGACAGAACTAAAAAAATCTTTTAAATTCAATTAGTTATGGAATTTAATTCAAAATGATTCAATTTAACAAAAAAAAAAAAATCAAAAAAAATTTGACCATTATAATATCGGACACTTATATTATACGACACTAATCTCCTTTGTAACGCCTCCTTTGGCCTTTATAATAGCATCCATTCTCTTAGACGTTGTATTTACTAAGTTTTTGCATTCATCCGGTGTTTTTGTATTCCTCATTTCAATGATTTTTCCTTGGAATTCTTCACTCCTTCAATTGTAACTTAATAATAGTGGTTAGAGTAGTAAATGTATTTTGTAAATTACATTAAAAATTTCAATATTCAATTTTGTAAAATTAATATTGCATTATAGAAATTGTATATTTTCTTTGCCGCAGAAATAAATATTTTTAATGATGAGATCATCAAATTTTAAATTATTGTTTTATTTAAATTGAAATTGAAATTAAAAATTCTCTATATTTTTTTGTTATTTGCACGAATTTTTCTATATATATATATATTTAATTCAATTTGTTATAAATATATATATATACATAATATGAAAGAAACAAAATTATATTATATAATATAACAACTATATTTAAACTTTTCAAACACGAATTCTTTGTATATCAAAGAACTAAATAAAATATTATTAATTATAATAAAAAGGAAAATTTATGTTAAATAATATCTCTTTTTGATTTTTCCTTTCATTTACACACAATTATATATATATAGTATATGTACGATATGAAAAATTATAATATATATATAATAAATAATATAAATAATTAACTCTGCATATAGAAAATATATATATAATATCTATATAATTAAATTTTTAATCGTTCAAATAATTCAAACAAATTAAACGTGAGCTAAATATTATATATTTATTATATACATTTTTTTTATTTTTTGGTTGATTTCATTATTATATTGATTACAATTTTTTTGCTTCTATTTTATTTACACATATCTTATTAATAATTAATTTTTTATTATATTATTCATTAAAGTGTTATTTATTTATGTTATGTTACTTTTTTATAAATTATTGTATAACCTTTATATTTTGATGATCAACGCAGTTCATATATTATATAAAAATGTATATATTATTCAATATTTTTTTTGGTGTTTAATTAATTAGTTTTGATATATGAACCTTTTTGGTTTTTTTTTTTTTACGTAATGTTTTATCAAAGAAATTCATTAATACATATCTTATATATGCGCGGGATATTTTTAATAATTTTTTGTCTGTACCTCAACTTCATCAATATTTATATTTGATTGAAAATGACCGCAGTATTAAAAATTATGATTTTTCTTATCAACAGCAAAATTATCAAATTTAATAATAATATTCCGGTTATTTTACCTGCAATTTAATTAGTTCAAAGTATATATTTTAAGATCCTCATGCTTTTGCATAAATTTTTGTATTCTATCTTTTATAATTTTTTTCAAAACATTTCCATTTTTTGATTACTTACCATACAAATTATAGAAATGCTTTAATAATAATAATAATATATCCATTATCGAACATATGATTTTTTTCTAATATTCTGAATTTCTAAAGAAATTTTTTTTCTTCTTTTTTTTCAAAAAAAAATTTCTTAAATATATATATAGGTAAATATTTTCTTTGCATTATCTTAAATTAATTATACATTTGAATATCCGTCACTTAACTTAAAAATCAGCACATTAACCATTGAGAAGAGTATATAATAGCATAACAAAACAAAAAATAAAATCATTTTGCATTATTTATTTAGAAAAAAAAAATAAAAAATATTTAGCACATAGAAATTAATATTAATATTATTATTACATATATATATATATATATGGAGATGACATCAATAATAAAATCTTTTTTATTATCAAAAAATACTTAAATAAATATTAATAGATATATCGTCACGTTATCTTCAGAAAAGAAAACGAAAAAAAAAAGAAAAAAAAAATCAGAATATATTATTGTTTTTGCTTATATTAATATTATATTATTTAAATAAAGACTAGACCAAATTCATATATTATTGCTCATTTCTAACTATTTATAAATATATATTCTTAAAATGAAGTATATATAAACAAATATATAAAGGTGAATAAAGGTGAATAAAAATTTTTGTTAATCAATTAACATTTAATGCGTCATCGATGATGTGAAAAAAGCTACCGTTATATTATCATCAATACAATACCCACACTTGAGAATTGTCAATAAATTGAATTTTTTTTTTATTAAATATCTTAAATTAAAAATATTATAGAATTATTCATTTATGGTATTTTTGTGTTATTTATTATTATTTCTATATAGTTAAAAAATTTTTAATATTTATTTAAAAATATGTGATTTTTGTTTTTTTTTCAGTGTGTTAAATGATATATTAAAAGCCATATGTTTTTTTTTTTCATATACATATGAAAATATATATATAGCACATACACTACTATAAAATAACAATTCACGAAAAACAATAATATTTCTATATACTGAATATACTGCGAATATTTATGAATAATTAAAATCTGTTTAAGATCCGGGTTCGTGGGTCATTTTTTTGTGTTTTTTTTTCTTTTTGTCTTTCATAGATAGATTATATTAAAATATAATTGAATTTATGTAATAATAATTCATTAAATAGATATTTTATTAGATAATAATAAATAATATTGAAAAAAAAAAAAACCATTTATCAGATCAAGTACTCGACAACTACAATTTTTTTCCGTTTTATCAATCAATTAATTATTATTATTATTATTATTATTATTATTAGAAGAAAAAAAAAACACTATATAAAAATAATTTGCAATATATATAATTACAATATAACATTGATACTTTAATACGCAAAAAAGAAAAAAAGCAGTATATATTTTTTTTTCTTATTTTTGCAATAAAATAACATTTCTTTTTTGTATGTGATGTGAGATGTGAGATGTGATGAAATGGCAATTTTTCTATATACATATATAATATTTAATTATAAATTGATATTATTTAATCGTATATTGCGATGGTGGTAACAGAGTGCAGTAACGATAGTACAACGATTATTATTTATATATATAAATATATATGGTCATGATGATGGTATATAATCATGCGATAAACGCACCATCATTCACTCTCCTCGCATCATCGAAAGTTCGAAATTCATATACGATATTACATAATTTTATTTTATTTTATATACAATATATAATTAATAAATGTGTATAGGCGCCTCTTCATTTTTTAAATTGTTATTTCTAAATAAGAAACCATATATTCAATATATAATTATAAAAAATTGATTTATTTAAATATACGATTGTGGTTAATATTATAAATAAATATACCAAAAAAAAAAAAAACTTGAATTGTTTTTATTGTAACACGGCGACACTATATTTAATTTAATTTCATAATAAGTTCAATTTTAGATTAACCAAAAAAACAACAAAAAAAATTATTTAATTAATTATGATCAATATGTAAAAATATTTTTTTTTTAATAATTCAAAAATGGTGTTAATAAAGATCATATATATTTTATAAATATCTTAAATAATATCGATTTTAAAAATTTAATTTAATTATAATATTTGTGATATTTTATAATAATAATAATAATAAAGTTATAGTTTTTATTATTGATTTTTAATTATTATTTTTTTAATATTAAAATCTATATAATATACGATTTTGTTACTTAATTTCTCAATATATAAATTAAATTAACAAATATATATTTATAATTAATTGTATAATAAAATTTAGGTTATTGCCACCGCGTATATATATATATATTTTATTTTGTATATACATATGTTGAACAAACATTATCGAAAATAAACAAATATAATTATTAAAAAATATATATTTGATGATTCATTTGAATATAATTAAAATTTTTTGCACTTCAATATTTTTAAATTGTATAATACATAATACTACTACCTACAATGTAAATATAAAATAAAGTGCGTATATATAAACAAAAACGCACAAAATGTGATTATTGGAAATAAAAAAAAAAACCATTATAATTATTAAAAATTATTCGCATAATTTACAATATGAAAAATTTTTTAATAAATAAATTCGCAATAAAAACACGACATTCCTTAAATATATAAATATTAATTATTATTATTATAAGATAATAATAATAATGTACCAATCGGCGACAAACCATGCGAATATGTCAATAAATTTAAAATTCAAAAAAAAAAAAATTTGCAAAATGTTTATTTTTAATCATTTATAAAAAGTATATATACATAAAAATAATAATAATAATTTAATAATTTTGATGGTGTATTTATTTATCAAAGTCGTTTTTTTTTTTTTCTTCAAAATAAAATAAAAAAACATTATTTTGTGATTTTTCTTCTATGTACAAATGAATTGATGATGTACAAATGATTAATATCGTATGATGATCTAATTTGAATTATATTTCTTTATATATTCAATTTGTATATATGTAAAGTGTGACGTTATAGAAAATGCTACTGAATTTGCATTTTTTTTTTATTATATATATTTTTATTATAAATATACAGTAAATTCCCTATTTAGCGTATAGTTTTGATTATTATTTGTTTCATTAAAAAATTCTATCTTTAAGTATAAATCTTAAAGAAATTAATTGATAAATTAATTGGCCAAAAAATTTCCTATTGAGAGAATTGAAATTTGATATTTAAAACTTTAAAAAATCTCGTAATGTTCTATTACAAAAGAAAATTGCTTAAAATATTGCTCTTCATAAAACAAAACCCATTACTTGCTTGAAAAAAAAATTGAAAATTGAAATGTTTTTCTGAAAATCAATATCAATATCAATCATATACAAAAGACATAAAAGGCGACGAACCCGAAAATTTATTTATTTTTTTTTTTGGTGTTTATTTACCTATATAAATATTTTTTGTGTATTTTTTCGCATTTAATTTCAATATATTGTTTATAATTTATTTAATAATAATTTAGGAATAAAAAAAAAGAGTATTTATTTTGCAAATTAATCATTTAATATAAGTATAAAAATGATTATTAATTCTACCTACACAAAACGCAATAGCAATAGTAAATATGGACATTTTTTTTTTTTTTTTTTGTATTTGTATTCTATCTAGAAATTTTTCTTGCAAATGTTATTCAATTTTTAAATTATTAAAAGGAAAAACAACAATAATAAAGTCTTTTCAACTAATTATATAATATATATATATATATATATATATAGAAAGATATATATTAACCACAAGCGATAGTTCGCATATACAAGATAATCGAATGTAATATATATATTTTAAGTGAATTTTCACGACATTCGAGGGCATTTGCCAAAAAAAAAAAAAAATTGAATTGTATATAAAGATATATCAAATCCGGTTTGTGCAATAATTAATTATATACGCAGATATTTTTGTTTAATTAAAAATAAATATATAATATTTGAATCATATATATACGAACGGGCATATATATACAATTCTATATATATAAACAATATAAACATATATGATTTATTTCAAAAAATTTTTTTTATATTTACACATTAATTTATTATTGATTTTTGCTTATTGTTAACAAATAATGAATAATGTGTGTATATGGTAAAAATTTATTTGAATAATATAATTCCTTATTTATATATATAGAATTTTTTTACTTTATGTATTATTATTATGTATATAACATAAATGAATAGAATCAATCGTCAATCTTCTATTTTATCTTCTATTTTATATTTTGATTATTATATATACATATCAAAATATTCAAATTAAAAAAAATTCTTAAATATTATAATAATTATAAGTTGAAATGGTAAATTAAGCGATTATATATATTTTTTGCTAATCAATCAATTTGTAAAAATGTTTTTCAAATATTTCATATATATCAATTTTTTGCTGAATAATTTGTAAATATATATCATATCATTTTCCA
The DNA here is from genome assembly GCA_958336335.1 of Dilophus febrilis. Taxonomy (NCBI): domain Eukaryota; kingdom Metazoa; phylum Arthropoda; class Insecta; order Diptera; family Bibionidae; genus Dilophus; species Dilophus febrilis. The sequence continues at coordinate 3,730,861 of OY284469.1, read as the reverse complement.
TATTTATAATATAGCGATGAAAATAAAATCACTTTTAAACATTATAACAACGCAGACAAATAATACAACAACATAATTCTCTCTAAATATAATGAAAAATTTGAAATTTTAAATCCGCGATGGGAAATTTTCTTAATAAAAAAAAATTAAATATTCAAATAAACATATACATATTTCATAAGTTATATACTAATTTTTTTTTTTTATCTGTATTGTACATATATGATTAAATGACATAGTTGGAAAATTACAATAATATACTAAAGCAGCTATATATATGAAAAATATGCAATATGTATGAAGCAATTTTTACTGTTTTTATTTCATATAAGAAATAATTTCATATCTTAATATATACATAAGTACGTTTTTTCTAAACGTTTTCTTTTATAAAAACATTAGCGCTGCCAAATATATTATGCGAATGACCGCGTAAACCATATATATAAAAATATATTTCAGGTTACAGTTGAACATGGGCGATTCAACTTTGATCGCTAAGAATATATTATACGTGAAGTCTTGTGAAGCATCTAATAAGGTTCATCTATAATACTTAACAAAATAATTCACAATTCTCTTTTTCGTCTTACCTTTATACCGAACTGGAATTACTATGGAATCTTTGAATATTATATATATAGAAAAAACAAGGCTGAATTTTTGACCTATATATATATATATCTTATATTGAACAAAATTGTTTGGTACAAACCTGTATATATATACAATATATAATATCACGTTGCTATATAATTGTTTATGGAAAAAGTGTTTGATTTCTTTTTATTTATATCTATTTTATTATTTATTTAATTTTACCATTTACGATGTAATTATAAATTTAAATATATATTGCATATTTATTATTGTATATATATATATTATTATGTAAGTATATATATATATTTGTATAGAATTTCATTTCATTTATATATTCATCATCATATATATATATATATATATTGTATATTTATGGTGTATATATGAATGAATGAATTTTATATATTTACTTATATGTGTATACATAAACAGATTTGCAATTGCTGTTTCTTATTTTATACAGTATATACAGTTGTGGTGAAATAATTTGAGAAACGACAAACAAAATCTTAAGTTGCTCTAACAGCTCTATCGCTTCTCCACATATGAATGAATAATCCAACGCGGTCTTTTGTGCATGATCCTTTTTCGATATAGCATTGTTTTTTTTTCTGCCTCATATCATCACCGAAAACAGTTCTTTGATTGAATTTCACCTGAACTCATATATGTTTTTTGTTGAATATTCAAGCATTTGTCTATACTTCATAGATCGCAGTGATTCTCATGAAAATGAGTCACAGACATAGTGTCGATGTATTACAATTTCATTAAGGCAAAAAGATTTACATTTTAATACGAAATAAATGGAATAGTTTAAGAAAATTTGTAAATATTTTGCTATGATATGTACAATTTCTTGGTTGTACTTAACATATATATCACTATATATCCATTTATCTTTCTATCTATGTTTCTATATGTACTAATATAAAAATATATAAGTATATAGTGACAAGATACATATATATATATATATATTTATTTACAAATTCAATTTTGCAATATAATATTTCAAATAGTTATATACAAATTGCAACAAAATTTCTTACATTTTATAATATAAATATACCTTTATATTTCATTAATGATGTGATCGATGCGATTATATACAATTATATTATAATATTTTATTTAAGATTTTAAAAGTTGAATATATATATATATATATATTTATTCACATTTAACTTTATCTCTCAATATATCCATTACAATAGATTAAAATTTATAAATATATTATATAAAAAAAAAATCTTTTATCTAAAATGTTTTTTTGTTTCTATGAAATGGTAAAGCGTATAAAGAAAAAATTTTGTTTGAATGGCTATTATCATTTTTTTTTTTTTGTATATATAAACAAAACAATATAAGTTAGTTACAAGGTGATATTTCATTTTATATACATTATTAAAAGTATATATATATTCATATATTGATTATAACTTAATTCATCCAACAATAAATAGCATAAATTTTACCATATGTTGTAAAGAGGTCATTTCAAATATGCGATTTAAAATTATAATTTCATATTGATTTATTTAAAACCATTCAATTCAGTTATATAATCTGCATAAAATATCATTCTTTTTTTTTTTTTGTATAATGGGCTAATGAATGCATTGAAATACACTTTAGATTTTGAAATTTTATTTTTTCTTTTTTAATAAATATGTGATTAAAGTCACCATTATTATGGAATAATATAATATGTAAAAACACCCTGTTTATGCAATTATTTAAATAATTTTTTTGTATTTTATATAAATTTTTGTAACATGATATATTATAATAATTTCCATTATTGATTATTCATAATCATTTAACAGACAATTTTTAACAGCAATATATACATAGTCAGCGAAATATATTCTAAATTTAATAAATAATATTTATATAGTAAAAATTAATTATATATATATATATATAAAAAAAAGGTGTTAATTATGGGTGTATTATTTTTTTTTTTTTTTACTGTATAAATTAATTTTCAATATATTATAAATATAATTGAATTAAATAATAAATTATAGATAGATATAATTTTATAAGCGGTTAAAAAAAATCATCGCGTACATTATAAACATATACCAATAAATACAATAATGGTAATTGAATATACCTCTATATCTATACCTACCTTCTATATATCAATTTATAATTATAAATCACGAATTGATGCAATTATCCTATTGATTATATATTTATCGATGTTTATATATATATGTATATATAAATGGATCAAAGGTTAATAGAAATAAATTATATATAAATAATTATTAATTTACATTACATAGTGAAAAGAATATATTTAATAATAATTTAATAATATTTGTGTTGTTGTTTAAATGCACTTATATAAAGTTGAAAGCATTTAATAATACACAATATTTGATACAGAATTTTTATGTATATATTGGAATTTATTTTTACTTTTATTATTTTGATACATTTTATTTTATTTTTTTTTTTTGACATTGACATATCAGAGGTTTTTTTTTATGCACTGATTATTTAGCAAATTTTTATAATCGTAATGTGATTGTAGTTTTACAATCAAATGACAACTATAACTATATATATAAAGAATAGAATTTCTCAATCAAACTGGGAATGGACCATCAAATTCAATAACCATATGTTTTGTATTTAACATACATAAAAATCTATTTTTATTAATTATTTGTTAAACTTTTAAAACACTTATTTTTAGGCGAATGATATTAAGTGACCGAAAAACAAAATCTAAAAATAATTTTCTATACATTTTTGGTTTTTTTATAATATTTGCGCCATTTCGTGTTTTTTTTTTTTTTTTTTTTATAAATTTATTCAAATTATTATGTTACAAATAATAATATATACATAATTATTAATTATTATATATGATATTAAATTCAAGTTCAGTCAATTTTTTTCTTATAAAATATAAAAATATATAAAAAAAAGTCTATCGAAATAAATCTATTAATATATATCAAAAGTTTTGAAACTTTTAAGAAAAATTCACAATATCATTTTTATTACAAATAAAAGTTTTTTTTTTTATTTGAATTATTACAATAATTAATAAGTTTATACAAAACAAAACCAAAAAAAATAAACGATAAATATAAAAATAAATTATACGATAACGAATTCAATTCAAATATCAATCAAATTATAATATTGAGATATAATATACAAATTTTCGATTGCATTTATATCACCATCGCTCATTTATAATATATATATATTTTATTAAAAATTTCTAAATTAAACAACAATCAACAATCAACAATCAATATCAATATCAATATATATATATATAAATATATAAGAAGAAACGATCATATTTAAAACAAAAATTGCCATTGACATAATTTTTCGTTCATAATAAAAAATATGTTGTCGTATATATAGAAAAAAAAAATGCAAATTTTTTTTTTTTTATTGTTTATATTATAAATTTTATCAATATTTAATATATTGCTATATATCTGTCTATATATATATATATATAAAATAACATTCATATAATACCACCTTATGTTAATACCATACCTTACCTGTATTAAATTATTATATTTATATTTATATGTATAATGTTGTTTAATAATCAATAATATAGCAGATATCGGCAAGGTCATGTCTACGCGCGTAAATTATCTGTGTGTGGTTTTGTGTTGTACGCGATGCTAAAAAAGTTTATTTGTACAAATAAAATACATACTTTTTTTTTGTTTTGTTTATATTATTATAATATAGGTAAAGCTTTTAATAGAAAAAAAAAATTATCTATATATTTTTTATCGTACACATCATATTTTTTTAGATTAGAAATTTTTCTAACCTTATGTCATTATATATTTTGTATATATTTTTTGTAAACTAAAATTATTTAACTGTAGAAGAAAGAGCAACAAAAAAAAAAAAATAAAAAATAAAAAAGCGCAAGTTTTTTTCAACTGGTCGTGTTCAATATATAAATAGAAAAAAATAAATATTTTTATTTATAAAAGATGTTTTAATAATTTTTAACAGTCAAGTTTTTAGATAAAATTTTTATTTATATATGTGAATTATAAAAGAGTTGACCAATCTCTTAAATTCAAAATCTTTAATACCAATTTTCACATTTACTATATCAATATATAGTGATCGAGGTATATAAAAATATAATCAGAACTTCTTCAGAGCGCTAGATCTATATAGAATTGGGAAGAAGAATTTAAATTCATTTTTCATAAAAGTATTTAAAAATAATAAGATAAAGATTTTGACTTATAACGACGTTTTAAAACATCATGTTAATTTTTTATTTTATTTACATAAATATTAATTTTTTTATTATGTATACATATATATATATATATATATGTAAATAAGAAGAGGTTTTTGCGTTATAGCGGTCACCGCAGATATTTATTATAAGAAAAGATGAAAAAAAAAAAGTTGAAAATATATAAATGCTATTTAGACATCATATTTATTTATTTACAATATATATAAAATAAGAACGACTTGTATACTGGCATACTGGTTATAATAATGTTTTTCGTATATGTGCTTTTGTGTTCTTTTTTTTTTTTTAAGCAAATTATTCAGTGTCTTTTTATTCAATTTTGTATTTGTCAATTTAAGAGAATTATTTTAATATATAAAAATATTTAGCAAATATTTTTAAATTCTTTATAGAAAATATTAAGTATTGAAAATTAAATTCAATACAAAAAAATAAAATACGGTTTTTTTTTTGTTTATTGATTGATTGCATTATTCAGAAATTGAATGATTTGAAAATTTTTGCACAAAATATCATTTCATCATTTCATTATATTTATATAATAATGTAAATTCCCGTATTAAATATAATACACTTATTGTCTTCGCTATTTTGCAAGCTAAAGTTTCTTAATTGTTTTACCCTCGTGCTTTCAAATCAAAATTTTTCATTGAATTTCAATCAAATTTTATGTTATTTGTTTTATTAGGCGTTATATTTTTCGATTAAGGAACATTTTTATTTTACATTCACCCATAGCCGCATTCCTCATAAAATGTATTCAAATTACACGAATTTATGTGGTAGTATAGGATACCGCGCGCGATAAGATCGTGTGCAACCGGCGGACAGGTGTATATATTTGATAAAATTTTTTTTTTTCTTTTTAATAAATATATTCACCAAATATTAAAATATATATATTATATAAATTTAACATTATAGTTTTCGTTAGAATTTGTCATTATAAAATTAATCAAGTTTATTATTAGGTTTTTGAATTTTTTTAAAATAAAAAAAACACTAAACAATACACATATGAATTATTAATAAATTATACAAATGTGAATAATAAAAAATAAATATATAATAAATATGTTAAACCCCAAAAAAAAATTAAAAAAGAAAAAAACCTTGTCCATGACCACTGCTCGTACGACTAAATGGCAATATATTGCAATATATTATTTCAAAAAAAAATGCACAATCATATTCGTTTAATTTTTTTTTTTTGGTTAAAAGAAAAGAATATATATTATAATTTATTATTTATTTTATTTATTGGTTTTTTTTATTAATATTTTTAATTCGTATTAGTATATACATTTTTTCTGTTAATATTATAATTAATATACGGATAAATAATGTGATTTATTAATTGACAGTTTAATTTTTTTTTTTTTGTTATTTTTCAATAGAATATGTATATGCATATGTATATAATAAATAAATAACATTTTTACATTATTGAACATTAAATACCAAAAAAAAAAAAAAAATTAATCTAAATTTGTTTATTATACATAATTATGAAAAAAATTTACAATAGATGATTTGGTCATGATATCATTTTATGATAATGAAATCATAATTAATAATTAATTAACATATTCTTCTTTTTTTTTTTTTGTTTATGGTTATATTATAATTAGTATAATAAATAAATATATGTGATAGAGTGTTAATCTTAAAATGTTTATGAAGAAATTGTAATTATAAACACATTTTTTACACATCATTAAATCATGTATTATTATAGTATTATACGCACCTTTAAATTATTGCGATGTCTATATAAATAATAAATGAAAGAATTTTTCAATATTATTCAATTAATACTTTATTTCATTATATTTTCCATAAAATATCGCACAGTAAGAATTTATTACCAATAATATGTCGAGGCAAAAAATAATTATTTCTAAATCAAAATTTATTATGTATCCATATAGGTGTTTTTATAACCGTATAATATTGCGTATAACTCAAGCACGTACCTATAAAAACTCTTCAGATAATTTACATTACAATAAATTAACAAAATCAACATTTTGTATATGAAATATTTCAAAGGTCAGAAATTATACAGATCAGCAATTAAACTAAATCATAGTATAATTCCGTTTAAACAACAGAACCTTTTTAGAACCTATAATAAATCGATTCAAACCAAAACCTTTAAGAACACCCTGTATATTTATGATGATGAATTATCTATATGATGATTGAGTTCAAAATCATAAAATATAAATAAATATATTTAATGAAAATCTATATAAGAAATAAATAAATAAATAAATATATATTTTTAATTAATAAAAAAAAAAAAAATGCTTACGATAGTTAAGCAAAAATAATTTGATTTTTTTAATTTTTTTTTCATCTATAATAGCCTCATAAATTTGTGTATATGAATCTTAATATATATTATATATATGTATGTATATAAATACACAACAGTCGTCAATTAATTGCCTTTATATTTATAATATTGATTCTTCTTAGATTATATGAATTTTGTCATTTTTGCTTGTATATGAAATTGAAAAGCTCTTCGCGATGCTCTTGTAATTATACATATATTTATATATTATAGATATTTATCAACAACATTTTTTTTTTTTTGTTTTTAATGCAAAATTGTACAGATTTGAAATGACAACAAAAAAAATAAATACGGACGGACAATAAAATTACATATATTGACGTGATATTATGCAATTATAATTTGTGGACTTATAAGTATTTATTTATACCTCGCATAAAGTCACAAACCATCACCGGCTTATATGTTATACGTTCATATATACATTGTTTTTATTATATATACACCATAAATATGTTTTGTTTATACATATAATATATGTATGTGAAAAGGTCGCGTATGTACGTTTATATAATTTATATATATATAGATAATATATGATCAGTTTTATGCGAGCTTAATTATAATCTGAGAAATTTTTTAATTACATATATTTATTATATGTATAGAGGATAGTTCATATAAAAAAAAACATATTGTGAAATTACTTAATGTATGCAGTTTGTACGTTTTGTTTGTCATTTTTCTTTTGTGTAGAGACCATATATTTCACTTTTGTTTAATCCCAAATAAATCCCAAATTATTCTACCGGAAATATCATTAAAAGAATAAAATGTACAAAACATCTCTTTTTATAAAACCCTTTAATAAATTATTTTACCTGTATATTTTGTAAAACCCTATATAAAATACTGGATAAAAAATTCAGACAGGTATATTTATTATAATATTGCGGACATTTGAATGGATAAATTCCATTTTAGAAAGTTTATGGGACGTGTTTTACGAATTAATAAACTATATTTATATCTTTACCGAGTTTATTTATCATATATATTAGAGTTTTATATACGTTATATGATATTACAATAATAAGTTTTGTTAACCAGCAATATTCTTGATATATTTTATAAGCGTGTAATTTAATAACCCTTATACCATTTTTTAACATTTACCACAAGACCACTGCGAAAACGATTGAGGAGCGAAAACATAAAATGTAAAGGTCTTTTGAAATGCTATATATACCGATTATAATATGGATATATTTAAGCAATATATTACATATTTTTTTTTAAATTACAATTATATATTATTACATATATGTATATTAAAATTGCTATATATAATCTATATATAATAATTAAAACACTGAATTTATTTGTATATTAATATACTTATCATGATGATTTAACGCTCATCATATCCAAAATATGGGTTTTGTATTATATTACAAATGATATAAATAAAATAAAACATATATTTTTCTTTTAATTATACAATATATATAATTTAATATGTGAAACACATATATCGAAGGTCGATTTTAAATACAAATAATTTTCTTCTTGCATATATACTTTGTATATAATACATTTAATACTGTATATAATTAATATGTCAAATGTTAATATATATATATTTAAAATTTTTTTTAATTTAATTTGATACAAAAAAAATAGATCTCTTTCTGAAAAAATAATAGAAATAATTATGTTTAGATGTAATTAAAATCATTTATATATATATAATATAATTTAATTATGCTTCTAATTGATTTTAATTAATTTTTATATCTACTTTATAGTATATATTTGAATGTGAATGTATTTTTTATAATTATTTTTTTTTTCTTAATTTGATTTTTAGTCACAAAAATGTTATGCACCAGAAGTTTGTTGTCGGTATCCGGATCATTCACCAAGTCCAAATGTACCAAAAGATATCTATCAATCAACACCATCAACGGTTGTATCATCAACCCAAAAACCATATAATCCACCGGCTGTTATTGTATCAAGTACACCTCAACCATCACATCCATCACATCCACCATCACCACCAGTGTTTATATCAACACAACAACCGTACAGTCCACCACAACCATCACCATCCGTTGTCATTGCAACAACACAACGTCCATATAGTCCATCAGCAGCACCGGTTATTGTAACATCACAACGTCCATATTCACCACCATCAATTGGTGTTTCACAACCACCACGACCATATAATCCACCAAACATTGCAACCGTAACAAATCGTCCATTTAAGGGTGATGAATACATTCCACCAAAAGATAATCATATTGGTGAACCATCAAATGAATATCCAGCAAATTATTTACCACCACCACAACGTGGCGAAGATGAAAAATCTGAACCAATACCCGGCGGTACCAATCAAAATCCACATATTGTTAAATTCGATGAAGCACCAATACCATTACCACCCGTACAATGTCCAGCCGCTATGAATTGTACCGAATTTGAATATTGTACCGCTCATGGTGTTATTTCAAAAACACCAGTTATACTATCACCCGAACAACAAATCTATCGTGTCCCATTAACGGATTGTCGTAACATTGAAAAAGGATTTACCGGTAAATGTTGTCGTGATCCAGATTATGTTGATCCATGGCCAATAGGTATTTTAGGACAATATAATGCATCAATATTAGGTTTTGATGATGGTTCATATAAACCACCGGGTTCAACAGCACGTAAAACACCACCAAATCGACCAATTTCCGGTGCCAGTATTTTAAGTTTACCAATTGGTGTTGTCGCCGAACAAACACAAACAACATATACACGAACACCAGGACCACGACCAAATACAATTCCACAACGTGATAAAGTAACACCATATCCAAATGAACCAATAACTAGTCCATCATCTGTTTGTGCAACAAGAAATATTGTAAGTTATATAAATATTAAAAATATTAAATTAAATGTGTTTAAAAATTAATTTGTTCATTTTTATCATTATATTATATAGAATTCATATCCAGCAGGACCTGGTCCAATTGATGCTAAATTTGGTGAATTTCCATGGCAAGCAATGGTATTAAAAGAATCAACAAAATCTTTATTGTGTGGTGGTGCTATCATTGATGATGAAACTGTTGTTACAGCCGCTCATTGTGTTGAAGGGTAAACATTCATATATTTTTTTATGCACGCAGACCACAATAATATATATATGGACTTTGAAATCAATTTTTAATTATTTATTTGATTTTTTTAATGTATAGTGTTCAACCGTATGACATTATCACAAAAGGAGGTGAATGGCGTTTAGGTAGCGATGAAGAACCAAAAACATATCAAACGGTACGTGTTAAAAGTATTTCATATCATCCATCATATGAACCAACGAATTTAAGTGGTGACGTTGCTCTATTACATTTGGAAAATAAATTTAAATTCGATATTCACATTGGATCGATTTGTATCGATGAACATGAATTAGAACCAAGTGCATCGTCCGATGAATGTGTAACAACCGGTTGGGGCAAAGAAGTTCTTAAACGTAATAAAATTACTTTTTAAAAATAAAATATTATATGTATTAATAAAAATTATAATTAATATTTATTTTTGTATTATTTGTACATATATAGTTCACGTTGGAAACGCTTTAATGCATTCAATACCAATAAATCCATTAACACAATCCGAATGTCAACAACATTTATCCGGTAATGGTTTTAATCCAAATCTATCGGTTTGTGGTCGTCCAGAAAGTGATGCATGCCAAGCTGATGTTGGTAGTGCATTAGCATGTACAAATGGTAATGGTAAATATTCATTGAAAGGTGTTTATTCAACGGAAACCGAATGCAATAATCCAAATCAAATTGTAACATTTACAAAAATGGATACACAATGGATAAAACAAGTAAAAAATGGTGGTGGTTCACGACCACATTATGATGCCAATCCAAATACACCACAAGTAATCTATTCAAATGGACCATCAACACAAGCACCATCATATTTACCACCAAATTAATTCATATAAATTTTGCATCATCATGCAAATTCATACAATATAAATAAATAAAAAATCAAAAACCATCCACACCATATATATTATTCACATACATTTAATTTAATTATTTCATTTCGAAAACAAATAAATTTAATAATAATAATAATAATAAAAATAAAACAAAAAAATTCATTAAATTTAGATAGTGAATCAATCGCGCGATTATTTAATTTTTGTTTCTTTTTTTATTTTATTTTATTTTATATTATAATTATATATATTATAATATATTCATTATTTACATATATGTTTTCATTTTATATATTATTATTATTATTATATATATATTACACAATCATCTTGTTATAATCAAATTCAAGTGATATATTAATTTAAGAGAGACCTGCTGCTATGAAATATAATAAATAAAAGAAAAACGAGCAGTAATTTTATTTAGCACATGAAACATATACACGAAATTGCAAACAATAAATTAATTTATTAAAATGAACAAAAAAAAATGTAAAAGTAAATATATGGTCAAAATATATAATTAAAATAATTTAAAAAATGAATAATAAATAAATGAACTGAAAAATTATTTATTTATAAACTAAACACACACATAAATTTGTAAATAATACATTTTTTTTATTGGTAAAATAAAATTATGATATTTTTAATTTACAAATTAATAATAAACACAAAAAAAAAACGGTGAGAAGAAACAATAATAATATAAAAAATATTAAACGTATATATACATTTTTTTAAATACGATTAAATATAAATATATAAAATTTTAACATTCATTTTTATTCTCACATTCATAATTTTGTTTTTTAATTTTTTATTTTAAATAATAATAATAATAACTATAAAAATATCCACGCGAAATATATACGAATATAACTGTTTAAATTGTATCACTTTTATTTTTTTATTTACATCATTCGAATAATAATAATATAATAATAATAATTAAAATTCATATAATTAAGGTTTCCTATAATTAAATTAAAATAAAAACAAAATATAATAAATAGAAAAACAAAAAAAAAAAAAAACAATTAATATTATAATGAATTAAAAACAAAATAAAAAAAGAAATATTTTTAATGTTAAAATAGTCGTAGTTAAGCAATTTATTTTATTTTCATATTATGTATTTTTTATTATTTAATTTTTTAATTTTAATTTAAAAAAATAAAAATGAAAAAAAAAAAACATTGCGATATTTGTAATATATATATATATATATATAGAAATAAATATAGATATATACTTTTGTATTTTTTTTTTTTTTTTACAAATAAAAATAAAATTTATAAAAAAAAGAATTGCATTAGAATAATGTTATTATTTTTCCACTTTAACTGCCGTGAAATTAAATTATATTAAAGTTATGAGAAATTACTTGGAGCTCGATTCCGTAACATTCAATAAAAATCCTAAATGTTTTCTATAGTGAACTCTTTATGAACTGCAAAACAATTTAGAAATTAAATGTTTTATTTGATCAAAAATACATCAACGCAAGCTTTTACATATAAGACCGCAGAGCGAATTTAATTTAACCACTTGTCATAAATGTTTGTCATGCAATGATGTGAAACACTATATGGTCTTTAAATTGAAATCCTTGGATGTCTATGGAAGCTGGCAGAAGTGAGGTGGGTTTATCATAAAAGTGTTTTTACATTGTTCATCAAATCTCCATATCCAACGTTTCAAGAGAATTGTTTAGAAACAATACGAAATAGATTTAACAATCCTTTAGATTTGCATGGTTGAAATCAGATGACCAAGGTAAAGACAACAGATCAACTTTAACGGAATGCGGAATTTTTAGTCATAAATACTAATGAAAAATTGAAAATTCTAATATTAAACCAATTAATCAATTACTGACTATGTTAATTCTTTTAAAAATACTACATATTTTTGTTTAAATATACTTTTTTATTAACAATAAATATTTAAAATTATTAACAAAAAGATAAAAATAGACAATAAATTGGAAAGGAATATGTTAAATATAAAAAAATAAATGAATAAATTAAGAAAACAAAATGTTTGTAAACATAATTTTGTGTAAAAATATAAATTTACTTTAAATTGTATGTTGTTGTACTTAATCTCTTGTAAGATAACTTAATACACACAATCTCGGTTTAATTACACTCTGGCCGTATGTTGTTCTTTAATAAACCAATTAACCGTTTCCTGAATAGCCTCATCAAAATTTGTAAATTTAAAATCCGGTAATAATGAACGTAATTTTGCATTTGAAGCTGTCTTTTTATATTGACCATCGGCTAACTTTGTATTGTATTCAATTGTTCCCCGAAACTTAAATGCATTTGAAATGCTTTGAGCAACATTTGCAATAGAAACTTCTTCAGATTCATCGACTATAATTATAATGAAAATACAAATAAATTCATTAAAATTTATTATACTAATAAATATATGGAATTGAACCCAATTATAACATAAAACAAATATTTTACCTGATAAAATAATCGGTTCTACACTATCATATTTTTCAAGTACCCAAATAATTAATTGGGCCAAATCCAATGAATAAATAAATTGTCTTAAAGGTTTTCCCGTACCATATACGGTGAATATTTTATTTGTTTCATCAATTTTCGGTTCGTCTACTAACTCATCACCAAATCGTATCCAATTATTATCGATTGTCTTATACAATCTATTTATCATGCCCGGAATCACATGACTAACACCTTGTTTAAAATTATCATGTGGTCCAAATATATTACATGGTATAATTGATGTGTACATTCTTCTATATTTATCTGCATATGCTCGATTTGTAATGTCAATCATACGTTTTGCATAGCTATAACCATAATTTGATGTATGTGGTGGTCCATTATGAATCTTTTTTTATTCAGATTTAACAAATATTAAAACAGTATTAATAAAAATTCCAAAACCAAAAATGTATTGTAAAACAATAATCAAATTTCATCTTACCATTGTTTCATCAATAGGATATGTTGTTTTATCAGGAAATATACATGTGGATAAACATGAAACAACTTTATTTACATTAAATTGATTGCTTGCAAATAAAACATTATCATTTATTTGAAGATTACATCTCTAGGAAAAGGAAGGAAAAAAATGGTAATAAATGAATCAATTTCTCCAAAAAATATATCATTATGTATTGTCAATTAGGCATAACATACCAAAAACTCTAAATTATTATTCATATTATGGAATAGGCCACCAACCATTGCTGCCAAATGGATTACATGAGTTGGTTGATATTTTTCAAATAATTTTTGTGTAGCCACTAAATCTCTATGAAATACAAATAGAAAATACATTATTTTATAATAAAAATAATACTATAATTATCTATAGAATCTTTTTAATACCTTAAATCGGCTTCTTTGGAACCAACAAAATACCATTCATCTTCGGATGGACCCTTTTTTTTAATAATCGTTTCTAATGCTTTGCCAACTAAACCGGTCCCACCGGTAACTAATACTTTTTTTATAACCATTCTTTACCTTATTGATTAAACATAAACAAACATTTAATTTAATTAAATACAATTGTATATATATATATAGATATAAAAATAAAGAAATAAAACAATAAAATTACCTTTCTTTAATCCAATAGAAAGTTTTATTAATAATTTTTCTTTTGTAATTTAAAAATAAAACTGTACACGTTGAATTTTGCAATTAATTTGCGTCAGTGATAAATAAACATACAGTAATTTTGATATATATAAAAATAATAAAAATGATAATGATCACTTAATACAGTATTTATTTTATTTTATTTTCGTTATCAATATTTTTAATTTATTTAATTATATATTTTAATGATAGTAAATATAAAATGAAAAGATTTTTATTTTTATTATTATTATTGTTATCAAATCGTACAAAAACTTTAAAACAAATTTGACGACAATCAAAATAAATCATATTGGGGATAAATTCACAATATAGCATTAAACATAAGAAATTGTAGTTGGATTATAATTTTATTTTCAATAGAAATTTATCTATTACTTTAATTTGGAATTCAGATAATTTTGTTTTTTGAGATAAAATATATAAATATAAAATATATAAAATTAAAATTTCGCATAAAAAAAGTAAATTTGATGATTTTTCATTTAATTGTATTTATTTTTTTGGTAATATATTCTTATATTTTCCGCATCATTATTTTGTATTACAGGTAATTATAATGCATTGTTAAAATTATTTGTGGTATAAGACAATTGTTTTAATAGCGATATAGTTCTATATATATGAAAATTGAATTTGTATTTTGAATGTTCCTTATATTAATTATTAATTCATTGAAAATTTATTTTAATTTTAGGATAGATGAGGGATTAAAATCCACTACATAAAAGTCGCTTTAAAAGTGTCATATAAAATTTAAAAGTAAAAAAATAGAATTAAAATTTATATTCATTATATACATCTATTTTGCATTCGTTCATTGCCGTTCGCTATATATATATAGACATGAATCATTATCTTCGGATTGGATTTAACCCGCAGAGTTTAACATCTTTTTCTCATACGATATTATGATTCGTATAAGATATAATTATCAAAAAATTATGTAAAAATATAAGAACAACAAATTAAGTTTCCTTTAGTTAGCGAAAGGAATACTCAATTTCTAATATTAATTATAATTTCCATTATAAAATTAAATAGAATATAATTTTGTTTAATATAAATTTGTGTTTTTATACAATATTATAATGTTTATTATGGCTACGTTTCGTACATAATTATTTTGTGATAATCCGCACATAAAAAAATTATAATCAATGAGGAAATAAAACTCTTTAACTATTTATTTTGTAATTTTTGTTATGTGATCCTTTTCGCATATTAAAAATAATGAATTTATAATTGGATACGAGATAGGAAAGGCGTTTGATCCTCGTAAATATAAAGTTATCACACAGATTTTTGCTAAATTACTATAAATTTAATGATTTATTGATAATTTGGTCATGTGTCGTTTTGAAACCAGAACGGTTTTAATCAACAACGATATTATAATCGTTACAAGTTATTTATTGTTATCTGAGATTTCATTAACATATATATTTTTATCATAGTTTCAACGTGTTATATTTTGCACGGTTCAACATCTATAATTTTTGCCGTCTTTCTTTCTTTCCGTCATTCATTCTTTCTTTAACTATGCGATTCTATCATAATCTTGCAGCCGTTCGTGATACGAACACTAGTTTTTTCTTTGAATTTGTATAAAAATTAAGGAAACATCGTTAAAATGTATTGTTAATAATTAATATAACGAACATTTATTCTGTAAATATAAGGAGAAATTACTTAACATTACGAAAACAAATCAGCGATATTTTATACCTTTTTTAACACCCCTCAAGAATTCCCTATACAGGAAAAGTATTATTAAGGAAAAAATTGGAAAATCACAGAAATTCATCTTGAACTATATTTTTTTAGAATTGTAACTTTAATGTCCGCAGACATTATAACAAGACGCGTCCATAAATTATAAAATATTACTATATATTTTATAGACAGGATGGTTTATACGTTATGAATATATAACCTTTCCCAAATTGGTATTATTTCAATTTTAAAAATTAGTTTTTTCTTTGACTCATCACACACGTACGCGTTTTGCGTAATCCCCAATATATTTGACAAAAATTTAAATTCTTTCCTCTAAAAGAAAATTAAATTATCATTTTTTTGATCTTATTTTTTATATATAATGCAATTAATAGTCAATTATAAATGCGATTTAAGCTATAACAAAACAAAACGTTTCTACATCTATCATGAATTGAAAAATACTATTTAGTTGAATATCGCAGTCATACAATATGCGAATTCATAGTCAAAACAAATTATGTACAAAGATAATATATACGAGATCGGAGATATATTCAATGAATTTTCAATTATTAACATATTTCTATTTGTCATTAATATTAAAAAGAAATTAATCATATTTATTAGAAAAACAAATATTATAGTTCTATAAGAAAATATATATTAAAATAAAATCTACCTTTAACAATATATATATATATTTTGATATAATAGAGATAAAATATTGTTGTACACATATTCATATCTATAAAAAACCAAAATATATATATAGCCAATTATGTGTTAACGTAATATATACTTTATTTTCTATATATATATAAATAAATAAATATAACATCATTATTCTTGTCTTAAAAGTTCTTTTATTTTATTTTCATTTTTGTTTTTTTTTTTTTTTTTTGCAGAGAAAACAATTTGTCCAATCCAACATGCTTCCTGTTTACTATACTTATTTATATATATATATATACACGCATTGAATATTGAATACACGTTCATGTTTTGTATCATATAACCATATATATATATATATAGTTATATAAAAACTGCATATATATATATTTTATAGCCTCTAACCTCGCCATAGTGAATTCTATATATATAAAATATATAGTGATATGTGAATGAATGAATGAAGAAGGTACATAAATAAATTAAAAAAAAAAAAAAATATTACATAAAAAAATATGTAAGTATATCTGATGTTTTATATTACATTTCTGAACATATTCGTATATATAAAAAAAAAAAACTATATAATGTAAATAAAAAAAATAAAACGCGTGGTTTCATATATATATAAAATATATGTGCAAAGCATATCTTATTATATAACTCCCTCCGTATATATATTATAAATATATTCATACCATATGCAATTTATTCTTCTTTTTATTCCGCAACTGGCCTTTAGTATATATTATTTATATATAAAGCAACAAACAATATGTGCTTCTCTTATAGTCACACCTACCATTAAGCTACTACTATATATATATATATATATATAAATAAATACATACTACCTGTCTGTTTTATTCATAGAATTTTTTTTTTTTTTATTTTGATTATACACTCTATATATATATATATATATATAAAAATGATATACAAGCGCGTGTATATGGTTTAAAATAATAATAATAATAAAAAAAAACAAAAAAACAACTGCTGTATAATTATTTATTAAATGTGAGATTTATACAAGACCAACCCATTTTTAACATAAATAAAATTTATATATATATATATATATTACGACTACTTACCACATAAAAAGATTATTTATTTTTTTTTGCCAGTGCTGGCATTGGTTTTTTATTTGTATTTTTTTTTTTTTTTTATTTGTTTTTACCATATTGATGATTAATTGAATTATTACGCGGAAATATTATTGCATATATTATTATATATATATAGAGTATATGTCTGTCAAATCTTTATATATTATTATACAATAAGAATTAAAATTTATTTTTTTTTTATACATACTGCAACAATTTTTTGATATTTTTTTATATATTTATATATATATGTAATATGTCTATTTATTTCTGTGGATCAAATCAAAAGAAAAACATTTGTATAATATATATATATATAGATAATATAAAGTTTATTATCTTTAACAAATATCTCTATATATATATATATATATATATACATAAGTTTAAAGTTGTTAGTTTTATTCTTATATATATATATATATTTTCATTCTCATCAAAACAAGTTTATTTGTTACAAATGAAATGTGTATATATAAATATGTATTATTATATCCATGTCTATATTTATATATTATTAATTTTTTTTTTATTATTACATTTGTAAATATGTTTATTTTTTTTTAAATGGATGTATAAATGTCAAAAGAAAATTTGACTGTAAATAATTTTATTGTTTTGTTGGTCATATATATATAGATAAATACATTTTAAATGTGTCTTTTGATGTTTATACGCATTCAGTCAAATTGTATCGCATATATATATGTAAAAAATAATGTTATATTTCGATGATTAAGAAAAAAATTAAAATAAATACTTTTTTGACATTATTTAACATTAATTGAATTTCATAAACAAAAAATAAATGCTTCTCTATAAATGCTTTTTTTTTATATACATATACAATAATAAGTAGAAGTAGAAGTAAAGAGATATTAATTATTTTAATAGTAATATATTAATTTTAATACTAAATATTATTTATATATACACATATTTAAATCATTCGATTAATTAAAAAAGATAATTTATAATAATATAATAATATATATATATATGAAAATTAAAAAAATGTATTTTACTTTATAAAAATATATATAAACATCCGCCCCATGTAGAATTTATTTATTTTTTGGTATTAAAATCAATAAAAAATTAAGGTTCGTCGCTTAAGTCTTTTAAATATATTTTATTTTTTTTTTTTATTATTATTTTTCAACTGCAAAATATGTCTATAATCTATATATGTATTTGTATATTAATGTAATTATTCATAAATGAATGATCATGATTGATTAATTTCTGTATATTATATGTAAAGTATATTCATATAAATATTTAATTATCGCGGCTAGAATATAATATCAATGCAATATACATATTTTACGATACGCGGTATATATTTAAACATGGATATCCTGTAGATAGTAAAACTATTTTTATATATAGAAATCACAACTATGAGAATTTTTTTGCAATAACTGTGCAAAAATATAATAAAAAAATTGTGTGCTGTATTTAAAAATTGAAATGTTGCAGAAATTCTATGTTATGAGAAAAATAATGTGAAATTCGTCTTTATATATATAAAGATAAATTTTTAATATAAATTTAATTTTTCTCATACATTTTGTATAACTATTCAATTTGTATATATGCATTTTAAAAAATATTTATATTAATATATATATATATATATTGCATATTTAGATCAAAAAGATTATATAAAATATATATATAGATATGTATAACGATATATATATATGCTTTAGGATATATTATTTTAATAATATATAAATAATAAATTGATTAATCAAAAACCACAACGTCGACTATATTTAATAATAATAAAAGTCCTAAACAGATAGAGAAATTTATGAATATTATATCTATATATATAAACGATTATATCTATATATGCTATATATTTGAGTAAATTTTAGATTAATTTCATTAACCATGCAAAATATATACCATAAAAATTTCATTAAGATTATAAATTATTATAAAAATTCACATTAATATATATGTATATTTGATGGATTAGATTTTTTTTTTGTGCTTATAAACATAGATATATGAAAAAACTTGATTATGGTTTTTCTATTGGTATTAAATACATGCTCTATTTTTGCTGATCACATTTAAATAATCGGTTTTAGTGTCCAAAAAATAGCATTTTCTTTTGTTGGATTCTTAATTTGTGGCTTATGTATGGTGTCGGTAATTAGCCATATGGGAATAATGATATGGGAATGAATATATATGCTATATAAATTTGCTTGAATTTTCGCCTGGTCTAACTCTCAATACTTCTTACTTACTTCTGCGCGCCTACAACCTACGATTGGTTTTGGCGTCCATTAACAGCCTTCTCCAACCGGACCTATTTACCGCCAACGTCCGCCAGCCGGAAACGCCGAGGGCCCGAAGGTCCACTTCTACTTCGTCTTTCCACCTACCCCGCGGTCTTCCTACACTCCTAGATCCGCCCGGCTTACTGTCCAGCATTTTTGACGGTATACGATCGCCATCCATTCGTACCACATGACCAAACCACCTCAGGCGACCGATCTTAATGAACCGAACGATGTCAGGTTCGGTATATAATTTATATAGCTCGAAATCGAACCGCCTACGCCACCATCCCCTTTCCTTTGTCGGTCCAAAGATGAGGCGTAGTATTTTCTTTTCGAACCCTCCAAGTCGCCGTTCGGTGGCCTGTGTCATGCACCACGTTTCAGAACCGTAGGTCACAATTGGTCGAATCAGTGTTTGATATAGCTTTAGTTTCAATGTTTTACTCAATGTCTTCGAGAAGAACATCTTTCGCAAACCGTAAAAGGCCTTGTTTCCCGAAGCAATCCGGGATTGAACTTCCTCCGCTATATCGTTTTCGCTGTTTATGCTGCTTCCAAGGTAGCTAAACCTGTCCGCCGTTTCAAATTTGTTCTGACCAATTGATACGCTTTGATGTTGTGCCATAAACCTACTGTTCGTTGGTGCGATCATATACTTGGTTTTCTCCTCGTTTACCCTTAATCCCATTTCCGAAGCTTCACGTTCCAACAGTAAGAACGCTTCTTTAACGGCACCCATACTTCTACCCACCACGTCAATGTCATCGGCATAGCCGAGTAATTGAACAGATGACGTAAAAATAGTGCTGCTGGTGTTAATGGTCGTCCTTCTTATACATTTTTCCAATATAACATTGAAAAACAATGTAGCCAAAGGGTCCCCTTGCCGTACTCCGTCAATGGTTTCAAATGCATCCGATTTGATCCCCCTTATTTGTACCTGAGATGTAACTTGCGTCAGTGTTAGTTTCGACATGGCTATCAATTTTTGTGGGAATCCAAATTCCTCCATCGTGCGCCATAATTTTTCCCTAATAACACTATCGTATGCGGCCTTAAAATCAACAAATAGATGGTGTGTTACTACGTTGAACTCCCTACACTTTTCCATTATCTGTCGTATGACGAACAGTTGATCAGTTGTTGAGCGATCATTACGGAATCCACATTGGTATTCACCAATGACTTCCTCCGCATATGGTAATAGGCGCTTATGCAACACATAAGCGAGTACCTTATATGTTGCATTCAGCAAAGATATTCCCCGATAGTTGGAACACTCCATCCTGTCTCCCTTCTTGTGTATTGGCACAATTACAGCAAGCTTCCACTCCTGTGGTATAACCTCATAGTTCCAAACATGCACAATTAGCTCGTGTATACTATTCCACAATACATCCCCTCCACATTTTAAGAGTTCACCAGGTACGCCGTCAGATCCAGCCGCCTTTCCATTCTTGAGCTTCAGAATGGCTTCTCTGGTTTCCTCATATGTTGGTTCCGAAATTAGTGGTTGTGCTGTTTGGTACGGAAGTTCGTTTTCTGCATTTATACCAATTGGGTTGCTTGCTGTAAGTAGATCTTTAAAATACTCCGCCCATCTCGCGATGGCTCTTTCTTCATCCGCCAAAATTTCACCGCTGGTATCCTTACAAAGAAGGGGTTGTTGTATAAATCCGCTAGTTACAGATCTTATTCTCCTGTACAAATTTTTACTGTCATTCATGCTGGACAGCGTGTCTATATCCCGCAAAATATCCTGCTCATGACGCATTTTCTTGTTTCGGAATAATTTGCGTTCAATGGATCTTTTGGTTCTGTAGTCATCCATGGCAGTTCGTGTGGCGCGCTGAAGATATTTTAAACGCGCTTGGTTCTTTTCTTCATGAGCCGTTTTACATGCGTCATCAAACCAACCATTTCTGACCACGCCAGGTTTCAACTTTACCGTCTCCTCTGCCGCCATTTTCATGCAATTACGTAATCGATTCCACATATCATTACACGTGTTTTGCTGTTGATCCACATCTGTTCGAACAATTAACTCCACCAATTTATCTTCGTACTGTTGTTTTACTTGGTCATTTTTGAGATTTTCCAAATTGAATCCTCTCGCAATGACTTTTTGGCGGTTTGCACTAACACGATATCTGAACAAAGCTCTTACGAGATAATGATCAGAATCAATGTTAGGTCCCCTACAGCTCCTTACATCCAGTATGTCGGACGCATGACGACTGTCAATGAGTACGTGGTCTATTTGGTTTGTTGTTTTAGTATCGGGCGAACACCATGTTCCTTTGTGTATGTTCTTATGTGGGAAACGTGTGCTGGCTACTATCATATTGTTTGATATTGTGAAATCGACTAAACGCTCGCCGTTATTATTGCAGTGTGTATGAAGGCTATGTTGACCAATTGCCGGTCGATATACAATTTCCCTACCAACCTGTGCATTAAAATCGCCAAGCACGATTTTAATGTCACGACTAGGAGCTTGATTGTAAATACGGTTGAGCTTTTCGTAAAACATATCCTTCGTGTCTGCATCTTTGTTTTCTGTTGGGGCGTGTACGTTAATAAAGGTTACATTAAAAAATTTTCCCTTTATTCGTAACGTACAAAATTTTTCGTCAATGGGGTTGAAACCAATGACTGATTCTTTCGCTTTACCCATTACAATAAAGCCGGTGCCGAATAACCCTGTTTTATTTCTACCGCTATAGTAGAATTTGTATTCTTTACTGGATAAGATGTTCTTTCCAGGCCACCGTGTTTCCTGGACCGCTGTTATGTCCAGTTTAGCTTTCTTTAAGCAATCAGTCAAAGTTTTTAAACCGCCCGCGCGCAGTATTGTCCTCACGTTCCATGACGCCAGTTTTAAATCATTGTCCTTGTTCCATTGCCTGAGTCGTTGCCGTTTTTCCTGTCCTGTCCGAGGCACTGTTGCTAGTTTCATAATTTGTTGTTTTTACGGTGTCGGTAATTAGCCGTACGACCAACCGCATGGGATTCGCACTTACAATTTTAGCCTGAATGATACGGATTGTATCATTCAGTTACCGTTGGTTACCACGTGGAGGTAAAGTAAGCACTTGATCAGGAACTCAACAGTTGCAACACTGGGTCAGCGACCAGTCAGTGCCTACCCTATTGATCCCAAACCAATCCAAACCAACTCTCAATATCGCAATATTTTCAGTCAGATTTTTAGTATACATGTTGAATTCTACAAAATAAAAAAAAATAGTTCTAATAAAAATTCTATATCTCATCCTTAAAAAACCAATTAAAATTCTAGATCTCATCCTTTTGCATAATATGGAATCCTTTCATTAAAACATGCCCTTGTATGTTAAAATATGAATTTAACATTTGCCTCTGGATTATTCTACCCTTTGTCTGATTAATTGGCGGATCTTAATTAGGAATTTACCTTGACAAGAAATTTATACTATTTCTAACCGCATTTACCATTTGGTATAGCTATAAAATGAATTTGAGTTTTTAATAATATAGTGAAGTTCGTTCCATGTTTGAATAAATCCATAAAATTGCAACTATTATTTTAATGAAATAAATCAATAATAAAAACCATAAAATGAAACGAACAGTGACTCCAGAACACTTTAAAGTAATGCTATATAAATTAATCTCAAATCACATTAAACATTTTAACATAATCCCTATAGTTATCCTTCCGCAATCGCAATTGAACTTTTCATATTATTTAATGTATTATATTTGAATACATAAATATTTAAAATTAAAATTCATATATCATCAATAAACACATAATTGAGAAACAAAAATACACAGATAAAATGAATGTTTTAAAAAACATTTTACTTACTTCTATATATATATATAAAAATTTTAATACAAATATATATATATATAAATAAAAACATAATATATAAATATATATCGGACTACCGATTTTGTTTTACATTAAAAGACTAATCATAAATCTAACGTAATTAGCATTAATATGGAACGAACGCGAACAAACGAGCGAACGCGTAAAATGAAACAGAAACAAAAAAAAAAACACCAAGCAAAAAATAAAATGATAACTTTATTTAACCATCCCGAAAATATTACTTTTTTTTTTTTTTTCTTATTAATATTGTAAATGATGTAGCATTTTTTTCTTTTTCCTTATATATTATTATTTCATATATTCTTTTGCTGGTTTGTGCGGAAAAAACAAACAAAATTTTAACTACAAGTATATACATATATGAGATACGATGAATATATGTTTGTATTTTAAAATATATACAACAATATCTATAATATCAACGTTCATTCGAATCTGCTATATATATATAATAATTTTTTGAAATTGATGATTTATTAAATTACGTTTATCATTATCACGAAGTAATTAATGATTTTATAATTACAATGTTTGTATATTTATATATATATATATTTAAAACTATATTTGTATATATATACAATATTAATAAATTTCATAGAAATAATTTAACTATAAAATATATACACCGTCTGGTTATAATATATACATATACAGAAATATATATATATATATATCAATTTATGTATTATATATAGTTATATAGCTGAGAATAGGTAGGTCTCTATAGAGGTACGTATATAATACGTTTCTAGACACCAAAAACAGATATGATATATTAATATAAGATATTTATAAGATAAAATAATAAGACAGCAACAACGCAGTAACAGCAGCCGACTATATATACAACCTTTTATATATATGAATGAATGAATTTTTAAAAGCGATTTAATAAAAATATTTTTATTTTGGTTTTTATACATATAAGATTCATATATATATAACATTTTTTTTTTTTTTTTTGGTTTAACAAGAGAAAGGCAAAATATATCTGTATATATAATAGATTAATAAAACATTTAATCAAATTAGATATTAAATTAGATAATATACAATTAAATTGTTCAAAACCCATATTTAAAAATAAAAAAAAAAACTCTGTTATTATATATTTATGTATATATATATATATATATATATAGATATAAATAGATGATAAATTTTTATTGTAATAATAACATACATGAATATATTCTATATAGAAATTTACCACCACTTAAATGCACCTGCAGGAATTTTATGTTCATCATAGCATTCTCTTTACTCTAAACTTCTTATAATTCTGTTGTTTTAAAACAGCGAATGCATATATATAATATTTAACTTATTCATTTATATATATATATATACAAAACTTTATTCAATATATATGTATATATATATTTAAGCATATGCATTTCTATATAGAAAAAAAAAAATAATGTCAAATGATCCTCTCGGTGAGATCATATATATATACATATATATATGGATGAATATGCTGTATATATATAGTTGTTATTTCATATTTTATTTTATATACAATATAATAAACACGGGAGTCTTTTATCCGTGTTGTATTTGCGTATATATATATACATTTAAAAAAATAAAAGCATATATATAATATATATATATATGGATGATGTATAAGCAGTTTAGTTTTGATGTAGATTATACATGTAAATCGACTGATCGTTTGAACGCTTGAGCGCCTCATAATAATTTCATATAATTTTTTTTTCTTTATACATATTTTTTTTTATACTTTATTTTTTCCCTTTTTCTTTTATACATTTTACTCTTCATCGAACTTATTTTTCCAATTATACCATTGCATACACAGTATATATAGGGTTGACATTTATATGTGGATATAGAAAAATGAATGAAAAATCGATATAAATATATATCACGTCTATATATACACAGACAGACGTGAATAAGTGAGATTTATGACTAAAATAAATAGCTTTTTTAAATCAAATACTATATATAATAAAAAAATGTATATTTAAAAAATTAACAATAAAATATTATATGTAAATATATCGCGTATACATTTATTTTTGTTAGACCCTGCGTTTGTTTAAAAATATCTTATATATTATATATAGATGCACATTTTACTTGACAGAAATATCAGTTTACATATAAACACGTTGTTTTTTTTTTTATATTATATTTATTTGCGAAGTGCAAAATATTAAAGCATTAAACAAAAAAATTTCTTAAGTTGTGAATGTATATATTTACAAAAAAAAAAAAATATGAATAAAAAAATCTTATGAATATATATATAAGCAAAAAGCAGGTATATAAAAAAGCGAGAATATATATATATATATATATATATATATATATATACATATATATACATGCTTCAATAAAGGTGTTAAATGTTGTCGTATAAAAAAAAAAACAAAAAATTTAATTATACACAAACACATTACATATTTATATGAAACAAAAAAAAAAAAAAATTTACCAAAATATTTCCTTTTCATTTTTCTGTATTTTATAGTTTTTATTATTATAAAATTTTTGCACTGAATATTGACCATTTTTTTTTTTAACCATTTTTGTATGTTTTGAATGTCATAAAACAAAACTCGTACTAAATATATACATATACATTAACAGAGATAATAAAATTATAAAATAAAAAAACACACACTGCAAATATGAATATTTTGTTAACAACAACCCGAAAACAAATAATAATAAAACAAAAACAAAAAAAAACCCATCACTTTTTATTTATATATTCTCGTATTATATATATATATGTATTCAGTTCAGATTGAGATCGAGCGGATGTGCATTCAGGAATAATTCATTCGATTTTAAAAGGATCTATATATATATATATATGTATAAAACATTTTTTTTTTTTAATTTCACACTTCTTATATATTATATATATATATTGTTATGATGAAAATCTGCGTGAAAATCAAGTTAATATGTCATTTTCATACGTACAATAAGTATATAAATAAATATATATTGGATTTGATATATATGGGGTCGTCAGTATAATGATATATTATATATATTTATTTTAGTTTATTGTGTTGACAGATTTTTTATTTTATAAAATATATTCAGAGCACGCAATATAACAGAGTAATAAAAGAATCTATTAACAAATAAAATAAGAACAAATAAATAAGAAAATTTGTATTTAATTTTTTTTTTATTATAACTATATACAATTAATTATGGCGCTAAAAAAAAAACCTAATGCTAAGAATACAAAAATATTAATTTAAAATGATTTAATAATTTTCCCGCGTATGAATAATCAATATTTGAAAATTGTCAATCAATTCTAGAACATATAGGTATATAAATAAGAATTGTTAAGGATTGTGGTGGTTGCTGTTTAAAATTTCTTTTATTTTCATATATAGTCAATTTCGATACAGTTAAAATATGCCAACCTAAAATCTTGTTTAAATCTGATATGTGCGGACAAATACGATAAAGATTTGACGAAAACATATATGAAAATAAAACTAAAAATAATATACATTTTCGATTAGCAAAATCAACCTCTCCAGAAATTTTTATTCTTTTATGATGAAAAAAAAAACTATATGAAAACTTTTACTTAGAGCACCTCAAAATGATCACTTTCAGATCGATCAGATCAGATTGACTCAATTGAATCCATTGAATTGATGGATGTTATTTATTTAATCGCAGTATGAAAATATATTTTGACACCAAATCGCATTCAAATGGTTTTTTACGCAGATGTCTTTTTTTTTCTTTTAATCACTCACTCACATAAATACAAAAAGGTGATGGCTTTTCAAATATAGGTACATTTATAGAAATATAGAAAATCATAGATTTCTATAGAAAATCATACAAATTTCTTTACACAAATTATAGAATCCAATGATAAAAAAGGGTATAACCTAAAAAATAAATTTACATTATTTTTTCAAGATTTTCCGGAAAAACAACTTATGGAATGCAAAAAAAAACCAAACAAATGAATATATAAATAGAAAAAATATATGAAAATGTTTTCATTTAATAAAATAATAAATAAAATAAAATTGTATACGCATAGCAGCGCGATTATAAAACACCAAACTGACCAAACCCATATATATATAAATATTTTATAAATATTATAATATCTCTTATATAGATATATAGATATGATGTGAATATCTATATATACATAAATATATAATATAGATAAATATTCGCAATAAAGAACTATAAATATAAAATAAATAAATATAAAATGCACTGATATATTTTTATGATATGATTTATTTTCCAATAAGATAGGTTAATCAATTAAAGATAAGTTATAGATCTGCCCCCCAAGAGACCAGAAGGTGCATAACTTATATCTTTCGTATATGCTATATATTTATATTTATATATAGTATATAGTTTTATAATGTCATTTTAACGATATGCACTCAAAAACATAAGCATTGCAAATATATATACTGCATATATATATATATATATATAGTAAATCTAAATAAAACTGTCAATAAAGAAATTTATTGTCGCAAATACAAGTTAATAAAATTCAATATGATGTGAAAAATTGAGTCAATAAATATGTACATTAAATCAAGATTTTTCACGTGTATATAAAATTGTATATTATTCGTTCGCGGTTTTATATATATCGTACATGTAAACAATAAATACTGTATATATAAATATTTTATACAGATGATATTATATTTATAAGAAAAGAAGTGTATAAATATTTTAATATTTATTATGTTTATGAATATAAATTTTATGTGTATATATATAGCTGTTGTTTTTTTTTTTATTTGTTGTAATTGGTTATATCGCTTATGTTAATATTTATTATTATAAAGAAGTTTAATACTAAAATACACAGTCAATGTTTATATATAAATATAGAATATATATATATATCTTCTATTATTGAAGAATATATATAAGCAAGCAATATGTGATTATATAAAATATTTTTTAGATAACATATAAAATTTTAAATATATACGCATATAGAAAATATATAATCTCCTTATTCTGTCTTTTGAAAATATAGACAAATTTTTCTTCTATACTACTCTCTATTATACAAAACATAAATAGAAATTATATTTTGATAAAACTGTTTTTGTTATTATCTTAAAAAAAAAAATTTTTAAATATTACAAAATAAATCCAATTTATTCTATATATCATCAAAAAAAAAAAAAATAAAAAATAAAAAACAAAACGATATTTAAAATATATATTACATAGACAGCAGAAATTTACAAAAGGTAACAAAACAAATGCATATATAAATATAATAATAATAATAATATAACCTTTGGAAGCTATAAATATTTCAATTTATATATAAAGAAAAATCTGTGGGACATCCGTGTCGAGCACAAACATTTTGGTTTTTATTTTGTTACTTTTGTTTGCGTTCTTTAAATATTTATTCGCACCATGTGGTTAAATAGTTTTGCATTTTGCCTCATCATAGAATATATAAATATACGCACATATATTCACCATATATATATATATATAAATAAAAAATATATAAATGGTATGGTTATTATTATTTATATATATATATTTTTTTTTGTATTTATAAATATTCTAGTCTAACGACGATATCAATTTACTTGAAATTAATTTATTGAAACTATATACTATATATCTATATACAGATATACCTACATCTCTCTAATAAACAAATCTATATTTATATATATATATATATATATATATAAATATATCGTTAATAAGCAATATAATCAATGTTTTGATATTACTTTAATAAATTTTATATTTATTTATAGTTTTTACATATACGGAAAAAATCGTATATATTTTCTAAAACTTGATTGTGTAATATCTACAAAAAAAAGTACATAAAAATTATATATAAATTAAAGAAAACTTATATACCATATATATAGTTGTATAATAAAAATTTTATATAGCTTTTAAAATATGTAGTTTTGCATCATTTTAATTTTATCTTATATACACAATCTCTCTATATATATATATATATATAAATATTGGTTTGTGATAATTATCTGTGCGAGTGTGCATATAAAAAAAAAATTGTATTTGCGATATCCAATAATAAATATTATAATAATCTTTCTTTCTATATTATATAGATCTATAAAACACATTTCCAATAAAGTTTAAATGAAATTACTTTTTAAATCTTAATAGGATAAATCGTTAGAGTTTGATCGAGAGTTATTGGGGTTGCGGTTAAATCTATCCATCTCGCTGTATTATCCAAATATCTTTTCCACAAACAAAAACGAACTAAGAAATGTTTTCTAGTGGCTCTGGAATGTGTGGAACAGCGAGAAAGTTCTGAAATACGATCACATAGAAAAATAATTTTCGCCAAACGTACGTTACAGCTATCACCAATAAGTTTTAATGTAAACGTTCATATATATATATAGAATTTATTTGGATTAAATCGAAAATATATAATTGTATAAAATGGTAATTATTATTATATATTGATAGATACAACAACAGTCATAAAACATTTCGATATTACAAAATCTCAGAATATTAAAACGTATATTCAAACTCTTCTATATTCTTCAAATGCCTCACCATAAACAGAATTTTTATCATATATATAAGAATTGTGAAAACATCTTTATATAAATATGAGAATATTTTTAAATTATTCTTGATTAATATATATAAAAAAAAAAAATTGTTTAAAACAATTACAAAACGATTTATAATCTTATACGCGATATGATACGTTTATTAAAAGTGTTTAATTTAATTACTAGTATTTATACAATTATATATATACGTGTAACAAAAATGAAAAATTTATAAAATAAATACGTGTGAACATTTCTATCATAAAACTTCAACATCAATTTAAATGTCATTTAACAAATATAAAATAAAAAACAAAACTAACGTTTTTCCTTAATGAAATTTTTTCTATATATATACAGTGATGTTCGGTAAAATAGGTGTAAAGCAATTTTAATGTATTTTGATTAATTTCAAATACCAATATCTATTTGTGAATCATGCCATCCATACGACAATTTAGTACTTTGTTTACCTTTATTTATCACATGAAAAGAAAGAGATAAAAAATGTTGTCCTTCGTATTTCTGGGAAATTAGCTAGGAATATGCTGTTCGGTAAAATAGGTGCGGACTATGTTAATTGTGGTTTATTTAGTTTTTGCGAATAAATTACATTTATTGGTGGTGAGTTTGTGAATTTTTAAATAAATTTTAGGTAAAGTAGTGATTTAAATTTAATTTTTGAAACATTCCGGATTAAATAAATACATATTTCTAAGTCACAATGGGTAGAAGTACACATTGTACGGTATTTGAATGGCAACGTATAAAGGATCTAAGAGCATCCGGGCTAACATATAAAAATATTTCTGAAATTATGAAATGCTCCCAAAATATAATTACCAACGCATTAAAATTCAAATATACCACAGAAAGAAGGGGTAACAAACGTAAAACTAAAAGCAATGACGATCGTAGAGTGGTTGTTGCCACAAAAAAGAGCCCTTTTTATCATCCAGGGAACTTGTAAGAGAGCTTGATCTAAGCATTTCATCAAGCACGGTATGAAAAAGGTTAATAGCATCAAATTTATAGGGGCGGATAGCTAGACAAGCTCCAATGCATACAGCGAAACACATTAAACACCGTTTAAAATTCGCACATGTACATCGTGATTGGTCAGGTGATAATGATATTAAAAAGTGACGACATATTCTTTATTCTGATGAAACCAATATAAATTTGCATGGATCAGATGGCAAATTACATGTTAGACGAAGACCAAATTCAGAATTTTTACCGCAAAACACAAAAAAAACCATTAAGCATGGAGGTGGTAGTTTAATGATATGTTTTGGTATCATTATGGTATGGAGTTGGTCCTATATATTTAGGTCAAAAATATCCAATGGATGAACAGGAATATATAAGGATACTTTCAATCGAAATGTTGCCATACGCAAAAGAAAACATGCCTATTATATGGTCATATCAGCAAGATAACGACCCAAAACATACGGCTAACAAAGCATCGGTTTGGTTTCCACAAAATAATGTGAACAAAATAGAATGGCCAACACAATCACCCGACTTGAATCCGATTAAAAACTTGTGGAAGCACGTATAAACAATCAGTTGCAACAAAACGGCTCAAAAAACAAAGTAGAACGGGGGAAAGAAATTGTAAAAGTTTGGAAGCGATTTCTATAGAAAGGTGCCAAAAATTGGTGCAGTTCATGCTAAATCGATGTGAGGCAGTAATTTAAAATAAGGGACATGCGACAAAATATTAAATCATAAATGGTATGTACGCGAAATACTTAGATTTTATTTAATATTGTGGACATTAATACTTTTTCTTGTGTTTTTGGTAGAACAAAATACATCGCACCTATTTTACCGAACAGCATATTCCTAGCTAATTTCCCAGAAATACGAAGGACAACATTTTTTATCTCTTTCTTTTCATGTGATAAATAAAGGTAAACAAAGTACTAAATTGTCGTATGGATGGCATGATTCACAAATAGATATTGGTATTTGAAATTAATCAAAATACATTAAAATTGCTTTACACCTATTTTACCGAACATCACTGTATATACATCATACAGATTTTTATATATTCAATTTGTATAAATTCTTTTAATTATATATTCAGAGAGATCTAAAAAAGAAAAAAAAAAAGGTATTTATATAATAACATGTTTGATATAATATATTAATACAAAAAAAAATAAAAATATAATATAATGAATGATATTTGCATATATATATATTTAAGAAAAATTAATATTTATATACAAACAACATACATATAGAGACACGTATTTATATATTCGTGTGAAAGGATATATATATATAGATTTAGTTATAATAGATTTATAACAATTTTACTGCAATAATATCCCGCTGTGTATTCACGAGGACGCGTTCTTATATATATATTGCTATATATAAGTTTCGACGTTATACGATCAGCGATACTGTCCTAAATATAAAAAAATTGAAATAAAAATAAAAATAAAAACAAAAAACACAGTGGAAAAAAAATTAAGAAATTTAAATAAAAAAATAAATAAAACATATCATATATTATAAATAATTTTTGCTTAGGTGTGGTTTATTCATATAAATATATATATTTATATAGCACTTAACATGATTTATTATATATATTCATAGAGTTAACTTATTAGTTTAGTTTTTAGATTTTTTTAAAATCCTTTTTCTCGGTCATTTTATTATTTTTCTCCCATACTTCATGAGTTTAATAGCAGCTATGTAAAAATGTAAAAAATAGTTTTCGCAATATCTCGTTCTGTACATTTGTTATTTTACAAATTAAATTGGAATAGAAATCCATTGAGTTTATTTGAAATCAAATTAAAGATCTTTGTATCTCCGAAATGGTTTGCCATTCTATGTTTTGACCTAGCAGAATTTTTTTTTTTTTATGAATAAAACAAACTATTTACAGGATGATTTATCCTTTCAAGTATAATTCTTATTTTATATGATCTGATTAATTTGGTTCAAACTTTTTATATGGTTGAATAAAGTTGTATGGTGTATGGTTGAATAAAGGACAATAAAAACACTTTTTTTTAAGAATAGTCATTACCCTGCGCTAAGTAAAAGGGATAATAAATCATATTAATTAATTAAAAAAAATCGGTATTACATAATCATTATATATAGTTTTATAAGACATGTGTAACGTATTTTAAATCTTTTTTACTTCCCAGTACTAACCCCGCTTGAACCCTTTTTAAGTTTGACTCACCTTGTTATATATTTTATATATAGAAAAATCCATCCGTTTATGATTTTATGTGATATGAAAAAGATTGCGGTGTATATAATAAAAATAAATACATTAGGATGCCAAAATATTTGGTTAATAACTACAAAAAAAAAAAAAGAAAAAAGATTCCATCATATAATTTATTGATTTTATTTTTTTAACATTTTGTAAATTATAAAATATAATTGAAGCTTAAATTGTGTAATCCTCTTATATACATATATATATTTAAATGATATGAATAATATTTTCGTAACAAAATTTCATTTAAAATAATCGCATATTAAATATATACCTACTATACAATTTATCTATATATTTTTGATTTCAATTTATGTTAATATAACTTATAACTAAATCGATAAAGTTGTAATATATTCATATATGGGATAATCAAAGTGTTTTATTGTGTTTTTATCGTTTGGCAAACCGCAATTTTCTCTACCTAAACCTAAACCCATCATAATATATCTTTGGTCAAGTTTTTTTGGTATTCTCTATCTATAAGCACTGATTAAATACACATTACTTTCTGCATAAACATTATATATATTAAGCATGTCAAAGGAAAACAAAAAATTTACCAACAAATTTGCTAAAAATTGGACAACACCAGCAAAAAAAAAAAATTATAATATTTATATACATTATTATTATATTGTGATGTGTGTGCGATATATATTTTTTATTTTATTTTTTGTTATATACCTATATACTCTATTTGTTTTGGAAAATTCATTTGCGGTTCTTTTTTTCGAAGATGATTATTCTTTTTTTGTTTTTTTTTTGATCATCGTCAAATGAAACAGAAACCTCGCTATCTTCTTAACAAATATATATATTCATGTGTTGTAAAAAAAAAAAAAAAAGAAAAAAAAAATTGAACATAATATTCCAGACACCTTTTTGTTTTTTTTTTTTTAAATTGTTTAAGGAATATTTTTTTTGTAGTATCTGCAAAATACCTCATCATATTATTATAATAAAAAAAAAAATATGGATGATAAATAATAAAATTCTTATTTAGTTTAAAAAAAAAATTATATATTTTTTTATTTATTTCATAGCTTATATATTTATTTTTTTGATATAATATTCATGCTGATTTATTTATCTTTTGCGATTTTATATAATTTATTTGTATATCTGTACATATATAATAATAATATATTTTAATATATTGATAAAATTCTACATATCGATATCTTAACAAATAAACAAACAAACACACATCATAATATACATATACAAATATGCAGGAAAAAAGAAAGAAAAGTCATAAATCATTTCATTGATGGATTTTACACGAAATGGAATGCATTATATATATATATATATATAAATGTTGTTTTCAAAATATGTTATATTCGTGTTTTATTTATTCCCCAGAAGGGTTTTCTTATTTTCATATTTTGTAAGTGTTACGGGAATATATTTTATTGAATTTTACCTTATATATATATTATACGATACGGTGTGAAAGTTCATAGGTATTTTAATTTTTTTATTATGTACTTATATAGACATTTTATTATCATATTTATTTATTTTATCTATGTATAATATAAGAAAATTTTGTTGCATATGTTGTCATTACCCAATTATATACAGATATATATATATATATGTATAGTAATAAAAAAAAGACATGCAATTCATTTTATTCAACCAGAAATACAACCTTGATTTTTTTATATGTACATATACATTTTCAAAACAATTCAATTATAAAGATTTTATAAGAAATTAGAAATTTTCACAATCCATTTATCATCCATGTTAATTCTTTACTCAATTATTGCCTTTAACAATTATTCGTTATGGCTGATGCGATTCATTCTATAAAAACATTCAATACATTGATTTTTTTAAAAGTTTCGATATTAAATATTTCGTATATGACAAAATGAAGCGACGCATAATAATTGACATGTATTATTTCAGTTTCTGTTACAGCTTTTGTGAGAAAATGCGTTGTAGAATTTCGATAGGAAAATATATTCTGGTTTAAACAACAAACTATATCATAAATATATTTTTAATAATATTAACTGCGGTAAATGTTTCAAAATATACATCAGGAATTCATTCTTAATTAACTGAAATTCTTGTATAACATTAATTCAATTTTAAAACAAATCCTAAAATGCATATATCAAGTTAGAAATATCAAGCGGACTATTTAAGATGACCTCTATATATATATATTTTTTTTTTTTTAACGATGGAGGGTAAATCTTGCATAGACACGTCCGAAGACGCGTGTCAGATTCTTACTGACTAAAAACCCTCCTCCGGCTGCGGTATATTCGAATCAGACCATTCTTTGGCCCCTTTTCGTACCTCCGATTGACACCTACTCAATTTGCCACTCAGGTCTCCCCGATTGCTCATCGAATACAGTTTCCCTCATCGTTATCTCAAGCATCTCCTTGAAGGGTATCCTTCCCAGCTCGCTCTCTGCGATGAACCGGTACCTCTATATATATAGTATATAGTTAAATCTGATTTCTGTTGAATTTATGACATGTCTCCACACTTTGAACCGTTTCTGTGTATACAAAAAAAACAAAAAAAATATAAATCTTTATGAAGAACCATAAAATATGTTTATGTTAAATGATAATTATATATATTTATTTCAATTTATTTGTTTAGTTTAGAGATGACTGCGAAACAATTCGTTGTTATATTATAAAATAATATAAATAAAAAATACATATGTTTATTTTGCAGGTACATATATTTTTTTATGAATATATAAGAATAATATAAATAATATTATTTTATTTTTTTTTTTTTTAAATATACACAATTAGTATTAAGACTTATTATTGCGCGTTCATGAATTTATATATCCATCCATCCATCCATATATATATATATATTATTGATTATTTATATATACCATACATATAATATTTATTTATGTTTTTTTTTATCCATATATATGAATATGAATAATGAAAAAAAAAAAAAAAATGAACACATTTTATATATATTTATGTGTGTAATATTATATGCATAATTATTATTGTGTTGCTGTATATACAAAGCGTGGGATAAAACATATTTTATTTTAATATTATTATTATTATGATTATTATTATTATTATTATTTTTTATGATTAAAGTCAACATTATGAAAATATATATGTATAACGTTTTGTTCGATGGTATGTATATTATAACTTTGGTATATTTTTTTTAAACATTACACAGAGATTGCATTGTTATATATATATATATATATAAATAATTTTAATCGCTTTCATGGGTACATCTTTCATGATTTTATTTATACACTTATTTATTTATTATTTTATATTCAAGTTTAAAAATATATATATATATATATATGATATATAGAGTAGTTTTATAACACTGAACACACAAAAAAAAGAAAAAAAAAGTCATATATAAATATAAACTAAAGAAATTTACATGGAATAGACAACATAAATAAATTAAAATATACCTACCTACCATCATTTTATACATTATATATGAATGATAATTTATATATAAAAAAAAAATTAAAATAAATAAATATATGTATCCAGACCACTTTAAGTACCCACTATTTCAAATAAAATAAAAATGAAGAGATTTAAATCATATATATATAAAATTCTTATATAGACTATAATTAAATCAACACACTTATTATATATATATATAATATAGCTTGAATTGAATTTTATATAAAAAGAAGTTTTGTATTTATTTTATTTAACAAAACTTATATGAATTACAAAAAAAAAATATATTATAATAAGTACTTACACAATTACTAATTTTTATTTTTTATCTAAACTATATATAATATACATCATAATAAATATTAATTTTATTTGTATTCTAAAATAAATAAAATATATAAAAATTAACAAATCATGCAAAGTTGATCACTTGATATTCAACATATTCAATCAAAAATTAAATTAAAAACTTCGCTTTATAATGAATAATGAATAAGAAATAAAATTAATAAAATAAAATAAAATTTAAGAGTATTTATTTTATAAATTAAAAAAAATATTTCTATTTCAGAATTTATATAAAACTTTAAATTAATTTTAAAGAAATAAATAAATAAATATTATACTATAATATATATATTGAAAAATCTTTAAAACATCCTTTAAACGATTTATACGACGATGACAATTAAGTATTTTATGTATACTTTTTATTTCAATATCATCATTCAATCAAACAAAATATGTAGGAGATGATCCTATATACATCTCCATAAGATTTATTGTTTTTTTTATTTTTAATATTACAATTTATTTTTATAAAAAAAAACAGAATATTTTCTTTTAAATATATATCATATTTATATATATATATTGGTATTATACGATGACGATGATATTTACAAATAATTATAAATTCTTCTTGAGATATATAAGTTAAAAATGAAATTCATCAAATTAAAGGACAGAATGTGTTTTTATATAGATTTAAATAAAAACGAAACGAAATGGTATTTAATGTGTTAATGAAAATTGATTCATTGATCAAATTTTATTTCAAATACAATAAATTTTCCTATGAAATTCGAAATGAAAATCCTTTCAATTCAAATTCTAAATAACTTTCCATCATTAAGTTTGAAATCATCGATTCAATGCGTCATAATTACCATAGTTCGTTACGCTATACTGTTAATTTCAATCTTTTATACCCTTAATTTCCGGTCCAGAAATTACTTGCCGACCTATACCGCCACCTTTATACACTTCATTTTGCCCACACAAGTCGATTGATCCTTATATTCTTACGACATATATTATACAATGAATGTATATATATATATATATATATAGTGTAAATGTGTTAAATCTCAGATATCTAATAATAAATCAGAATTTAAGTAGCAGGCAGTCGTACACAATAAAAAATGATATCAATATTGAAACATACATATGGTCAATTTCTAAATCAATACTTTTAGGTTTTATTTTCTATAATAATATATATACAATATATATCTTAACTGGCTGTCATCTATTTATTAAAGCATATATAGCCAATGTATAAATAAAAGCATATAAGTTAAAAGTACAATAATATATAAATGACTTTATAAAATTTCAACATAACTAAAGGATGAATCATAAAATATATATCATACATCCTATATAACAGCAAATCTTTTGTATTTTTTTAAAAGAAATTAATTGTTGTGAGAATATTTTACAAAACATTCAGATATATAAATAAATAAATCCAATCCAATCCATTATATAAACAATTTTTCCGAAATCTTATCTCTTATTTTTCTTCTTTTTTCCTATATATATATATATATATAAATTGATTTCGATTTATTATACAACTATATATACGATTTTCTAAAAAAAAAAAAATATAAAATTACCCAAATATAAACCATAAATATATGGATCATATAATATATATAAAACTTATATAGAGAAACCCAATATTTGGTTTGGTTAACATACTACAATACGAAGAAAGTACGCAACTCCGCGACTACCAAATATATATTTATCAATGACTTATTATATTATATAAAGTTATTCTCTAACTTTAAAATATATATATATATATGTATTTTAAAAGTGAGATAATTAAATTCCGGTTACAAATAATATATATATCTAAAAAAAACTATTTCAAATTCAGGTAAAATTTAATTTTTTATACAAAAATGTCTTCTTTTTTTTTAACAAACATTAACACAGTTTTCTTCTTTTGTATATTCAAACACACAAACACACATTGAGATATTTATGCAGAATATATATTTGACAAAATTATATGATAATATAAATGCTAGATGGTAAATGACAATCAATATATCGCCTATGGATGCCTACACAAATCACTAAAAATACAAAAAATATTAATGATATTTTTTTTATATGAAAGGTTTTTACCGGTCATTCATAAAGTAGTATATCTATTAGAATGAATATATATATGTATATAGAATGCTGAAATGATGATTGTATATATTTGGATCGATGTGTTTAAAAATAACTAAATTCAATAAGTTTAAATAAATAAATATTATCATATTATGTATTAGTATAAATATCTGGTTAAAAAAAATAATAAATACGATATACATATATTTAGATATGTGTGTATATATATATATACCATAATATATACACAACAATATAAATGATTATCTTCTTCATGTGAGGCAAAGAATGTTTTTTTCTTATACTTCATATATATATATATATATGTATATGGAATAAACGGGTATTCTTTCGTAAGCATTTTTTCACTCACAAACATTTTTTTGTTTTCTGTATATAAGTGGACGAATATTTAGATAAAAAAAAAAAAAAAATTACAAATCTTTTATTTATTGATTTATGTTCCTATTTTTTTATTTTTTTATTTTTTTGTATATTCTTCTTTTAATATTATTATATATGTTTGTGAGCACATATATTTTATAATCTTTAGGTTAAACATTACATGCTTAAGCATGTTTGTATTATAAATGTATGTATATGCAGTAGTTTAGTAACCAAAAAAAAAAAAAAAATAAGAAAAATTAAACCAATTCATTTTTTTTTTATTATTCTTTTAGGCATTATAAATAATTATTCACATTTATAACACTAAATAAATATATATACTTATATAGGATTATCATCAATATATATATATATATAAAACTTTGATGATACTATGCATGCATGCATATATATATATATATATATATAGCAATTGTTATATTATTTGTCAAGTGGACTTCTATATATATATAAAGCATATATAATCTTTTAAATTTTGAGCTACCAGTAAAAGGTAAAGAAAAAAAAAAAGAAAAGAAATGAATGATATTTGTATATTTAAAATATTTTATTTAAATGCACTCACTACTGCGCGTATATATATAACTAAATGTTTGATTATAACAATAATGTATAATTCTTTATAAATACATTTTTTTATTAATGTATACACACATAAAAGAAAATTGAATGTTCCATATTTCTTTTAATCTGATATATTTTTCATTTTTAATATTTTGATTCTTTATATTATATATACAATATATATTATTAACCTTTTTTTAAAAAAAAAAATTTAATATTTCATAAAATAATCATTATTTTGGTTCACAACAAATATTTCTATGTATATAGAAAATGAAATTTGTCAAACGGATGCTGTTTTGAAAACGTTTACAAATTAGAATTAGAATAAAAGAAGAATTTTATACTTAGCAGAAGGGTTAAATTTAAATCCGCTATTTTTACTTTTGCAAATCAATAGAAAAAAAAACTGGGGTGGCATTATGGGAGTCGATACCATCGTCTATCGCCTATCGTCTAAAATTACGATAATCAATTATTTCAATTATTTTGATATTATAGTAGTCGATTTTGTGGGTATCGATATTATTTGTATATCGTCTCCGTGGATATTGTTGTGGCAAATGATTTTCATATAGAAAAACAAAAAGTTTATTATTTCTATGAGAATGAGATTGAAAGTATTATTTTTATGAGAATTGCTTTTGTACTTTTTATGAATATTAAAATTGAATAAATGAACAAAAACAATAGAAAGCAATACAAACGACAATCGTAACGATAGCTACTACCCTATCGTCAAAAATTATCGTCTTAAACCGACGATATCGTCTGCCATAATTGCAAAAATGAAAAAATCGTATGTTTGACGACAATCGTCTATCGTAATCGAATGCGATAATTCCACCTCTGATTACAAAAAGGTTTTTTTTACTTCATTCAATCACAAATTGATTAAATTTTCACTAATGGAACTTGTAAGAAAATAACTATATAGAATTTACAGGTATTTAATTTAACAAAATATAACATTTAGAAATGTTGATTTGCCGCACGCACTATGAAATCACGGTATCAAGGAAAGTTACAGAACATTCGTCTATAATCTAATCTAATAAATTTCATTTCATTTATTACAGAATTTTCACTGTATATATATAAATACAAGTAATAACTTAAAATTTTATCTATTTTTATATATACGCATAAGATTTTCCATCTATCTTTCATGTAATTTTTGTAATTAAATCTATATATAATATATGTAGGTCAAACTAAAATCACATTCTACTATATCCATATATTATATATTTCCTTATACCAATTTCTAATCGTTTTTCTCGCTAAACATCATAATTAATTTATAGAAAAAATATATGATATATATTATATACAGGATATTCTAAAACGTACGTACATTTCTTCTTTATTTAGAAAATTGTTAACCGATTGAATACCGAATACCGAAACCGAATAGTTGTAACTGTATTTAGAAAATAAATGATTAAAATCAAAGGTTTGCAGAAGATAAATTTCTTTGGCATTTAAATTTGGAAATAAAAAAAAACGTAATATACCAATTTTGGCGATCGTAATGGTATATCGTCAGAAATGCTGGATTGCATATGAACCATGGGCGGATCAATGAATTTTGGACGAAGGTAGGTGAAAATAAAAATTGGTGCTATTGGAGTTTAAGACTGGCGGGCGCTATTGGTAAATAGATCCGACTGGAGAAGGCCGTCGTGTTGTGTGTCAAAAACAATTGTAGGTCACAGGTGCACCGTAAAAGTAAGTAAAATAAAGTA
The DNA here is from genome assembly GCA_958336335.1 of Dilophus febrilis. Classification (NCBI taxonomy): domain Eukaryota; kingdom Metazoa; phylum Arthropoda; class Insecta; order Diptera; family Bibionidae; genus Dilophus; species Dilophus febrilis. Next base: position 3,687,815 of record OY284469.1, on the reverse strand, counting down.
AGGAAAGATACCAATTTCAACTTATCCATCAAATAAAATTACCACAAACTTTATGGCTGCCTTCTTTTACCCTATGTACACCATTTTTGAATACCATACCAATTTTATCCATAAAATTACTTGTAACAGAAAGTTATTTAATGTACACCTCTATATAAATATTTATATAGTTGACTTGGTGAGTGTTATATATGTTTTACTTTATAATTTATAATCTTTTACAAACTGCATATTATATATAATTTGTTAAAAAAAAAAAATTATATTATTTTTAAATAAAAACATGCATATAATAATTTGATTTTATTATTTTCTAAATATATATATATAATACAATTCATCATAACTTTTCCTAAGAAGAAATATATATATATTATTTGTTTAAAATTATTAATAAATTGTGCGACACTATTTGTTCGCTATATATATCCCATATTTCAAATGCTAATTTATTATGTATTTCTAAAAATGTATATGTAGTCCATATAATGATATTATTATATTTTTACATTTGAAGTACACCATAAAAAATAAAAATGTTTATATACTGCGACGACACTTATTAACAATGTGTTCTTGTGTGACTCAATTTATTTATTGAAAAAGATTTTCATTTTAAGTTAAATTAAAAATTTAGTATATTTAATCATTTAGAATGTATTATCTTTAATGGAATGTTAAGATAACTCTTTTGTAAACTATTTTTGAATTTGATTAAAAGTGACAAATTCAATATAATATTATTTATATATAGATTAAAACAATGTAATTATTGTTTAAAATAATGTGCAAAAATGTTTTGGTATTGTTACGACAGAAATTATTTATTTGTTTTAAGACCTAAACTAAATGATAGAGTTTCTTGGGAACCAAAACATCCAGTCAGTATAATGTAAAAAAAAAAAATATATAATTTTATAGAAATTATACGAATGCCAGAAGAATAGAAACACTAAAATAAATGCATTTTAAATAACATGATTATTGTATAGCTATTACTTCTTATATACAATTATACATATCTATGACTATATTTTTATATATTGCATATATTATTATTATTTCATACCTATGGAATTTTCTATTATTACAATAGCACACCAAATGAAATTTATATTTACGCGTATACTAAATAAATTTTAAAATTTTTATAAAATTAAAACCTACACACACAATAAACATATATATAGCTATCACACAACAATGCGTCATAAACTTGCATATATATATAAATATCTATATATAAAGTCCCTAAAGTTTTTGTTTGTTTCTCTTTATATACAGAATATAAATACTTGTAAAAAATTTACATTATTTATACATTTAAAACAGAAAAAAAAAACAACAACAAACAATTCTCTAGAAAAATGTTACACCAAAAGTTATATTACAATATATATGTTCTTATAAATATTAATTGCATACAAAATATGGACTATATATTTTTTTTTTGCTATTATGTATATATATCTATATATAAATAAATAAAATATATCCATACATAAATTTATGTGCATGCAAAATACAATATTGTAATAAATATAATAATAAAAAACAAATTTTTTATTTGATAATAATATGTACTCACTCACGTCTATATATAATATATATATATATGGTATATCTATTTAATATTGCTAATAATATACAATTATCCATTTGAATAAATGCATCTATATACACTCGTATATATATATATATATATTATATATATATATATATTGTAAAATAAACAAACAACTAATAAAATCTATAAATATTCAAATGGGTGAATTTAATTTTGTTTTATTATTATTTTAAATCTATATATAAACAATTTCACGAATCATAAATATATATTCACAAAAAAGAAATGTATATCTATATATTTCTATAAATATATATGCATTTGCAAAATGTTGTATTTATTTTATTATATTAGTTTGTGTTGACAATTATTTAATGTTATATTAATACTTAAATATATATATATATATAGCATAAATTTATATTTTTGTATAGAAGACAAAAAAAAAGAAAAACACAATAAATAAGTGTTTTGTAAAGAATAAAATAATAATAAAGAAATATAATAGAGATTTATGTTATGTTATATAGTTTATAGACATTATAATATATTAGTTAAAAAATATATACAGTAAATTATATAGTCGCAGTCTAAACTCATTGTCAGTCCATGGTCGCAATGTTATATATATGTATATAGAAATTATATATCAATTTAATATATATGTATATTGCGAAATGCTTTTTTTTTTTTTTTTTTTGTTACCTTTCTTTTCTACCCAAACTTTAAATTAAACAAAACCTAAATAAATAAGTTATTTATATAAATTATTAATATTTATTTTTATTTACTTTATTATGTATTGTAAATGTTATGTTATGATAATATAAAATCCTACAATGAATTGATTATTTATAAGGATAAAAATAATCCTAAAAAAAAAATGAATTATTTATAAGGCGACCTTATATATTTATTTATAAGATCCGCAATAATTTATAGATTTTCATTTAATTTTCAATATACCTATTTTCATATATGATGTGTTAAAATCAAGACGATGAATATATTAATTTTTTTTTTTTATTAAATTATATCTATTCTATTTTGGGTCAATTCATCCCCACGATTTTTTTTTATGAAACAGTGACAAAAAACTGATATTTATTACATCGTATAATTTTGTATCGTTTAAATTTTTCAAAAAGAATTTTTAAGAAATCGTTATCATATAGATATTGATGTTGGTATATAAATTTCTTTATTCTAAACACGTGGTAAAGCATTCGAAACCTATATATATTCATTAACAGATACATTGATTTGGTACCATTTTTGATACAAAAGATATACGCTTTAATTGGGTCATGAAAGAATGAAAAAAAAATCATTATCAGACATTGCGTTTTGATATATAAATTATTAAATAAAATTATAATAGAAATCTTGAAAATTTTTCAATTCTATGTATTCTGAATCATCACATCGACACATTGAAAATCACATCTGAATCATCACATTGAATAATTTATTTAAAGATAATTCATATAGTATAAAGACCTTTTAAATTCTTTTAAAACATTTGTGTGTTGAATAAAGGATAAATTATTATATTAGACATTGATTTGGTATAATTTTTAATATAAATTATAGATAATTTAAAAAAATCACAATTCTATATCAATACATTCCAGCATTCCAAGAAACTTCGATCTAAAATGTTATATAGAGGCCATTTGCATTGCATTATATAATGAACAACTATAATGTGTAAGGAATTTTTTGGAATAATCGCAGTAAAGGGGTTTTTGATTTAATTATATTTATTTAAAAGTACTATATTAAAAATTCATTAAATCCGTGAAAATCTTGGAAAATTCTCATTTTTGAATACATTTACCAATCAGTATTAAGTGTTATGTATAACAAAGATGCTTTTGGATTAATAATTCTTATACATTAAAAAAAATAGTTTAATGGAATCGGATCTGATTTACAGAAATGCTATTAGACTGATCTTGTCTCACTTCCTTCACTCGACACTGTCGTGATTTTTCCCGGATTCTTTCATTTCATAACTCAAAAAATCTAAAAAAAAAAAAAAAAAACAATAAAAGTCACGATTATATATATATAGTTACTATTACACGGGATCCAAATTATATTTATTATATATTATTAAATTAACACAGAGTCATATAAAATTAAAAGCCAAACTCTATAATTTTTATATAAAGTATATCTATATATATATATATATATATGAATGTAAATTGATGAGTATATTATAAAATTCTACATATTTTAAAGTTATATTCGTTTCGTTTAACTTAAATGAGTCAAATCATAAAATTGTTTTATAAATATATAATTTATTACATTCAATTAAATCATATATATTCTGTATAAAACACAAATATATAACGTAAAAATGTTACATTCATTTATATATTTATTTATATATGATTCATTAATACCAAATTATAAAATAATCAAAACAACAACAAAACAAAATAAAAATATCAAACATATTATTTCAAATTGATACTCGTATAAAATAATATCAAAATAGATATATATATATATATATATTAATATATATTCATACAATAAATATATAAATGATGTATAGTTCATGAAAAAAATATTTTTCTTCCACATTGTTTCTACAATATAATATCAAAATAATTTAACGAATGAATTATGAAGTCTTACAACTAATGCATATATAAAATCATATACATATATTATACACAAAAAACACCATCGCTCTTTATAGTTTTATTTATATACAGAGAAGATTATTTATAAAGTCCAATATGGTTGACTATATATATTAAATGGAAACAAAATATTAATATAAAAAAAAAATGTGATACAAAATTATAAAAAACAAAAGGATCAACCAAATTTATCATATATAAGATTAATAAAACAAAAAAAAAATTTTTATATATTTTTGACATATCACATTTCTATGATTAAAATGATGCTCTCCTGTGGTGTTAATCTTATATACATACTATATATTCGGGTTGGTCAATTCAATATATATATATATATATATATACACTTATAAATAACTATGGAATTATAGTTATATATATATATATATATAATTAATTTTTTTTTTATTATTACATATACGTATTTAAACAAAAAAAAAAATTTGTTTTTTTTTTGTAAATAAAAAATGTATATGTATCTTTCTTTGTATTTTATATTGCCTCGCGGTAAATATTAAGTTTTTCATCTTTCCCATGATTTAACCGCTTATTATGTTTATTTGATCATTTATTTTTGTTTAAATAATATTTCCACCTTTGTTTTTTTCCTTTCTTTCTTTCTGTTCAGTAACTATATATAGATAGGATATATCTTAATTATTTTATGTCATCTATTATATATTTATAAATTGAATTAAGTTTGCAATATATTATGTTATTTCTAGTGAAAATTCAAATGGTATTGTTTATAAATAATAGATAGAAATTTGTTATTATATATAATTTTAGATTTTCTTAAATAAATTGTATCACAAGGTGTTTTAAAGAAAACCCCACAATTATCAAAAAATAAACTTTTAGAATAAAAGTATTAGAATCAGAATAAAAATATAAGAACGCACGCACGCATTAATAACCAAACCAATTTAATACAAATAATATTTGATGTATGCGTATAATAATATTTATACAATTATATTATTTTTAATATTTTTACATATACATTTCTTTTTAAAACACAAATTTTGTTTGAATTTCACAATTAATATTTAATTTCAATATTTTGTGTATATATACAACACAAAAATTATATGCATATATACATCTAAAATTGACCGTGTGTCTTGTCAAACAAACAAATATACTAATATACCTTATTTATTTTTCAATTTTTTTTTTTCATAATTTTACATATAAGCTTTTAATAGTTAAAACGTCGTTTGAACGCGCAACATAATAATAAAATATCCATTCAGAAAATTTCTATATACACGCTTCATAATAATAAATAAAGTAATTTTCTGAGTGGATATATGACTATATCTATTCTCTAAATATATAGATATATGTATTTAATATGTAATATTTATATATATACATAAATTGATTTACACTAATTGTAAGATTTTATTTTTTCATATATGTTTATACTAAACGAATCAGGTCCGGTTCTAAAACAATAATTCTGTTGGATTCGTCGTTAAGTTTTAAATGATTATCTATATCAATCCGCTAAGGCCTATATATTGTGCAATCAAAAAAAATACACACAAAATCATTCTTTAATATAATCTATTGAAATTGTTTTGTATTATTTTCTAAAGGAAATTCTGCAACAGATTTCTAAAAAAAAGAAAAATCTCTATCATTTCTAAACATGTAATTCTTCATAACTTTCTATATTAATTCTTGGTAATTTATTTCTAAGCCTCAACAGTTGTTTATTCAACAACCAAAATATAAATTAAAAAAAAAAAATCCTCAAATCTAGGAGTTCGGTTCGGCCAATTTTTGAACATATAACAATTGCGTACCTCAACAACCTTCATTCATTCCGTCCGTCATTGCATCTAATATATATATACATGTTAATAAAGTCAATTTTCTTTCTTTATTTTTTTTTTCTATTTGTATATTTACCGCTTAAATGTTATAATATAATAAACATACATACTAAATAATAATAATAATATACCTTAATATGAATTTTATTTCTACGAGTATATATAATATAATATTTATTTATTTTTTTTTATATATATATATGTATATACAATAAAAGTGTTTTACTATAAGTTATATACATATATTTAAAGGTTCATTTATTTAAATTATTTATTATGTAATTTACACCTTGTACATATATTCATAATTTAAAAAAAATAAACATATAAATATATATACAAGAAAGATGTTTTAATATATGATTGGAAAAGTATATATACATATAATATATATATATATATAAATAAATGATGAAGATGTTAAATAAAATTGTGGTTAAACGAGAAATTAATAACAAATTATAATATATATATATATATATTGAATACACGCTCTAGATATATATAAAACATTTACTATTCTGCTCTATTATATATGAATTATATATACATTATTATGTGTATTTAATGTTTATTAAATTATTAATAATATACAAATCGGTTCGGTTTATCAAAAACCAATATTTCTATATATATATATATATATATATATGCTCAATATATATTTATGAAATTACTTTTAGTTGATCATAAATAAATTATATATAGGTATACAAACAATACACACACACTATATATAGTTATCTCGTATATCTTTTATATTGCGGTTCATCGTTATACGTGCAACTAATTAAAATTATAAATTGAAATGTATAATATATAGTATATATAAAATGGCATTTATTGAAACCGAGTGTTCTGTTTTTGTATTTTAAATAAACAAAGAAAAACAATTTACAATATACAATTGTAAAAACGCAAAAATTCTTTGACAATATAATTAACAGAATTGCCATTGTTATTTCTACAGATTTTCCATTGAACAATACCCCATTTGGAGTTTAACTTTTCGTCGACTCTGCCCTCAAACGTTTTGGTAATTAACACAATGTGATGCAAATAAATTTAAGATTTTCTATATCATGTATATCAACATTTAACTAATGGATTTTTGATTTTAGATTCGTCTTTTATTTATTTATATATATATAGTTAAAATGTGGCAACACCCGGTAGATTATATATAGGAATATATAATTTTATGATATCTATTCATCACGCACATATATTAAATATATATTACGTTATAAATAATATATTGAATAATATAATAGTAATTATTATAAAATATTATTTTAATTTAATTATAAATGTTAAAAAAAAAAATAAAATAAAATCTTTCTTCATTGATAATATACATTCTCTTTCATATGACAAATAAGCAGATTATATATAAATTCTCAATTTATAAATTTTCGAGTTTCCCAACAAAAAGATTTTGTAACGGTTTTTTGTATATAGAAATTTCTTTTGTGTGGGGGGGTAAATTAACAAAGAAAATCTATCGTCATCCTATTGATACTCGAATATTGCATTGCATTTATTTGTATTTGTATGAATTATTTCATCTTCTGAAATTGTCATAAATTAAATAATTTATTGATTATTTATATATAGCTAAATACTATATATACTTATAATATATTTTTTATTCTTCAATGATTGTATAAATTTTACGCTTTTAAGATTAAACAATTTTTTATATTTTATTATTAAAAAATTTACCTATTATTTCATTTTATTTTTGGTCATATTATAATCAAAATATCTAACTGTCAATATATACTATATGAACGAATATATGCATAAATAAATATCCAAATTGATGTATATGTATATATAAAATGTTAAACAAGAAGCAAATAAAGATTATTTATATATATATATATATATATAATTCCAATGGGAAAAATGAATTTATGAAAATATAAACATATAAATATATATGATATACGTATGTATATAAAGAATTTTATGTTTTTTATATTTATAAAATTTTCATAAATTCATTTATAAAGATTATAAAATTTATTTATTTATTTTTTTTTATATATATTCATACACCTTTTAACAGCAATATAATAATAATAATAATTTTCTCTATATCAATATATATAATTATATGCATAAAAAAGTGTTTTTTTTTTCTTCGCGTTTTAAAAAATACAGATGCTATAAATTATATATAAACATCATAGATTGGTTATACGCAATCATATACCTTTTAGAATGTTTATATATAAATTTATATTTGCTATATAAAACAATTTGCAGACTTTGGAATTTCATATAGAGGAAATTATAGAAAATTATGTGTGTGTGTGTGTGTGTGTGTGTGTGTGTTAAGTGTTATGATGGTTTTAATCCATTTATTATATTATATAAATAATTCCGTTGAAAAAAGGGAATTTCCATTAATATATATTAATTTATTAACTATATTTTGATTATTTTCTATGTTACCGCATTTAAGAAAAATACAATTACATATAGAGTTTTATTTTGTTATATAGAAAACTAATTTGCAAAATATTTATTATAGTTAATTTTTCCATTTTACGCGCACAATAAATAGAAAATCAAAGGACATCTGGGAAAAAAAGCGACGAACCTAAAATTTTCATATATAAAAAAACAAAAAAAAATTGTCACAAAAAAAAAAAACATGTAAATATATCAATTTAGATATTCATATCGAATTCATTCATTTATCATACATAAAATTTACATAAATGGAATGTATATAGTTTCTATACATATATAAATGGCATCTTGTAAATTTATATCAATTTATACTTCCACCATTTTACTAACAAATTATTTGATTAAATAAAATTAATCCTAATAAATATTATGTATAAAAATCGAATATATAAATCGAAATCGAAAAAATTAAAAACGCGGATATGCGAAAAACACGATTTCTGGATATGTGATTTGAAAAAATAAAATAAAACCACTTATTATATATATATATATATATATAAATAAACATTAATATATAAATGATAAATATATATGTATAAATATAATAATAAATGCTTAAGCACATATAATATAAGTAAATTTTAAATATATCAAAATTAAAATAGTTAATTTTTTATGGTTATAAAATAAAAAAAAAATATTTAAGAAAAATTAAATAAATAATAAATAAAATAAAAGAAACAAGTTTTAACTCGACATCTCATCTTTTTATTTATACTTATTTTATTTTTTTTTTGTGCAAATATTTATTATTAAAATCGTTTGCTGTTTTTTTTTCTTATTTTTCATTTTGAAATATTCTTTTTATTTATATCAAAAAAAATTTGTTCGCATTTGCCACCTCACCTCTATATAAATTTTATATAAATTATATTTTATATATATATATATATATATATATACTTGCGGCGCGGTTAATAATATTTATGTATCTATAATAAAAATCGTTTCAAAAACCCAAACTGCAATATTTCAAAAAATATAAATATTTTTTAATTTTTTTCTTTTTTTTTTGTGTGTGTGGCCGCACAATATATTTATATTTATTATTATTTGCTTTTTTCTATAATATATAGATTTTTCATTTTAATAAAATTAACCAAAAAAAAAATGAACAAAACAAAACAAAATACCGCACATATATTATTAATATAATATACAACAAACAAATTTATGATAATATATATCTCTATATATATATATATGGTAAATATAAATAAATAATATATTGTGTGTTGGAAATAGAGCCATCGTAAATAACGCACACACATGGTATATATTGTTTACCGCATATAATATTACCGCATTACCATATCATATATATATATATAAGAAAATGTCTGTATTGAAAAAGAATAAAAAAAAAAATATTAATATATAAAATAAGAAATAATAATAATAATAAAGAATTTAGACGAAAAAAATTTATAAAATAATTTTTGTTAATATATTACACACGCTGAAATTTCTGAAATTTGTTGTTGTTGTTGTTGGTGGATTTAGTTGTTATTATTATTATTAATATTATATTATTTAATTTGAATTAACTATAACAAAAATATAAATAACAAATATAAATAGATTTATATATATATAATTTTAAACAGAGATAAATGTTGATGTATGTTATTGATTATATTTTGGTTATATCGTTTATATTTATATATGATGCATATATATAAATAAATAGGTTATATGAGTTTTATATACAATAAAAAAACAAAATTATTAAACATTCAAAAATTAATAATATACACAGATATATATAGATATATGATTTTGTATTTAATTGTATAGATTTTTCTCATCTTGATTATATATATATAATAAAAAATCTATTTTCATCTGGAAACCCATACAAATACTCTCCACTTGATACAAATATTTTTATTTATTTTTTTTTTTTTTGTATAGATAGACTCGGAATATATATGTTTTTAAAAATATATAAAATCTATTTATCTTATTCAAAAAAAAAAAAAAAAATATTAATTTGTTCTTTATTATATTTTTAATTTCTTATATATAGACGTGAAAAATTTAATACATATATATCAATAAAAGGAATAATAACATTTTTTTCTTTTATATATGAATCAAAAAGGGGATAAATTTTTCTGATAAAAAATAAAACCATTAATATTTTTATTATCATTAAATCTAATCTATATATAAACTTTTAAAAAAAATAAAAAAGGATTCTTTTCCATAGATCATATATATGTATATACAAAATTTATTAAACATATATATTAAACATTTATATGTAATAACAAATGCGCACCCTGTTTTTTAGTAAAGCACTCACATCCCATTACACTATCCACTAACTATATAAAATATTTAATCTATATATAGCTATATATTATTTTTATATATATATGTACAACATTCATCATATATAAATTTATATGTGGTATTATTATTATTTATTAGATATATGTATGTGACTTTGCGTATATATATGACTTTAAAAATTGTCTTTTATATAATATTCAAAAAAATAATCCAATCATTTATAATAATAATAAAAAAACATACAAATATGTACTTTAACAATTTTAAATGGAAAAACAAATGATCATTGGTTTTTTTAAAATTTTTTTTTTTTTATTCAACTCATTTTGGTCAAATTTTATTTATATATAATGTAATGTATTTGTGATGATGAACTTATTCTTCATCCATTCAAATTCTTTAAATTGTTTTAAAGGTATTTTATAAATACTTACATTTATATATATATATATAATAGTATATATATGCTCGCGGTTAATGGTTATTTATATATATATATATATATATCAAAATAACAACCGAATAAACATAAGAAAAAAAAAAAATAAATTACTAATTATACATAATAATTTTTGTGTATATATCTACATTTATATTGAAATAATATATATAAAATTGTGTGTTCTGCGGGTATAATTAATAAAGTTAAGTATATAAAATGTATATGTATGTTTGGTATATATAAAATGACGATTCATTTAAATTCTTTATATTCTTTTGATATGGTTTTAACATTTTTTTTTAATTTATAATCGTGTATGGATGGATGGATTGATATATTTGTATTTTTGAAATATTATAAGTACTTACATATATATTCAGTATATATATAATTTAAATGTTATTGAAGATCTTTTTTTTTTTTTTCAACCATTTCACCGATATTTTATTGCATACATACACAAATCCTTGAATTTATCCTAGTAGTTTTTTTTATTGTTTAATTATTTTACAAATACATTTTGTTGCAAAATCAAATAAATGCAATAAAAATAAAGGCAGGTTTTGTAAAATTAAGGAAATTTTTTAAGTTCTTAAGAAATTGTGGCTAAAATTAAGGAATTAAAATCATTTTTTAATTAATAACCATGCGTAAACTGACGTTAACTTAACGGCGTTAATAGTCTTCCAGCATTCATGATTCAAAATCCTATATGCAATGGAAAGCATTTGGATCATTTTTAACTCATAAACTGTATATAATTCCTAATTTAAAATATTGATATAAAAAATAAGAGATTGCGGACATCAAATAAAATATATACAACCAACAATTGGTTTTAGCGTCCGACAATATCCTTTTGTTGTTAGTTTCAAAAACATCCATCTGTTGTTGTATGCGACAGTCGAATTGTAAGTAGTCAAATATAGATAACTTGAAAAAATTTATTAAAAAAAGAAAACTCCAGCATTTTCGAATGAAAAAAATTTTAAGTTATATATGAAACTTTCATATAAGAAAGTTCACAAAACTTCCATGGCTCTTCGCATTTTTACAGTATAGATTTTATAAGTATATATAATTTTGTAACAAAGTGCAGTATATATAAAACAAAAATTTTTTCATTTAGCGCACAAATAAACATATATATATATACCATTTTTTTTTTATTATTACATTACATTTTATTCAACTTACTTTTATTTCACATATAGTCATTTTAATTGATTTGATATGTATGTGATGAGAATATTATTTGATATATATATAAATATATAGTATATTATAAAATATGCATGAATATATGTTTTGCATATTGATTTATGATAAATATAAATATTTGTGCTTAAAGTATATAATTATAATTAAAAAAAATATATATTTTATTTTTTCAATTGTTTTTGAGAAGCCGACAGGAAATAAAAGTATAATTTAGAATGTATTATAAATATTCTTTTATTTTGTTAAATGTTAAAAACCATACAACGAATTGTTCTTTTTTTTTTGGTATTTGTATATATAAGATATTTGTATAAAAAATTTTATATTAAGTTATTTCATATATCTATAATATAGAGGACAAAAATTCAATGTTAATAATATACCTTTGCATAAATATATATATGCATATAGTGAAAATTTTAATATATATATATATATATATACGCATAACAATTTCTTATATACATATATATATATATATATATATATATAAAATGTTTAACGTATCGATCAAAATGTTAAAAAAATATTATGTTATCTATTTCATCTATATATACTTTATAAAAAAATAAAATTTATGAACATGGCATTCCCGTCAGGGTATTTTCAATTTTATATATATACTATAAGGTATAATAATAATATTATTTGTTGTTGGTACATTTATAAATATTCATCGCATCAAATGTATATTATTATAACAACATACTGTTCATATATATTTTATTATTTTACGTTACATACACGTGAATATTCATAAAATAATAATAATAATATTAATAATAATAATAATAATAATAATGCTGAATTTATATATACATAGATATAGAAAAAGAATTCATCATCAATTTTCACTTAAAGGCATATTATTTTATTTTATTTTTTTTTTATTTTATATATATGCACATAAAAACACACTTACACGACAATATAACAATAACAAAAACAACGTAGCACAACGAGAATTACAAAAAATAAAAAATAAAAGAATAAGTTGTTAAATATTTCCATCAATTATAGTCTTTAAAATATGTATGTATACTCGTACATGTATATTCTTATAGTTAACAAAATGAGACGAACAATATTTATTTATATATATATATATATATATGAATTTATAATAATAATAATAATTTAATAATAATAAAAAAAAACTACAATAAATAAATAAATAAATAAAATTAACAAAAAATAAAGAATTAATAAAAAAGATATAAAAATTCAAAATAATCAGAGAGAATAATAAAAAAAAAATTCGTATAAATACATCAGAAAATTTGCAAACGAAGTGCAGTGTACTTTATTATAGATTATCTATACAAAATCAGTGCATCGCATCATATATTTATAAATATTTTTATTTTTATTGTTTTTGCTCTGCACATGTATAATATACTTATTTGACTGCTAGCTGTAAATATTATATTCGCTTCATATTTTTTTTTTTAATCGTAGTTTATATATACAACATATTTTATATATATGAATTTTTATATATGAAAAAGAATATATATAAATATAATATATTTTACATATCAAACTATAATCAACCATAGTACATATAAATATATATATATATACAATAAATACATCAACCTGTGATACCAATAACTAACTATATATAATATAATATAAAATATGTTTAATAAATATTTTGCCCTGTTCGTCAACTTCTGCAATAATTTTTCCATGTTTTTTTTTATTATATATATATATATATATAAAATATTAATAATAATAATAATAATAATAATATAAAATAAAACAAAAACATTTTTATATATTTCAAAGATATCGTTCAACATATACGAGTAAATATAAAGATAATAATATGTTTTGTATATTATATGTTCCATCCATATACACACATGTATATGTATATATTTAATATAAATTAAAAAAAATAAAATATATTTATATATTATAATTTTTATATATAAATTTAATAATAATAATAAAAAATATTATGCAAAAATATATATATATATTTTAATCGATAACAAAACGGTCGTTTGTCGTTATATTATTATACCTTTCTATATATTTAAAAAATAAAATATTATTTATATATAAAATATGCGTAAATATATTTATTTTCTTTTTAATGTAATTATACTCTGAAAGATGAACATCATTAAATTGTAAATTCTAAATTCATTCTTTATAGGGGTTTTTTTTTTTAAATGCAAAAATCACCATAAATGGAATTTCGATACAATATGAAAAATGATGCGATATATTTATAGAGGAGGAATTTGCATTAAATAATGCTTTCATTTATTACTTCTTATAATTATATCGAATGTAAAATAACACTTTAATTCTTTAATAAAATAACACTTTAAAAAATAAAGATTTCAGTTAAATAAAAATCAATTATCACAATCAATCTTATATTTAATAAAAGTATTGAAATTATGATTAAAATTCAAATACACACAAGGCGTATACAATGCTCAATTTACTAATTCAAGTATAAACCCACCTTAGTTTTCAATTTTTCATCAACACCGGATGATAATCAATCCATTAATTTACAGCCCCAACTCCATCTCACCCGACCCCCTTCTAAAATCGTAAGAAAATTGCAATTGACATCAGCGCGATTGCTATAGATACAATCACGTATATTTTTTTGTCTTAAAAATATACACATATATCTTATAATAACACAAAAGATATAAGCGACGAACCTAAAATTTTCATACAAAAATTATTAATGATTTTTTTAAAAATTTTATTTATTAAATATATTTTTAAATTAAAAAAAACTATTTAAACAACAAAAATGATGGATAACATTTATAATAATTAATTAAAAGTTTCTAATTCATAATTTTCAATCTGTAACAACTACTTCCTATAATTATTCGTAATATTTGTAATAGATAATAGATAAAAAAAACTAAATTACTAGATAAAAATTTATCTCAATTATAATTAAAATTTCTGAATAAATACAAATAAATATATTCAATATATAGATAACATACCAAAGATATAATGAGATTTGAGGCGACAAACCTAACATATTTATAAAAAAAAATCATTCTTTAATCATTTTCTCATAATATACAAATCAAAAAAAAAATTTTTTTTTTTTTATATAATTTAAAAAACCAATAATTTAAAAAACTTTAAAGTAAAATTTGTCATTTGCCAATAATACATTAATAGTAATAGTTTTTTTTTTTGGGTATCGTCATTAAATTGACATTAAAATAAAACAATAAAATTAATTATTTCTATTAAAAAAATTTAATAATATTATTTTTGAAACATCATTTTTATTGTCAACATAATAAATAATAATATGTGAATTTACAATATATAGCTAATGTGTATTATAGTTAAAACTATTTATATATATGTATATATATATATATATATTTATTTATATTGACATTTATTTTTAAAGATATTTTTTTAGTCATATATTATTATACATATGTGAAAGAATAATAAAAAAAAATTTATTTAATATTCTTCTCTGTATTTAATTTTTTTCTCTATCTATATATAAATAAAAATATTTAACATTAATCAAATTCGAATTATATTGATTTAATAAATTTATATTGATTATATCAAATGCAAAAATTTATAAAAAAAAAAAAAAAAATATAAT
This sequence comes from Dilophus febrilis, assembly GCA_958336335.1. Lineage (NCBI taxonomy): Eukaryota > Metazoa > Arthropoda > Insecta > Diptera > Bibionidae > Dilophus > Dilophus febrilis. Next base: position 3,671,659 of record OY284469.1, on the reverse strand, counting down.
AGAAAATAAATATGAATAAAAAATTAATTTTTTTTTTTTTAAATACCTTCTTATAAAATGTGTTTGAATATTAAACGTATAAATGGTAAATTTACATAACTATATATATATAAATTATATTTTCGTTATTTTCAATTTAGGAAGATAAAAAAAAACATATACACACGTAATATACTATATGTGGTATACACAACAGAAGATGTATTAAAATAATATTTATTATAAATTACTAAGTTATTTGACAACATTTGTAGAAATAATAAATAATGAATCGAGAACATAAATCATTGGGAAATATATATATATATGTATAAATATAAATACTTATATATATAAGTACAGGAAAAATATACACAAATGGTAAAATGAAGAGTAATATAACGATTCATGAAAAAGAATTATATCTATCCAAATATATATGAAATACACATATGTATATAGTACATGCATAGTTTAAATATATTTATATACTCTATCTGCGTATATGTACATTATGTCTATATGGTGGCATTATAAAATCGATATACATTATTATATGTATATATATATAGAAGAAACATTTATATATAGACAAGAATAAAACAACATATTTTTGTAGAAAATAGTATCAAATATCATATTAAATTGTTAATGGATTGAATGAATATATAAATAAGTATATATAAGATATTTTTTTCTCAGTTGATTTGAGAAATTAATTTTAATATTTTGTTTCAATTTATAAATTGTTTATAAATATATATATTTATACCTATACGAGGTTCAACGAACGAGTTTATAATATCATCTCGCTTGTATAAATATATATTAGGTTGTCGAAAAAGTATTGATAATTTTATAAATAGATATCATTATAATTGAATATTTCAAGTAGTACTAATCTGATCAGGTAACACTAACATATGTTCGAAAGATGACATTTCATAGATAAAAAAAAAAAAATTAAATTTGTTTAGTCATTTAAAAGTTGTAGTGCATTAAAGATGAGCGAAATTAGTGAAAAAATTCGATACATTTTACAATTTTATTATGAAAACGGTGAAAATGGAACGCAGGCACATGAACAAATTTGTGCAGTTTACGGTGAAGGAACTTTATCAAAATTAACAGCCTATGCTAGATGGTTTGCTCGATTTCGTTCCGGTAATTTTGATGTCAAAGATGCACCTCGTTCTGGTCGACCAATCACTGAAAAAGTCGATGAAATCATATCAAAAATTGAAGAAAATCGACACGTAAGCAGTCGGGATATCGCTAAAGAACTAAACATCCATTACCAAACAGTTTTAAACATATTTAGCATATTTGATAAAAGCTGGATACAAGAAAAAGCTCGATGTTTGGGTACCACATGAATTAACACAAAACAATTTAATGAACCGAATTTCCATTTGCGAAACGCTGTTTAAAAGGAACGAAATCGAGTCATTTTTAAAGCGAATGATTACAGGTGATGAAAAATGGATCACATACGATAATAATGTACGAAAAAGATCGTGGTCCAAGAAGGGTGAAGCTCCTAGAAAAAACAGTAGCAAAACCTGGATTAACACCAAGAAAGGTAATGTTGTCTGTTTGGTGGGATTGGAAAGGAATCGTTCATTATGAATTACTAGCACCCGGTCATTGAACCATTGATTCCGATCTCTATTGTCAACAATTAACAAGATTGAAGCACGAGATTAAAAAAAAAAACGTCCAGAATTAATCAATCGAAAGGGTGTTGTGTTCCATCATGACAACGCCAAACCACACACATCTTTGATGACTCGGCAGAAACTGAGAGAGTTTGGCTGGGAAGTTTTAATGCATCCACCATATAGCCCGGACCTTGCACCTTCAGATTATCATTTGTTCCGGTCTCTGCAGAACTACCTTAATGGATTAAAATTAAATTCCGCAGAAGAGGACTGCAAAATGCACTTGGATCAGTTTTTTGCCCAGAAAACACAGAAGTTCTACATCAGTGATGGGATAATGTCTTTACCAGAAAAATGGCAAAGGGTCATCGATCAAAACGGCGCATATTTGGTTTAATAAAGTTCATTTGAAATATATAAAAAAATCGTTTGAATTTTGTAAAAGAAATTATCAATACTTTTTAGACAACCTAATATATAAATAGATATATTGAAGAAACATTTAAAAAACATTATTTTATTTATTTATTTATTCATCTTTTTTTTTTTTCATATATAATACATATATAATTTATTGATTTTTGGTTTATGAATTTATCATTTAACTCTAACATAGGTATATATATATATAGTAAATTCCATATAATAACCATTTACGATATACGTAATTTTTAATCGATTTACTATGATTTGTTTTTTGTTTTTTTTTTTTTTTGGTTTTGCCTAAGAGCTGCTGTTATATTTTATTTGTATGATGTATATATATATATATTGCGTACATATGTATATTAATAGATGAGATTATATATTTTCCCAATATTTTACTAAAAAAAAAAAAAAAAAATTAATAAATAGACTATATAAAATATATATACGAATAAAGATTAGCCAATCTATATACTTGCGGCATTTTAAAATTTACATAATTTGTTTTTTTTTGTTCTTCAATATTATATATATATATAGTTTGTTACATATATTATACTTTTTGTTTTGTATGTAAAATTTTTGTTTTTTTTTTCTCATTGTTTATATTTACCTTATTTTTCATTTTTTTTTCTTCTGCTTTATTTCACTGTTGTCTTGTTTTTCGTCTTTTATATATTTTATATTGTTAGTGTTGTTGTTGTTGTTTTGTCATGTTTTTTTTTTTTTTTTTTATAAATCAATGTTGTGTACTGTATCTACTATATATAATTATTATAAAAAGACACAGTATTGTGTTGTGCTGTTTGTAAAGTGTAGGTATATGTAAATTCTTATATATATACTGATCTATAATATCAAAAGGCAGCAATCACTCTTATATCGCGCGCTGTGGTTCAAAAATAAATTGTTGTATTACATGGACATGAACATATATTATACATATATAGATACAGATAGATATATATATATGTAAAAGGTGCCACCACTTCAATAAGCGAGTTTATAAATATATTCAGATTTTCTAAATACCTGCTGGTTAAGTACTTTACTTGTAACTTGTAATAATAATATACAATACACACATATTTATATATATTATTATGCATCTATATATACACAATAAAATATATGAAAAAAGACTATATCAGATTTAAATCCTCTTCTTCCAGTATTATTATTATTATTATTATATAGGTATATTTTTGTATATGATTATTAATATATTAAGATATGACTTTAAAAAAAATGTATTATATATATACATAGAATTTCTGTATAGAAGTAAAAGAAGATGCATATATGTATAATCAAAGAACTATAATATTTAAATTATTCATTATATTGTATTATATAAATTGTAGTATAGAGAGTTGCTTTTTAAAAACAAATAAAACACATCTTTGATATTGAGACAAAATGATGTTTATATACTTTTTAAGATAGTGATCGCACACAGACACTGTATATTTTATAGTTACACAATAAATATATATATATATATATATACAATTCAGTCTTTATTATATGATTATATATATATATAAATATATTTATCTGTATATATATCTATTTAAATAAATTATTTTATTTAATATACATCGCATTTATATATTAGTAAAAAAAAAAACAAAATCCATCCATATATATATATATAAAGTTTTATTGGCAAAACCATATTATACTGACATAATATTTTGTTTGTGCATGAATATTACAAGATATATTACATTATTATTATTCTTTTTTTTATTTTACCATTTTTCCTCACCATATATACCAACCATATATACAATTATTCATTTATTATTTGTGATATCAATATACGCGAATATATACAATATATACAAATACATAATAAAGGTGTTACTTTTATTGATGTGTCTTTTTATTATGTGTTCAATTTAATATTATGTGACTTAATATATACGCGATATCTCTATATATATTACAATTGTGGTAAAGAATAATATTGTGTACTGTACATTTAATCAATGAATTCATTTATTGAGGTTACTGATACAGATATATATATATATATATATATATTATAGTGCACGATTCATCATCACTTAAATGTATTATATTTATAGTAGCGATGGGAAATATAAAAAAAAAAAAAGATTTTCATTGATAAAAATATATTCGATATATAGTCATTTTTATATATATTATATATCATGTCGTATTTGTGTATGTGATTCAATATATTTGAAATGTGATATATAAATGAATGAAATTTAATTGTTCGATTATAATATATTTATCAATTGTATATAATCAATTAAATTGAAAAATGTAGTTGGTAGATGTAGTTGATAGATTCAAAATGTGGGGCAAAATGCAGAACTGGACAAAATCTATTCTTTTCTGCCCTTACCTACTCCTGGCAATCGAACGTAACTATTGAAAATCCGTTAAGAAACCCTATTGAATAATTTTTCTTTAGTAGATATTTTCTGTTTTTGGAAAATCTTTCAAAAATCGTGATCTTCGTAACCTTTTTATTTTTCTATAAACATCTTTCTGATTATAAAAAATCCTTCAAAATCTACCCGGAACAATTATATTTTAATTAAAAACTTTAATTTGAAAAAAAACGGTTTTAAACAATAAGAAAAAAACCCTTTAAAATTCGTGATTAAAATGAAAAAAATCGCTGCTTATCTAATCAAAATTGTCTTAAAATGATTGCGGAAATGATTTTGTATATATAATAATAACTTTCTCATATAAATAATTTATTATTTTTATACGTATATGATTAGAAATTCCTTACTATATTCGCAAATATAGCAAATATGTGATATTTGAAAATTTATTTACTTTCATATATAACAAAAATAACATACATATACAAAAAAAAATAAAAATAAGGTCAACAATATATAATATGCAATTTATTATGTTTTCTTCTGATTCAGAAAATAAATGTATATTTTATATACCACCACAATAAATCAGTACTGACTGAATATAATCATACGTAAATACAGTACAGGAGAATATAATGTTAAAAAAAATATTCAAAATTTTACCATCAATCGTCTATCAATCGTTCTTTTATGATTATAGAAAAATATTTGAATTACTTTTAGTATATATTTTATTACAATTATATAAATCATAAGAATAATTAAGAATAAGAACACGAATAATTTTTTATATATATAATTTTATTTATGTATTAATCCGTTCTTAAATTATTTGCCAGGACTGTATCGATATAGTATATTTTTTGTGCACGTTTGTACATATATAAAATTTGCTATATTTAATAACAATAATAACAACAACGCGAACAAACGAAAACAAAAACAAAAACTGATTTAATAAATAAATATATACGTGCTATGAATAAATATATGTATGAAATGAAATGAATTTATGATGAGAATTTATAACCCAAAAATTTACATAATATATAAAATTTTTTTTTTTAATTTAAATTAATTGAAAGCATAAACGATCGATGTATATATATATAATATTTAAATAATATTTAAATTTTAATATATATACTACTAAACCACTTTCTGTGACTCAAATGAACCAGTTAACCATATTTTATTTAAATATCTGATACAGAATAGACTTAAAATTAAGTTCTTTATAGGAATATTTCGTATTATTCTTATTGCTAATAAGATTAAAAGGAACCATGCAGTCCCGATTTAAGTCCAATAGAATCGTTGTGGGTATTAATAAATAACAAAGTAAAAACATGATATGAAAGTTACAATTGAAGGAGTGAAGAATTCCAAGGAAAAATCATTGAAATATGAAGAATACAAAAACACCGGATGAATGCAAAAAAAACTTAGTAAATACCACGTCTAAGAGAATGGCTGGTGTCATATAGGCCAAAGGAGGTGTTACAAAGGAGATTAGTGGCGTATAATATAAGTGTCCGATATTATAATGATCAAATTTTTTTTTGTTAAATTGAATCATTTGGCATTAAATTCCATAACTAATCGAATTTAAAAGTTTTTTTACTTCTATCTGTGCGCAATTATTTAACTAAAACCATCATTTTATGAAATAAAATTGGAAGGATTAAAAAATTATTGTTTAAAGTCCTTTCGCGGCATCTCAAAGTCGAGCATAAAATAGCAGGTGTCCGATATTATAATGGTTAGAGTAGTATATATATATGTATATGGATTTTATAAACAAAAAAAAAATACAAATTATATTCAACATATAACAACAACAATATTTATAAACACACATTATTATTATTAGAATTAAAATAGAATGATAGAATGTGTAAAATCAGACACATAATAATAATATTAATATATATATATCTATAACTATAAAATATACATAAAAATAAGATATACCTACATATAAAATTAGATAAATATATGTATATAAAAGAAGAAATAAAAAAAAAAAAAATCATTAAAAAAAAGAAGTATCCAATCTTTTATATTGTATATATATGTATGCATAAATACTCGTATGGTTTCGATTCGTTTTTTTTTTTATTTTTTATTAATGTTTTGATTTTATCTATGTGCCTCTTTACATATTGGTTTATAATTTACAGTGTTTTAATATGTATTTATTGTATTTTATTTGTATATATATACACAGATTTATACATATAGGATAGCCGCCTATATGAAGCGCAGAAAAAAAAAAAAAAAAACAAAATTATAATATATTTAATATTTTTAATGAACTGTTTATGCAAATCTTTTAATTTTTTTTTTTTTGTTCTTTCTTTTTTTTGGAATGACATTACATTAATTGGAGTGTTAAATAACAGTGAAATAATAATTGGTACAAATTAATATATTATTGATGTTGTTTTTTTTTGTTAGATTTGTTTGAAGAGAAGATAATTTTTATTTGTATAGTTTTTTTTTTTGTTTAATTTTTTGTTTATATGAAAATAATCTAAATTGAGTTATTATCTATCTATATATATATTTATATATTTGTTTTTTTTTTTAAATTATATTTGGTGCGTAAATACACTTAAATATTTATTAATAATTTGTGATTTTGTGATTCAGAATGATGGCGGCATGTATAAATTTTGTTTTTTTTTTCTATTTATGAATGATAAACAGTTTTTTTTTTTTAAATATTATAATTAATAATATATATTTATGGAAATGCGGGGTTAATAGAATTTAATTTTTATATTATAGATATAGATATATTTTTGTGACATCCAAGGGTCCTTCCTATATGTGTATATATATGCATCGGATATACATTATTTAGATAACATAACATTTATTATCTTTAACTTATATATGGATATATATGAATAATGTGACATTTTTTGTCATTTTTATATTTCGTTTCATATTTATTGTTATCAGCAATATTTCAAAAAAAAAAAAAAAACAAAAATTCTGTATATATTTTTGTGTTCCATATGAATCGATAATGATTAATTTTCAATTCTTGTGATGGATGATTTATAATATAAACATTTTTATATTAATACGAATTAGTTCAAACAAATATTATAATATTTGACTATTAACATTCTTAGTCAATTATATCTTAAATAAGGTTATATCTATTTTGAATCCTTTTGTATATGAAATTGTATATAAAATGTATTTTCCTTTATAATTCACCATTATTATATATCAAATCAAATATAATATAAGGTTCAGATCTTTATGAATAATAACAAAAATATACATTTTTTTTTTTTAATAAAAAACCAATATTCCATGACGTCTAAAATATACAAATATATTATAAATATACATATATATCTATATGTATATAAGACATCGTTCAATGTCCGCATCGCGTCGTTATATATAGTCAAACGTCAACGATCATATTATACATTAATGCTGTATCATTCCTCAAGATATTTCAAAGAGATTATAAAAAAAAAAAAAACATCAAATAAAAAAAGAATTCATAAATTGTTGATGGTAAATTTTTTCATAAACTGCATTTTTTACAATTAAATTATAACAATAATAATTTAGGATGATTCAGGAAAAATTAATTTAAAGAATTATTGTATATGAAAGATATGAAGAAAAAAAAACCCATATTACAAAAAAAAAAAAAACAAAAATATTGTTTATTGAATTAACTATATACAAGAAGTAATATATATATTTATATAAATGGTATACAGAAAAAAAAAACAGAAATATAAATAAATATACCGCGACGAAGATTTGTTTTTATTCATATATATATATATATATATAGATATTATTATATATTTCTTATAGTATATACGAGCATTTATACTTTTTTTTTTATAAACATTGACTTCTTTAAAATTCTTATACTTTGTTATTTGAATATAAAAGTAAAAAAAAAAAAACTAAGAAATAGAAGAAAAAAGAGCTGGCTTCCGTCGAACATAACGCATCTTTTCAATATATATATATATTTATTTTTATGTATATCTGAGCGCAGTATATTTATTGTATACATATTATTTTTATTTATATATCCATCCATTATAACCATTTATTATGGGACGCCCCTGATTACACCTGTCACTTTTAATATGATAGATCGTTTTCGTTTATTTTTACTCACCATTCGATATATGTTATATATACATTTATTTAATTTCTATATACTGCAATATATAAATGTTATTTTAATTCAATTTCTTCATTTCATTTCATTTTGTTGTTGTTGTACAATTCTTATATTCATATACGCGAGTCAGACAACATACAGAATCCATCACACAGATATATATATATAGGTAATGTAATAATAATAATAAAAAATATTTTTCCCTTTAATCTACATATACGCGTATATTTTATTTTTTATTTTTTATACCTTTTTTTTTGTTTGTATTTATTTCATTTATAATATATATAGTTATAAATAATCATTTTAATTATTAATTTTTTTAGACGGCATTAACAAACATATATAATTTATATTATTTATTTGTGTAAACATCTATTAAAGATGAAATTATTATATATTAACATATACATATATACACATTATTATATTATACATATTATATTTATATATAGAAGTGATGTGTATATATATAGATAAATACTTGCGGTTATAAACTTTTTAAAATATTTGAAATTCTTTATATATAAATTTTTCTCATATTTATAACTATATAATATATTGACTATATACGCACGGTTCTGTTGTGGGGGCTTGTTCATCTTTTCTCATCGTTTTACTTTACCTTACTTTACTCGTTGTTTTCCTCGGCAGATTTCAAACATGCCGAAAAACGAAAACTTCTTAGTTTATTAGTTTGTATATGTAGATGGTTGACTGGATAAATTCATAAATGGATTGATGGGGATTGAAGGATTGATGGATTGATGAATTGATGAATTGATGAATTGATGGATTGATGAATTGATGGATTGATGGATTGATGGATTTATGGATTGATGGATTGATGGATTGATGGATTGATGGATTGATGGATTGATGGATTGATGGATTGATGGATTGATGAATTGATGGATTGATGGATTGATGGATTGATGGATTGATGAATTGATGGATTGATGGATGGATCGATGGATCGATGGATTGATGAATTGATGGATTAATGGATTGATGGATTGATGGATTGATGGATTGATGGATTTGTGGATTGATGGATTGATGGATTGATGGATTGATGGATTGATGGATTGATGGATTGATGGATTGATGGATTGATGGATTGATGGATTGATGGATTGATGGATTGATGGATTGATGGATAGATGGATTGATGAATTGATGGATTAGTGGATTTGTGGATTGATGGATCTATACTGTCTATACTGTTAAGGCTTTAAACTCTTGACAAAAAAACATCGGCACTGTACATCTAGTTTATATATATTATAAGATCATTACTCATATATGAATATTTTTTATATATATAAAGTTACATATTTCTATATATGCATTTATATTTCACAAGCAAGGATGCATGGATATATTGTAAAGATATATAACATATACAAATGATTTTCATAATAAATGCATATCATTCTAAATTTTAAAGAAAAAAATACCCGATCCATATATGATATTTATTCAGTATTTGTATAACTTTATTGAAAATTTCAATCGCACTTAAAATATATCTATATAACCATTCACCATTTATTTTCTTTTTTAGATCATTTTATATATATGCGACAATTTCCGCATTCAATTTTTACACTGGCCTGGTTTTTATTCCATTTCAAAATTTGTATCTATAGTATATATATTCAATATACAATATTTCTCTGCCGTACTTTATGAATCGTGTGATATGGTATATATATTATTGAAAATACATTTTTAGAAAGATAAATAACAACAATGAATTGTGTCTATCTGCTGCTACGCGTATATTTACATTTCGATATATATATATATACAAAATATACTATATATATATATAGAATATGTCTGTATATTTATCGCGTTCTCATTCGAAAGTCGCTTTTCATCCAAAAAGCAGAGTTTTGCCATTTCCATACCATTACCATTTTTTTTTTTTTGGTTTTGTTTCGTGTTACCATTTCGTTCGTTTCGTTTTATCATATAATATAATTCTTCAAAATAATATACCGGCGATATATACATAATATTTTTTTCTCTTACATTTATAATATGGTATATATATTGTTCAATTTGAAAAGAATATTTATTTATTGTTTGATGGTGTTAATTTTTTCTTTGGTTTATTACATTTCAAAGGAATTTTGTTGTTTTTTTTTTTTTATTTCACTTCATTTGTATAAAAAACGAGTATGAATATTTTGATTTCGTTAATGTATGTATAATATATTATAAATATATTTTATTTTTGAATGAAATTCAAACTTCCTGTCTGCGCATTTATGAACCAATTTTGTATAAATCTATATATGTGTATATATATGGATGTGAGTTTGTAACATTTTTTTTTTTTTTATTCGAGTATAGATTTATTTTATTTCATATTATATTTATAAAAAAAAAAAAAAATAACAGATGATAGATGATTGATAAAATTTATAAATTATTTCAATTGATTATATATAGTAACATAGGCGGAAATGATGAAATAAACGGCAAAATGATATAATATTTTTTTTAAATAAATCTATATAGAAGATATTGCATCTGTACGTAAATGAAATCAATTGAAAATCATTATTTATATTTATTTTATTTATTGTTGGTCATTTTTGAGGGTTTTTTTATTTATTTATTTATATCGAAGACCTTTTTACATAAATAATTTTCTAAATAAAGGTTTTGTGTATTAAAAGAAAACGGTTTATATGAGATGAAAATATAACAATTTATTTAAAAACACATCTATTTTTGGACAAGTTGAGAAGAATCCTATATGTATATATATATATAAAATGACAATGTGAATATATATTAATACCTTTTATGTTTAAACTTTAAAATGGTATAATCAAAATGTATAATGTTTTGAAATATCTTTTATTTTTACTTAAATGGACATTAATTTATAAGTAAAAATTTTAAACGCATTCAAATGTACATTAACGATTAAGAATATTAAAAAAAAAATGTTCACTAAAACACAAACAGAAAAAAAAAAAGATTACAAAACCATATATATATATATATATATATATATATAAATATTTAATTTCATAATAATTCGATTATATTTTATCAATTGAATGTTTACCCTCTTTTACTAAAATTCATCTTCTTGCAGTAATGTATATATGTAACCCATCATACAACATTTTTGTTGTACATTAGCAGATATGATGCGATAGTTCAAGAGAAACTTTTTTTTTTTCCTGCAGAAGATTCAACATTCAATATTCAGTGATCTGATGAAATTTACCTGAAAACTATTGACATATATTTTTGGTTGTTAATTATAGTGATCCGAAAAGGCATCTACAGTTCTGTAGTTCTCTATATAGTTTCTATTGCGAATAAGGACAAATGGTAAATCTCATCGCTGTTGATTATTTAAGAACATCAGCTTTGATATATTAATACACCCGTAAACTTATAACCCGTGGATTGATTATACATAAAGAATTTACTCTTAAGAAGAAGAAGACCAAAATGTATAGACACTGCGCGGCTATCCATAAAATGTTAAATGGGCATATGAATATAAATATGCATTTTAATATTATAAATATAATTGTATAAAACAATTATATTTATTTATTGACCGTGCTTTATAATATTTTATTTATTTTACAGGCTTTTTTCGGTCATTTATTTAAAATAAAATTTATTATGTCTAGATGTGTTATAATTAATAAAACAACAACTAAACAATTTTATTTTAAATTTTGTTTATTTATTCGTCATATGTTTAAAAATACAAAATCTAAACACAAATTAAACGAACAATATAAACGACGTTTCGGCATGAAATGTTGATGCCATCCTCAGGTTAATACTAATTGATGCCATCCTCAGGAAAAACTCGACTACATACCAAAACTGTTTGTTAAGTATGTAGACGATATACTAGCCATAATACCGACTGATAAATTAAAACACACCCTCACCACACTAAACAGTTACCATAATAAAATACAATTCACTCATGAAATAGAAGAAAATAAAACAATCCCGTTCCTAGACATTTTATTAATCCGAAATAGCAACCACACAATAGATACAAATTGGTACCAAAAACCTATTTCATCAAACAGGTTATTAAATTACCTTTCCCAACACCCAGAACACCAAAAATTAAACACAGCACGGAATTTAGTGAGGCGAGTGTATCTACTCAGCTCCATTAAATTCCACAACAAAAATACACACATTATCCGACACATTTTAAAAACAAACAATTACCCTAAACGTATCATACAAAAATTAATTTACACAGAAAAACATAAATTGAGCATGGAGTCACACGTAGAAACATTAACACACAACACTGAAACGAATAAAACCACACCATTTACTAGTATGACATATGTAAAAGGTGTTTCTGAAAAAATTGGAAAAGTTATAAACACAACAACACAAAACATTAGATTAGCGTTCAAAAGTGATAATAACCTCCGTAATGTTTTCACAAAACTAAAAGACCCTATCCCACCTCTTAAAAAATCCAGTGTAATATATCGAATCCCCTGTAAAGGTAGTGGAGAACCAAACTCCAAGTGCAACCTAAGCTACGTCGGCCAAACAAAACAATATTTGGAAAAAAGGTTAAAAAATCATAAATATGATTTAGGCTGTGGATATGATCCGTTGAAACCAAAAACGGCTCTGACGGATCATTTCCACACATTAGGCCATTATCCAGATTTCAATGGAACAACTATACTAGACACACAACAACATTACAGGAAAAGACTTACAAAAGAAGCACTATACATTTATACACAAAACACGTACAACGTAAAACGAGACACCGATGATTTATCACCGATTTTTTGTGCAGTTATGGATGATAACACACTTAATTACAAAAAACCACATACCATCAGCAATATTCCATACCATTTAACACATGACACTATAAAATTGAACACCAGTATAACTACACCTCACAATCAAAAACGTAAACACACAGATAATATCAATTTAATAAATACCACTAAAAAACGACGATTAACACACACGAAACATGAATTAATTGAATACACATTAAACAATCACACTAATACATCAGACTCTAACATGAACAAAAAACGGAATTGTATAAACAATGACACTGGGTATAATAGTTTTTTAAAATAACGTAGATTGTATAATATTTGATAACCTTTCTTTTAATCAGTTGCATTATTATCTATATAGAGTGAATGTGCAAAACTGGTTAAAAGTAAGTGTAATATATATATATAATTTTAAATATTTGTTTATTATATTGTGATTTATTATATTTTTTATATTTATTTTGTTACATATTTTTTATGTTTATTTATGTTTGATGTTATTTATGTTCACATATTATGTTTATTAATGTAATTAAATTAGTATTAACCTGAGGATGGCATCAACATTTCATGCCGAAACGTCGTTTATATTGTTCGTTTAATTTGTGTTTAGATTTTGTATTTTTAAACATATGACGAATAAATAAACAAAATTTAAAATAAAATTGTTTAGTTGTTGTTTTATTAATTATAACACATCTAGACATAATAAATTTTATTTTAAATAAATGACCGAAAAAAGCCTGTAAAATAAATAAAATAAATATGCATGAGATAAACACAAATATATGATATAGTTATATATATATATAATAAAAGCGCATATATATATATATATATTTTTTTTTTAAAACGACATCAAATTTAAAAGTCATTAAAACATTTTAGTCAGTCAGTTATTTAATTTATTTATATATATAAAATAAGTAAAACCAAACATATCTAAAAATTTTGCAAGTTTTTTGTTTTTCTTTTATTTTTTATCCATATTTTTATTCATTATTTTCTTTTTATTTTATTTTATTCTTTATTGTTAAAAATTCTCACTCTTTTCTTAAGTATAAGTATAATAATAATAATAATAATATTGCGCTTTATATATTTTTAAATTTATACATATTTTATTTGAAATAAACGATTATCTCATATGCATATTTTATTTTTATTTATTTTTCTTCTTCTTCTTTATATTAATTGTGTTATATATATATATATATATAAAATATATTTTAAAAGGAATATCTCTCTGTGTATATATATATATTTGTATGTAAATAAATATATGCATCAGTAACTCTATATAACATTTTTTTTTTTATGAATACGCATTCGTGATTATAGCCTTTTGATATGCGAAATTTTATTGTGCGAGTGCATAATAATAATGTATATATAAGAAAATGTTAAAAAGTGGTATCCATATAAGAACAAATTTTAATTGTCGTTATCTATGCGGTCACAAAATTATATATGGACGTCGATGGTGGTTTAATATTTTTATATAAACATTTTTTGTTAATGGAAAAAAAAAACAAATTCATAGATATACAAAATTTTATATATTATATATAAATACAAGCACATTTATTTTTGTATTGTGTTTATTTAATATGGTTAATGTTTTCGTAAAAAATATCTACTTATATTTAATGATTGAAAATCAATTGTTTATCATATAGGCGCAAGCAATTAACTCAATATATATATATAGGGTCTCATCTTAAAAATTTATGCATTAATTTTTAAAAGAGTAAATTCATTTATAAAAAATTATTCTATGGATTTGTTATTATTCTTTTATATAGACATTTCTTTCAAAAAAAAAAATAAAAATAAAAACCAACATTTCATCAAATAATTATTTTTGTTACCATAATTTGTGTTAAAATTTTCACGCCATTATATTTTTTATTTTTTTTTTTATTTATATATACCTATATCAAGAGATCAACAAGCAGATATTTCTGCGTGCGTATTAATATATTATATTTTTAATCATATATATATATATATATATATAAAAAGTGTAATAAAACACCTCTCAAAACAAACCATCATCAAAAAATTAGTAAACATCCATACACCTTTATTATATATATATAAAAATAAAATATAAAAACGTAAATCTCTGTTAAATCTGTGTTAAATAAATACCTCTATCTATATATATATATATATATATAAATATTATACACAGTTTTTTTTTTTTTTTTTTCATTGTATATCTGCGTATTTATTTACACAATATTATAATTATATATAAAGTTATAGAAAGAACAACAAAAAAAAAACAGAAAAATCATGGCAATTTCTATCTTGCGTTTATTACTCTATATTATATGATTATATATATATTAATAACAAGATGTTTATAAAATGATATATTATGTATAATTATATATATATTTATAGTTTTTTTTTTGTTAAAAACTTTAAAATATATATTAACTGAATAATTACATATAATTATTTTATTATATATCAATATTATATGTTATTATATAAATTTTATAGAAAATTGCTTAAATTTGTCTAAATTGTAAATTATTTTGTAAACGCTATAATAAATATATACTATACCCGCATATATAAAATCATATTAAAAAATATTATATATTAAAGAATAAACAAAACAAAGAAAATTATATATATATATTTATATACAATAAAATATTAATAAACCAAAAAAAAAAAAACAGAAAAAAAACGAACAACAAAACTGAATGGTAAATTAAATCAATCAACGTAACTAATATATCGTATATCGTGAATTGAAAACAGATGAAGAGAACACCTTATAACTTAACATACATCAGATATTTATTATATATATATATATATATATATAGGTTATATGATTATATAAATGTTGTATGTATCCATCTATGTTTTTGGAACGTGTTTCACGTATACGACATTTATTTTAATATACTAACATAAATAGTCTAAATATGTTTACATACATATGTATATATTGTATATATTGTATATAATATCAATTTTGTTTAATAAATGTATATCTGTATGTAGCAGATGCGGTTTATAAATCTATATACATTATAGATTGATATATAGTATAGGTAAAGGTAAAAATATTTCACATTACAACAAAATTTCTCTCTTCTTCTATCCTTCTTTCCTTTAGGCGGTGAATTGCCTATACGTTTATATAAAAAAATATTAAAATATTCAACACAAATACAAACATACAGAATACCTTCAACGGCGATAGATACAAAAATATCATTACGAATGATCTGCTTTTGTTATGCATCGTTTCTATAATTGCCGTATAGAAGAATGTTTAACTTCGGCAATATATAAAAAAATACTAAAATCTCATATCGTGTTTTAATAATAATAATAATATACATTGAATATCATACAGATATATATATATATATAGTAATAGATGCGGTGCGAGGTTACATTTCTTCTTCATTTGTTCATCATCATCATCATCATCATCATCTCGTGTTCATCGTGGTATAGGTAATCATTTTAATATAAAATCATCATCAATAAACAATAAAATTGTTCATTTCATCATTTTTAAATATTATACTTTATATGCATATAAACGCATACATATATTTAAAGCGATTGGTTTCTTCTGCTTCTTTTTTTCTTTTTATTCATTCCTTGTCCATATACACTCATCAGGGCTGTTGTTGGCGGTAGATCTTTATTACGGCATTGTATATATGTAATTCGTCGAATTAAATACTACTCTCAGACCTCCTATATAGTTTTTTTTTTTAAATTTGTGAGTGATAAATAAAAAAAATGTTTTGCTATTACAATTTTTACAATACAATTAAAATAGATTACAATGAACCCACGTTTAGTTAGACCACCATCACAGAGATCTCTCTAAGTTTTGTATCCCGAAAAATACTATTTCAATTCATAAAATCATATACTAATAAATATACTCTATAATTTAAATCGGGTTAAACCAAGCAGCACTGCATATATATATATATATATATAATACTTTTATCATATTTTCTTCTTTATTTTTTTTTTCTTTAAACCATTTGTCCATTCAAATACTTCTCTTTTGCTGTACAGGTATGTTATGTTTATATTCATATTTTATTGTATACATTATATATATAATGTATACAAATGTTTTAGACCATATGAATGCGCTATGAAAATATATATGAAAGAGTTGATTTTCAAATATATATACAGACCCGATCCTTACAGTTCTGCTACTGTGAACATCATTCGGTATTTATCCCTCAAGGCTGAATATTTCTCTTTCAAAAAAACCCGCAAAATCATCCTTTTTTCGAAAATTCTGTACAATTTTCCAAGGTAAATTCTGTATGACTTTCTAAAGGAAATTCTGAATAATTTTCTAAGGGCAATTTCTGTGTGATTTTCTAATAGGAAATCCTGTATAATTTTTCATAATTCGTACAGAGCACCGAAAGGGTGAAGTATATAATATGTCATTATATGCAACCTTTATTTTGACCGCCATTGAATATATATATATATATATGCCATATTTTTTTCAATATACATATGTTTAGTTTTACAAAATCACTTCGCGATCCGTAACTTTTCACGTACATCATTTAGAAATGTATTTATTTTTTTTTTAAATATAATTTACACGCGGTGACCAAATGTTTTATCTGTGTCTTGTTAATACAAACTATTATAAATGTAACGTAGATAATTAATATAAATGGAAATTCCATTTCAAATATGATTTCAAAAAGAAAATTTATACTATTTATGTTTTAAAATTAAATATAATTAAATAAGTATTGAATTTTATGGTTTTCCATTTTCTTCAATGCAATATAGATGATTAACAGGTCAAAAATGATTAACGGGTAACAGCGGAAATAATATTTTAATATGATCAACAGACACAAAAAATTGGTTATAAAAATATCATAAAATGTCGATTTCCGATTTAATCTACCCCAAAAAAAAAAGCCGATAAATTGGTCACCTCAAATATCTGATATATATATAAATTATATCTTTATAAAATAAAGATCAAATATATTCATATATCTATATATATATATATATATAAAAATGTTATGTATACAAATAGTTTAATGCAACAACATACATTCTGATTCTATATATATTTATATATATATGTATATTTTGATGATGCTACACATTGGTAAATCATCTAACATCATATAGTTATGTGTGTGATTACAAATATATAAAATATATACACGAAAAATTCTTGTTGGTTTCTGGTTTTATTATTTTTTTTTTTTTTTGAGTAGCAAAAGATCACAACGATCGTAACAATTTTTACAAGAATATATATATGTATATATATATTTTTCATGTTTTTTATCTTTTCGATTTTATATATAAGTATTGTGTGTGCGCTCATATATAAGAATGAAAATATTTTGTAAAATTGAATGGGTATTGGTAAAATTAAGATTCGTACCGTACTGTCAAGGTGCAATGTTGCGACAGGCATTCTGGTAATAATAATACAAGGCAAAAGAAAACTAAAACTAGTCTTGGTTTACAATTCGAATTGAACAGGTCGTTATAATTCGTTTTAAATTCGTATACGCGTACACTTGAGAAGAAAAAAAATAATCCAATAAATTTTTTATTCGGAATTTATAATTTTTTTTTTTTTTTTTATAGTTAATATACGGAGATTATAACATCGTTTTTTGTGTTACATATTGGTTTTATATATTAGAATAAAGTGAATATTATCAGAATAATAAAGTGTTTATGAAAAATTATTAATAATATAATTAAATTATTCCAAATTTCAAGAAGATATATTTACGCGCCGCGCGATTTATAACAAATATGTTAATCATTTTAGCAAATTTATGTGTATATAAAAAATAAAGTTAATGAAATTATAAATATATATATATATATATATAGATGAATCTCATATATAATATATTCGTGGGTGTTTATACATTACTAAATAAATAAATATCAAATTCAATAAATAAATATTTATACGTTTTATATATAAATTTATCTACACGACACGCACATCTTTCATATATACATATAATAATAATAATAAGTGTATATATATAAAAACATCAGAAGAGTTTCTTTTTTTTTATATATTATTGATATTATACATTTATATTCAACAACATTCCACATAATTTTTTGTGTAATATATTGAAAATATAAAATATATACTATACATATATATGAATGCCATCAAATAACATTTTTTTTTAATTCTAAAACGATATATAGAAATATAATATATATTTTTTACAGAAAACAAAAACAAAAAAATTATAAATATGATTATAATTAATTTGAGTGTGAATAAACAAATAATTTTATGGAAATCTTTTTAAAAAAAAAAATAAAAAAAAATACATGTATAGAAATTAATAATTTAAATAAAAAAATATTGTGAAGTGTGTGATTTAAAAAGATAATTATTTGTGTTTTTTTTTTCTTCTTCTAATTTTATTATAAATTGAAGTGATTGAAAAAGCACACACAGCGCGTGTAAATTGAAATTTTAATAAATTTGAAAATAAATAATATATATATATATAAAATGTATGATAAAATGTCATTAGAATGTGGTGGTGGTACCGGAAGTATTTGTGGTAATATCGGCAGTAATGGCGGTGGTGGTGGTGGTAGTAATAATAATAAACTTAATGGATTTAATGGCGGTGGTTATTTAAATACAAATGATATTAATTCAATATGGCCATTAATCAGAAGAAATGTATTACAAAAACAAACATGCTTTTTAGGTATTATGGCTGGATTTTTATTTGGATTAATTATTGGTATATTATTTATACCAATGTTTAGTATAGCTTCAACGAATTTCCCCCAAGAACGATATTTACCGGTAAATTTTAATAAAACGGGATCTATTCGAACAGAACCCCTGGCATCACCGATTATCAATAATCATTATTTACCATATAAAAGTAATATTTTCGATTCAAATAATATTGATAATGCGGCTGCTAATAATAATAATAATAAAGATGAAGATTTATATACTGTAGTATTTTTAAATAATAATAATGTTAATAATATTGAAAATTCAATTCAGAATAATCCTAGAAATGTTATGATGAAAAATAATAAAAAACGAATAAATGATAAATTTTTAAAACAATCAACAACAATTAATAATAATAATAATAATAATAATGAAGTATTAATTAAAAATGATATAAATAAAAATCAATTAATAATAAATGCGAATAAAAATATTAATAATATTGTAATGGATAAAGCGGACGATGATAATTTAATTAATGGTATTATTCAAAATGATATTTATTGGGGTAAAACAATTGAAAATGCATTGCCAATGGGTTACGATCGAATGCAAACCGAAACATGGAATAAATATTTAAAAAATGCAAAAGTTATACGATTAGAAATGGGTTGTGGTCGTATGCAAAATCGTATGGTTATTTTTGAAGATGGCCAACGGGCCTGTGTTCGATATCGTCAAAATACCGATCAAATACAAGGTGAATTATTTAGTTTCTATTTGGGTCAATTACTAAATATTACCAATTTGGCACCGAGTGATGCATCAATCATTGATTTAAATGCAAATATGTGGCGATTGGCGACCAACGATATTGTTAATGCCCAATGGAAATCATATCGTCCGGTTGTTTTAACCAAATGGTTACCCGATTTAGATACAGCCAATATACCAAAACCATTTCAACCGCTTGAAAAACATTTAAATAAATTTGATGTTAAAAATTTTACAAAATTAGATAATGCAGCAATGGATGTCGTGGAAACTAATATTGAACATAATAATAATAATAATAATCGATTAAGTGAAAAATTATTAGATCAATTCATTGAATTGGCTCAATGGTCAGATTTAATTGTATTCGATTATATAATTGCAAATTTAGATAGAGTAGTGAATAATTTGTATAATTTTCAATGGAATGCTGATATAATGGCAGCACCCGCTCATAATTTAGCACGTCATATAAATTCACAATTATTGGTGTTTCTCGATAATGAATCGGGATTGTTGCATGGTTATCGTTTACTGAAAAAATACGAAGCCTATCATGGATTATTATTGGATAATTTATGTGTATTTCGTGAACCAACGGTATTGGCATTAAAACGATTACGAAAACATGGTGTTGGCCATCAACTGCAAACACTATTCGAAACGCATACATCAATGAATGTACGAGATTATCTACCACCGTTACCAGAAAAATCAATAAAAATATTAATGGATCGTATCGATCGAGTATTACAACAAGTACATAAATGTCAACAATTATTTTCAAGTAATAGTTAGCTTTAAATTATGATTTTATTTTATTATTATTAATAAATTATTATTTTTCTAAATTATTATTGTAAATATTACAATTAAAAAAATCACAAAAACAAAAAAAAAAAAAACAAAATTTAATTTTAATTAAATATGAGACAATAATGATAAATTAGAAAAGAAAAACGATATTTTATAGAATTTTCTTTTGGGGATTTTCGTTTTGTTTTTTTTTTTTAATAAATCATGAATAAAAATGCATGCATGAACACCCGCTCGTAAAGCCAGTCATAATTTTTAAATATATATTTAATAATTATTTTATATTAATTAATTTGAATTATGTGTGAATTTTTTTTTTTTTTATTATTATTTTATCTTTTCTACTATTTTTTTTTTGTATAAATAAGTAACAAAGAAATTGTGATTATTATTTAATGTTATCTTTATTTAAAATAATTTAATTATATTTTTAAACAAAATAAAATCATACGCGCAGATAATAATATTAATTATAAGGAATTGTACCAAAAAAAAAATAATAAGCTGAAAAATCAGAAAAAATATTTAATAATCAACAACAACAACAAAAAAAACGCACAAACTTTATCTATAAAGAGTTTTTTTTTTTTTTAAATATAGACAATGTAAAAGAAAGAATATCAAAATAAAAAAAAAAATAAAAATATAAATAAGTTTAAAGAATGTTGTTTCAACAATAAAATATATATTTATTTATTTATATATATATACATATATACATACAGATATATGTATAAATAAATATTTATTGGAAACATTTTTACCTCTTGTATATATATAGTACTATATATTATATATATATATATAAATATAAAGTGTTAAAAAAATAACATATAAATATTTAAAAAAAAAATATATAAAAAAAAAGTCTATGATTGAAAATGGATGTATATATATAGTAATAGAGAATATATGCGATATTATAGATATATATTATTATTTTTATATAAATACATACGATAAACGCAGATAAACTGAACTGTTTATGTGAAAGAATGAAAGAAGTATAAATGTATTTAAAAAAAATGTAAAATGTACACCATATAATAATAATAATAATAATAATAATAACGAAAACAAGAATATTGTGATCTGTGTGAGTACTTTATTTATTTATTTTTTGTTCAATACTAAATTTATCTTCTAAAGAATGAAATAATCTCGCGTATAAAAATATTTATTTATTTATTTGTATAGCAATCCATAAGTATATATGTATATATAAGAAAATTTTTCTTTAATTTTTACCTTTGTATATATCTGTATATATACCTCTATCTGGATCTTTTATATACGTTTTCTTTTTTTTAACATTATTATACGTGCATATACATTTATTATTATATTAGATAGATATATATACACACAATTCAGTAAAGTTATACAATTCATTATATATTATTATTAAAATATATAATACTCGTCGTCGCGTATTTCTCTATAAAATACATAAATATTTTATGATTTTAACTGGAAAATGTTTCATTTTAACTATTTGTCTTTATAAGGAAAGTGGATTTATTATATAGCGCATTTTTTTTTATTTATTTCTATTATTTTTTTTTTCTCTCTATCGCAGTTAATTTAATATATTTGCAAAATATATATCCACATAGATAGATATAGATATATAATATATGACATTTAATTTCTATTTATATTTTAATTTTTAATTCTTATTTATTTATTTATATTTATATATATATATTTATACGCATATTTTCATTGCTGCAAACAAAAACTCAATGATGAAAAAAAAAAAAAATAAAAATTATTATATTCATTTCATATACATATATATAAAAATAATGATAATAAACTAAACTACATATTATAAAATACAGATTTTAAAATAAAATAATAGAGACAATTAATAAAATAATAAAAATTAATAATATACTTTAATCCTTTAAAGAATACTTTTGTGAAAAAAAAATAAATAAATAGTTTGTTAGTTTGTTAAAAGATAAAATTTTTTTTATATATTGTTTGAATTTATGGAAAATTTCATTTTATTCATTTATTTGTTAAATTTATTGTTTTGTGTATTTCGTTGATCGTTGAAAAAAAAATAAATAAATGGAATCTAAATTATTATTAAATTGTCAAGAAAACAAAATATATGATGAGGTTAGTTTTTTTTTTTTTTTTTTTGCTTATTAGTTCAATGGTTTGTATATTTAAAACAATATTTTTTTTTTAAATCATACACAACAATAATATTCTGATAAATTCTCAACCGAAATGTTAGGTTACGTCAATTTTTAATCTATATAATATTTTGTGAAAAAATATCTATAGTAATTGATTTACATTTTATCTTATGCTTGAACAATGGAATAAATTGGTTAAAATATCTGCAGATTATCATAAACTCTCCGAACAGCTTATATTGAAAATTGAAAAAGATTGAACTTTAACTCAAACAGTAAAAAAAACCGATCATTACCATTTCATGACTTTGTTGCGCGTTTAAGTATATATATATATATATAAAATACTTATAATTTTTTTTTGTTTTTTGTAAAATAAATAAACTTATCAAGACATTTTAAAAAAATTTTAAATATAAAACTTCAAATAAAATCTCACAGATTATATACATATCTGTACAGAGTACATCTAAATAATTGTTATTGATTTTTTGTTTGTTCATTTTTTACCAATTATATATATATATATTTATTCAATTTATATTTACCTATATCACAATTAATTTTACTATATATATATATATATACTTTTGATTGATCATTAAAAAATATTTCAATAAATAAATAGATATAATTAATATTAATGCAAAGCATAAGATAAATAATTAAATAAATGATATTTGTTTCTTGTTTTTTTTTTTTTTTTTAATAACATTATTTATTTTACATTATACATCATATATAAAAAAAGAAAAGCACTACATCGCAATAATAATTTATTAGAAAAAATAAATAAATTTTGCAGTAATAGTTTTTTCTTTTTCATAAATAATATGATTTTTTTAATAAATATTTGAAGAGTTTTATATGAAAAATATAATGGTATAATAATACGAGATTGAATTATGAAAACACGATTCAAATTAATTATATAATATTTTGTAATAAAATATTTTTTTTTTTAAAAAAGATATATGTAGTTTATGTATTATGGCTGATGATGATATGCTATTAATAATATATGATCTTAAATCGGGGTTTATGCCGATCTTGTTTATCATAAAGTTTTCATTTGGTTATAAGAAATCTATATATTAGGTTGTCGAAAAAGTATTGATAATTTTTTATAAATAGATGTCATTATAATTGAATATTTCAAGTAGTACTAATCTGATCAGAAAAAAAAAAATAAATTTGTTTAGTCATTTAAAAGTTGTAGTGCATTAAAGATGAGCGAAATTAGTGAAAATATTCGATACATTTTACAATTTTATTATGAAAAAGGTGAAAATGCAACGCGCATGAACATGAACAAATTTGTGCAGTTTACGGTGAAGGAACTTTATCAAAATTAACAGCCTATGCTAGATGGTTTGCTCGATTTCGTTCCGGTAATTTTGATGTCAAAGATGCACCTCGTTCTGGTCGACCAATTACTGAAAAAGTCGATGAAATCATATCAAAAATTGAAGAAAATCGACACCTAAGCAGTCATGATATCGCTAAAGAACTAAACATCCATTACCAAACAGTTTTAAACATATTTAGCATATTTGACAAAGGCTGGATACAAGAAAAAGCTCGATGTTTGGGTACCTCATGAATTAACACATAACAATTTAATGAACCGAATTTCCATTTGCGAAACGCTGTTTAAAAGGAACGAAATCGAGTCATTTTTAAAGCGAATGATTACAGGTGATGAAAAATGGATCACATACGATAATAATGTACGAAAAAGATCGTGGTCCAAGAAGGGTGAAGCTCCTAAAAAACAGTAGCAAAACCTGGATTAACACCAAGAAAGGTAATGCTGTCTGTTTGGTGGGATTGGAAAGGAATCGTTCATTATGAATTACTAGCACCCGGTCATTGAACCATTGATTCCGATCTCTATTGTCAACAATTAACAATATTGAAGCACGAGATTAAAAAAAAACGTCCAGAATTAATCAATCGAAAGGGTGTTGTGTTCCATCATGACAACGCCAGACCACACACATCTTTGATGACTCGGCAGAAACTGAGAGAGTTTGGCTGGGAAGTTTTAATGCATCCACCATATAGCCCGGACCTTGCACCTTCAGATTATCATTTGTTCCGGTCTCTGCAGAACTCCCTTAATGGTTTAAAATAAAATTCCGCAGAGGACTGCAAAATGCACTTGGATCAGTTTTTTTGCCCAGAAAACATAGAAGTTCTACAGTGATGGGATAATGTCTTTACCAGAAAAATGGCAAAGGGTCATCGATCAAAATGGGGCATATTTGGTTTAATAAAGTTCATTTGAAATATATAAAAAAATGGTTTGAATTTTGTAATAAAAATTAACAATACTTTTTAGACAACCTAATATATAGTAAATTGTGATAAAGTTTTTGTAGAATAACTTATCTAAATTAATTAATCCTACTATTCTGACTGAAAATCTGAAATGGTTAAAGGTCGTTTAATTGTTAAATAATTCATCATTAAACATATTTTTTATGATCAAAGTTCTAAAAACCTTTCTCTATCAATCATATAGATAAAAAGTAATTGTTTATTTGGTATTAAAAGATCTATATATATATATATAAATGAAAAAAAAAGGTCATGTCGTAGTTTCAACCTTAAATTCATCATTGAATCACCGCATGCGTGCCTGCTTGTGATACCGATATTTTGTGTGTGTTATACATTGCTTTCAAATATATAATCTATATAAAAATGAATATCATTTCAAATTTATAATAATAAAAATTTATTGACATAAAACAAAACTATGTTTTTCCTTTAAATATTTATATATTAAATGCGATTAAATATTAAACAATAACCAATTGCGATGATGATAATCATTCAAATATATAATATAAATAATATAATATGATCTTTATATATATCTTATGATGAATGTCGATATGAAAAAAAAAAAAAAAAAAATGATCGTGTATATTTTTATTTATTTTCTAATTTGAATTTTAACCCAAAATATTTTTTATTATTTTAAATTTTATCTTTTCTTTCTCTAATAATATTCTAAAGTTTTTTATATATATATATATATATATTTTTATTCCATTAAATTTTTTTTTTTTAAATATATAAATTCATGATCATCGATCGCACATTTATTTATTAGTGTACCTCTTTTTTTTTTTTATAAACTTTATATCAAACAACAATTATTTATTTATTATATGCTCTATTTGGTATACTAAGTTCAAATACCTCTTCAAAAAAAAAAAATAAACTTAAAAAAATTTATTTAGTATATATAAATAAAAAAAGATTCATTCATTTTATTATTGAAAAATAAAATTTTTGTAAAATAAATCCATATAGAAATAATAAAAAACAAAAAAAAAAACGAAAAAGATATATGTTTAATTGAAGAAATCGCTTGTTGTTGAAAAATTAACTGTTCTTATACAATAAATATATTATAATATATAAGATAAATAAATTAAAAAAAAAAAAAAATCTGTATGGTATTTG
Source organism: Dilophus febrilis (assembly GCA_958336335.1). Taxonomy (NCBI): domain Eukaryota; kingdom Metazoa; phylum Arthropoda; class Insecta; order Diptera; family Bibionidae; genus Dilophus; species Dilophus febrilis. The sequence continues at coordinate 3,644,232 of OY284469.1, read as the reverse complement.
AATTTACAAGTACGAATATACAAATGAAAAATTTAATATCAATTTTTATAAATACGAATGTACAGGGTGTTTTTTTACAATAATTTTAATATCATTTTCATTGAATTTATCGATGTAATATATATGATTTAAATACTAGAATATAGAAATATCTTCTTTATTAAATTATTTTCATATATTTATTTTTATGAATCCACAGCAAAACTCGAAAAACGAAAAATAGTCACAAAAATTATAATATCATTTAAAAAAATATAATAAAATTAAAAGAATTTTAATCCCTATGGTATATAAAAATTAAAATAAAAGAGATATATAATTTTTTTTTTTTATTTACTTTAAAAATTATTTTTTACTACTTCTCTCTCTAATAATAAAATGTAATAAATATATCGTAAAAAAATATAATTTATAGAATAATTTTATGTGACAAAAATTAACGAAATATTCATATATTAATATTTTATATTAACGCGCGGCGTAAAAATAAAATATTTATTTATTTTTTTTTTCTTTTATATGGAAATTATATTTTTATTATTATATACAGTATTATATATTTAATTTTAAACCTCCTACTGAATAAAAAAAATATTTTTTTTATTATTATTATTTATATTAAAAAGAGATAATCTGTAATGTAAATATACACACAAACACACACAAATGAATTTATTGATAATTTATCCTGTGCGTTTTCTATTAAACCTGTTCTTTTCTTTTTATATATTGATTTGCATTTATATATATATATATTAAAAAAATTGTTAGTGTTAAATATAAAATTAAAATAATTGTGTGAATATAAAAGAAAGATTTTTCAAAAAAAAAAAACATTTTCTTTTTATATACCGATATCGCAATTACAATTTAATATAATAATATTGAAATTAATTTTTATATCTATGGGTAATTTATTAGTCGAAAACTCGTCGACTAATTAAAAATTATCTATATGTAATTTTTCATTCATTTTCTTTAAATTTTTCTTCACACCCATCAATTCGGAATCTATATAGAAAAGAAAAATATTGATTAAAACAAAATTTAATTAATAATTTCTTTCAAATATTTTATATAGTTTTTTTTTTTAATATTTACTGTTTAATAAATTTGAGTATAAATCTTTATTATAAAATCTATTTAATTATATTAAAACTGTTAGATTTTTTTACTATTTGATTCGTTAAAAGTTGAATAATATATGATCTTCTATCCATTCACATTACTAAATAATATACTATTAAAATAACCTATATATGTATCATAAGTAGCTGGACAAAATTCAAACGCTTCAAAACATGGACAAACATGCTTCAATCTTTCCCAAATTTTTTTTTTGTAAATCCTCTCAGTATTCAACAATCATATTCAATCAGTATTACATTTGAAATCAAGATGAAAAATGTATGTGAAAAAAATCATTTGCGATCACGCGGATTTAAATGGTTTGGACAACAAGATAAAAAATAAGTTTTGCGACATTTTCTGAATGAAGGACTATATAGTCGTAGTACAATATGTTATATTCGATAATTTCCAGCAATAAAAAGAACATTGAACCTAAAAATATAAAAAAAATCGGGAAGAAAGCCAATATTGAACCACGCAAAACATTGAATTTATTAAAAAAGAAAGCTGAAAACACAATCGTGGTGTGTGCACGCAAATTAGCCAGATAATTCAAGGTTTCAAAAGATACCATTAGTCGGAATTTGAAGAAAATGAACTTAAAAAGATACAAAAGGATTGTAAACCCACTGGTACACTGACAAACAATTAATAGAAATTCCTGGGAAATGCAGATTATTGCGTCAAAATTTTTGCAAGGCGAAACAGTCATCATTATGGATGATGAAAAATATTTTACGTTTTCAAATAGTACCGATATCGTAAATCAATAAGGATACTACAGCGCTATGATAATAGTATCACTCCCGATAATGTGATATAATATATAATCATCGAATATATAATATATAATATATAACCACGACTATATATACCCTTCATTCAGAAAATGTCGCAAAACGTATTTTTTATCTTCTTGTCCGCAAGCAATTTAAATCCGCGTGATCGCAAATGATTTTGTTAACATACTTTCATCTTGATTTAAAATGTAATACTGATTCTGATTGAATATGCGATTGTTGAATACTGAGAGGATTTATAAAAAAAAATTTGTAAAGATTGAAGCATGTTTGCCCATGCCCGCATGTTTTGCCGCATTTGAATTTTGTCCAGCTACTTATGATACATATACGTTAATAATATATTATGATTACTAGGCAATTTCAAAATCCATTGATGATTCGATGATTTAGAAAAGAGAAATTCTATTAAATCACAAATTGCCGCTGTTAGTAAAAAAAGATAAAATTTCTTATATGTAATTGAACTATATGGATTTAAAAGAAAAATGTGATTATTTGAATTTTTTATATATTAAAATTTAATAATAAAAGCTTTAATAACATCCTCAAACGAATTCTTTATTGGAAACTTGATTTGTTATAAACACTGATTTTTGTTAGGAATAGGAACACTTTTATTATGATTTCGTACCAAAAACATAAATTGCGTGCATCAAATTCATTGAAATTTTCTATTATTATATTTGTTATCTACATCTAAATCTCTATATTCATATAATAAATAAAATAAATAAATTTTTCGCTATACAACCAACAATCTGGTTTTAGCGTCCAACAACAGCCTTCTGTTGTTAGTTTTTTAATTTGTGGCTTTTGCGGTGTCGGTAATTAGCCGTACGACCAACCGCAAGCGGAATATACAACTCTGTGTTAAAATTCAGATTCGAAAAATAACCGAAAACACAAAACATATTTTATGCATTCAGTAGGATTCGAACCCACCACCCCAAAATTTCTTTAGAATTTTAGGTTGGCATTTTTAACATTTACACCACAGAGTTATTCATATAACTATGAGAAATTACATAATTATTATAAATAGAATCACATGTACGATTCACAAAAAAAAAAAAATATTCATTTACGTGAAAAATCGTATAATTTATCACCGCACTTTCGTACAGTAAATATGTATATAAATAAATTGCATATGGAAAGTAATCTGTAGTAGTAAAAAGTCAATTTAACTATGTTAAAATATTTTTGTTTGAAAAATTGAAAGTTAAAGATTATAAGTTTTGAATGTATTTTTTAAACTCCATATGACATTTTAAACATCGTTTTTGATATAAAAATAAAATTTTCAATATAAAAATTATCCCTAAATGATACTAACTATATATATATTTTAAAGAATAAAATCAACATATATATATAAATATTTATTTGATAAATCTTAATATTAATAATATTGACGAATATTTTCACATATATCCTATTAAATATATATATATATATATATAGTTTATAATAATAAACTATCAATCAATGATATACTTATAATATTTAAGCAGTATAAATGAAATGAAATTTGAACTCTTTTTTCTTTTCATTATTTGTCCTCCTTATCCCTAATATATATAAGGATTAAATTTATTTATATATTGTAAATGTAAGATAAAATGTGTTTTAGATATTATATTTTATTCAATAAAATATAAAGAAATGACAAAAAAAAAAATAAAGTTGTGCGTTTTTTTTATTTCGTTTTAAATTCTTAAAAATATTCATTTTTTTTTTTTTTCAAAGATAAAATACGCATTTATAGTAATAATATATTCTTAAATTCCATTTAATTCTTTACGCACAATAGATTTTATTTTTATTTTTTTTTCTATATAATGTTAAGTCTCTTAAGTATTTATATTTCAAAAAAAAAATAAAAAAAAATAGAAATCTTATATATGGTGACAAATCACTTAAAATTTTTATATATTTGTGCTATTTATAAATGGCAGAAAGCAAAAAAAAAAAAAAAAAAAAAACGATGACAAACTGGAAAAAAAAGGTATAATAATCCCCTTTTACTATATATGTATATCGCGTATATTACATTCAAAATTTTTAAACATCCCTCACTATAAATATATTTATGAGTATAAAAAAAAAATTAATACCAACAATATCTTGATTATAATTTTTAGGATAATATTTTTATACAATATTTCGCCCCATAATATTTATTTCACAAAAGGTATAAATAATATTTATAATACCTGTGTAAATATATTGCAAATAAAGTTTATTTCTTTTAGCTCTATCAATATATATATATGTTCTATTGATCCGATAAATCCTATCGATAAAAGATTATATAATTGTAAATGTCTGCAAAATCGATATAAATTTTTATTCAAATATATGTAAATCAGAATTTATAATTTTCACTATAATATTTTGACGTCCATTTAAAAAAAACAAAAATTAATAAGGACTTTTTATTATGTTAAGGATTGTATATGTATTTATATTTATAGTGCGCATATCGCATATGTCTCTGCGGCGCGACTAAATATAACAAAAGAATATATAATAACAATAATCTCACCCAAGATGTTGTATAAAATAAATGTATATGCGTGTTCATGTGTATATATAATACCAAAACAAAAAAAAAAAACTATATCATTGTGTTACAATTGTAAAAAAAATATGTACTCTTTTACATTCGTTATTATTATTATTATTATTATTATTGTATAAGATTTTAATTATGATTTATGTTTTCGTTAAATTGTGTACATATAAATATATATTTAATGGTGAATTGTATTAAAGTGTGTAAAACATTTTAAAATATTGTAAAATATATATTGTTATGTGTATATTGTGTAAAAATAAAAAATAAAAAAAAAATATAAATAATAAGAAATTAAATTTAAATATAATATATAAGAAACATATATATATATATATATATATATAGCATAAACAAAAATTATTGTGAATATATAAGTAAATATATATAATAAAAAAATGTATAATATATTTAAAAATTTATGTATATAACATATATAGATTTAAAATAATATTTCGTCGTATATGTTTTAATTTTTTTTTTTTTTTACAATATATATTTTATTATTATTATAAATAAAAGTAAATTTAAAAAAGAATACAATATGGAAACAAAAAAAAAAATAATTCTTGTTACTTATTTTATTTTTTTTCTTCGTTTTTAAAACATATATACAATACAATAAATAAAAATAAATATATATATATTTTATTTGTATATATAGTTTAAAAATATATATATAAGAAATAAATATTAAATAATAAAAAATTACTAGAAATTATTTTAACTTATAATATATAAAATATAAAAATGTGTAATGTATTAAAAATATAAAAAATAAATTATAAATAAAAAAAACATGTAAATTATGTGATGTTTAAATATATAAAATTTAAAATTAAAATAATAAATATTTGTTTGTTTTTATTTTAAAATTGTTACACAAAAAAAAAACACATTTTTAAACATATATATGACATTGTAGATTGTCTTTATATAATTGTGTCAATATCTCATAATAATTTCTCTATAGATGAAAATTTACACAAAAGATCGATATGTATATTTCACCATGTTTCCATTTTCCCGAATATAATTCTATATGCGATCCATTGAAATTCAAAATTAATCTACACACAAAGGTTTATAGAGTTAATCTATACGTAAGAGGACTATATAAAATGTCACATGGATTAGATATTAAATAAATATTATTATTAGCATTATTGAATATTATAAATAATACAATAATAATAATCCGGAAGTATTTATATATGTTTATCCGCAATTGTTGATTTATTATACTGATATATTGAAATTGTGTTATTTTTCCCTTCTGCCAAAAGTATACCTTAAAAAAAAATGTATATAATTCTATCATTACGCTTCGTTTCATATTATCATTGTTTCGTTTATGCGCAGTTTGAATTTATGCAGATTATTACTTATCGTTTTCCGCATCTAAATGCTCGTACGTCTGATTACCAAAAAAGCCGTAAAAAGTCAACCGTAATTACGAAACTCAAAATTATGTATATAGACTGACAATAACATCAATATATGGTTGGTGGTTTTTCTATGTGGTTAAATCCTTTATATGACCAACAAACATTTATTCGATTTTATTTAAAACTATAATTAATGAATCATCAATTAAACAAAAAATATAAATATATTATATTTCCTCATCATATTTCTATATAAATGTATATCCTTTTGATAGCCATGTCAAAACTAACACTAACACTGATTCGACCAATTGTGACCTAACGTGGTGCATGACACAGGCTACCGAACGGCGACTTGGAGGGTTCGTAAAGAAAATACTACGCCTCATCTTTGGACCTACAAAGGAAAGGGGATGGTGGCGTAGGCGGTTCGATTTCGAGCTATATAAATTATATACCGAACCCGACATCGTTTGGTTCATTAAGATTGGTCGCCTGAGGTGGTTTTTGTCATGTGGAACGAATGGATGGCGATCGTATACCGTCAAAAATGCTGGACAGTAAGCCGGGCGGATCTAGGAGTGTAGGAAGACCGCGGGGTAGGTGGAAGGACGAAGTAGAAGTGGACCTTCGGGTCCTCGGCGTTTCCGGCTGTCGGACGTTGTGGCGGTAAATAGGTCCGGTTGGAGGAGGCTGTTAATGGACGCCAAAACCAATTGTAGGTTGTAGACGCGCAGAAGTAAGAAGAAGTAATTATATCCTTTTGACTTTGATACAATATATAATGATAATATATATGCAAAATTATGTAAAGTGTATGTTATGAAGTGGACGAATGATAATTAAAAAGAAATTGAATGGATTTCAATTATCCTAATGTATTTATTGTATTAAAATATATAAATTCCCGTCAATTTTTATCATTTATATTATTATTATATCAATTACAATTATATATATATTATTTTATTTTGTTAAAGCCGCACATAATACAAATTATATATGGATTGTTTTATATTTGTTCATATTTTTTTTTTTTATGTAATATAATATATTTATTATATATCTGTCTGCGGTTATACAATTATATACATTTGTTTTTTTTTTGCCATGTTTATATCGTAAAAATTAATCTATAGACAGGCACGCGTATATATGTTATAACAAATGCAACAAAATAATATATGTATTATTATTATTATTATTACATATATATTTAATAGCGTTTAACGATGACAATCTGACAATACAAATACAAATTGTCATTGTGTGTTTAAACTTTGAGGTTGTGGATTTATATTATCTATATATATATATATATTTATTCATTTATTTTTAACATTTTTCAAGTAATAAAATATTGGTATATATTTCTTTTAAATATATATAATGAGTGCTTTGTATGTAGAAAGAGTATATGTATCATAATAATAATTATGTATACATGCAATGATTTTCAATCAAAATATATGTTTTAATTTATGTTTAAATACTTGTAAAAGAATATCGATTATTTTTAAAATTATTAAAAGATCTCCAAAAGATTACATGTTTTTATTATCTATTAAACAATAATAGATTATCAAAAATCAATCAATAGAATTTACTTTAAATACCATGGGTTTATAGATTTTGTCAAAATATATCCATAATCAAAAATATCAATAAATATTTTTAATAATTTAAATGCCCAAAATTATTAAAAAAAAAAGTATTCAATGAAAAAAAAAACAAAAGTATTTTTTTTAAGGGTTCGTCGCTTAAGTCTTTCGGATAAAATCATAAATATATAGAAAAAATTGTGAATTAAATATTCATAATAACATATAATCTATATAATACACCATCCATCTCTGCATTTGTAACACATCCGTAAGTAATTTTTTTTTTTTAAATCATTTATAAGCCATTTATTTTTTATTTACTGTTGCTCGCATTGATAAAAATCAACAGAAAAAAAAATCCACAAAAAAATGAAAATATATTTTTAAAGAAGCTTAAAGAGAAAAAGAAGTACAGCAACAAAAAAGTTCCAAACTATATCAAAAAAAAAAAAACCACGAAAATGTATCAAGAAAAACAATGTATATATGAAATTCTTCTCTAAAAAAATACAATATTTTAAACAATAATATATAAATAAGAAAAGAAAAAAAAACATTCTCCTTTTGCATTTATGATTGAATACCATTTTTTTTTTGATCTTAATTATATATATGATGTAGTGAAAATCAACGATTAAATAAAATAATTTGATCAACGCATTTTATTGTATATAAGAATATTATATATTATGTTTATAAGCGCATAACAAACCATATAATAATGATAATAATAATTTTGTATGCGAATTTTTAAAAATGACAGTAAATTTTAAAAAAAATCATATATATACGACGTGAATATATAAAATATTTAAGTGTAAATAAAAACAAAAAAACACCAAAACCACCTATATATAACATTAAACAAGAATATTGGAAATAAAATAAAATAAAATAAACAAATTATATAATTATTCGAAATGTGCGTTTATCAAATAAGGGATAACGGGCATATATAGAATATAATATTAATATATACGTATGTGTATATATAAATGTTCCTACTTGTTACGCTTATTTTAACGAATTGCAAACATTTTATATATATTTATATATATAATTTTGTAAACATTCTTCTTTTATTTTGAAAATGTATATATATATACAAAAATCTTATAAGTCCATGCATAAATAATAAGCATATATATATTTTTGTTCATGATATTATAAACTAATTTTAATATAAATATAAAAACAAATTTATTTGTATAACCCATCCATTATTTTCTCTCTCTGTAATTTTATTTTATTTTTTTAATATATCACAATTATATATATATGGATATCGTTCGTTTCGCCTTATTTGTTTTATATATACATATAAAATTTGTATTTAAATATATACACATAATTTATTATAAAATACACGCTTATATATACACTATATATAAATAAATACAAAAATACACAAAAGATTTATATGAATATTCAAACATTGACATACGCGATGTTTATATAAATAAATATACACTTCAAATATATGTATATATTTATTTATAATATATCATATCATATAAATAAAGAGGAATACAAAAGTAAATATGGATAAATAAAGTATAATATATATATATATATATATATATATAGTATTGATGAATTTTGTTCCAGTTTATGAGTCAAAAGATTTTGTATAAATATTCTTCTATATAGATTTTATTATATTATTGATATAAATATATGGAATTATTTTAACCCATATAGGAGAAAAATATGAACATATATTATTTTATTGTTTGATTTATTAAAATTTGTATATATTTATCGATGTTTTTTTTTTTTTTTTGCATTGGAAATTAATTATGATCAGTTTTTTTTTTTGGTTACAATACAATGTTATGTCTATAAATATAATAAATTTTCGCTAAACAAAACGGACGATTATGGTTTTACAATCCGACAATATAGTTTTTTCTGTTGTTGATAAGTTGTAATACTTTTACGGTGTTGGAACTTAGCCGTACGACCAACCGCATTTGAATCATATCTTATACGATAGCAAAGATAAATTTACATTTATAACTTATTGGTTTTTTTATCAATATTGAATTCAGAGTATATTATTTTAATGATGAATGCATAAAATATGTTTTGTGTTTTAGGTTATTTTTCGAATCTGAATTTTAACACAGAATTGTATTTTCCGCTTGCGGTTGGTCGCACGGCTAATTACCGACACCGTATAATAGACACAAATTAAGAAACTAACAACTGAAGGCTGGTGTTGGATGCTAAAACCAGATTGTTGGTTGTATAGCGAAAAATTAATTTTTTTTTATATTATTTTAATGAAATTACGCGGTATAAAATATCTTTATATATTTAGAAAATATATTATCATTCAAATCATTAGCGGCAATGAGATATTGTTAGCCAGATTAGGAAGAGGATTGGTTATTCTTAACGGTCCATATATATAATTAGCTGATTTATAAAAAAAAAAAAATAATTTGGTATCGTGCACCGACTAAATTTTCCGGATATTTTCTATGTTTTTAATTACAACCCTGCTGTTTCTGCTTAAATTTTCGTTTTTCTTCGCATATTTTACGAAAAAATTGAATGAATTCTTAATAAATTTCATAGAAGAAAACTTGAAAATCGCCATAGAGGTTAAAATCATACAGCCGATTTTCTATTCGAGTTTAGTGATAATTCAAATAAATTTGTGATACAATAAAACTTCGTAAATTGGAAAATTTGAATTTTTCCGGAAAATGTTGTTTGAAACAAATTTTGTTTTTGTAGAATAATCAATTGGCATGTACCTTTCGAAATATCTATATCCTTTTGGTAATATGGGGCACAAACATTTTTTCCACCTATAACCCTATATATGATTCAAATTAAATATGATGTACACAGTGCGACAATTAATATTCCGGACACTAGTCCTAGGAAATACATTAAAAACACGATTTTTGAAATTTTTTTTTCATATTTATTCAAAATATTCTCCTCCTGATTCAATAATACAACTATTACATCGATTTAATAATGATTCAAATTCAAGTGTTCCAGCTCATTTTGTGGCATTGCCTCTAGTGCGTGTGTAGAAGCTGTTTGAATGGTTTCAATATCCTCAAAAAAAAACATTCTTTCAATTTCATTTTAAGTTTTGGGAACAAGACAGAAGTCACATGGTGCTAAATCAGGTGAATACGGTGGATGCGATTTAACGCACAGACTTGATTTCGAGCCAAAAACTGACGAACAATAAGTGTATAGTGTGACTTGGTGAATTATCGTGTAACAAACACCAACTATCTGATACACGATATTCAGGTTGAATACGACGAATCCTGCCCATCAAACGCTTCAAAACTTCGATACAATATGCAGCGCCACTGACTGTTTGACCAGTTGGAATGAATTTTTGATGGATAATTCCCTTGCTATCGAAGAATGTTACGACGAGCATTGTCTTGATTTTCGATGGAACTTTTCTTGTTTTTTTTAAGCCTGCGTTTTAGTCATCCACGAAACATTTATACCACTCAACAACTTGTGTTCTACCCATACAATTATCGTCATTAACTTGCTGCATCGATTTTCGAACGTTTCTGTTGCAGATTTACCAAGCTTTGCGTTGAATTTAATGACTGCGCTCTTTGTTCCATGTTAAAATTTCTACTTAAACTAATAAATATTGTTTCACGCAAGAAATGTCATAACTTTTTTATTTCGCAACCAAATGCAATGACAGACAAATGCAATGAATGATTTACAGACGATGAAGAAAACATCAAGCTTCAAAACGCAAGTTCCATCACATAGATCGTCCCACTGGTTAATGATATATGATTTGAGTTCGGAATATTAATTGTCGCACTGTGTATATATAATAAAGCAACGGTTTACCGACGGTAAAATTCGTTCCATTATATCCTATTTATTTATTTATATAAATAAATAAATAATGAGTTTAATGTATAATATAAACTGTATATAAAATGATTTTCCCTTATTATCACACAGCGGTTATATTTTATTAAAATTGAATATACAACAACAGAATAAAAACCTATTGAAATTATCGATAAATATATTTGGAAAGTTAATTCAAAGACAATTTATTGAGAAAAACAAGGAAATTATCCTATGCAAAATTTCCCGGGTTCGTCACTTAACAATCTATTAATAAATTTATTCGAAATTTTACAATTTTTCTATATGAAATATATTTAATTTTTTTTACTTTTTACACTTATTTATAGTTTTATATTTATAATTTTTTGGTTTATTACCCAAACACCAAAATATGATAAAAATAAAATCTCATGAAATTTTGAGAAAAAAATTTAATTTTTTTGGTTTACAATCAACAATATTATTAAAATATATACCTACATAAATAATAGATTAAATTTATATATGTTTAGTAAAATAAATAAATTATATACAACAAAAAAAAACATTTCTTTATAATTATATTTGTTTGTCTATATATAAACTATGAAATGAACATCGCATCATCCTTCCTTTATATACATTATATAGTTGAGATATATATATATATATAGATAGAGTGCTTATAAATATATATATGTTAACAATAATTGTTAAATATTTACATTTTAAATAACTAAACAATAATATATATATATATAAATGATGGTGGGTATATATGAATGTATAAATGGATGGGTATATATAGTTCTTAATATATATGTTCTATATATAAACATAAAAAAAAGAATTGTTTAACATATTATTATATATAGACGATATATGCGACAAAATGATGTTGAATGTTACGTTTTTGTTTAAACTTTTTTTTTGTTTAAAAAAAAAAACATAATAATATCGAGAATGATTATTTTAAATCCATTGGAAAACTGCGCGTTGATGCGTTATAAATATATAAAATTGATGTTATATAAAAATGAAGATAATGGTGATGATGATGATGATGATGATGATGAGACACTGGCAGTTGCGATGACAATAAAAATATATAAATACGATGGTGAGATCTTGATGTTGTTATACATATATTTATATATTGTAAAAACTTTTAATATAAGATTGTGCTTTATTATATACTATATACACAATATTTAGTATCTGTGGTGTGATGATGATGCCTTATTATTATAAACTTTTTGATAGTTTCCTCTATATAAAAAAAAAAAACTTTTTTTTTTTTTTTCCTCATGTTGATATACTTACAAATTTTTAAGTATATACAAACAATACATTTTTTTATAGATGTGTGGTATATTTACAAAATGATATGAGAGATTATTGTAAATAATATATATATATATATATTTATATAGTTAAAAAGTTGTTAAGAAAAAGACCGAACATGTTTTACTGTGATTTTTGTTGATGCCAGAACCAGATGATGATGAGATAATAATAATATTGTCAATAATATTTTAATATTTATATATATATATATAAATGATAAAATAAACGTATTGTCACATTTAGGAACAAAACATATATAAAAGATGTGATTGTACTGCACAAAATATAACAAAATGTTTTTTGAAAAATATGTATACAAAACTGATCATGAAAATTATTACACAATATATTATATTGTTTTATAAATATATAATATTTATTATATATATATATATATATAAATATATTGTTAATGTTATCATACATCTTTATATATGCGAAGAAGCAGAAAGATATCTATAAATGTTATATCAATTTAGCAAAATAATAATAATAATAATAATGATGTATGATATATTATTTGTTATTGAATCAATCTCGTTGTGTTGTTGCGCGATCGTTTTAAAGAGTTTGTTAAAATTATATATATTTATATATAGTATTAAATAATATAAATATAATAAAAACACTTTTTTTTTTTTTATTTTAAATGTACATATATAAATCTATAGATAGACGCATCATTGAAAGAGAAATCAAAAAATCTTTTTTTAATTTTTACATATAGATTGTATAATTTGCTGGGTTCTTTTTCTTATATAAATTTAACAAATTTGTTTATTCTTCTGTGTCATAAAAATGATTGTATTATATTAGGTTGTCGAAAAAGTATTGATAATTTTTATAAATAGATGTCATTATAATTGAATATTTCAAGTAGTACTAATCTGATCAGGTAACACTCGAAAGATGACATTTCGTAGATAAAAAAAAAAAAAAAATTAAATTTGTTTAGTCATTTAAAAGTTGTAGTGCATTAAAGATGAGCGAAATTAGTGAAAAAATTCGATACATTTTACAATTTTATTATGAAAAAGGTGAAAATGCAACGCAGGCACATGAACAAATTTGTGCAGTTTACGGTTAAGGAACTTTATCAAAATTAACAGCCTATGCTAGATGGTTTGCTCGATTTCGTTCCGGTAATTTTGATGTCAAAGATGCACCTCGTTCTGGTCGACCAATCACTGAAAAAGTCGATGAAATCATATCAAAAATTGAAGAAAATCGAAACGTAAGCAGTCATGATATCGCTAAAGAACTAAACATCCATCACCAAACAGTTTTAAACCATTTGACAAAGGCTGGATACAAGAAAAAGCTCGATGTTTGGGTACCACATGAATTAACACAAAACAATTTAATGAACCGAATTTCCATTTGCGAAACGCTGTTTAAAAGGAACGAAATCAAGTCATTTTTAAAGCGAATGATTACAGGTGATGAAAAATGGATCACATACGATAATAATGTACGAAAAAGATCGTGGTCCAAGAAGGGTGAAGCTCCTAAAAAACAGTAGCAAAACCTTGATTAACACCAAGAAAGGTAATGCTGTCTGTTTGGTGGGATTGGAAAGGAATCGTTCATTATGAATTACTAGCACCCGGTCAAACCATTGATTCCGATCTCTATTGTCAACAATTAACAAGATTGAAGCACGAGATTAAAAAAAAACGTCCAGAATTAATCAATCGAAGCGGTGTTGTGTTCCATCATGACAACGCCAGACCACACACATCTTTGATGACTCCTCGGCAGAAACTGAGAGAGTTTGGCTGGGCTGGGCAGAAACTGAGAGAGTTTGGCTGGGTTCAGATTATCATTTGTTCCGGTCTCTGCAGAATTCCCTTAATGGTTTAAAATTAAATTCCGCAGAGGAAAAATGCAAAATGCACTTGGATCAGTTTTTTGCCCAGAAAACACAGAAGTTCTACAGTGATGGGATAATGTCTTTACCAGAAAAATGGCAAAGGGTGATCGATCAAAACGGCGCATAAAGTTGGTTTAATAAAGTTCATTTGAAATATATAAAAAAATCGTTTGAATTTTGTAAAAAAAATAATAATAAAAACGTCGATACAATTAATATATACCATTAACAATTAATATAGTGCAAAGTATTACTTAAAATAATCTTTTAAACTATATATAGATAGCAATAAATGGAAAATTATCAACATCAATCAAGGTGAATTGGTTTATTTTGTGGTGGAAAGACAAATAATACTTGGAAGACAATCGGATAAAAAATTAGGAAGATAAAGGTAAGTATTGTCAAAATACGATTATAAAACTGTCAATCATAAGCGCTCCCATCACGCAGCATTATTGGAATTAGGTAAGTAAAAAACGTTTATCCAATCAACCAACCAACTGAATGAAAGAAGAGAAAATTGAAAAATGAAAAAAAAAACGGTAAGTTAAATTCTTTGCTTTAACACACATACGTCTTGTTTGCATTGGATTTGATTTATAGATTGTGTTAAAACCTATTGAAATTTTTTTCTATTTTTTGACGTCGTTTGGAAAAAAATATGTTTTGGCTAACGATGGCAATTAGGCAATTTTCTGTTTTAAAGAACGCGGTCGAAAATTAATCGATATTATACTGGATAAAATATACTTTAATTTTTAAAAAAATATAAAATTTTTGATAAAAACCAATAATGAAAATATATAGTATAAGAAAAAAACACAAAATATACATTTTTGAACAAGTTTTTGAAAACCGCTTTTATATACACGACATATATTACGCATATATATAAATAGATATATATAGACATACACTCTGTATTTGTATATATATATATATATATATATATGACTTTATTAATAACGCGAACGCGAAAAGATTATACCAAAAAAAATCAAAATATATATAAGAAGAAGATGAAGATGAAGAAGAAGAAGAAGTGTGTATAAATACATTATATACAAATAAAATATATAAACAAAATAATAAAATTAATGTGTGATTCATTTATTATTTTATAATTTTATTTATATATTAATTTAATTTGTTTATTAATTTACTTTATTGTGTTTTTTTATTGTATTTTATTTTATACGCAACAATCAAATATTATTTAAAGCTATAAAAAACAACAAAATTTTATTGTATTAAAATTATACAGATTTATTGAAATGTTAACCAAAAAAATACACCCATAAAACGATGATTTTAAATTAATTTGTAGAGATTTCTTTATTCTTTACATACATCGTACATTATACATGTTTGATATTTTTTATATACATACATATATTCTTAAAATGTTTTATTAAATATATATAAATATATATACATAAATAAAGAACAACCAATCGTTTGTTCATATTAAATAATTAACATAATAATTGGACATATACATAATAAAGAATAAAGAATACATACAATAAATATATTATTATTTAGTATATAAAAAAATTGAATTTTTTTTATATATAGTATAGTAGAATTATTTAATAATAAACCATCTCTATATATATATTGCTCTTACATGATATAAAGTAATTTACATTTGTATATACATATATATTATTAACAAGAAGTCGTATATACATTAAAAAATATATAGCGCCATATTACAATATATTAAATTGTTTCAAAATTATATGTATTATACATGAAAATATATATGTATATATATATATATAAAAGAACAAGAACAAGAAGGAAATAAATATAGGAGGCATCCATCTGGAACCGCATATACATAATAATATAATTATTATAATAATAGTATAACCGTATCATTTTACTTCATATTTTCATTCCTCTATCTATCTAAATATATACATATGTCTTCTGTTATATCAAAAAACCTTTCTTATTGATATATAGTTGAAATGATATACTGTATACTATTATTATTATTATTATTATTATTATTATAAGAATCGCATCAATTTTATTCATATAAATTCTCTCACTTCTTTATATACCGCGATGTTTTAATACATATAAGAGAAGAAAAACATAAAATTAAATGCATTTTAATTTTTATTATGTTAAAATGATTTTTAATTCTATTAAAATTAAAGTTTTTTTTTTGTTTTTGTTTTTTTTTTTTTCTATATTCTGATGCGATGGTAGTTGTTGATATTATTATTTAAAATCAAATGGATGAATGATTTTTAAAAATGGTTTAAATTTTATATATTCATGTATATATATAATAACACGGGAAAATCAAATTGTTTATTTATATTTAAAAAATTTTTATACTTTTCATCAGCTGCTTTATTGTAATTAACAAAAATATTTTAAATAACTCGCGTAGTAAAATAGTTTATATATAATTTAAAATCACATTTTCGTTTAGAAAGCATATATTATTATATACCATAATCCTTAATGAAATTTCCCGCTCTTTCAAATCAATGAGATTTTGGTTGACCGCAAGGAAAAAATATTTCTATTATGTATTGTATATATTTAACACAAATAGCTTTTAACACTATACGGAATATATATATAACGACAAGTCATCGCTTTAACAGTTTAATGAATATAATAAGTAAACATAAATAAAATATAATAAGGAAATATATACGAAGGGAATATATGTATTTATTATACATTTCTTCAATCTGCATCTTTTGTAGATAATTTAACAAAAAAAAAACAAGTAATTCGTCACACAACTATTGAACTGTTGAAATTTTATTTATTTTTTTTTGTTAATGAAAGTCTCAATATTTTTATTGGGTTAATCTTTGACTGCGGTGTGTTCAACCATATTTCAATTCTAAATCAATCGTATCTAGGGGAAATTCCATCTATATATAATATTTTACAGACCAAACCAAAACCAAAATTTTAAAGAAATAATTGTTATTAGAAATTGATTTTTCCAATGAAATTTCGTTCAATTTTTTTTCAAAGAGATCATATCACTAATACGTTATATAAATTTACGTACGAGGATTCATCAATAAATTTTCGAAAGAAATCATCATTATATAAATATATATATATATACACAGTGCGACAATTAATATTCCGGATTCAAACCATATCTCAATAACCAGTGGGACGATCTATGTGATGGAACAAGCGTTTTGAAGCTTGATGTTTTCTCTATCGTCTGTAAAAATTTCATTGGATTTGGTTGACAAATAAAAAAGTTATGACATTTCTTGCGTGAAACAATATTTATTAGTTGAAGTAGAAATTTTAACATGGAACAAAGAGCGCAGTCATTAAATTCAACCCAAAGCTTGGTAAATCTGCAACAGAAACGTTCGAAAATCGATGCAGCAAGTTAATGGTGATAATTGTATGAGTGGAACACAAGTTTTTGAGTGGTATAAACGTTTCGTGGATGGCTAAAACACTGGCTAAAAAACAAGAAAATTTCCATCGAAAATCAAGACAATGCTCGTAACATTCTTCGATATAGCAAGGGAATTATCCATAAAGATTTCGTTTCAACTGGTCAAAGAAGTCAGTGGCGCCGCATATTATATCAAAGTTTTGAAGCGTTTGATGGACAGGATTCGTCATATTCGACCTGAATATCGTGAATCAGATAGTTGGTGTTTGTTACACGATAATGCACCAAATCACACTTCACTTATTGTTCGTCAGTTTTTGGCTCGAAATCAAGTCTGTGTGTGTTAAATCATCCACTGTATTCACCTGATTTAGCACCACGTGACTTCTCAATGTTCCCAAAACTAATAATGAAATTGAAAGGATGTTTTTTTTTAGGATATTTAAACCATTCAAACAGCATCTACACGTGCACTATAGGCAATACCACAAAATGAGTTGGAACACGCATTTGAATCATTATTAAATCGATGTAACAGTTGTACAGTTGAATCAGGAGGAGAATAATATAATAATAATCGGGTTTTTAATAGAAAATTTATAGTGGAATTATATTATTTTCTACATAAATACCACACATAAAAATATTTTTTCCATTAATTAATTTGTCAATTACCATTCCATTTTAGAAATTTTATTGTATTTATATTATAAACAAATTTAAAAAAAAAAAAAAAAAAACAGTTTTCACAGGTCAATGTTTTATTATTTTAAACAAAAAAAATGTACATAGAAAACTAATAAGAAATATACCGCAGATATAAAATGTATTTTCAATTTATATATATATATATATAATAAATATGTTATAATTTGTTTCTATTCGTAGAATTTTCTTTGTATATAGCGATCGGTGTAGTGAATATATTCATTTAAAGACTTATTACAAAAAAAAAACAAAACAAAACAAAAAAATTAAATATAAATAAGATTATTTGAAAGCGTCATTATTCGTATCACTCGCATGCATGTGTATATTTATTTATATTATTTTGTAATTGGTTTGTTATTTCTTGTTTCTATAAATACAGATATATAATAATTAAATGATATAATTTTTTTTTTATTTTATTTAACGGAAATGCTGCTTCAAGAAAGATAAACATAAAATTATGTTTTTTTTTTTCATTTCATATATGTACAACATTGTAATTGTAGAGATATATTATAGATATATATAAAGATGTTTAACATAAGTTTATATTTTATATAATATGTACCCACCTTTATATTTATTTAAGTATATAAATAAATTATTATATATGGCCGTATGGAGCAAAAAAAAAAAAAAAATTCGAAGAAAATTTATCATGATCATATTTTTTTTTTTTTATGTTTTGTGTGTTCTCATATATATGTATAACTTTCAAATATGTGTCGTTTTAATTAGGGTAGCTTTTTTTATTTTTTACCCGTTTTTTGATGAATTTACTTCCAATTCAAATTGTATCTATAAGAATTTGGGAAATAAAATAATAATTAAAAGAAAAAATTAAGAGCTTAAAATTATTGATTTTAAGAATAGAAAATATTTTATTAGAATAATTTTATATATTTACCAATCTGAAGCAGGTATTAGGAGCTTAAAAATTTAAAAAACAAAACCAAAAAAGGAATAAAACACAATTGCAATCGATACTGTTACTGTTAAAAATTAGATTTGTTTTAGAAAAACCAATTCAGAAAAAAATGTGAAATTTTCAATTAAAATTTTTGGGTTCGTCGCTTAAGTCTTTTATTGAATTGTTCGAATTTTTATACCAAAAGAGATAAATTTTTTGGGGAAAATTCATGAAAGAAATGAATAATTGATGTAAGGAGACGTAATGTCATTTCAAAAATTGTCATCGGAGGTGAGCAGACGGGACGGGAATGGTAAAATGGTGAGGACCGATGAACCATTAAAACTCTATATGAAACACAACGAATTTTATCAACTTTTCCGTTGATAAATTTTTTTTTATATATTTACCAACAAAATAAAAGTTACCCTATAACACTAAACAGAGATATTTGAAGGATATAATATAATTATATAACAGTAGTAGAGAGCAGATAGAACACAGCAAAAGAATGGAATTTTTTTTTTTTTATTTTGTAAAACATGACCCCATACAAGGTGAATTTATCAAAAAATGCTAATTATTTATATATGAAAATTTAATAATATAAAAAAAATAGTGTATTTTTATATTTTATATTAATTAAATAAAAATATGTTATAAATTCAATTTAATTGTATTTATATTTATATATACGCAGCGCAATATATATGATATGTGTGTGCGTATTTGATTGTATATAAATGCGTGATGAGAAAACTAGATAATGTATTATATATATATATATATATGAATTAAAATGTTCACATGCATTACAAAAATGTGTAACTTTTAATTCATATATATATATAAAATAAGTTACCAAAAAGTTTTGTGGTCTTAATAAATAATACCATATATATATATATATATATATTATGAAGAATAGAATTTCAATAAAAAAGGTATATATAAATTAAAAAAAAAAAATGTTTGCAAAAAGGTAAAAAAAAAACTAAAACAAACACAAACCAAAAAATAAATAAAAGTATATCATCATCATCATCATATCTCATAACCCACTGCTCACCAAAAAGACAAATTTTTCTTTTACATCTTTTTTTTTTTGTTTTTTGCTTTCGTTTTGTTTTTGTTTTTGTTTTGCCTATATATATAAATAAATAAATATTTTTTTTTTACAAATATATATTAAAGCATTTCGACATTTTAATGGATGCAATAATCGATCGATTGTGTTTATATTTATATTTTATATATATATATATATATATATATATATATATATCAAATGTGTATATAAATTAACAAATATGTGTATTAAAAATATATTTATATATCTATATGGCGTCACATGAATCTTTTAAAAATAATCGTACATTTAAAATATATATTTATAAATATTGCATCAATGTATATATATTATTTTAGTTTATTGCTTAAATATAAAAATATATAAAAGTATGCGCTTTTGTGGTTTGCTCATTGGAATCGCGATTTATTTTTTTTCCATTCTGTTATCATTCTTTCAATGCAAAATTCCGCGGTCTTTATTATTAACAATCATAATCGGTCTAATTAAAGCGATAATTGCTGCTCGAATATATGCATTAAGCATATATATATGTTATTTATATATTTGTTATGAGATGCGAGAAGAAACAAAGAATTAAAAAAAACAAAAAAATGTATAACAAAATATAAATCTTTTTTTTGTTTGTTTTTTTTGTTTTTGACAAATTTTAACCTTCATCAACATATATATATATAACACAAATAAAAAATGCAAAGACTTTTACATCTATTTTTCATTAATATATATATGAAAATGAAATATTGTGAAACCATTTATATTATGTGTGTATATATTTTTTCTACTCTATATATATATATATATATAAATAAGATAAGATTTAAAAAAAAAAAAAGAAATAAGTTATATATATATATATATGTTCATCACTATGTGTGTTGTATAACCATAGAAGTTGTACCTTTAACTATAAACAACATTTTTTCCATTTCAAAGGTATGTCTCTTTTGATATACACATTCTTCTTATAGTTTCATTTTTTTCATTTGTTTTTATCATCATTTTATATATTATTTTCTTATTGCCGACAATTCTCATATCCTCTTTTCTATATATATATATATAATATTTTATATATATAGTATATTTACCTGCGCGTACAGTTTATATATGACATGTTTTACATCGTTTAAAAATTGGTGTAAAGGGTGATTTGTTAATTTTTTTGTTAAAATTGTTTCCAATAAGAAAAACTTACAATGTTGGGAAATTTTACAATAAAATTTTTATTGTAAAACTGTAAGAATACAGTTTTTGTTTCTAAAAGCAATTTACAATACTAAAATTTCTAAAAGCAATTTACAAGTTGGTGTTTGTTTCATCAACAACATTCTTGGTGGAAAGTATATTGATTATAGGTCTTTCCGTTAAGGAATGTTTTTGAAACCGCAACACGACCTTATTTAGAATAAGGATAAGAATAAGAATTCTCTATATCACAAAGTAATCACCCTTTAAATTATTTATTTATTTATTTTTTTTTTTACTTTTATATATAGTATTTTGTTAATGTATATTAAATTTTACAATAAAAATTATATAAAACAAATAGCTGAGAATTGAATTGACTACTAAACTGAATATTTATTTATATATATATAATATATAGATATAGATATAGATATTGATAGATATATGACATATAAGATTTGATTAATATTATCTTCATCGTCTTCATCATCATCATCATCATCATCAATATGATCCTCATATGTATTTATCTTATCATTATTATATGATTAATATATATCTAAATGGAAAATATTTTTTCTATATAGTTATAAAAATCCATTGGTCGCATCATTTGCCTTTATATCTATATATATATGTATATATAACTATATATGATGCATATTTTTAGTATAAAAATATTAATTTTAAATGAATCACCGCAAGATTATTTCAATATATAAAGCTAATATATAAGTATATAATAAATGTTAATATAACTATTTATTGTTTCATATATGATTTTTTATTTATTTATTTTTTATATTTGTAAATTGTGTATATATATTTTTATATATTATTATTATTATTATTATTGTTAATCTTTTTATGTTATTTAAATGGTTTTTTTTTTTTTTTTGAATTTTTATATACACACAGGAAAATAATATAATATATAAATATCGCGTATACAAAACAAACAAGTTCATTAAATAAAAATATAATATTAATATAATAAATAAAGTATTTCACATCATATATCTACACGTATGTATATATAAATAAGTGTGATATTTAGAGATATAATAATAATAATAATAATAATAATATGATTTTTGTGGTGGGTATATAAAAGGTATTAAAAAATGTTTGTATATATAGTTCGCTTCGCACATTGCCCTGTCGTAGTAATTTGCTTAAGATAACTATATATATAATTTATCCTTTTTTAGATGCGTTTTCTTTTCTTTTTTTTTTTATCACAACAACAAAAACAAATTTCAATATAAATAAATGATTTTTCACACGACTTATATGTTTTAAGTTATAAATAATATGAGATGAACAATATATAACTGCGTATGACCGCGTGATTAAATAGATTCAAATCATATATTTTATCAATAATGCAATTTATTAAACCCCTATATATGCAAAAAAAAATGAAAAAGGATTGGGAAAACAATTTTCACATTTTGAAAATATTTTCTGTACCGTCGCAGTATTATTATTATAAAAGATTTTCCACACAGCAGTTAGAAAAGAATATAATGATTTGTTCATTACTATACGGTAGAATGGCGGTTTAACCGTCCGTAAAACCTTGTAATTCTATTAATTGCCGTGAGCCTATTTATCAATTATATATAATAAATTTTTATTAAGAACCCAATTTTGGTTTTAAACAAAATTATAATTTTATTATTATGTTTCTTCTTAAAATCATTCATTTGTTAAATGCAATAAATTTTTTAACATTAATTTTTAACCAGAATATAATGGCAATTTCTTATACCACTTCTTATATGGTATACCTTTCAAAAGTAGTTCAGGTTCTGTCTATCTCTGTAATTGTTTTCCAGATATTCAAGATTTCAAGACAAAGAATGTATTTTCTACAATCCCATAAATATATACGTCATCCAAGTTGATTTTTATATGTATAATAACCTTAAACAATCATAAATCGATTGATTTAGAAAATTCTACATCGATTCATATAAGTACCGGCGAACATCATTCTGTATCATCTGGATCCTTAGAAATCTTTAGAAATCCTGAGAATTGTTTAAAAAAAAATTCCAAAACAAAAATTTTTATTGTTAACTTTTGTTATTTTTGTTGCCGTTTAATTCTTTGCAAAAAAAAATTAAATTTTATATGTTTTTTGTTAAATTTGAATGCAAAAAAATGAGATTTCTGAAGCTTACCGCAATGCTAGTGATTTAAAAATTTAGTATATTAATGGTGAAGGATAGATTTCACATTTTGGTAAGTTTCAGATATTATTATAGCTGATCCGGCAAGCAATTTGATAGAACCCGGCGAAAATGATGTTTTTATAATTATTTTATTGGACGTTACATAACTTTCCTATTTAAACAGATAATTTAACCGGACGAGTTATAATTTCTAATCATTATTATTATACCTTTAAAAGGTTCCACAGATTTAATGATTGTATCCCCAACAATTTTCAAGAGATTCGAACAATAACAATAATTTACTAGTCCTATATAAATCGCTTGATAATAAATGATTACACACCGATTCCATTTATTAATTTATTTAATTATATAAACGATTATAGATACGATACGTAATATGAATCTTGACCGAATCAAAAGAGGAATATTATATTGTTAATGTGTATAAATTTAAAAAAAAAAGGAATATTACGAATATATCTATTTGATAATCAGGCCTCATAAAGTCACATATTATCCTTTTGAAAACAGATGACCATATAATTATTGGAAAAAGATTACAATAAAATCCTTAATTTTTTAGTCATCTTTTCAAGAGAATATTATCGCATTAATATATTATAATTGAAAACGGATATTAAGAGTTTTTCTCCGGTAAAATGCGTTTATTATAAAGATTTTGTGCTAAAAATAATTTTTAAAATAGATATGCTTTTAGAAAAGAATTAATATTACATTCTATATACTACTAAATAACCACTACAATATCGGACACCTGCTATTTTATTCGTATGCTCGATTTTGAGATGCCGCGAAAGGTCTTTAAACAATAATTTTTTAATCCTTCTAATTTTATTTCACAAAATTATGGTTTTAATAGTTAAATAATTGTGCAGACAGAAGTAAAAAATCTTTTAAATTCAATTAGTTATATGGAATTTAATTCAAAATGATTCAATTTCACAAAAAAAACAAATTTGACCATTATAATATCGGACACTTATATTATATACGCCACTAATCACCCTTGTAACGCCTTCTTTGGCCTTTATAATAGCATCCATTTTCTTAGACGTTTTATTTACTAAATTTTTGCATTCATCCGGTGTTTTTGTATTCTTCATATTTCAATGATTTTTCCTTGGAATTCTTCATTCCTTCAATTGTAACTTGCATATCATGTATATTTACTTTGTTATTTATTAATACCCACAACGATTCTATTGGACTGTATGGCTCCTTTTAATCTTATTATCAATAAGAATAATACCACATATTCCTAAAGAACTTAATCAGTAACTAATTGTAAGTCTACCGTATAAGTAAATTTAAATAAAATGTGGTTAACCGTGGTTCATTTGAGTCACATAAAGTGGTGTAAAATTTAATCAGTAACAACTGATCGTGATAAACGCAACTGTGATAACACAGGAGAACTGTTATGAGTGATATAAGTCTTAAATGGTCAACAACAATCCAAAAAATAGTGGCACGAAAGTGGACAATGCAATGGATTCATATGAACCGAACTATATGAATATAAGATAAAAATACAGATATATTTTATTAAACAATATGTTTTTTCCCTAATAATAATCCTTATTAATATTTTATCACAAATCAAAGCCATTTTGAATTGTTTTGCAAAAAACAAAACAATAAAAAATTTTGATTTCTGCGGCAATGGGATAGCATATTATATTTTGATGATGAATGTAAATTTGTTATTGCGTTGGTGCTTCCGATAATCGAGTAATTCACACACAAAATGAAGCATTCCATCGTGATTGTTTAAAACGCACTGTGAAATTTTCAGCCGCAGTTATTATAATTTACAATTTACAAAGGGAGTCGTTTCTTTTTTTTTTAATTTACTTACTTAATTTTATTAATTTACATTTCATTTTTAGTGTATACGGTTAACTCCCAAAAACACATTCATATATTAAATAAATGACTACCTTTTGCGATCGACTATTAATTTAATATTCAAACGGCGAATATATACATTTCAATAAGATGTTGGTCTACCACAAACCGTTAAAGCAACTAAGCAAGAACTGTTGGAAGCTAAAGAAATGGGTTTAGAAATCCACTTTTAGAAATGGACATCTTCAAGTCCTGATTTAAGTTCAATATAGAATCGTTGTGGGCATTAATAAAACAACGTAAATATAGATGATATGAAAGTTACAATTGAAGGGGTGAAGAATTCCAAGGAAAAATCATTGAAATGAGGATAAACAAAAACACCGGATGAATGCAAAAATTTAGTAAATACAACGTCTAAGAGAATGGATGATATTATAAAGGCCAAAGGATAGGCGTTACAAAGGAGATTAGTGGCGTATAATATAAGTGTCCGATATTACAATGGTAAAATTTTGAGTGGTTTTCAGTGGTTAGAGTAGTAGTATATGGAAAACCAAAATATATTATTATTAATAAGAAGTTGACGAACATACTAAAAATAAATTAATTTTCATTTATTATATAAATATATAAATATTCAAAAATTTTACGGCAAACGTTTATTATAGATTATAAAAAACACACCTCAAATCTTCTCGATTTATATATATTTTATTAATAATAATAAACCAGTTTAAAATTTTTATATATATTTTATATATACTTTAATAATAATTATTATAATATATATTTATATTTTTATTTATATTTATTACAGAATATATTTTATTTATTTTTTTTTTAAAACTATTTTTAGAATTTCACTATATAAATATATTTCTGTGTGTGTGTGTGCAAATTATTTAATAATTATTTTATATCAATAATAATATTATTATAGTTATAAATTTTATTTAATAAAATATTAAATTTATATTGAATATTTTCCTGATGACTTAATGTGCAAAAATTATATTTATAATCTTTGTGTGTAAATAATAAAATAAAAATATATATATAGCGAGGTGTTTTTATTTATGAAAATAAATATAAAATTTATAATATAATAATAATAAATATATTAATAATAATAAAAATAATATAATTCCAATTCATTTATTTTGCTTATTATATAAAATTATATAAATATTTTTATTATATATGCGTTTATTTTTTTTTATTATTATTAAATCGAATATTAAAAATTTTCTATATATATACATATATAATTTATTTAAATATTTTTTTTTATGTGTATTTTTTATTTATTAAAATTATATTTCTATATATTATAATATAATCTAACATTAATTTAATTTTTATTTATTATTATAGATATATATGACATTTTGTCGCCGTATTTAATTTACGCAGGAATTATATGTATTTATAATGATTTGTTTATATTATTTTTATTTTTTTTTT
The DNA here is from genome assembly GCA_958336335.1 of Dilophus febrilis. Lineage (NCBI taxonomy): Eukaryota > Metazoa > Arthropoda > Insecta > Diptera > Bibionidae > Dilophus > Dilophus febrilis. The sequence continues at coordinate 3,616,826 of OY284469.1, read as the reverse complement.
TTTTTGGGTATCGTACAGATAAATAAATAAATATAAATACCTCTGAAAGATGATATAGCATATAGAGTTAAATAAATGAAGAAAAAAAAAACCGATTATATATACCACCAACAAAGTTGAAAATATTTTTGATTAACCTGTATATATAGTATATGATAAATTAACGGTATATAAATAAATTAATTTAATAAATTATATAGAAATTTACATAATTTACATTTGCAAAAGAATGTTATTTGAAATGAGTGTGAATAAAATAATTAATAAAATGATAAACAATACTACAAATAATAAACATAAATTGGCTCTTCATTCATTTTTTTTGGTTTATAAAAATTAGAGAAGCTTATATATTTAAATATTAATTTACGTACGTGTGGCAATAATAATAATTCATGGAAATTGAATTTAATTTATGTTTTATTAAGTTCATTCGGCAATTTATTATCTATATTATTATTCAGAAGGAAAAATGTAGTTTATTTCCTCAACTAATAAAGACCCTGAAAAATTGTGTCTATCAATGCGGATTTAAATTCAAATTATACTAAATAATTACTTAAAACACCGAAAAACATAACATATTTGTCTGTAGACTGCAAAAACATAGGGAATATGCAAGATCTTCATGAAGCTTTAAGATTTGACTGGTATAGAAATACCACAGGTAAAACATTTATACGTGTGTTCCATTGCAGTAATAAAACAAACAAAAAAAACTGAAATACGGGACAAATTTTCATATAAACTTATTTTAACAGAAGAATTGGATATATATATTTTTCTTGGATCAGTTTTATCCCTATATATATTCATCTTTTAATCATCCGCGCAGTACCAATAAATAAAATTATCCCATTATTATATTTAATACACAAATGTTTTTTTTTTAATTAAAATTCCATATATAAATTATGAATGCTTTTTTTTTTGTTTCAATAATTATGCTTTTATAATTAATATATTGATATTTTGGCAATAGAAGTCCCAGTCAAATATGGTTTTTGCATTAAAAATCACTGGGAAATTTGAATATATTTATTATATATAAGGAATGAAAAATGAAAATTTCAATTATTTAAAAGTTTAAATCCATATTTTTATGTTTAAAATTCATAAATTCAAATTAAATTATCTAAAAATGTGTATGCAACCAAAGGGGAAAAAAATTTATTTATCTTTTTGGTGAATAACTGGATTTTATGGTGAATAAAAATTTCATTTGACATTTCAATTTTTTCATTGTTTTTATTGTTATTATTTTTTTTTATTTGTTTTTTTTATTTTGTTTCGTGGTTCATTTGAATGAGTGTTTTATTTTATAATTTAATTTATTTTTTATAAAATAAAAACAATTAATTATTAATATTAATTATTTAATTTTTAATATCAATTATTTAATTTAATAATTTAATTAAATTACATGTGATATAGTGCTATTTATTATTTTGTTTATTGTTTAAAAAAGAATTAAATCAAATTGAAATGGATCTACAAAAAGCACCTAATGAAAGAAAATTATATCTTTGTAAATGGTATTTTAAAGGTAATTAAAATAATAATTAAAAAAATTAGTAATTTTAAAATTATAATAAATATATAACTGTAATTTAAATTACATTCAAAATATTTATTTGTGATTTTTTTTTAGCCGGTTTCGCATTATTACCATTTATATGGGCCGTCAATTGTGTATGGTTTTTTGATGAAGCATTTAGAAAACCATTTTATACGGAACAAAATGAAATTAGAAAATGTAATTATAATATATATAGAACTTCCTAAAGACAATATAATAAATGTATAAATGAAAATAAATTAATAATCATCACCTATCCATTCACACAGATGTAATATTCTCAGCAATTGGTTTATTAATATGGATATCAATAATTACTGTATGGACAATATTATTTCAAACGAATCGTGCCGAATGGGGAGAATTTGCTGATTCTATAAGTTTTATAATACCCTTAGGACAAGCATAAAATAATTTTCAAATTATTCCATATATTAATATATGATTTAAATTATAAATTTACTTAACTATATTTATTAATCAATTTTTTTTTTTTTTTATATGAATAATATTCCTTTTCTTTTTTGTATTGCATTTAAAATATGATAATAATTATAATAGCTATAATTAATTGAAGAAATTATTAATGATATAATAAATTAATCCTTAAATGGCCATCATCGCATTAATTAAAAAAATAATCAATGTTTACTATATTTATATATATTTTATTTTATTCATATTAAAAATCAACAAAACAACTAAACAAAGTTTGATCAATAAATCAGAAATTTTGTAAAAAAAATAAAATAGTAAAACCTCCGTTATTTATTTTTACCTATTATTAAATTATTTAAAAAAAAAAGAATCTAAAACAAAAAAAAAAAAAAAACCCCACCACCAACAATGGAAGAATCATCTAGAATCATTTCCGTAACCATTCAACCGAAAAATGTATTTGGATTACGGGCTGACGTTATTGGAAACATTAATTTTACCATAAAACAAGAGGTTATTTATCCGGTTGCCGGTGTTTTGGCCATACATGATTTTACAACAAATCGTCAAAAATTTTTACGTATTGGTGAAAAAACAGATGTAAAAATTATAGCATTAAGTCCTAATCGTAAATTATTGGCTGTTGCCGAACGAAATGAAAAGTATATATTTATGATAATTTATTTATATAATTAATTGTAATTTTTATGTATTAATTGTTTTTTTTTTCTGCTTTGAACAAAGATATTGGATAAATATTTATGATTTAATAACAACAAAGCGAAAGAAAACATTACATTTTCCAGCGGAAATTCCTATACCAGAACCAGAATGTATATGTTTTACGTATGATTCAAAGGCATTGGCCGTACTCAGTAAAGAACCCGATGCATATTTAACAATATTTTCATTTGATAAATCGGATACAATTATTGTGGCACGAGTTTCAAATGGAAATCAACGAACATTAACGGCCAATTGTATTGCATGTAATTTAAGTGATACAGGTTTGGTGGCAATCGGCGGTGATTACACCTTTAAATTGATGTCACGTCAAGAGCGAGGTTTTACCCTATTGGGAACACTTAGTGGAAAAAATAAAATTATTAAATCATTAGCGTGGTTATCGTCAGACGTTCTGGTAGCCGGTACCTCGAATAATCGTTTGTTATTCATTGAAGGTGGTGATCCAAAATGTGATTTTGAAGCGGATACAATTGAATTGATTGATTTATCAAAGAGTAAAGATTCGTAAGTAAAATTGTAAACAAATTAAAGAAATTTTTTTTTTTGGTAAATTTATGTTAATTGCCGTCAATAGAGAAAACCATGATGAAGATAAAAAATCAGAAACAATTGGTGTAATTCCAACAGCGGCAGCAGCAGCAGCAGTGCCTTTGATTTTGAATGATCAGGAAAATAAAAATGTAAATTGTTTAACATATTTTCAAAAAGGATTTGTATTTGCGATAAAAAACATTTTGTATGTATTCGAAAGTGATATGGGTTTTTGTTATTTAAAAAAAACTGTAATAACTATACCGATAACATTGTACGATGAACAATTATATGACATAACAAATGTAGCAATAAATGCACAAATGGATTCGGTTATTGTAACAACGAAACATAGTCAAATTTATATTGGAATGTTATTTGTACCGGAAACATTAAAAGTAATGCAATTAACATTTCAAACACTCGGTGAACCATTACATATAAATGGTATCATTGATATTGATGTATGTTTATGGAAACCAATTATAATGACTACGTGTATGTATCTATATATTTATGGATATATTGAGCTCTATCCAAAAAAAAAAAAAAAATACAAATTAATCATTTCTATTTTGTAATTTATAAAATATATAGCCAAGGATCAAACAATACGCATATGGAATTATGAAAGTGGTAAAATTGAATTAGTTAAAAAATATCAAGTTGATATAACTGTTATTGGATTACATCCATCGGGAATGTTTGCAGCTGTTGGATTTTCCGATCAATTACGATTAATGGGTATTTTATTGGATGATTTAAAGGTACCTTATAATTTTTTCGTCGTATTATTTTGTAAATTGATAACACAGGAATATATGTCTAAAACATTTTTCTTCCGGGTAGATTTTAAAAACATTTAATTTTCCACGATGTCAACAAGCTGTTTTTTCACATAAAGGTCATTTATTGGCATGTGCCTATGATAATATAATATCAATTGTTTCTGTATTCTCATTTCAAATAATTAAAATGTTAAAGGTAAATAAATATACAGTTCAGTTTTCAAAACAATTATTATTTTTGAAATCAATTTCCTAATGGCCTACACAACTACATAAATATAGGGTCATAATGGTTTAGTATTAAGTATAATTTGGTCAGCTGATGACAATTACCTAATATCATCTGGTGAAGATGGTGCTGTATATAAATGGGATGCATTAAATGGTAATCGATTAAGTGAATGTGTACAAAAGGGTACAGAATATCGAGATTTGGCGATAGCCAATGATACGTCAACCATTTACACTGTAACAAATACGGGCATTTTAAGGGAAATTAATAATTCCGATATTATACGAGAAATTAAACCTATACATGGATCACCATTAACTACCATTGCATTATCACGATCCGATTTAGTTATGTTTATTGGCAGTGAACATGGTCATTTATACAATGTACAAATACCATTTTTGGATGCTGGCGGTGGAACTTGTACAAATTATCGGTAATTTTTGTAATTTTTCAATAGTTTCTATTAACATTTATAACTTTTTTGTTTATATATGTAAAGATTTTTCAATAAATCTATAACAAAAATGAAAATAACACCAGATGATACATTACTTGTAACTGGTTCAGAAGATGGTACATTAGTTATATGGGTTTTACAAAATAATGAAGGTATAATGCATAATTTTTTTGATTATATACATAAAGTAATTGTTTATATTTTTGTAGGTAGGATAGCGGCCATTGATGTTGATTTAGGAAAATGTATAGAAATTATGATACCACGTAATGATTTAGTGGAAAAAATTGAAATAATCGGATCATTACAATTACGAATCAGTCAACAAATAGCTGAATTTCAATATCAAATGCGTCAGGGTGATGCATTCCATTCGGAACAATTACGAGACATTCATACCGGTTATTGTGCGGCCATCGAAGAACTAAAAGAGAAAAATGAAAAAATGGAATCCCATCACATTGAAGAATTGAATATAATAACGGCAAGCATTGCACAAACAAAAGAGGATCATTCAAAGGCGCTGATGGATTTGGAAACGGAATTTCATGAGAAAATTATTAAAGAATTTGAAAAATCATCGGATATTAAGAAAAAAATGGATTGTATGCGTGAAGAATATGAAATAAAATTAAGAAAATCAGCTGGTTGCCTACAGGATACAATCGAAGCACTGGAAATTGATTTTAAAAAACAATTAACCGAACGACAACATCTATTGCAACAGTTAATGCAAGAAATGGAAAAAAAGGAGAAAGAATTTTCCGAATATTGTCGTCAATTGAATGTGGATAACGATCGGAATACCATTGAAATGCGTTTGAAGTACGAGGAACGTGCCAAAGACGAAAATGAAATGATGTTAAAGTGGCGAGCGGAAGCTGGCGTTCTCGACAAGAAACTACAGAGTTTAACGAAAAACTGTGATGAATTGGAAAATGAAAAGGAGATTCTAAAAACGGAACATTATAAATCACAAAAATCCATAAAACATTTCGAAAAGGATGTAGCCGAATTGAAAAAAGAAATCGATGATGGTAATCGTACGATAAAAGATAAAGAACAACGGATAAATGAATTGCAACGCAAGAATCAAGAATTAGAAAAATATAAAAATGTACTGGACTATAAGGTGAACGAATTAAAAGCACAAATTGAACCACGTGAAAAGGAAATTAAAGAGAAAAAAATACAAATCAGTGATATGGAACGTGAAATGGAAAGTCTCGAACAAACCAATTTAAAATTAGAATTACAATTATCCGAATTGAAAGATAAATATCATGGTAATAAAATTGAATTGAAAACGGAACAAGATCAGTGTCGATTGGCACGTGCTCATATTGGAAAAATTTGTGGTGACATTTATAATGTATCCGAAATGATACAAAATGTTGAACAGCTAAAAAATGGTGTACGATTATTATTTCTAAGGTATCATCGTGTGTGTCTGCGTTATTCTTACGGATAACTGAAAATATGATAAAAAAAATAATTCTTTTCATTTTTAAGGTATGCGAATGATGCCGAATTAAAGAAAACCCTTGAATTGGATGGAGATGTTAAAGCGGAATTTGCCCGTCAACGTAATACAATGCAAAAATTAATTGAAGATAAAAAATCAACGTTAAACATTCATAAATCATCAAATGCAATGGAAAAATTAATGAAAGAAAATGTTTCACTATTAACGGAATTGAATAAATTACGAACGGAATATAAAGACATTGAAAAACGTGCCATTCATATGGAATCAATCATTGGTATTTCTGGTAAATATGTACCGACATCAGTGGCAAGACAAAAATTAGCAAAAGCTTGTGCGGTAATAAATTTATTCTTTTATTATAAAAATATACGATATTTATTATGAATGAATTTTTCTTCTTTTCTGTAATAATACAAAAAGGATTTTGATGAAATTGAAAGAAAAAACCATGAAAAATGTTTAAAATTTGAAAAGGTTATTGTTAGATTACGTGAAGAAAATCAATTATTACGTGATAATGTTCTACAAAAAAGATCAAGTCCACTGGTAGTAGAACAACAATCACCAGAACAAATTACTGAAGATGATGATGACGATGATCGTCAATATATTGATTAAAATAATTTATAGTGTGTTTAAATAAATATAAAGAAAAAAAAATTATATATTTATTTATTGATTAAATACTGTATTGAAATTTAAATATTCTGAACATTAACAACTAAAAATATAGATTATAATTTATAGAAATATATGCGATGATTTATTGACATCTTAATATTGAAATACTAATGCATTACTACCGCTGATATTCGGGCGGCATTCATTAATTTTGTAAGATTTGTAGGAGATTCAGATATTATTGATACTTGAGCCCATGCTCGATTTTCATTTGATTTTCGAATGGCTTCAATAACCGCTTGTACATATAATCCATCTTCGAATGTTGCTGCTGATTTTACCGGTTCTTTAACCCAACTACTTTGTTCTTGAACAAATGATTCACGTAAACCTTGTACCATATTACATAAACCTTTTATATATGGTCGTGGCATCGTCGGTTCAATCATCAGCTGAGCTTTATTATTATTGCTATTACTATTACTACTACTACCATTGTTAATATTATTATTATTATTATTAATATTACTTATATCCTGTACATCTAAATATAATGTTTCCTCTTGTACATCAACATTTCGTTTACCAAAAAGATCACAATTCCGTATACGTAAATGACCGTCCGGTCCACAAACCAATATCTCTTGAATAAATGTATTTGTTGATATATTACTGTGTAAAGATGCTGTTACCAAGCATCCACCCTCCAAGGTCATTTGAAAATCACAAAAATCCGGTGCCGTAATTTGACGAATACCATTAACGGATGCCGTTGATTTTTTATATGTCCGTATAACACCGTGTACGGATGTTGCTCGTTTTTCGATAATATACGATACCAAATCTATAATATGACTTCCGACCAAATTCAATGCACCACCACCCATTGTTGCATCACAATGCCAATCGAATTTGTCATCATTCAATAACGATCCAATTTCTACACGTACATTCATTAAACATATTTCATTTTTCGATCCAATCCAACCCTCGTCAATGTATTTTTTCAACAATAAAAATGCTGGTAAAAATCTTAATGAATAATTTACCAGTGATATTAACGATGGATAATATTGTGCAGCACGTACCATTTTTAATGCATCCGGTTGACCCAATCCCATTGGTCGATCACAAACAACATGTTTACCTATCCCGAGCGCTTTCACCGAAATTTGTGAATGTAAAAATGGTGGACACAAAATAAACACTAAATCCACATCTTTTCGTAATAGAACATCATCGATTTTATTGGTAAAAAAAGGTATTCTTAATTCATATGAAGTATCTTCGGCTTCCTTAATTGTACGTCCCCAAATTGCTTTAACAGTAAAACCCTTGTCACGTAACAGAGGCACCAACACTTTCACAATAGCACCCGTTCCAAATACACCAATTCCAGGTAACATAATTTTTAATTTAAGGGTATATTTATTTATTATTATTTTTTTTAAATCATATTTTTTTTTATTTCAAATAGTAAAATAGTTTTTTTTTATAATTTAATTTATTATTATTAATATTTATTTCATATTTTTATTTTCTATTTTTATTTTCTTATCACTTTTATAAACAAAAAATAAATAATAGAAAAAAAAAATCCACACAAAAACAACAAAAATGGAAAATAATAAACAAATGCTACAATCTAGATGAACGCAAGCGCTGCGATGGTTGATAAAAAAAAACTCTACAAATGTATAAATTTTTCACCACATACACACCGACAAACGATGACATCAAAATGAACAATGCCCCCGGTGCAAAAAAAAAGTTAAAAATCGAATGTTGTTTTTTGCGAAGGGATTGCGGAGGGAGGTATTTGCGGTAACAAAACAACAAATAAATGGCGGCGGCATGTGTTTTTTTTACTGTAATATTTATTTCGTTTTCAGAGCTGTCGTTTTCACAATTCGATGGTGCTTTAAGTGATTAAAATTTGGTTAATTAAATGTTGTTTAGTCAATTTAAATAATAATTAATTAAATACCTATTCTAGAAATAAAATTTTGATTTGATAAATAATTTCCATAACAGTAAAATGTGTTGAATCGTCTTTGAAATCCCGCAACATAATCAACGTAATAAAAAAAAATCACTCTATTAGACCCCGAAATTACACTGCAGCACTGTTGTTCTTTATATTGATTGGTGATTTTTATGTTGTGTGTTTTATTTTTTTTAGTGCGGTGCTTTTGCTTATATTATTTTTGTTACTGCTTGGTTGGTTTAATTTAATTTAATTTATTCAATGAACGATTGAACGTGGAAAGGTTTCATATTAATTGAATTGAATATTATATTAATAACAAAAAGTTAAAAATTGTATAATTTCAAATTTATATATATATATAAATTAAACTTGAAACAAATCGGTAAACGTTTTTGTGGAAAAAAAACTAATTTCAACAATTCAAGAAAAAAAATGGCGGCAGCGGTAACTAGAAAAAGTCCATTTAATAATATTTTACATGATGCTATACAAAATAGTAAAGTTCTGGTGGTAGGAGCTGGTGGAATTGGCTGTGAAATTCTTAAGAATCTAGTGTTATCAAAATTTCCATACATTGAAATTGTAAGTGTTTTATTGTTTTATTATTCTTTTATTGTACTAGTAAAAGTATTCCTCTTGAACTTCACTGAACACTGAACATACTAACATTAAATGTTTTTGATGATTCATTATTTTTGTATTTTGTTATTTAATTTATCTATTTAAAAATGCTTTTGCGTAATTCTTTAATACATCTTTTAGCCGGTAAAACATAAACAAATTAGTTTTTTTTTGTTTACTAGCACTTTGTCAAATCGTGAAATGATTGATTTATGTTAATTTAGGTGTAGTATCGTCTATAACTTTTTGTTTTTTTTGTTTTTTTTTTACAGATTGATTTAGATACAATTGATCTTAGTAATTTGAATAGACAGTTTTTATTCCAACAAAAACATATTGGTAAATCGAAAGCAGTTGTTGCACGAGAAACGGCTTTAACATTTAATCCTGATGTAACCATTATTGCACATCATGATAGTATTACCGCGTAAGTATATTACTTTCTAAATTTGTTCAAAAAAAAACATTTAAAACTATAAATATATTACTATTTTATTTATTGTTTTTCCAGTGAAGATTACGGTTATAATTTCTTCAAAAAGTTTACAATTGTTTTGAATGCATTGGATAATCGTCAAGCAAGGAATCATGTTAATCGAATGTGTTTAACGGCAGATGTCCCATTAATTGAAAGTGGTACATCCGGTTATAATGGCCAAGTGGAAATGATCAAACGTGGTATGTCATTATGTTATGAATGTACGGAAAAAGCACCGGAAAAAACATTTCCCGGTTGTACAATACGTAATACCCCATCAGAGCCTATCCATTGTATTGTATGGGCTAAACATTTATTCAAGTAAATTCAAGTCATTTTATATAATAATAATAATAATAATGTTTATGTTGTGTTGTATACAAAATTGAGAATATAATTTTTTTTTTTTGGTTTGCCTTTTAAATAGTCAATTATTTGGAGAAGCTGACGCTGAAGATATTTCACCGGACACAGAAGATGTTGGTGCAACAAAAGCATCTGATATTACGGTATATATATATATAAATAAATATATTTGTTTACATTTACCAAACACCACTAACGATACCTTTTAATATTCAAAAAAAAAAAAAAAATAGGAAAAAGCAAACGTATCACGTACAAGTACACGTAAATGGGCTGAAAATTGTGATTTTAACGTAAATAAATTGTTTACGAAATTGTTTCATGATGATATAAAATATCTGTTAACAATGAAGGATTTATGGAGAAGCCGACCACAACCACAACCATATCCGTATCCGGTGAATATAAAACAGGAAGCAATTACTGGAATGAGCAGTGGTACAAAACGAGATACAATTACATGGTCAGTTGAACAATCGGTGCATGTATTCACCGAAACAATTCCGATGTTAAAAGAAGCCTATAATAAATTAAAAGAGAAAAATCCTAACGATCATTTAGTTTGGGATAAAGATGATACAGCCGCAATGGATTTTGTAACGGCTTGTGCCAATATACGTGCATTTGTTTTTGGAATACCACGAAAATCTCGATTTGATATAAAATGTATGTAAAATAATCCATATTTATAATTGATTAAACAACGAAATGACATTTATATTAACGGAAATTTTTTTATTTTAGCCATGGCAGGTAATATAATACCAGCAATTGCAAATACAAATGCAATGACCGCTGGACTTGTTGTATTACATGCTTACAAGGTTTTACAAAATCAATTTGATAAATGTGCCACGGTATACGTTCGTTCAAGACCAAACGGTAGAAATCATACAATTGTTCCAGAGCATTGTAAGTTTGTTGATTCATTTCGTTAACTTAATAAACCCCATTTAGATATTTTAATGATTAATTTTTCATCCATCAAACACCACCAGCGCTAACGCCACCAAATCCAAAATGTTATGTGTGTTCGGAAAAGAATGAAGTTACATTGTTTATTGACACCAAAAAAGTTACACTTAAATCGTTCCGTGATGATGTTTTGATAAAAACATTAAATATGATAAAACCCGATTGTATATTAAGTTCAAAGGCGCAAATTTTACTGTCATCCGATGAAGAGGACACTCAAGATTGTGATGATAAATTGATTAGCGAAATGTCAGTTGTCGATGGTTGTATATTGAAAGCCGATGATTTTTTCCAACAATATGAATTGAATATTATAATACGTCATTTTGATGCGGATCGTGAAGAACCATTATTCCGAATTACTTCACAATATAGTATACCATCGAGAACGAAAGAAACAAATAAAGTATCTAATGATAATGCTAATGGTACGGCTACCGATAAAAATTCCAATAAAATGAATTCCGTTGCGGAATCGATGATGGACGTCGATAATGGTTCAAAAAAGAAAGATGATACTGTTGTTGTTGGTGTTGTTGATGGTGATGGTCCATCATCGTCAAAACGAATGAAATTATCCGAAACACAGAATGCAGATGATTCAGATGATTTATTTTTAGTTGATGATGAATAGCTAAAATAACTCAATCAGAAATTCATACGATTTCCTGAACTTTAATATAAAAATGAATTATAGAAACAAATTTTCGAGAAAAAACTTCTAAATCAACATAATAAAATTATGGTTAATATTCATTAAATTAAACTATTGATACATATTTTTTTTTTTATAAATATTCTCTTTAATTTATCGTCGTCATCATTATCATCATCATCATAATATAATTTATATATTAATAAAGGGTCATTTTTGTATAGAGATTTATGTATAAGAATTCTTTGGAATGATTACATATTTTATAATACTACATTAAAATAAATATTTAAATTATAGTGGATAAACAAAACAAAATTGTGTGTGTAAAAATTAAAATTTAAAATGCTTCAATTCAATAAATCAAATTCGGATAAAATTGTTATATTTCCACTTTGTTGTTGAATTATTGAATTACTACCATTTGTTGTAGCAGCACCACCACCACCACCACCACAACCACCAACAGATAAATCAATACCAGATAATCCCAATTCTTGTAATAACAAGTCATTTTCATCATTACCAATTGCATTTAAATTGATATTTTCAAATTCAGATGTTAATAATAAACCATCGGAAATATTTTTATCATTTAAAGTATTGTTATTGTTAATTTTATTATCATTACTGCATTCACTTGCCTCTTCACCAATTTCCTCTTCAACATTTGTATCGTTATTATTATTATTATTATTATTATTATTATTATTATCATCATCACCACCAGTATACTGGTCTTGTTGCAATTGCCTTGTAGATTTATATTGGAATGCACTCGACTTAAGATCAACTTCAACGGGAAATAAATGAGCATGTTCTTGAAAACGTTCAACGGCTTCACATGAGAAATTCGATAGGCCAACAAGAAAACGTTTCAATTGTGACGCTAAATCACGTGCATGTTTACTTTCAAGTAATTCCATTTTTTCCAATACATCACTACGTAAACCGGCAAATTTACAACGTGCCGACTGACGACACCGTAATATTAAACGATACTCATAATTACCCGTTTCGACACGATACAATGGCTCTTGTATCGATGCATAACTATGCTCTTCATCATCCATTTCTTTTACCTTTAAACAATACGATAAATAGGTAAATTTTGCATCGGCATACCGTCGTATCGTTAATTTTGTATCCGGTATAGCTTTTGTCAGATAAGTTCCCATATCGGATAATACCTATAATAAACATTTATGATTTTTTAAAACTATAAAACCATAAATTTCAATTGCAAACTTACCGGTTTTATTGTTTTTAACATTTTAACACCATCCCGTTCTAAATTCCGATGAATTTCACCGAATATACGAAATGCTTCAGATGCCCGTGCTTGTGGTTCACGAACACTAATTGCAGCAAAACAATTACCAAACGCTTGATATCCTTGTAATAAATCAAAATATGCTTTCAACATACTATACAAAAAAAAAAATAAAACACCGCAACAAAAAGGAAATTATTAAATTGAATTTAACACAATTTGTTAAAGCAAAAAAAAAACCAAAATTACCGTTTTGTGGAATCAACGAGACCACGATACATAATTTCCGTATCTTGAAGTTCCTTTAAACGTTTCACCAACGAATCATTACATAATATTGCACGTGATAAACCCAATGAATCGGCAGCGCTACTCGATAGACCCTCAACAAAACGATGTTTCATTTTTTTCATTGCAATATCAAATGTTTCACCTTGTATTAAATCAGCATGTAATTTATTATAATGAATAATAACTTCATCCGTTGCTGATTGTATCATTTTAGCAACATCCACTTTTGTTTTACCCTTAACACTTGTCCCATTTACACCCAATAATTCATCACCACTCTGTAATGTTCCATCTTTGGCCGCCGGTGTTCCATCGAAAATCTTGCACAATAACAAAATATGTTTATTAAACCAATATAGAAATAAAATTTTTGGTATATTTAATTACCTGAACAATGTACAAACATGGACAACAAGGTGCACCACCACCAATACTTATCCCAATCAAATTTGTTTGATCTTTTTTTATAATTACAGAACCAGATGTTACGGTCATTCCCCTAATTTTTTTTTTTGTATTGAAAAATATATTAAATTAATATATCGAATAGATTTAAACGTAATTAAGTGTTTTAAATATGATAAAATAAGTGCATTTTAGCGGTTTATATGTGAAATAATTATAATTAAGCGCATTTAATTGTGTAATCGCAATAAATACATATTGAATATTGTGTGCAAAATTATAATAAAATTAATATAATATACTAAAAAAAAAAAATAGGCATAACTAAAATAATATTACAGACGAATGCTTTCAGTGAAATTACTATATTTAATAATAAATATATTTGGGTGATTTTTTGGGGAAAATCTATATATTTATAGTGTATTTTAAACAACTCTAATCTATGATTTGTATTGAATTGGAAACATTTTCTCAATATAATTAATTCTAATTTAAATAATTCCATTTAATGGGTTATAGTTTTTTTTTGAAAAATATTTAACTTAAAAAAACGGAGGTTTATTTACACACCGAGAATTTTTTTGTTTTTTTTTTTTGTTGATATACCTTTTATTATATTATTCTATTGAATTTTAATAAGTAAAAAATCTTCTCTAGCAGACTATATAAATAATTACTATATCAAAAAAAAAACATTCAATTTATAGATATATTATATAGTTGAAGATTTTTAATTTTTTTTGTTCACTTACAACCTGTCCATTTCTTGTCTCTGATATGCTAATAAAATTGTTGCCGGATCAGTACCAATATCGCTGGCAAATAATGATAATTCTGGAAAATATTCCATATTTAAGTTGATTTCTTCAATTTCAAAACTATGCAGATTATTATTATTATTATTAGTAATTGATGTTTTTGGTGATTGAACAACGGTGGCAACGGTGGTTGTCGGTGTTGTGGTTGTTGATGATGTTGTGGTTGTTGTTGTAAAAGTCCTCAATAGTTTTAATTAATAATATATGTATTTGATTATATATTTATTTAAAAAGAATAATATATATTCTTATAGAAAAATATGTTTCTTACAAGACATGAATAAACGATTATTCAATATAACAAAAGGATATAATACACGTAAACTTGTATAAATGTATATATATATATATACTTACTCTTGTTTAATTATTGACTGTTTAGAACTTAAAATGATTTTATTATTTTTATGATTTATTCCATCAGTATATAATCTATATACAAAATAAGATTATTCCGAGTGTTTTTGTGTGTGTTTTTTTTCATTTATAAATTTATAAGATTTAAAAAATAAAAAATTTTTAAATTTGTTACACTTATTTGTTGTAAAATATATAAATATTCATGATATTTGGGATCTAGCAATAAAATTTAAAAAAAAACAACTTATTTATAATTAATCAATTCAAAAATTATTTGTTTGTTTTAATATCGTAAATATGGCTGCGAATAACGGTTCATATATAACGACAATGCGGCGTCTATCGAAAGAGGTTATTATACTGCGCATGGACAACATTAATTTTTAGAAATAACGGAATTTGTGAAGTCAGTCTATGTTGGACGTTGAATATATAGTATTTTGATTACCCGACAATAATATAACTTCTTTGTATATATACTTTCAGAGTAGATTTATTTGGAATCGGTTAAAAAGTTATTAATTAAATGTTAACCTTTTATTTTGGTTTAAAAATTCCACATAAACTTGTTTCAAAAATCACTTGTAAAAACCTAATCGTAACAAAAATGATATTACAATGATATTTTATTTGTTTATATGCAATCGGATCCTCTTTCGATTCCATTATTATTATTATTATTATTGTAACTTCCGTATTGTCGCTCATATAAACTATGGCGTATATATTCACTTCCAATTGTATATGTTGCATTTATAATATGCGTTTGATTACAGTTCTTAATTTTTCCATCTGTATAGTTAACTAGTACAATTTTTTCCTGAAATTTGAATGATTATTCAAAGGATATGAAAGGTTGTGGGATGCGAACTATATATATATATATATATATATATATAGGTCGAGATATCCTTATAAAATCAGCAATAAAATATAGGCACATAATAATAAGCAATAAGTTTCTTTTTGGCAGAAACCAATAAAATAAAAATAAAAATAATAAATGAAGCTTTTCATTGAATCAATAAAATCAATAATTAAAATTTAAAATTAATTAATTAAATTAAAAAACCGCGAATAAATAATAAGCATATGTTTCATATATATATATATATATGTTGATGTTTTTTTATTCTGTTTTTTTTTTTTTTTGTGGTGGTACAACAACAAAAATACGACAAATAAAGGCAAAAAATAATCATAATAATAATAATAATAACAACAACAACAAATGGAAAAGTTATTAAAAAACTGAATCTGAATATGATGGTGAATTTCATGCAAAAAATATGTATATATATATATATATATATTAAATACATTTTATCCTCTTCAAAAAAGTAATCATCTTCATATTCTTGTAACATTTTTTTAAATAAATTAATTAAATTAAATTATTTTAATAATTAATACACAACAAAATAAAAAAAAAAAACTATTTTAAAAACAAATATGAAAAAAAAAAATACTTGTTTTTTTTTAATCACTGTTTTTTTTTTTGACATTTGATTTTACGCTGCGTTCCAGATTTCCAATGTTATGTTATCGCAATAATATAACGCATAAACGTTATCATCACAGATCGTTAAAATTTGTTAGGTTTTGTTTTTTTTTTGTTTAAAAAAATATTATTAAAAACTTAAATGATTTAACTTTCAAAATTAAGTAATTTAGTAAATGATTTAATAATTTAAATATTTAATAATACATTTTTATAATCAATTATAGTAAAAAAAAATTTGAATATGCAATTGTTCCAAGGACATTGATAAACATTACGCGTCGTTATAACAACGTCGTATTTATACGTAAGGTCCCGAGCAGAATTAAAATACGTAGACGTACGCCTGCGTACGCCGAAGTTAAACACTGCAAATTAAATAAGAATGAACACAATAAAAACGTAGACGCACGCCTGCGTACACGTACGCCGAAGTTGACCAAATTTTATCTTCTACGTACGGGCGGCGCATTTTGACAAATATTTTATCTACTGTTCATTGAATTTCAAAATAAATAAAAATAAACAAGAAAAAAAATGAAATAAAATTAATCGTTGAAATAAAAAAAATCGAAATAAAAAAAATAGTTTAAAAATCAATTTATATTTATCTGTTTATATTTATATATATATAGTTTGTATTGTCAAAAAACGCAAAACAGACAATCTATTGTGTTCACTATTTTAAATTCTGCGTACGCGTACGCAGGCGTACGTCTACGTATTTTAATTCTGCTCGGGCCCTAATGTTTTCATATTTTTGTATTTGTTTATTTCCCAATAAATTTTCATGAATGAATGTGTGGTGAAATGATTTGCGTATACCGACCGTAGGTAACGTAGCCATAGCCACAAATAATTTCGATAGTGATGTACGAGTATTTAACAGTACACCGTAAAAGTATCCAATCAATAATAAATAAATCGAATATTATTAATTTTAAACGTTTTTGGTTTTTTGAAGGGATATATATTTTTAATTTTCAACGCAATACGAATAGGAATTATATTGAATAGGAACCGGAATATTGAATATTTAAATAATTCCTATTTAAATGTTAAATAATTGTTCCTATTCAAAAAATTATCAAATGTTTTGTTCATAAATGCATTAATAAATTGATAAACAATTTTTTTATTCTGGCTGGGACATTTATGATGATTATAACAACGCATTTCTTGCAAAAATCTAAATGCCGCAAACGTAATATAAATATATATTCGCGACGAATAAAAACGACGACCGATCAATGTCGATTGATGGTGGTCGATGGTCGTGGTACTCGTCAACTCGTGGTGGTGGCGGTGGTGGTGGTGGTGTATAGTGGATTAAAAAAAAAAAAAAATTAATTATTTACATGCAACATACACTTGGGATTTTATTTCTTTTTCTTTAAAAATAAAATATAATATATAAAAATAAATAAACCGCTCGTCCGTCAAGACGTCGGAAGATAATAATTCCAAGGATTTTTTTTTTTTTTTTACTATCGATTGTCGCATTTTTTAAGACAATTGTTGGTAGTTTAAATACTTAAGTTTTGGCAAAGTAAATAAAACGTATATATATGGATTAATTCAGTTCATTTAAAATTGTTGTGATCAATTTTGTGTTTTGTTTTTAAAATTGTTACAATTTTTTTTTTTTTTTTTATTTATTATTATCATAATAATAATTCAGTGAAAAAAGGGGGGGTTTTTTTTTTTTTTCTTTTAACATTAACTAAATATAAACATATATATAAACAATATAAAAAGAATTAAATAGTAAAACCATCAACGGACGACATCCTTAACCACTGCGTGTGTTTACGAATTGTTAGTTCAATCATCACATTGACCACCGCATT
Source organism: Dilophus febrilis (assembly GCA_958336335.1). NCBI lineage: Eukaryota > Metazoa > Arthropoda > Insecta > Diptera > Bibionidae > Dilophus > Dilophus febrilis. The sequence continues at coordinate 3,598,355 of OY284469.1, read as the reverse complement.
ATATTATTGAGGTTTATCATATTATATAGCTAGATCTATATATAAATATAAATATAAATACCTGCCTGCCAGAACCAGATCACGTATCAGATAAAAAATAATAAACATAAACAAAAACACACCGGCGAGCATATATATATATACTCCATTGCCAGGATTATAGGATTAACCGAAGTTTTTTTTATATATGTATTTAATTTTTATTATAATAAGATAATAAAAGTATAAAATTATGGGTAATTATGTATCAGATTCGTCGGATGATGGTGAACTATTTGAATTCGATGATAGTAGCGATTCGGATAGTGCTAATTTTTATTTGGATTTTGATGTTTTTGAACAGGATTTACAAACTAGACGTCTTCCATTTTCAGCCGGCTTTACAAGGTTTGTTTAGAGAATGTTTTAAACTTTTTTGAATTTTATGCCTTAACATTATAACATTTTTGTTTTTATATATATTTTTTTTTTTGGATTATTTTTGTGGATTATCTTCAAAAATAATATGACAATTTTTATTTTGGGACAGAAGAAAAATGCCAATTATACGGAGAAGGGAAAGCTTAACAAAACTTCAGGTAAGTCGCTATATACATGTGTATTATTGATTGTTTGTCTATCTAAAAATAATTTGGATTTTTTGTATGTTTTTTTTTTTTTTTTTGGGAAAGTCGTATATTATATTATATTAGAAAGCGCGGATTTGTATATCATCTATATAACTAACTATATTTTCGTATTGGTTTATTATCATTCAATGAATGTATATAAAATTCAATTTGATAATAAAAAATTAAAACCATATATATGTTATCAAACAATATTTGCAAAAGTATTTTAATAAACAATTTTTAAATACTTTTGCAAAAATATTGTTATAATCAAATTACATATAAATATAATACACAATCGGATGGTATTTTATAAATTACAAATGGATTGTTTTTGAACTTCTTCTTCACAAATTCTTCATATATCCGATTGCGAAAATTTCCCAAATAAGTTTTACTAAGTTATTACTTGCGACGCGATTCTTAATTTAGTGATATTCTTTTTATTAATATTGGGGTTGGTTTTTTTTATTTTTTTTTTTTAGAATAGTTCAGTTTATCAAGACATTAAAATAAATAGCGGTTGTACAAATAGTTTTTCATATCCACCATTAATACAAATGTTAAATAGACGTCAGGTAAAAATGTGTTATATTATACCAATTGCTTGCTTACTTACTTGCTATGCTATACACCCTTTTATTATGTTAACTGATTTTATATTTTTAAGATGGGTAAATCATTGAGCAGTCACGAACGTTGTAAAATACATCATTCATATTTACCGAATAAAAGTAAAACACTTTATGATACACAAATGAAAATATTTAATGGAATTCATTCACATAATGGAAAATATTTTTTATTGACTACTCAAGGTAAGTGTACAAAAAATATATATATATATATAAAATGTACTATTGTGGATTTGTGTGGTTGGTATGAATTTGATTTTATTAATTGATTCTATTCTTAGAACAAACTGTACAGTTGCTTGACGCATCCAATGACAAATATAAACTTATATCAACGTTACAAGCAAGAGATATTCGTTGGTCAATATTGGATATTGCATTTTCACCAGACGATCAATTTTATGTGTATTCATCGTGGGCTGAAAGACGTAATTATCAATAACTAACCAAAAAAAAAATTAAAAAATTCAATTGTGGATTTGTAATCAGTGTTGTTTTTAAATTGTTTTTACCTTTTGGTGTCTATATAGTTTACTTATCGAGTACCACAAATACAAATTTTTTTGATGTAAAACCATTACATTTAGGATCAGCATTTAATAAATTTTGTGCATTTTGTGTAACATTTGAACCAAACACTGATAATGTTGTGGCCGGTACGAATGAGGGTAGTGTTGTCTTTTATAATACTAAAGTGGGTAAGGTAACTAATCGGATAACGGTATGTGTATATTTTTTTTTTTTGTTGATTTATAGATTGAGTATTTGTTGGAGATTTATATTTTAATTGATTGTGATGTTTTTACCAAAAAAAAAAATAGGATGCATCTTTGGACACCTCCGATGTAAATGCTGTTAAATTTATAGACAATTCATCAGATGTATTCGTAACCGGTTCTGATAATAGTTATATAAATGTACGTGGAATATTGTTGAATTGGAATTTGAATTAATAATAACTTTTTTTTTGTTTTCTTTTAATAGATATGGGATGCTCGTTGTTTAAATGATCGACATACTGTACCAATTGGTGTATTTATTGGTCATCGTGATGGTATTACACATTTGGATTCAAAAAATGATGGTCGTACTATAATATCAAATTCAAAAGATCAAAGTATAAAATTATGGGATTTACGGAAGGTGTCAACGAGAAGTGTAATTACGTTTGAAAATTATACGGAAAGTAATTGTTTGTGGGATTACCGATGGGATATTGTACCAAATAATTGTAAGTCTCTTTATAATTTTTGTATTACTCCAATATTTTGCTTTTAATTTTATTATTTTGTTTTGTTTTTTTTTTTTTTGTCAATAAAAGTTTATAATCCAGGAAAACCGTTGAAAAATGATACAAGTATTATGACTTATCGTGGCCATCGTGTAAGAAAAACATTAATGAGAGCACGTTTTTCACCAGCTGAAACAACTGGTCAACGATACATTTATACGGGATGTAGTACCGGCAGAATAATCGGTAATTGAAAATATAAAGATAGATAACTAAAAGTTCTAAAATTCTAAAATTGATTTATCTTTTGATTTAATTTCTTCTTTTTTTTTTTTTTATATATAGTATATGACGTATTAACAGGTGATATGGTTAGTATAATACCAGGTCATAATGAACTTGTACGTGATGTATCTTGGCATCCAAAACGTTCCGAAATATTATCAACATCATGGAATTACAGATTAAATATTAATTACTATGAGCATACAGATAAACCGATGAAATTGGTAAAACATAGTACAGGACCACCGAGACGTTCGCAACGGTTAGCAACAAAAAGAAAAGCTGATGTTGTACCGGCCGGTAGTGGTGGGGGTGGAAGTGGTAGAGGTGCTGGTGGTGGGAGTGGTGCCGGAAGTGGTGCTGGTGGTGGTGCTGGAAGTGGTGCTGGTGGTGGAGGTAGTAGTGGTGGTGCTGGAGGTAGTAGTGGTGGTGCTGGTGGAGGTGGCGGCGTAAGTGGTGGAGGTGATGGTGGAGGTGGCGGTGGTAGTGGTGGAGGTGATGGTGGAAGTGGAAGTGGTGGTTCTGGCGGTAGTGCTGGTGGTGATAAAGGTGGTAGTGGTGGTGCTGGTGATGGTGGAGGTGGTAGTGGTGGTGCTGTTGGTGCTGATGGAGGTAGTAGTGGTGGTGCTGTTGGTGCTGATGGAGGTGGTAGTGGTGGTGGTAGTGGTGGTGGTAATTAATTTTGAAGACTGTGTTTGTTCGTGCTGTGTGTGTTTATGTTTGTGAAATTCAATTAAGTTCAATTGGCGGCAAAAATTGTTTTGAATGAATATAAATCAAAAAAAAAATGTTGGTTTGTTTTTTTTTTTTTTTTTTTCCACTATATAATTGAATTATTATTACAATTTATATGTATTTGATTTTTTTTTGATTTTCTTATTTCTTATCATTTTCTCTTCTCTGTGTAATGTGTAATGTAAAAAAAAAACAAAAAAATAAATAAATGTACGTATTTTTTGTATTAAAAAGTTAAAATGTATATAAAATTTAGTTTTTTTTTATTATATTCCATTTGTAATGTGCCAGGGCATTTCAAATTGTCATAAAAACACTTTTCTTTTTTAACGCTTTAATACTATATTTTTGTTTCTTTTTCGTTTGTATCACATCTTTACCATATTTATTCATTAACGCTTTATCCCATAATGTATTAATTTTTTCACTGTCACGTCCCGTTGTATTGATTTTTAATTGAATTTTATCACTATATCCGTAACCGGATATTTTAGAAATGGTTGACGATCGAAATGCATCCATATCGAAAAATCGAAAAACTTCAGCCTTATATCGATCCAATTCAAATGTTTCCTTTAACGGGTTACCTTCAACTTGTGATTTATCAACATCATCATCATCATCATCATCATCGTGATCACTGAATTGAATGTCTCTTGTAATTATTATACCACTATTTAAATCGGTAATAATATTTTTTATAAGTGAATGTTGATCAACAGTAACGCCATCATCATCAATACCGTTATTTTCAATAGTTGTAGAATCATCTTCAGATACATTTTTACGTTTTGATTTATTACTTTTGATTATCTCACCATCTGATGGTATATTCTCATTATTATTATAAATTTTTCGTTTTTTCTTTTTTTTACCTTCTTTATTGCCGTCAATATTTGATTCACTTTCATCAACAGCAGCATTAATTTGATCATTTGTTGTGGGATCACAACTCTCATTGTTTTCCATTTGATGATTTTCCCTTTTACTTTTCTTTTCTTTCTTCTTTTTTTTTGATTTTTTCACCATTACATTAAAATTCGGTTCATCTTCTTCTAAATTACCAACGACACATTCTGATTGAATAGCATTTGTTTCCTTCAATGATTTATTCTTTTCAATTGATGGTTCCTTTTCCTTTTTCTTTTTCTTTCGTTTCTTCTGAATACTATCATTCAAAATATCATCACCTTTTTGGTCGAATTCATCTTCTTGATGTATTCTTTTATTTGATTGTTTAATGGATGATGATTCATCAACAGGATCATCATGAGGAATATCAATTAATTTCTTAGATGATTCAGTGTCAGTGACAATCGACAGATTTTTTTCTTTAATATTTTCCATTGAATGTTGAACATTATTATTATTATTCATATGTTGTTGTTGTTCATTCGCATTTAGTACATTTCGTTTTTTACGAAAATAATCATTTATTGAAGTACCCGTTTCAATGGTTGTTATACCAAAATTTGGTATAGTTTTTTTATTTTCCGAATTACTATTAATATCCTTACCGTTTTTATTAGAACCCTGATCTTCATTATCGGTTAATGATTTTTTACCAAATATATTTGCTAATTCTTTTGCATTATATTTTGATAAATCTTTTCCTTTAATAAATTTCTGATAGTGAACGCGTGAACGTGAATTTTTTGATATTTGTTCTAATGATGAAATATCTTCTAATTTTTTTTCTTTATTATTAACTGTATTCGGTGTTGTTCCGAACAATAAGGGGGTGGCAACAAGTGATTTTATCGTTTTTGCACCGGAATCAAGATCAGTATCAGTTGTTGTAGTATTATTATTATTATTTAATGATTTCAATAATACATTAAAATCAATTTCATGTTGGGTCCATTGATCATTTCGATCGGCAAAACCAAAACCACATTGATTACTTTTATGTGTAACACGTATAAAATTTTGTTCACCATCTAAATTTGCTCCTAATCCTTTACCCTTTGACCAACCCATTTTCTCAAGCATTCTTGTACCGAATCGATTGGCATCTGTAAAATAAATAAAAGATAAGTTAAGCCGAATATTTTTTTTATTTGTATAAAAGGTAAGCTGTGCCGCCGTATGTATATTATTATATAATAAATATAATTTACCGTCAAATAATGGTTTTCCTCTTGGTGTTAAAACAGAACCTCTCTGTTTATTACTACTGGAAAATGTCATATTGTATTTATTAATTTTAATAAATTCACTACAATATTATTAAAACATATATATATATATTTATTTAATTTAATTTAATTAAAATAATACATATATATTATTTATTTTTAATAAAAAATATAAACAACAAAAACGCACGTGTTTTGTTTATTCTGGCATTTTCATTGGTTCCATTATTTTTTATTTTTCATAAATCAAAACATTGAAATTTTTTTTTTTTTTTTTTGCATTGTTGTCAATTTGTTTGTGTACCATAAAATTGAATTGAGTGTATTTATTTACACTCATAATAAAAACTTTGTAATGTTTTTTCTCCCAAAAATATTTGAAAAAAAAAAAACGAAAGAATTTCTTTACAATATAATTTTTTTTTAGTAAGCAAACCCTGTTTTATTATTCTAATTATGTATTAATTTTAATATCATATTTCAACTAAATCAGCCAAACCCAAATACAATTATCTCATTTTAAAATTTATATCGATATAATTATTTTTTTATCTACGTTATCTACAAAAATTTGTTCATTTATTTTCATTACTAACTTCATAATAGATAGTATTTGAATGATAATTTTGACAATTCAACAAAAAACAAAAAAAAAAAAGTAAATAAAACTTTCTAAATTTTTATCACAACAAAAACAATTGGGTGAAAAAAAATTATAAATATTTTTTTTTCTTTATAAATTAATTTAATTAAAATTAAAAAAATTAATATTTATTAAAAAAAAAAGTGTTTTAAAATTAAGCCTAATAAGTTCATTATACTGTATAATAACAGAAGAAATAAAGTATAATATATATTATCTTTTTTAATTCAGAAATAAATAAAACAAGTTTTAAAAAACCTGGTTCATAAAATTTAAAATTTTATTACACGTCATAATAACACAGTGAAAAACAAAACATTTAAAATAGTTAATTTATAATTTTAATAACTATACTACCGCAACCAGAGATAAAATTAAATTAAAATTATTGATATGGATGAAGGTACAAAGAAAACATTAAGTAACATTCCATTATTAAAAGTACGTGCTGGACCAAGGGATAAAGATGTATGGGTTCATCGGTTAAAAGAGGAATATCAATCATTGATTAAGGTGCACTTATTATTATTATTATTATTGTATATAGTTTTATTAATTAACCATTTTTATTATTATTATTTAACAACTAATGTTGTGTTGTATGTAAAATGCCAACATTAGTTTTTAATAAGCACTATGGCTGGGTATGGCTGCCAGGGCCTTTGACTTTTACCGGATGATGATATACTTTCATATATAATATTGCGAGTATATATGTGTGTGGTGGTGTAGACAGACTTTGTTAATCTTTGGCTTTTGGCGTTCGACACAACACAATATATATACCAAAAGATGATATATTCATTAATTTTTGATCCCAAATGAATAAATGGTGGACTCGCCTCATCAGTTCATGAATTCAAATCAAAGAAAAAGCACAGAAAAAATTTTCCGGCTATAGGATTTGAACTCGTGACCACCCCGCAATATTTAAAATTTTAGTTGGATGCTTTATCGGCATCGGCACCACCACCGGCAGTCGTCTTAACATTTTTTTGGTTTTTTGGTTTTTGTGCTGTAAAATATTCATTCTATTTAATAAATCATAAATCATTTTTCATTTTTTCAATTCACATTTTTATTGTAACCGATCAAAATCCTATTGTAATAATAATCTTATTAAAAGAATAACTTAAATCCCCTGATAGTGCAAATTTAATCTTGTATTGATAAATTTTTTGTATAATCATATTAAAAATAAAACAAATTTTTTTTTGCAGTATGTACAAAATAATAAAGACGCAGGAACGGATTGGTTTCGATTGGAATCAAATAAAGAGGGTACAAAATGGTTTGGTAAATGTTGGGTTATGCATAATTTATTAAAATATGAATTTGATGTTGAATTTGATGTAAGTGTCTGTTCATTATATACCGTTTATTTTTTTTCGTTCGTTCGTTTAATCGTTTGTGTTTGTAATATATATATAAAAATTACAGTTACCTGTAACTTATCCAAGTACAGCACCGGAAATTGCATTACCCGAATTAGATGGAAAAACGGCAAAAATGTATCGAGGTGGTAAAATATGCTTAACGGATCATTTTAAACCGTTATGGGCACGGAATGTACCAAAATTTGGTATTGCACATGCAATGGCACTTGGTGTAAGTTGGATTTTTTTTTGTTGTTAATGGAATTTTTACTGTACTTTCAATTAAATTTAAATAAGAATTAATCATTTTGAATTATTTTTTTGGTCTTTTTTTTTTGCTCTTTTTTTGTTTTAGTTATCACCTTGGTTAGCTGTTGAAATACCAGATTTAATAGAAAAAAATATAATTGTATATAAAGAAAAAGGAGAATAAGAAAAAAGTTTTGAGGAATGTTTGTTTTAATTTCATCTATAATTAATTTAAAGCTTTAAAAAAAACATCCTTCAAACAAAGAAATGTTTGTATATATATTAACTGTAAATAAATCATTTAATTATTTTCCATGAATTCATATCGTAATTGTACGTGTGCTTGGTTTTGATGATCTGTAAAAAGGAGTCAAGTCAATAAAAAAAAACAATTTAAAAAACCAAAACATTTTTTAAAATATATTTCGTTCCACAAATATACAGTTTTTTTTTATTTTAAAATGAATTTAATTTTATATTTAAATTGTGCTTGTTATAATAATAATAATAATAATAATTTATTTATTAATATTTTTGGAGAGTTGGAGTTTGGAGAGGTTTTTTTTTTCAAATTCAAATTTCAAATTCAAATTTCAATTCAAATATTTAATTGGTTTTTTTTGTTATGTTTCCAATTAATTTAAAATTTTTAATTAATTTATTTATTTACTTTAAATCGTTTCATAATTCAAAATTTTAATTCAATAAATAGATAAAATGGAGGTTTCTTTAATTAATTATAAAATGCCAAGAGATAAAAAAAAAAAAAAAACATTTTTAAAAATAGAATTACCGCTTCCATTTTTAAGTAATTCGAATTATACTTTTTTTTATTCAATTTTCCTTCAATAATTAAAAAAAAAAAATTAAAACCAATTTGCGGTTAAAATTTGATATTATTATATAATTAAAAAGAAAAATTCAATTGATTATTAAGAAAACAAATAATGGGGATTAAAATAAAAGATTTTTTTTTTTTTTGTATTTCCCTTTTCTAAATATTATTATTATTATTATAATTTCTTATTATTATAAGAGGTTGTTAATTGTTTTTGGTGGCATTCAATTCAAATTCGTTGACCAAATTGACGATAATGAACTGAAAGGATCAAATTGTTGAATTTGATCATTTATTGGCTGTTGTTGTTGCAGTTGTTGTTGTTGTGATAATGGTTGGGATTGTTGATCTTGTGTTTCATTTATTGAAAATAGTGCTGAATCGATGGAGGTGATTGATGAAGGTGATGATGTTGATGCTGATGGTAATGGTGATTCTGGTAATGGTATGGCTAATGGTGTTGTTATTGTTGTTTGTATTGGCATTACGGATGTAGTTGATGATGCTAATGATGGTGTTGGTGAACCAACAATGTTTGGCCATCCAACAGCAGTCAATGCCAATCTATTATCCAAGTCTGGTAAAATATTTCCAGATAAAAAATTTGGTGTTGGCATTGTATAAAATTTTGTTAATTGATCCGTTTCATTTAATATTTTCGGTTGTGGTAATTGTTGTTGTGGTAATTGTTGTTGTTGTTGTTGTTTAAAATGTTGTTCTAATTGTTGCTGTTGTTCAAACTGTTGCTGTTGTTGTTGTTGTTGCAATTGAAGTTGATATTGCTGGTGTTGCAAAATTTCTAATAAAAGTTCACGAGGCAAAGAACTGTAATCAATTGATAGTGGTGGTTGTGGTGGTGGTGGTAGTGGCTGAGATATTGTGGGTTGTTGTTGTTGTTGTTGTTGTTGATGTTGTTGATGCATTATCATTGTTGATTGTTGATTTAGTAATGTATGATTTAGTGAATTTAATTCAGATTGATACATGAGATTCTTCATTTCATCATCATTATTATTATTATTATTAACATTATAATTACTATCTTGAAAAATACCAGAATCATAATTTGATATTAAATGATTAATGATGGTGGATGGTGATGATGATGATATTGCAAATGCTGCTGCCGCTTCGGCTACCGATACCGATGTGGATGTGGATGCAGATGCAGATGCAGATGTTGATAATGGTAATGAAACAGATGAATCAACATTTTGTAAATTTGTAAATGGATCTGAAAAAAAACTATGTGAATTTAAAATTCCATCATCGATCATTGGTGTTGATGTACTATGTGATATTGTGGTTATCAATGGATTTGGAAATGATTGTAATGTTGATGAATTGGTATTATAGGCAGCAGCAGCAGAAGAATACGGAGCAGGTGCTAACGAAAATGATGGTATTGGTTTTAATATTTTATTTTGTTGTTGTTGTTGTGGATGTTGTTGTGGATGTTGTTGTTGATGATGATGATGTTGGTAATGTTGTGGTATGGCTGATTCCCATACAGGAGTGATCGATGGTGATTTACGTGAACCAATTGGTCCTAAATCGAAAACATTTTTTTTACTATTTATATCTAAAATTTCATCGCATAACGAATCATTTTGAAAGATATTATTATTATTTTTTGCCAATTTTATATGATCAAAATTTAATGATCTACACGCTTTCCGTTCATAATCACGTTTTAATGATGATTTTTTATTATTTGTTTTGCTATTATTATTATTATTATTATTATTATTTTTATTATTATTATGAATTATTCTATTTGTGATGTTTGTTGTTGATGTTGAGTTAATGCCACTACTGATTGACGTGATAGTTGTTGTTGCTGTTGTTGTTTTAGTATTGTTATTGCCGCCGGGCATTGGCGATTCAATTGTTGGTAATAATAATTGTTGGGAACAACCAGTGAATAATAGTGATGTTGATTTTGTATTTGAAATATTTGTAACAGCGGCAGCAGTAGCAGCAGCAGCAGCAGCAGCGGTAGCAGCTGATGATGATGAAATTATTTGTGGAGCAACAATTCGACTGAAGCTTAATTTATTCGAATCCCATATATTATTATTATTAATGTTAAAATTAACATTATATGAATTTGGTGTGGTTGGTGTTGTATTTTTTGAAATATTTTTGTTATTTTTCGTAGTTGTTTTATTTTTATTTTCAATATTCACGTTTGTATTATTATTATTATTATTATTAAAATTATCATTCGGAAACGTTTTTATGCCATTACAGTTGATGTTTGGTGATGAAAATTGAAATGCATTTCCTTTATAGATCAGTGTTTTCTGAATGCTGTTGTTGTTCATTGTTGTTGAACACGTGGGTGTTGAATTTTTTTTATTTCTATTCCGATCACGACACGGTGTTTTACCAAATTTCGATTTTGATTTACCTGTAGTCGGATTATTTATAACCGGTTGTTTATTATTATTATTATTATTATTATCGATATCCAATTGTATTGATTTTCTAATCGTTGTTGTTGTGGTTGTTGTTGAAATTACACTATTTTTTTTATCATTATTGTTTCCACTTATTATAAGTACAGTTTTATTATTCGGATTTGGTGGATCATTTTTATTTAATGGTGGTTTTTCATTTGAATTATACCTTGTACTTGTATCGAATTGTGGTGTTCTGCAATTTCCATTTATTCCATTTACTGTGTTACTTAATGTATTTGTGGTTGTACATTTATTGATCGACGACTTTGATGACGATGACGCTGTTAATGTAGTTTTCATAATTGCCGATGCAGTTGTTATGATCGAAGATGTTACAGCACTCAATAATGCTGTTGTTGTGGTTGTAATAATACCAGTTGCTAATTTTGTATCACTGCACCATGCAGTTAACATACAGACTTTTTTAGGTACTGTCGATACTGCCGATGATGATGACGGTATGTTTTGAATATGTCCAACTGTATTCATACTAGTAGTACTAGTAGTGGTAATGGTAGAACAACAACTTGTATTAAAAACAATTGAAGATGTTGCTATTGGGGATGGAACCGTTGAAGTTGAAGTTGAAGTTGAAGTTTTCATTTTGGCAAACATTTCATTTTCACTATTCACTGAAATTTTTTTATCAACATTTTGTTTTGTTAATTTATGGAATGTTGTTGGTATGAGTTGTGTTGGTTCCTCCACGGTTCCTTTTATTGAATTTTTCTTTTTATTAAATGGTTTACATTTAATGGCAATTGATTTTTTATCAAATTCTTCGGATTGTGATGATGTATCAGTTGTATTCGATGAACAATCATCTTCGCCTAAATTACAATTAGTACTAGTGTTACTACTACTGCTGCTACTACTGCTACTACTACTACTACTACTGTTACTGTAGCAGCAGCGATTGCCATTACTACTACTACCACTAATGTTATGGTGGTTTTCATTAGACATCACTATAGATTTTAACATTTTCTCTTCACTGTGACGCTTTGTCCGTTTGTTCGACGTTTGTTCTCGTAAATGTTCTAAAGCTTTAGGTGATATTTGTGGTAATGATGGTTCTTCTTTAAATATAACATCAGATTTTGTTTGGGTCCATACTTTTCGATTAAAAACAATTGTATTATTATTATTATTATTATTATCAATATCCGATGATGATGATTTTTTAATAATTGTGGTTGTTTGTTCAATTAAATTATCATTTGGTAATGAAATTTGAAAATCAATCGGCTCATCCATACTGGAATTGTGTAAAATAAAAAAATCATCATTTTCAGTATTTTGACCAGCAGTAATGCCGAAACCCCCACAATCATAATTTAAGTGTTCCAGTTCCAGTTGCTGCTGATGTTGCTGTTGCAATTCATTTACACGATTAAAATCTAATATTGGTAAATTGATAATTTCATTTGTACATTGCAGTTCATAATTTTTATAAACTGTTGACATTTCAAAGTATGACATAAGTACAACCGAAACACCAACACACACCAATATAATGAACGAAAAATAACTAAATTCCATTTCCCAATTTGGTCGTTTTATTTGTGTCTTACATTTCTGGATGATTTCCGGTTTTATCGATACATTCATCGTATAATTCAATAAATATCGCAATGATGTTTCAATATGAATTGTTCGTACAATTTTTGTCATACGAAAATCCGGTGTATAGGCAATATTGATTTTTTTCGATGAATACGGAGCCAATTCAAAGGAATTACATTCACGTATACGAAATCCATAACCAACACATTCTTTATCATCGATACGCAATTTATAAACAATAATCGGTACTTCACCAATATTTTCGGCAACAAACGTATGCTGAGCCGTTAAAATACCATTTTGACATCCTGTCTCATAGCCACCGTCTAATTTAAAATGTAAATCTGGTGTTAAATTCATTAAGTCATTACTACCAGCTGCAATATTATTATTATTAACGTTATTACTGTTAATACTGTGAAAATTAAATTTTGGTTCAACTGATTTTCCCGTTACCCATACGGCTTCCAATAACGTAAAATTATTACGAATGTACAATAGGGTTGAGTAGCTACCGATCACCTCCGGTGCAAAACGTATTGCAATGGTACTATAACTGAACGGTGCAATATAATCAAAATTCATATTACGTATTACGGGATCGACAAATGTAAAAACATTTTCACGACTTAAAAAACAATTCCAACATTCGTTGATGATTTCCGGTGGAAATTGCATAACCGAACCAAATTTTTGTATATCATGTAATAGATAATATGCCATTATCGTTTGATTCGTTGGATTGTGTACGGTAATAAATTTTACCAATTCATGACTGGATTGAACGGCTGGAAATTGTATTGTTCCCTTAACCAACTTTGGCCATATCAAATCGATGCTACTATTAAAATCAATTGTTTGCCCCTGATAGGTATGGACACGAAATAGAATTTGTTCAAATGATTCACGCATTGCACGAAATGAACTTATTTTTACGGTTAATATATCTTTTGCAATTATTTTACAACTCGTTGTTTGTATTAACATTGGATTCCATCGATCCGGAAATTGTAGATAACACTCTTCATTGCATATTGATTTTGGATTAAATTGTAATTGACCGATGGGTGTCAAATCATTTGGCATTATTATTGGAAAATCGGTATTTTTATAATCCGATTTAAAACCGGTCACATCCACCGATATATCCTTTATGGTTATTTGTTGTGTATACGTTGAACGTACGGTTAAATTTACTGAACATACACCACCCTGTATAAAAAAAAGGGAAAGAAATTAAATTATGCGCTTTTCCAAATCCAAATACAATATCGAGTAATTCTATTCAATGATTATAGTGACAGGGCTTTTACTTTACTCCAACCTAACATTACTCTACGCTAGAGTTATAGTTTGTAAACGCATGACTCCCTGAGGGCACTCACTGAGTAAATTATAATTCAGTCATATGGCGAATTCAAAAGAAAATTTTCGGTAGATTCATTTACATTTCGACTTTCACTTAATCCTACTTTTACATATGCTATATTTTGCTCATTGTCATCATTTTATAAATATTAATATATCAAAGATGATGATGATGATGATCATTATGATGTTGTCAAAAGAATACAAATAGAATGACAAGTTACTGGACGAGAAATGCGACGCATCAGATTCAATATTACGGTAATTATTTGATAGATTAAATTTTAAGTATAGTTAAAAAAAATAATATTATTATTACTCACCGGAAAACAGGTGCCACCATTCACAAGTACTGTATTAAATTTTAATTGTCCCACAACGGCGCTAAATTTCAATTCTGTATGGGATATTTCATATTCGGTATTTATCAAAAATTCACCGAAAAATGAACCGATAGCACCGGATTGTATCGATACCTGAAATACAATCCAATCACCGGGTTTTACAACATAACAAAATTTTAAATCGGTCATATTTAATTTACTGCAACCACGTAAAATGATGACAATGGTGGCCACTCCCGTAACCGAACCCTTCCAATTCTGGATGGCAATCGGCACGGGATTCTCATTGACAAACGCTATTAATATATCCGATGTGGTTGATAATGGCAATGCACCAGCATTTATAATTGATTTTTCCTGTTTAACCATCGACATATCAAAATTATTAAATTGATCTTCGGCAATTGGTAAGATCCGTTTTAATCGACCCGTAAACGTTTCGATACGTATTTCGTACGTACTAATATTTGTATGCAAATATAAATATTTATAAACGGGTGCTTCTTTGGCAGCCGCCAATAATTGTGATATTTGAAAGATTTTTTTCTCTTCACCACTTTTTAAAATTCTCTGTTGAAATCCCAATATTCGAAAATATTTATTTGGATTATTTGAATCATCATTTATTATCGTAGGCATATGATGATGATCATCATCATCATCATCATCATCATTATCATCAGCATCATCATCATTCGTATTACAAATGTTATTGTTTGTGTTTTGTGTTTTGGCGTCACGACAACAACGACAAAACGTTACATTTGTAATGACCAATGCCGTTTCAAATTGATTTTTTATAATAAAATCACGTAATGTTTTATTGGTCGAATGAGGTGTATGAAATTTTGTCATTGATTCATTATATGTAATGGTACCCTTAAGTACCTCACCAACATACGGCAATTTAAATACATAATGTTCATTTTTATTTATAATTAATATGTTACCACGTATAAAACGTTTAGTTTTTATTTTTGACCAATCCAATGTGACCGTCACTTGTATATGACTAATATCTTTTTCAACAATGGTCATTGTTCCAATGGATAATCCACTGTTATTATTATTATTATTATTATTATTATTATTACCATCAATTCCCGTTGTCATCCTAAAATGATAATCACTTTCATTTTCAATTTGAATTTTTGTAAAACGATTTTCGGTTACATTTTTTCCATATTTAAATACTTTAAAGACGATTTCTTTGGGTTTATCGGCGGTGCCCGCCAATCCGAAATTGATGAACGATACATTTGTGTGGACACCTTCTTTTGCCAATATTTCCACTTCAATGGGTACCACCAAAATGACATCTTCAAATTTTGTTGAACCTTGTCCGGTGCTCACCTTTATACGGATATACGCCGTATGGGTACCAATTGTTGTACCCGTAAACCGTACCCGTATCACTGGTTTTGTACAATACGGTGGTATTTCCCATAGGACTTTTGGTCCCTCGGCATTACCACTTGGCAATTCCAATTGAAATTGCCCACCGCTACTGTACACCTCCAGAATTTGTAATGGTCTATCGTGTGGATTATACATATAGATTTCCGGTGATATTGTTGTATTCAATGGGGCACGCAACCCCACCAATGGATTTAATCGATATGGACATTCAATGCCTTTACCCTTGGCTATATAATTAATGGCACCGAATGACGTTTGTATTAAGAGATTCGATTGTACGATACCATGTTGTCGTGGTAAAAATACAACATTAAATGTTGTATTGCCCAATGGCGGTATTACTTTTTCTTCGAAAAATGAACTGTAGAATTCTGGTAAACTACCAGATATCGATCCCAAATATACACTACGATTTGTATGCCTATTAAATAATGTAACTATATCACTGTCACTATTACCAACAGGTATATCCTGAAAATCTAATATGCGTGGTTGAAACGTCAAATCAGCTGAATTCTGTTCAATTGAATTCAACAATAAATTGTCCATGGCTAAATGTGACGCTGATGGCGATGACGAGGACGACGACGTTGTATGGATATCTTTCCAAGTATTCGTATTTTGATTTTCAATATTTCTATCATTACTATTACCATTGCTACTACTGCTGCTGCTGATAGTATTGCTACGAATAATACCAACACCATTGCTATTGATTGGTTCATTTCCTATATTATTATTATTATTATTATGTTGATGCGATGATGATGATGATGATGATGCTGTAGTTAATGCTATTTTTGCATGTGGGAATTCTATAAATAATAACAAACATAAAATATTTAGCTTCATGTTATAAATGAAATAAAATATAGCATTAAATTTGTTGAAAAAAGAATTCCTTGACATTTATGGTATTTTTTTTTTTTTGGTATTGCTGAATGCTTTTGTATTTGTATTTTGTTTATTAAATCTTATTTTTTTTTTTTTTTTTATTATTGTGCGTAGCGAAGCTGCGATGCGTTTTTCTGGATGTTTGTACACGCACACATACACAAATCTTCGTTATCCTTTTTCACACCAAACACATTTAATATTATATGTTATTTAATTTCCTTTTTTTTTTTCTATTTTTTTTTTTAATATAGCAATAATATGAATTATATATTTTGCAATTGTTTTTCTTAATTTTTTTTTTCTTTTGTTTTTTAATTATAATTTATTTATTTATTTGTATAAACATCAAAATAAAATAAAATAAAATAAAAAAAAAAAAACCGTATGATTATGATTAAATTTATTTATTTTTTAATTATTTTTTGATTGTTTTTTTTTTTTTCTTCTTTTTCTTTTACACCTCTTCTTTTACAATTTTAAAATTAACACGCTTTTTTTGTTTTAACCCTTCTTTTAACATAATTAATGAGCATTAAAAAAAAAAATGGTATTTTTTGTCTCATTCAGTCTTATTTGTGCGCATGCTTAGAATTGTAGATATGCTCCTAATCATATGGGTTAAAAAAGGATAAATATATATTATGATTTATGCCGTCTTATTCTTTTTCATTGAAAATACAAAATTTAACGCAATAATTTTGTGCGTTTATTTTTACAAGGGCAATTTTGCCCACTGTACGTTTCCAAAATAATGACCGTTCCGTTCCCTTTTTAACAATCAAATTCATTATTTTAGGGGTTATTTTTTGTTTATAGATTTTGCAAACGTTTTATAATTTATAAAAATAAGGTTATACTAATTGCGCACTCAAAAATGACAGTTCATTCGTGACTTTCGTGGTGGTAAACATAAATAAAAAGAACATCATACATGAACTTGATATAATATGTAAAAATATGTAAATTTGTTTGAATTGCATGAATGAACCGCCATCTGCACTTTGCGCGTTGCATATTACCATTTATATTACCTACCTTATCGATAAAAAAAAAAAAAAAACAGCTGATTCGTTTTCGTTTGACAATTGAAAAAAAAAAATTGCATTACAGCCATTGCATAAAAATGTTAAAAAAAAAAAAAACATAAACAAAATTAGGAATGTGATGTGATCATTTTATTTATTTTTTTTTTTTAATCATCCACACACAAAAAAGAATTATTTAATTTTTTTTTTTTTTTTTTTTTGATTTAATATTATAATAATGGTAATTTTTAATTAATTAAATTTTTCAAATAATTTATTATTAT
Source organism: Dilophus febrilis (assembly GCA_958336335.1). Lineage (NCBI taxonomy): Eukaryota > Metazoa > Arthropoda > Insecta > Diptera > Bibionidae > Dilophus > Dilophus febrilis. The sequence goes on along the minus strand of OY284469.1, from coordinate 3,580,246 downwards.
TTACTTTCCTTAATTTTATTCCAAATGTATGCATTTTTTATTTGATTGTTTTTTTGTTAATATATATATATTTATATAGTCAGCAAATTCTTCATCACCATCATCTTCATCACCATGGTCAGTTGATGAACTTCGTGAAAATGCAAAATCTTGGTCATTGGAAGGCGATTCTAAATTATTAGATTATATGAAATCAATATCAAAGGTATATTTCAATATAAACAAAAAATGTTTGGGAATTATATTTTATATACATACACAAAATGGGAATCGGGGGAAAAACAAACAATTAGAGATAATAACACCCATTCATATATAAAGCCATATTATGATTTGTTTATCATTACCATTGTGTATTGTAAAAAAAAAATTATTATTTTATCTTATTTGCTAAACAAAAAAAAAAAATATTCGCACTTTGTTACCATAATTTATGATTACAATAGAATATTTATTTATTTGTTTGTTGATTAAATTATTTTATTTTATTTTTATAAAATGCGTATATAAGCCGTAATAATAATAAAAAAAAAATGATTTACCAAAATAAATACAATAAATTAGAATTATAGTGGCCAATTTAATGACCGGGGGTGATATAATTTTTTTCATTAAATAGAATTTAGAAAATCGATATGAAACAACATCAACAAATATTAATAAAATGTTATTAAATTTAAATGAATCAAATATTTACCTTGGAAATACAACTAATAAATTACTATCATTATCTCATTCACAATTTGTTGAAAATCGTGTCTACGATGAAGATGAAACTATTAATAATAATAATAAGAATGTCATCATCGGTGATGATGATCCGAATAAAAACGATACAACGATAGAAAATGATGATAAGAAGGTATTTAAATTAATATTTATATTTGTTTGTACATAACAAAAAAAAAATAAATTAATTAATTATATTTACCTTGTTTTATAATTATAAAAATTGTCTATATTTTTTTTTTATTTTCTTCATTCACTTACATAATAGAATATTTTGTTTTGTATTTTATTTTTCTTTATATAAAAAAACAGAAAGTGTTAAATTCAGTGGAAACATTACAAATAATTTTAAATAATGGATTAAAAATGATGGATAAATGTTATAAAAAAATTGAATTAGATTTAAAGGATAGTGATGATGATGATGATGATGATGACGATGATGATGTTGTGGATAACCAGCATGGTGGAGGAGCTGCTGGTGATTCAATTAATAAAAAACAAAATAGGTATTTTTTTGATTTTTACTTCATATATTATAAATGTAACTATTTTAATTCAATTCCTTTTCATTATAGTGTTATATTTGTTTCGAATAATCCATATCAAAATCGTCCGTTACCATTTTTGATTGGATCCAAGGAATGGAAAGAAAAATGGCATATTGGTTTAATTGATACGGATGATGAAAAATCGGAAAATGATTTAAATGAAGAATTTTCTGGTTCGTCTGATGTTGACGACGTGGATGATGATGATCGATTTAGTGAATCAGCATCAGCATCATTACCTAGTAATACACAAACAATGTCTGAATCTGAATGTTCTGCATGGGGATTACATACATCAAATCACATCACATACCGTAAGTTATGTTATTTATTAGACTTTCATGACAAAATAATTGCTTTAAATACGGCGGCGATGATTTAAGCGAAATTATTTCATTTTATTTTTCTATCCAGCAAAACCAGATTTATTTCGACATTCATCCGAAGAGGATTTATCAATGCCACCACAATCAAATAGTATTCCAACAAAAAGAAAACAATTTCCACCATCTCAACCGATTGCTAAACCACGTCAACAAATTATAAAATCAACGAAAGAATCCGTACAAGATATAAAATCACCACAAAAAATACGTGAACAAGCAACACTTCCATCATCATCAACAGCATCATCATCATCAACATCAACAGCACAACAACAACAAAAACAATCACAATCATTTACAACAAATTCGGCTGCTGCTGTTGTCATTACCCAAATACCTAAAACAAATCCAAAAAATCTATTTGATGATTCTGATTCAGATGTTGAACAATTCATTGAAACAAATTCAAATCGAAATAAATCTAAACAATCATCAAATACAATATTTCGTAAACAAAATTCAATTATAACAACAACTGGTGGCGGAGGAGTTCCACCACCATTATTAAATTCAGAACCACCTGAAATTGATTTTACAATAAATAGTGCACGACAACCACAACAACAGCAACCGAATAAAACGACCAATAATAATAATAATAATAAAAAACCAATTAATTTATTTTTGGATAGTGATGATGAAGGTGATAATAATAATTTTTTCTCTACCGTAAAACCATTTACTGTACCAATTAAACAAGATATGAAAAATAATAATAAATCATTATCTTCATCGGTTATTAAATCAAATGAAAATCAACGAAAACAATCTGAAACAATTAAAGATAAAAATCACAATGAAATCAAAATCATTAAATCATTAAAAGATCCCATTGCAGCACCACGTATACAAAAAACAGTTAATCTATTTGATGACGATGATGATGATGATAATGATGATGTTGATTTTAATAATTTAATTAAAAAATTGGATAAGAATTCAATTGATAATAATAATAAAACAAAGAAACCAATTGAAACATCCGATCAAAGCAATTTAAATAAGAAAATTAATTATTTAAATTTATTTGATGATGAACCACCGGATGATGATTTTTTTAATATTATTATTTCAAATAAAAACAATGAAAAAATTACCAGCAAAGAATCAAAGAGTAATGAAATAATTGATGACAATGATAATTACATTAATGAAATTTCCGATGAAAAGAAGAAGAAGAGAAATGAAGATGAATTAAAACAAATGGAAAATAATGAAAATAAAGATCCATTGGTTGATGAACAACAACCAGATAAGAAAAGGGAAAATAATACAAATATTAAAAAAACAACTAAATTAAAAAATCTATTTGATGATGACTATGATGAAGATGATTCAGATTTATTTGATAGTTTATCAATAAATAATAATGATAATCCAAAGAAATTCCATACTTCCGAAAATAAAACGATTAAATCACAAGAACATTCGAAGAAAACATATAATTTATTCAATGATGAAATCAAGAAACCGACAATCCTAGATGATGATAAATTATTATTTATTTCGGAACAACAAACAATTGATGATCGTCATGATGAAGATGTTGATGATAACAAGAGCTTTTCTAAAGAATCGAATTTAATTACAAAAGAAATTAATAATATTGATAAAAAAATTGATTTATTTAACGATGATCAGGATGATGATGTAAAGAAAAATAATGTCACAGAACATGTCATTAAATCATCCGCCGTTAATCCTACAAATGTTTCATCGAACACTCGAAATTTATTCGATAATGAGGTAATACCAAATGATGATGATGATGATAATCAATTTGAAACTATAAAAGAAAAAAATGTAAAAGACAATGAAAATAAAAAACAGGAAAATCTTTTTTCTGATTCTGTTTCTAAAAATAAAAATTTATTGACAACTACGATGGCGGAATTAGAAAATGAACCTAAAGAAAATGATGATCAATTATTTATTACCAAAAAAACATTAGAGAATAAATTTAACGATCATGAAATATTCAATAATAAATCCGATGCGGATGCGGATGATGATTTAATAAATGAAAAAACAAATATCCCGGAAGAAATCAGTAATTCTGTAAAAAATATTCCTAAACAAACTGTGGATTTATTTGAAGAATCTTCAAAAACCACTTTAACCATACCAAATTTCTTAGATGATGATGATGATGATGATGCGGATGCTGCGGATGATGATAATAACAATAATGATTCAATATTTGATTATAAACAAACATCAACAATTAAAAATAGTGCCTTAAATTATCCATCCATACCGATGTTTGCGGATATGCCACCAGATGATGATGATGATGATGGCGTTGATGTCGATGACGATGACAACGACAACCAGAACAATAATGATGATTTTCAAAGTGATACTAAAAAAACCATTGTATCAAATATATTTTATGATGATTTTGCTGAAACGATTGTCGATTGTGAAAAAATAACTTCGGGTTCGACGCCAACAACACCAAATAAAACAACACCTATTTTACCACCAAATACATCTTCTGGATTTTTATTTAATGATGAACCACCACCAGATGATGATGATGATGATGATCATGATGACAACAATACAAATCTTCAAAATGCAACAAATGAATTTAATAATATTAACAAAGTGATTTTAAATGAAACCATTCAAACTTTAGATAATAAACCCATTATTAATGATGATGATGATGATGATGATGATGATAATGAAAAAACTAAAAAGTGCCTTATTGATGCGACAAATGAAAATAAATCATTAATTAGTAGTAATGGTAATGAAATGGTTCATCATGAAACCGTACCAACGTCAACGCCACCAGAAAAACGACCAATACCAAAAAAATTAAATATTAATTTAAATATAAATGTTGCTGCATTATTACCGGGAGCTAAACGTCCAACACAGACGACGACGACGACGATGATGGAATCAAATAGTAATGATTTAAAAATATCTGATGCAGAAAAACAGACAGCAGAAATGAATGTTACAAAAGAAAATGAAACGGCCGATGGTAATAAAACACAATTCAACGATTCTGTTTCTATATCGCCAACAACAACAACAGAAAATATTGATGAAAATACACCAGGGCGTTTACAATCACTGAATAAATCACGTCCAAAAATTACCGTACAACGGAAACCATCATCAAGACAGGCACGTCACAATCAATATAAACGTACATTATTATTAGATGATGATGATGATACAATTATTGCAGATAATTCAAGCAATAAAGACTCATCCATTGGAAATGAAATTTCCAAAGAAAACCAATTAAATGTGTCTATTGCAACAGAGGAAATAAAAAATGATAAAAAATTGATTTTAAAGATTTCACCAACATCATCAGAACTCCCAATCGAACAACATGATGATGATGATGATGATTGGTTATTAAATGCAGATAAAAAACTAAATAATATTATTTCCGAAACAACTAAAACAACTGTGAAAACATCAGAACAATCCAAATCGATAATCGAAAAACCAAATCGAAAATCATTAAGTTTATTTGATGACAATGAAAAAGACAATGATGATGATGATTTATTTTCTATAACACAATCGAAAACAAATACAAATGTTAAAAAATCCAATGATATTAAAACAGAATCGGAAAAATTGGATACGAAAGAAATTAGCAATGTAGAAACAACAGAGAATAATTCCTTAAAAAACCCAAGAGATCTAATTAAAAAATCTGATTTAAAATCTAAAGACAATCAGAATACAATTGAAAATATTATTAAAGCAGACGAGGATGATGATGATGGGGATGATTGGTTATTAAATGCTGATAAAAAAATTATAAAAAATAAAGAAATTTTGAATATCACAACGGAAAAGGGGATTGAATCATCTGAAGATTTAATAAAAACACCACAAAAACAAAATCTAACATTAAGTTTATTCGATGATGATGACATCCATGCTGATGATGATGATGATCTATTTTCTATACTGCCTAAAACCAATAGAAAACCTGTAGATAATAAAAAATCCATTGAAAATAGTGATGAAGCGAAAATTGATCGTTCTGTTAAAACATCCACAGATGATACTGTTTCAACAAATAATAAATCAAATATCAATGTTGAAAAGAAAATATCTATTTCAAAAACGGAAAATAATATTGTTATTAAGAAGTCATCTAACAAAGTCTATGATGATCATGATGATGATTGGTTATTAAATGCTAATAAAGAAAATTTAATTGAAAAAACTACTGCCGTACGAAATGATCATCAATCAGAAGAACCAAAAGTAATCGTAAAACAATTACAAAAACCAACAAAAAGTTTATTTAATGATGATTTAGATGATGATGATGATGATGATTTATTTTCTGCATTACCTAAAACAATTACAATAAATAAAAAGACAGTGATAGATTCGGAAAAATCGAAAAAATCGGAACCCAAGTCAATTATAGAAAAAAAAATCTCAAATGTTAAGCCTTTATTTGGTAATATCGATGATGATAACGATGATGATGATGATGATCTGTTTGGTGGTAAACAATCGAATTTAAAAAAATCTACATCTAATACTAATAGTAATAGTAATAATAATAATAATAATAAAACAAATACAACGAAAATTATTAAAACTAAATCTTCAGCAATGGTTTCTACAAAATCTAATAAATTATTTTTTGATGATGACGATGATGATGATGATCTATTTAGTAGCAGTAGCAGCAGTAGTAAAAGTATGTTAATTTTATTATTATTTTATTTTTTTTTTTTTTAATTCGGTTTTTTATTTCTTTTTTCTAACTTAAAAACAAAACCGCTCCACCATGGGCATGGTCATTTGACCGTCGCCGTCGACGCCGCCCAGTTCCTTACCTTACCCTACCCATTATACTCCATTACCCATTCCCATTCTATAACGTTCCACCAAATAATCCATTATAAATCTTCCTACCAAATTTCCACTCGCACCTCTTTCCACCCACCAAAACCCTTCTCCCTCCTCCACACCTCCTTAACCTCTGCTCCTTCGTTAACTCCGGTACCCCCAATCATTTCTTCCTAACCTCTCCCTCAGCATCGGGCAGACCCCCCATAAAGTGCCACACCGCCTCCAATTCATTCCTATTGCGCATATCGTGCACCTCCAACTTTCTTCTGTCCGTCCGTCCCCCATCCTCTCGCATTTAATCCTATACAATTCCCCTTCGCCCGCAATATTGCCCTAATTTCCCCCGGCACGAAATTTCCATCCAAGTAAATTTGCCTTCCAATACCCCATTCCAACTCCGAATATATCCTATCATTCCGCCCCCTCTTTCCTTCTCTTCGACAATCTCCCTCCAACACTGCTCCTCATTTACCAAAACCTCTGGCTTTTGCTTTCCAATACCTCACATCCCTTGACTCCCACACAATTCCATTCAATTTCGAGTTCCGCGGCTTTCTTCTTCCATACCTCACAATCCATCCCACTTTTCTGTTCACCATTTGCCACAAAATTCTACACCCTCTATTCTAACCTCTCCTCTCTTCCTAACATCCCAATAATAATATACCTAACGTCAATAATCAGTCAATAATAAACCTAACGTGTAGATACATCCCAATAATATACCTAACCCAAAATAAAATACCCACAGCGACTGCCTACCAAATTCTAAATATACAACACAATCCTTTGTCTCCCAATTCAACCCCATTATCCTTTTCAATATTATTTTTTTTTGTAACCTCTTTACAAACTCTCATATTCGTTTACCCCCCACACCTGACATTCATAGCTCACCATCGCCACCATCGCACACCATCTATCAATCTTAATTTCGCCTCCACGCTTATACAGCCTGTCTCATCATTACCCCACTCCAAATTTGTGGCAATCCCGCCTTAGCTTCCGCAGTACCCTCCTTTCCAAATGCACCCTCAATGTACCACCAGTCGTCAGCCGAACCCCCCCAGATATTTGTATTCTTTTACCCCACCTCCACTGCCCCCCCTCCGATTAAAACTCCAGCGCGCTTTTATTAAATTAAGCTAATTATCACACGGTATTTATTGATGACTTACAAATAGTTTTTTTTCGTCCAACTATTTCACATTTATCTTTATGTTTTTAGTGAATTGAGACTACCCCTAACAAAAACTCATTCATAAATCATTTACAAATAGAATATTTCCATAATTTTTGGGAAAATTTGGAAACATTCGAACCGAAACATTCGACTAAAAACAAGATGTTTAACTTGGCATTACTTTGTTAAATCAGAGTATATAGCATAAGGAATTCTGCTGCTCTTTTTAATTTTTATTTAAACAATGTTTTGGGTTTTCTGTTCTGTTATTGATCAAAGTCTTATCGGGTCTATCAGAAAACAGAAAACCCAATACACTGGCACTGCTGACGATAGTACTTTACAATCCTCGGATGAACTACCTCCTACATCATAATCATAATGTAAACCAAATGCTTCAGTCACCTCAGAAGATTGTTTTTTTTTTGTTCGTTATTACGACAGATTTAAATAACAATGCTTTTGGAATGAATATCTATAAATGGGAGAAAGAATAAAACTAGTTGAATTTAATCCCATTAAATCAAAGGCCAAAACCAAATCAAAACAAAAGTTCTCAAAAAAAAATAAAACGATCGCCAAAAATGTTGATCAAATCATTATTATGAATAATACTCTCTTTGATTCAACAATCTAAGGACCTATTAAAATTTTTGGAAATGGCTTTGGAAAACAGTTTTTTACATTGAACCATATTATAATTATTGCTTTCTAAAACAGGCGGCTAGGGCATATTAGCATTGTATTTCAGAAGCTATAAGCTCCAATGAATTTGTAATTTCTTTACTAATACACAATGGATTTGATTTAAAAAAAAAAATTGTTTTAAAGAAAAGAATAAATTGAAAATGTGAGTCGTCAAACTTAATTAATTAATTATTTATTTATTTATATATTTGTTTTTTTACGTACCGTAGTTGTTCAACCACCAAAAAAATTACAATCAACTAATCAAAAATCATCATTGGATGGTAAAAAATCAATTTCAATAAAATCGAATATAATAAAAAATGCATCATCAAATAAAACGGCTGCTACTCGACTGGTCCATGATGATGATGATCCATTGGCTGATCTACTAAAAAAAAAATAACATTTATTATTGTGTATGTTTTTTTTTATTGGTTATTTATTATTTATAATATAAAATTATTTTTAAATAATATATATTTTTATATATTCACTGGATGAATTTATACAAAAACGTAAAAAAAAAAATTTAAATCGCATAGGAAGGAAGGAATTATTATTAAAAAAAAAATATATAAATATATATAATTATAGAGGCTCGTTAACGTGTTTTTTTTTTTTTTTTGCATTATTAATTTTTAGTTTAACCTATTTATGGTTCGTTTGAATTGCCTTATCCAAAAAAAAAAAAAAAACAAAAAATAATTAAAAAACGATGTGAAAAGAATTCAATTGAAATTTTTGATAAAAAAAAAGCGCTGCGTTTGGTTTTTCCATTCCATTTTTGGGTTTTTTTTTATATATATACAACACCCCTTCGTATAGAGAAAAGAAAAAAACATTTTTTTTTTTTTATTTTTAAGATTATTATAATAATAATTATTATTATTATTTCTTTTCTTTTCTTATTTTTTATATATTATAATAAAATATTTACAGAAAAAAATTTATTATATTTGAAAATATTCTATAAATTGTTATTTATATATTTTATATACACAAAAAAAAAACATAATTAATTAATAAATAATTATTAAATATTAATCTGATAAAATATTAAAAATAATAAAATAATAAAAACAAACAAAAAAATAATAAAAAACATTTTTTTTTTTAGTTCTATTTTATATATAATAAAATAAATTTATAATATTTTTTCCTGTTTATATCTTTTAATAAATAATTAAAAAATAATTAAAATTAATAATTTGTATTAATTTAATTTTGATTATTAAATAAAATATATAATTTTCCAATTAAATATATAATTATTACAATTATTAAAAAATAAAATGGTAATTTTTTTTTAATTTTTACGATTAAATAATGTATTTTTTGTTTTAAAGACTAGTGATTTTTATTTTATATAAAAAAAAGAAAAAGAAAACGTTTTAAAGAATCAATTCTTTTTTCTTTTTTTTTTTTGTGTTCAATATAGAAATAATTAAATTGATTTTTTAATTAAAAAAATTAAATTAATTTGTGACTTATTGTTCAATCTATAAAATAGTTCTATAGGGGATTTATTTTATATATTTGTTTTGTTTTGTTTTTTGTTCGATAAAAAAATTAACAAATTATTAAAAACTTCGATTCGTTTCCGGTATAATTTAAAAAACTATATATTAGGTGTAGGAATTAATAATGCGGATTTAGATAACAGGTGGTGCAACAGATGGCGTTGAGTGTATCGCAACACACCGCGGCCATTTTCTTTTTTTTTATCTGCCCTGTCATTATAGGCTATAAATTTCAGTATATGTCATTTCATTGAAGTGTAAACAACAATATAAAGCTTTTTTTTGCTTCGAATATGTCGAAACCAGGGATGTGGAGTCGGAGTCGGATTCGAAATATTTGGACCAACTCCTCGACTCCAACACATTAATATTCAATTACATTTTTCACTTTTTTTTTTTTTTAAATTTCATTGATTTCCTCATATTATTAATTATTAAAGAAAAACATCAGAAGGTTTTGTCTTTTATAATACAATAATATTGAATAATTGAGTATACTAAACCCAATTTATATATAGGAGTAAAAAATGGTATGGCATTTGTTAATGGAAAATGTAGAATATCGTATATTCACGTATATGGCATGTCAGAAACTGCGATAAATTCTATTTAGAATTTAATGAATGCCTAAAGACGGTGGAAAAATTCGATCGAAGCAGCAATTTAGATGTGGGCGTAGTGCGATAAGCAAATATCTAGAAATTGTACAACATGCTGTACTGTTAGCCACCGCACTAGCCACCAACCCAAGTCAGTGCGTGGAGCGTTTATTTTCGGTTTTACGCATAATAAAATCAGATTTGTGAGCAAATATGAAAGCCGATTTGATTGTGATGCCATTTTATTTTTAAGAAATAATTTTTAAGGGAGAATAAAGAATATATGTATATGCGTTATTTGCGAATGAAATTATTTATTATTTTTATTATTAAATTAAATGGAAATCCGAAAACTAAAAATTAAACTGCGAAGTTTTAATAAGAATTATAAATGTAGTTAATTCATATACATATGTAAAATCATTAAATATAACTTATTATTTCCCTTTTAAAATATTATAAAATTCTATAAAGCTGGAGTCGGAGTCTATATATAACAGTTCTGGTTGGAGTCGGAGTCGGAGTCGATCGAAAATTGGGCCGACCCCCCCGGAACCCTGAAACATGCCTGAAAGACATGAAAGACAGAAAGACACATGCCTGAAAAAGTTGTTTTGGGGGGGGGGGTGGAAGTTCTTGAATAACTTTCTTTATAATTTGAAGAAAAACCGCGTTGCTGAAAGTTATCGTTTGTTGGTTGAATTGAGCCGTTTGTTGGTGGACATATGCTCCAGCAACTCAAGCAACTTGTAAACGATACGGTTTGTACGCTTCCGAATGGGTGATTTTGACTTGGAAGAGACAAAGAACGGCTGCAGGTCAACCAAAAATAAATTTGAAGACAAAATGATTTGCAATGGCGTTGAATGTCAATGTCGACCAAACCATAACCATATTGGCAAACGCGTTTACATTTTTTGGTTATACAAATAAATGACATTTTCAAGCCAAAACATTTCAAGCATTATTAATTTTCCTACACCTAATATGATTTATTATAATATTTAATTTACAGATATAATAAATTAATTTAATTTAATTTATAAAAAAAAAAACTATTTAATTTGAATATTTACTGATTAAAAAATAAAATCTATTCTATTAAAATAATTAAGAAAAATTGAATTTTCTCAAAAAAAAACAATGAGAAAATTCAAGTTTTTTGTTTTTTTTGTAATATACAAGATATAATTCTATTTAGGTAACTGAATAATATTTTTCTTAATTAAAACTATATAACTTATCTTAATTATAATTAATCCATTTAGTGCTATTCTTAAATTAAATAAATTAAAACAAAACAAAATAAATTTTTTGTTCTATACAGTGTATCCCATAGCTAACGCTATCCAGCTATCCGCTTCATAGAAACCAGTGGAGTTATCACTAATATGATGTTAGTGGACCCCCACTGGATTCCATTTGGCTACATTTTTATGTTAACCCCTTCCTACCCGTATGTGCTTAACGGATATCAACTTCGGAAAATCAAAGTTTTTTCGCCTATTTTGCCTAAGTTTTTTCGCCTATTTTACACGCTCTTCAAAATAGGCGAAAAACGAGTAGTTAAAAAAAGTATAATAATATGTTGGGACCCATGGGGGTCTCATGGGGGTCCCATGGGGAATTTTTCCACAAATGGGGATTGTCCATCTAATGTAAAATGGGCTAAAACTCGCTAAATCTCTATGAAAACATATATGTGTTGTGATGTATTAGAAATTTGTTCTAGGTTGAAAATTAAGGGGGGGGGGGTGTCCAAACAGCCCAATCCCCCCCCCCCCCTTTTAAGGGCAAAAATCGAAATTTTGATTTTAGCATTAAAAAACCATACAGTTTTTTGATAGTTTGCAAAAATATCATCCAAAAATCAGAACCTGGATTTTTGCCCTTAAAAGGGGGGCGTGGGACCTTGGCGTGTTCGGACCCCCCCTTAATTTTTTCAACGTAAAACAACTTTCTAATGCATCACAACACATATTTTCATAGAGATTTAGTGAGTTTTCGGACATTTTCCATTTTCCATGGACAATCACCATTTATTGTGGAAAAATTCCCCATTGGACCCCCACATATTATTACATTTTTTTTTAATCACGACGAGCGTCACGCTCTTCAAAATAAGCGAAAAAAAATATAGGTTTCACATTTGATTTTCCAAAGTTGATATCCGCGTTAAGCACATACGGGTTAACGTGTGTGGAGAGGAAGGGGTTAACATAAAAATGTATAGCCAAATGGAATCCGGGGGGGGGGGGGACCACTAACATCATATTTGTGATAACTCCACTGCGGTTTCGAAGCTATTATTGGCTGGATAGCGTTAGCTGAGACACCCTGTATATTTTACAATTACAATTCTTTCAACAACAGACCGAGTTGTTATTTGATTAATTAAAATTAAAATTAAAATTAAAAAAAAAAATTGAGCAATTTTACTATAGAAAACTTTTTTTTGTGTTGGTTTATATTCTGCATCATTTAATTATATAGTAGAAGAATAAGAAGAAAAAGGTAAAAAATATATTTAAAAATTAAATTAAATTTTACTATTTTAAATTTAAATTAGTCTTTACAAAAATTCTTTGTAAAATATTAATTTGGATTTTATTTCGATCGGGTTTTTATCATTAAAAGGGGCTTTTTAGAAAATTTGCATATTTAACAAGTGTTTATTTTATTTTTTTTTTGGTCATTCCATTCATATCATATAATGGAATGAATTGGAATCGATATATACTGGCTGCGGATGGCACTCCATAATTTTTTTAACTGATTTACTATTTGTATATTATGGTATATAGAGATATAGATATATTATTGTTTTATAGTGCAACATCACGATAACGTCGATAATCATCCGATTCATTGCCCAGTGATTGTTTACTATTTGTATTACTACGATTATTATATGGATTTGGATTTGTATAACCGCCAAAACCACCGTAACCATTAAATAATAACGATTGTGATGATGCTAAATGTTGTTGTGATAATGAATGATGTTGAATTTGTTGATTCATATTCATATTCATATTTGTATTTGTATTAATAAAGTTATTATGCGACTGTGGATTATTTGGATAATTAACATATTGAATGGGAAATTGTTGATGATAACCAATTGGATATCCTTGTAACATAAATAATGCATTATAATTTTCTAATACATTATTTTTAATATTAAAATTTTTTATTGTCGTGTTATTATTTTTATTTTTTGTATTACTATTATTATTATTATTATTATTATTTATATTTGTAGGTGTTGTTATCATTTCGATACGTTCTAAATTTTCCAATGATATACAATTTCTTCCTAATGATTTTAAACTTTTTTCCGATGATATTGTTTGATAAATTGGATCTGTTGTATATTCAATATTATATTTTTTTTGAAAATTAATTTTCTTTTGATGTCCAATTTCACCATCAACGACATCCTGCGGCACAATACCATGCGGATGATGCGGATGATGGCGATGATCATCATTAAATTGTTGTTGTATAATTTGATTATTTGGTAAAACATAACGTAAATCTAATAATGATTGGGTACGTTTTGCTGTGTATATAATTAAATAAAATATATGATTAGTATTAGATTAGTATTAAATATTATCAATATAAGGAGAAAAAATAATAATACACTTACAACTTGGATTATATTGAAATGGTGGACCAATATATTGTGATGGATCTAAACCAAATATACTTGCATTAAATTCATTTGGTGAAAAACCAACATTTGGATATATACCATATAATATTTGTGATGATGTTGAATGATTAAATGGTTTTTGTTGTTGTTGCAGCTGTTGCTGTTGATGATGTTCCATTAATTGATTTTCTGTATTAATAAATGCTGGATTATCAAAACAACTACCACGTCGACTATTTGCATTATTTATATTAATACGTCTTAGCGAATCATTTTTATTCATATTATTTTGATTAATTATTATATTATTTGTTGTATTATTCGTGGTGGCAACAATATTTTGTGGTGATGATGATGGTGTTGTTGTTGTTGTTGTCGTGTTCGTTGTCGTTGGACTTTGTGGTAACGGTGTTGATATTTGTAAACGTGATGCTAATCCCTCTAACTGAGATAATAACAATTTTTGACGTTTCCATTTTAATGCCGTTGGTATAACGCATAATAATGCTAAACAATTTATAATCAAACGAATTAGATAACCAATTAATTCGGTAAGACCATGAGTTGATTGTAAACCCCAATATTGTGTTGTCATTATCATTACAAAACATAATTCCGGTATTGATAGGGTACCGATAACAATTGACCAACTAAATAATCCCCATGATAAACCCTATATATATTTATATTTTAGAATTTTTGTTGAATAAATATAATGAATGAATTAAAATATTACTATATGTATATACATTTCGGATGTTTTCTTTAAAATTGATACGTACCGTTGCCAAACCATGTATTAAAATTGTTGATGCAATAAACATTAAAAAATAACCAGAACATAGGAGATATGAAATTGTTGGTAGATTTCCTTTCGCTTCTAATATCCATGAGACTTCACATGAAAATGCTATTAAATATGAAATCTGTAAATGAAAAAAAAATATATATATAGAAAAGTGGGACAATTTTATAAAAAAATCATAAAATTGGATTTTTAATAAATTAAAGGGATAGGAAACCATATAGGATAGTTTAATCGTATAGATAATCCGTAATGAATTGAAAATATCTGATAAACGTTTTTCAAAACGTTTAGTCAAAACGTTTAGTTTGAAGAGATCGAACTTTAAAAATATACAAATTATAACTATAACAAATTATAACTATAACAATAAGAAATTCTTAATTTTGCATCAATCTCTGCCCAATTAGGAAAACCTGAACATTTTATAGAGATCACCTCTTCAATGTATTATTATACAGAAACCTGGGAATAATTTTCAGTGAAATACTATAAAAAATGTGATTTTGGGTAAAATTTTTCATATAAAAATTTACATTAAAAAATCTATTATATACATTTTGGAGAGTTGTCAATTACAAAGTCATCGTCCCAATGAAGTCTACAGTCAATTATGTAACACGCAGATATCATCTAAAAAGAAACTTATTAATATATCTGATGAAATTTAACGATTAGTACTTAGTACTTTGGATGATGGTATCTAAAAATGTAAATTTCGCTTAAAGATTTTTATATAAAAATATACAAATCTATTATATAAATATCATCTTTGGACCAACAATAAAGGATAAAGGGGCCGACGGTGACGCCCTAGATAATACGTCTATGAATTATATATAAAAATGTATGGTGAAGCCGATATTATTCGGTTTATTAAGATTAATCGCATGAGGCCATTTGATCATGTAGTGTGCGTATATAGATGGCGATCGGATATACCGTAAAAAATGCTGGACAGCAAAACAGTTGGATCAAGGAGCGTTGGAAGAGCGCTGTGGAGGTAGAAAGATGAATTTTACCTTCGGGCTTTGGGCTTTGGGAACCGATGGCGGAAGTTGGCGCTGAATATGTCTGATTGGAGAATGACTGCTGATGGACGCCAAAACCAATTGTAGGTTGTAGACGCGTGAAAGTACAGTAATTATATATAAATATATATCTTCTATTAGAACACAATTCGTTCTATAGAACACAATAGAACACAATTCGTTCGGAAATCTTATTCAAAAATATGAATAGAGATCGTATCTGCAAATGAACTTATATTATTAATATCTATGAAGTTTCAAAATGATTAGTGTTTAAAACTTATCAGTGAATGAATTTTGAAGAAATTGCAAAATTTCTCCATTATATAACGCAATCGTCCACAGAAAGATTTTAACCTTTTGTTAGAAAATGAATGAGGGGCATCTTCAAATGAATTACAAATATCTATGGGTAAAATTTTCCAAAATGATTGACGACTAAAGAATTTTCAAGAAATTGTACAATCAAAACAAGACAATAAAATTTGTATAGTAAAATTTTTCATCGAAAAAAAAAAACACTATACGAGGAAATTTCTTGGGAAATCGCTAAAGTCTTAATACATTGACCTAAGGAATAGTTTACAGGGATCAAATATCATTCATTTATATTATAAACATAAATTTCAGTAGTTTTTCTTAATACCTCAGTGCGAACGTTAAAAATTTTATTATTTTATTTTAACCACATTCTTTTGCTCGCGTATCGACGTATATCGAAAAAAGTATATTAAATTCTTAATAATTATAATATATAAATAATGGATATTTAATATACCAAATCCATTATCGCATTTCGATTAGTACATCTAACAGTATTTTTCTCTAATCAATATTAAGTGTTAATTTGAATTAAAAAACTCCTCGTCTCAATTCTCATATTTTGTTCTATAATTATTATGTTATTTAAAACAAAAACCAATTTCTTTATTATTAATGCTACAATTAATTTAATACAAAAAAATTTATACTTCATTAAATACATAATATATATATATTTAATGATAATAATCAATTATAATTCTATAAATATAATAACATTATATATTATTTAAAAAAAAACTTAACTCTCTATATCTTTTATAGCTATTATATATTAATAAAATAATAATAATTCAATTAGCATTCATACGTGCGTACATATTTATAAAAAGAAAAAAAAATGCGAATTTATTTATACCGTTTGGTAAGTGAACATAAAAATATAAATGATTTAATTTTCTATATATATATACACAGTGCGACAATTAATATTCCGGACTCAAACTATATATTTCATTAACCAGTGGGACGATCTATGTGATGGAACCTGCGTTCCATTGAAGCTTAATGTTTTCTCTATCGTCTGTAAATCATTCATTGCATTTGTCTGTCCAGACCAGAAACGTTCAAATCGATGCAGCAAGTTAATGCGGCGATAATTGTATGGGTGGAACACAAGTTTTTGAGTGGTATATACACGTTTCGTGGATGGCTAAAAAACACAGGCTAAAAAAAAAACAAGAAAAGTTCCATCGAAAATCAAGACAATGCTCGTCGTAACATTCTTCGATATAGCAATAAGGGAATTATCCATAAAGAATTCGTTCCAACTGGTCAAACAGTCAGTGGCGCCGCATATTATATCAAAGTTTTGAAGCGTTTGATGGACAGGATTCGTCGTATTCAACCTGAATATCGTGAATCAGATATAGTTGGTGTTTGTTACACGATAATTCACCAACTTACACACTTCACTTATTGTTCGTCAATTTCGTCGGCTCGAAATCAAGTCTGTGTGTGTTAAATCGCATCCACCGTATATTCACCTGATTTAGCACCATATGTGAATTCTCCTTGTTCCCAAAAATCTTAAAATGATATTGAAAGGATGTTTTTTTTTTGAGGATATTGAAACCGCATTCAAACGCAGCTTCTACACGCGCACTAGAGGAAATGCATTAAAGATGAGCGAAATTAGTGAAAAAATTCGATACATTTTACAATTTTATTATGAAAAAGGTGAAAATGCAACGCAGGCACATGAACAAATTTGTGCAGTTTACGGTGAAGGAACTTTATCAACATTAACAGTCTATGCTAGATGGTTTGCTCGATTTCGTTCCGGTAATTTTGATGTCAAAGATGCACCTATCGTTCTGGTCGACCAATCACTGAAAAAGTCGATGAAATCATATCAAAAATTGAAGAAAATCGACACGTAAGCAGTCATGATATCGCTAAAGAACTAAACATCCATCACCAAACATTTTTAAACCATTTGACAAAGGCTATGGATACAAGAAAAAGCTCGATGTTTGGGTACCACATGAATTAACACAAAACAATTTAATGAACCGAATTTTGCGAAACGCTGTTTAAAAGGAACGAAATCGAGTCATTTTTAAAGCGAAAATGATTACAGGTGATGAAAAATGGATCACATACGATAATAATGTACGAAAAAGATCGTGGTCCAAGAAGGGTGAAGCTCCTAAAAAACAGTAGCAACACCTGGATTAACACCAAGAAAGGTAATGCTGTCTGTTTGGTGGGATTGGAAAGGAATCGTTCATTATGAATTACTAGCACCCGGTCAAACCATTGACCATTCCGATCTCTATTGTCAACAATTAACAAGATTGAAGCACGAGATTAAAAAAAAACGTCCAAAATTAATCAATCGAAAGGGTGTTGTGTTCCATCATGACAACGCCAGACCACACACATCTTTGATGACTCGGCAGAAACTGAGAGAGTTTGGCTGGGAAGTTTTAATGCATCCACCATATAGCCCGGACCTTGCACCTTCAGATTATCATTTGTTCTGGACTCTGCAGAACTCCCTTAATGGTTTAAAATTAAATTCCGCAGAGGACTGCAAAATGCACTTGGATCAGTTTTTTGCCCAGAAAACACAGAAGTTCTACAACAGTGATGGGATAATGTCTTTACCAGAAAAATGGCAAAGGGTCATCGATCAAAACGGCGCATATTTGGTTTAATAAAGTTCATTTGAAATATATAAAAAAAATCGTTTTAATTTTGTAAATTTTTTGTAAACCTAATTATATTGATTTGAATTTGTGATATTGTGAAAAATAAAAAATAAAAATTTACTATAATAATAAAAATCTAATTATATACATATATACCATAAGATATCTATATTAAATAAAATTTAATTACCGCATTTTAATAAATTTTATATTGTGGAGACGCGCGTAAACAAAAAATAATATCATAATATGGTTTTTTTTATTGTTTAGTCACAGAAATCTAAAAAAAAAATACAATGAATAATAAAAAAAAAAGTCTAATTAGAAATTTATAACACAATTACAATTTTCAGGTTATTCAAATTAAAAAAATATTTATATTTATATAAATTATTGGAAATTTTATAATTCGATTTATTTATATGATAAATAAATAATTTTTAATTAAACCGCGCATATAATTTTTCTTTTTTTAGAAATACCATAAAAGCACCTAATAATTTATATGAAATGGAAAATTATTTTTATATATTTTACATAGAAAATAAAATATTATTATAATCACCAGTGGCGGAATTTTAATCATATTACAATTTATTGTTCTGAGTAGATTATATATATAAAAAAAAATTGGCCCATTTTGAGTGAAATCTTTAGTGAAAACATAATTCAAATATGTTAAAAATCCTATTGAACTTCTGAACTCAAATATTAACGCCTGATCTCGTTAAGGCAGAATCTATTGTAATTTTTGTACCATTAAGATATTTACATTTTTTTAGGACCTATCGCGTTTGTTGTAATCCAACCGTATACGCATTATGTATAATTCCGCCACTGCCACATTATAAGAAGTGAATTTGTATAGTATTTTCTTAAACAAAAAAATAACTCACAGTTATTATTATTATATGTATATAGTATTTTGTTTTTTTTTTTTAATTTTATTTAGTTTATGATTTCTTTTTTTTTTACTTTTTTCTTTACGCGTACGTTGTATTAACAATATATCAATACATTAAATATATAAGATTCATTAAAAAAGGTAAATTTTATACAGGTATATATAATCTGTTATATTTTATATATAGTTAAGTATTCAAAACGGTAACTGTTGTGATTTTATTTTACGATGGATTCCGATGCGGTTTACAATATTCAAATTTATGTAATTAAACTTCCAAAAAAAAACATGTTTTATTTTTACTTATAAATATTTATTTAGTTTATATTAATCAACAAAATATTTAAATATATATTTTATAATTTTTCATTGATATGACAAAATATAGATTAAATTGAATTTTTGTTTTTTGGTTAAAGAATTCAACTTTAGTTAATCTTTTCATTTATATATGTCAAATTCTTGAATAAAATTTGGGTATTTATATTTACAAATGTACCATCACAGATCACACCTTTAATTAACAAAAAATATCAAACCGTATTATATAACTGGCATATAAAGTTAATAAAATCAATTTGTAAGAAGAAGTAAAATTATAAAATTGAAATAATATCATAATTTCAATTATAGTGTTAAGAAATTCAATAGGAATATTATAATTAAGATCGCAAAAGAAACTACAATGGGATTTTATTCATTGAGATATATCACTCGAGGTATTGTCGCTTTATAAACCCTATGATGATTTGACAAAACATTTTTTAAAACATCAGAACGAAACATAACGAATAAATGCGATATACAATTTCCAAGCATTACACTGTCCAATATCACATTCGCCATTATCATATTTATAGGTAATATATTGGGACCTTGCATTAAAAATTTCGATTTAGATAACGGTTGGCGTAACTAGCATTGTATAAGCATCGGAGCACACCGTGGCCATATTCTTTTTTTTTTTTTGTCTGTTATTATGAATGTCTGTTATTATGAAACTCTATAAATTTCAGTATATGTCATTTCATTGAGGGTGTAAACAACAAATATTCGAATATGTCGAAATCACATGCCTGAAAAAGTTGTTTTGCGCGGGTTAAGTTTAATAACTTTCTTTAATTTGAAGAAAACCGCTGTTGATAGTTATCGATTGTTGGTTGGTAGAAGCTTACGGTGAACATGCTCCAACTCAAAAAAACTTGTGAACGGTGGTTTTTGCACGCTTCATAAGTGGTGATTTTGAAGTGCAAGACTAAGAACGGCCAGGTCAGCCGCCAAAGACGAATTTGAAGACGAAGAATTGCGGGCATTATTGTTGGATGAAAATTGTCGTGTTGAACGCAACAAGAGCTTGTAAACAAGAGTTGAATGATGAGATTACTCTACCATTTTTAGACGTTTGCATTCAATGGGAAAGATCAGAAAGCTATAGGAAAATGGGTCAACACATCAACTGAATGAAAATCAACTCAAAGCACGAATCGATACATGCCGCCATAAACATCTTGCTGAGCACAAAAAACCAAGTATTTATTTTGAGTCGAATTGTCACTGGCGATGAAAAATGGGATGTATTACGACAATCCTATAAACGTAAAGCATCGACATATGTTGATCCCGGC
Source organism: Dilophus febrilis (assembly GCA_958336335.1). Taxonomy (NCBI): domain Eukaryota; kingdom Metazoa; phylum Arthropoda; class Insecta; order Diptera; family Bibionidae; genus Dilophus; species Dilophus febrilis. The sequence continues at coordinate 3,558,727 of OY284469.1, read as the reverse complement.
CAACCATCAACTTCACAATCAAAACGCGATATTCATTGCCAGAAGCTTATATGCTGCGTGCATTTGGTGGGATCAGAAGGGTGTCACGTGTATTATATGAGCTGGTAAAACCAAATGAAACGGTTACATCTGATCGCTATATCGACGACAACTGCGGGCGAATTGGCAAAGAAATTGAAAGACGAAAAACGACCATTGATAGCTCAAAAACACCACAAAGTGCATAATGCACGATGACAATGCCACCAGACAATGCAAACATCGTTAAGACAAAAAAATAGAGAGGGTCGGTTGGGATCATCTTGATCACCCCCCGTGCACTCCAGACTTTGTGCAGGTCAGATCAATGTGCAGGTCAGCCTTCAGACAGATGTACGTTTTTGGAATGTTGAAGAAGTGCGAAAATGGGTCGATGAATGGATTGGGATAAAAGATGAGGAGTTCTTCAAACGAGGAATCAACAACAACTTCCTAAAAGATGGGAGGAAGTCATAGCTAACGATATTGGGTAATATATTGGTTAATGTACTCAATCATTTTGTTATATAATATAAATAAATGCCATTTTCAAGCCAAAAAATCGACATTATTAATTAAATCGACATTTAATACAACATTTTCCTTTATATATCTTCTTGAATATAATTTAAATGAAATATGGCCTGAAAAATGTTCCGAAATTCGAGATAGTCTTAAATTATCATAAATAATTCGGAAATTGATATTTTGATAATTTGAAGCATATTTTGAAGCCTAACAAGAAATCTAATCCACTATAGATCCTTTTTTACTTCTCACGGATGTGTTTCCATAACTATAAGGGCGAATAATGGACGGAAGAACAAAATTAATTTTATATACGGTATGAATCAAAAATGAACTGATTAGTTCGGGTTTTTCTTATGTTTTAGTATATCCAAGATTTGAACTTGGGATCATTTTTGATTGCTACTGCAGCAGTTTTCAAAAGCGCAAAAATTCATGCAATAGAACTTTGTTTCAGATATAGTTTGGTGATAGGGGATATTATCATAAAAGCAATAATGTATTTATATTTTATCATACAATAAAGTGGCACTTATGGCTATCAACTTAATTTGAGAGAGACAGTCAAAGATTTTGTACTCTACTATCTATGGATATTTGTTGTAAGTATATATACGGGTAGGGATAAAAAAGTGACATTAATGTGAATTCCTGGACATAGTGGACAAAAAAGAGGACAATGATATAGTACAAACGCACTTCGAAAGAAAGTACAATCAAGAGTATACTTAAACCTACCATTCTGTTATTTAATTCATGCAATAATTAAGAGAATATGCGAGAACTACTGCTATGGGCATCTTCTAAACCTCTTTATTTCTACATATATTCAAATAAGGGCTAAAGAAAAACAAATTCTCCACCTTCAATCTAATATAACGAACATTATACACTATCGGATATTTAACCGCGGACACTATATAATATAATCTAAGAACTCATCTACACAGAATAAAAATCCTATCACGAACGATACTTGATATATAGACTGTGTCAAATGGAGGAGGAAGCTGCGTGAAGTATATATATTCTATATGTGAATATGAAGCTGTATCATATGCATATATAAAACTCACAAGATCATTGATAATTTGGATTTCAATGATCTGAGGAAGTTTGGTGTAATATACGAAAAACAAATAAAATATCTGTATTAAACTCATCTTCTGTTTTGGGTCAAATTTGACCCAAAATGATTTTTTTATTCAAATAATTTAGCAACTTATAGCAACTTAGCAACTTAGCTAACTTATCAAATTAGCGAATTTACATTTTCCCTGATTCTATAGTTCAATTTTATCCTAAAATCGCTATTGGAAATGTTTTGTTCTAACAGAGGATGAGGGTTAAAAAAAACGATATAAATGCGTGATAATTCTAGAATCGTTACGTATACCATTCGATTACCGCGCAGAAGTAGGTAACATTAGAAAAGAGTAGATTTTTCTATTCCGAACCACTCTTTGCTATAGTACGGTGTAATTGGGGGATTAGAAAAATCTTCGTTTCTACCCACTCTACCCACTCCTGGACTGGTAATCGAAAGGAACGCAACTGTATAATGTGAAATTTTAAGTAATTTAATTTTTAAATAAATAATTCAAAATGAAAAACTTACCAATGATAAACATGCAGCAATACAACAAAATAAAAATAAATTTCCATTATTAACGTAATCGTTAACATTTATATTACAACAACAGCAACAAAATGATTGATTTTCTTTAATATTACCAGCATCACCTGCACCTGTACCATAATCACCTACACCATCACCACCTGCACCTGCACTATTATAATTAATATGATCGTTTTGTAAATTTTTATTTAAATTTTGTTGTTGTTGAATACACAAATGATTATGATGATGATGATGATGATGATTGTGATGAGGATCTTGATTATGATTTAAATTCATCATAAATCAATATACAAAATTAAAAATTCCGAATCAAATTCAAATGTAATAAATTATTCATTAATTATATATAATATAATTTTATAGTGTTTTTTAACAGGTAAATTAAAAACAATCATTTCATTTTTTACACATAAAATTTCACCTGAACTACATCATTCGCGTGTATAGTTTGTTTTTGTATTATTTTCATAATTATATTACTTGAAGAATAAATCACACAATTTATAATTTTTTTTTTGATATATAAATATATTATAATTAATATTACAACTCTACTGTAAAATGAATACAAAAAAAAAGAAAAAAATATAATGTTTATATAATTCTTTAATATAAAATTAATTTACAAACGCACAAACACAAATTAAATATAATAATAATTCCAAATGTTGATTATAAAAAAAAATATACACGTTTTTTTTTAATAATAATTAATTCTTATGTTTTTATATTTATAAAAAATATAGCGCGATAGTGCAATGCGATTTCTATATATATATATTTTTATTTTATTTTATTTATATAAAAGTAAAAATATTATTTAAAAAAAAAAACATTGAAATAAATAGAAAAACTTGTACAAATAATAAATAATAAAAACATTTATTTATTAAAAAGAAATATGTCTTTTGGTGGTTGAAATGTAATTATATATTTTACTGTTGTTTGGAATTGTATATATGCGAATGCATGAATGAAATGAGAGAGGTGCGAAAAAAAATGTTTTTAATTTCTTTAAATAAATAAATATAATTTATTAAAATTTAGATCATATGGTGAAAATTTTAATTGAATTTGTATTTTTTTTTTTTTGTTAAAAAGATTGTTGTCTAAAAAAAGTGAATTAAAGTTTTTTTTTTCTTTACAATTTAGACATACATTTCAATTTTACATATTATTATTATTATATTGTTTTCTTTTTTTTTTTTTTAAACATTTCCCGTAGAATTAGAAAAACAAATAAAATTCTCACACATTCACTTTCGCACCACAGCATATATCGTTATTTATTATTTATAAATTACATATTAACATAAATAAATTTTATTTTTATATTCAACTATTATAATGCTGCATGCTGCATATACATATATGCGTTCCAAGAGACAACCTGATTTTAACATTTATTTGTATATATTATTTATAAATATATTAAATATATTAAAATATCAGAGTGACTTAAATATTTGTGAAACATTTTATATAAGATTTAAAAAAAATTAATCCGTATATATATATATTGAAATGGCTTTTATTTTCTTAATAAATATATACTTTACTTACAATATACAATATAAGAATGTTATAAGAATTGTGTCACGCAAAATCATTTTAAATACGAGTCTTTTTTTAATTTTTGTCCGAGATTGTATCAAAACATAATTCAATAGTTAAACAAGATGATAAATTAAAAATAAATCCATAATCAAATGATTTATATATTTATTATTTGTAGATGAAATGGATAAGCGGATATGATATTCGGACTCTTGGAATTTCCGGATGGTGAACGTTATTTGGCGGGGATCGCCTCTTTTGTGAATAGGTCGTCTTGGAGAAGGATGTTGTTGGAGGAAAAAACAAATTGTAGGAGTAAGACGCGTAAAAGTAAAGTAAGGTAAGTCAAGAGAACATCAGTAAATCCTATGAAGCTATATATTCCTTATAATGCGCGAATAATTTTATTATTAAATTAATTCTTATATTAAGAACTCTTAATATAAGATCTCTTTCTTTCAGAGATCTTCAATTTTCCAATAAATTTCTTGAAATTGTTTTTGTTTATACAATATATAAAACAAAAGGTACAAAAGAGGTTTTTTTGTAATTTGTTTAGAACAATCTGATATGATGTTTAGAACAATCTGAAACAGAACAATCTGATCTGGAGATAGAAAACAGAAAATTTCATCAGTTTCTGTTTGCGCTGTTAAAAATGTGAATACACATACAAAATACATAAAACAGAAATAAAAAACTATTATTTCTGTTGTTTATTCTGTTAACTGAACAGAATTTCTGTAACAGAAACAACAACTGAACTGAATTTAATATGAAAATTTTTTATTGAATTCTGTTGCTGATTGGTTCTATTTCAACCGGAATCCTAAAGACTAATTTTTCGGTCTATCGTCTTCTAAGCCACGACTTAGTCTTTTTTTATTGTGAAGTTTCTTATTATATTATATATAGAAATACAAAGAGATACACCGCATTTTCAGTTCATTCTATAAATAAGTCACGGCTAAAATAAAAACCCTAACCAATTATATGTATATTATATGAATTTTCACAAACCTCGGCTGTTTCTTAAAAAAATCATAGGATTAATCCTACAGTCACGGTTTATATATACGACAAACTTTTAACAAATAATCTATTTCTGTATATATTGGTTGATTTTTTTACGGAAAAAACGCAGCCACGGATTATAAAACGAAATGGAAAATTCGCCTTAAAGTGTATATTATTTGATTCTATACTTCCGTAATACTTCCGGTATAATGTTAAAAAATAGATAATAAAATTGCCAAAATAAGTGTTTTGTTAGGGAGCTTATACTATCGCGATTACCTTCTTTCATATTATTTTATTAATCTGCAAATTTATGGATTCTCACACAAAACAATTTGAAAAAATTTATATAAATGTTTTATGAACATTGAACAATAAAAAAAATTAATCTAAAAATCTCTATCCATAATATATAATGAATGATTACTATATAGAATGATTAATGCGGAACTGCATAGGGATTTTAAACTTTATGAATTAAAAATGCTTATTTCCTATATAATTAAATTTATATATATAAAAATAGGGTGCCACCATAAAGATGAACTGCAGTCAAATAAAAAGAATTATATATAGAGATAGAGTAAGGTGTAAGTTAAAAGTTGATGTTCTTCTACATGATAATATAATTCAATAGGTCGAAATAATGAAATTAATTTAAATTTATTTTATTCACAATCAGAGTCACAATCGACGTTTTTGTTCGAATTTCAAGATATATTACCTCTGTGTAATGTTGCGAGTTAGTCATATACACAGTGCGACAATTAATGTTCCGGACTCAAACCATATCTCAATAACCAGTGGGACGATCTATGTGATTGAAGCGAACAAGCGTTTTGAAGCTTGATATTTTCTCTATAATTGTCTGTAAAAATTTCATTGCATTTAGTTGACAAATAAAAAAGTTATGACATTTCTTGCGTGAAACCATATTTATTAGTTGAAGTAGAAATTTTAACATGGAACAAAGAGCGCAGTCATTAAATTCAAAGCAAAGCTTTGTAAATCTGCAACAGAAACGTTCAAATCGATGCAGCAAGTTAATGCGGCGATAATTGTATGGGTATAGAACACAAGTTTTTGAGTGGTATAAATGTTTCGTGGAAGGCTAAAAAAATAAGAAAAGTTCCATCGAAAATCAAGACAATGCTCGTCGTAACATTCTTCGATAAAGCAATAAGGGAATTATCCATATAGAATTCGTTCCAACTGGTCAAACAGTCAGTGGCGCCTCATATTATATCAAAGTTTTGAAGCGTTTGATGGGCAGGATTCGTAGTATTCGACCTGAATATCGTGAATCAGATAGTTGGTGTTTGTTACACGATAATGCACCAAGTCACACTTCACTTATTTTTCGTCAATTTTTGGCTCGAAATCAAGTCTGTGTGTTAAATCATCTACGGTATTCACTTGATTTAGCACCATGAGACTTCTCCTTGTTCCCAAAACTAATAATGAAATTGAAAGGATGTTTTTGAAGGATATTGAAACCGCATTCAAACAGCTTCTATACACGCGCACTAGAGGCAATATGCCACAAAATGAGCTGGAATACGTATTTGAATCATTATTAAATCGATGTAACAGTTGTACAGTTGAATCAGGAGGAGAATATTATGAATAAATAAAAAAAAAATAATTTCAAAAATCGTGTTTTTAATGTATTTCCTAGGACCGCAGTGTCCGGAATATTAATTGTCGCACTGTGTGTAATACATTCAAAAACATTTTTAAGGTAGTTTTACCAAATTTTCCATTAAAAAAAATTTATTTATATATTAAATAAATACTTTTATATATGAAATATTCCAGAAATATTATCGGTGGCATGAGAAAAATTTGTGAATAAATAAAAAACCCACTATATTGAATAATAATTTCAAAACTTTTTTATAGAATCCATCAAAGAAGAGCATACGCATATTTTAGTTCTATGACTAATACACATTTTTTTTTGCGGCACCCAGTATATTATTTAAATTACATTTTTTGTCTATATAGAAAACTATGTATCGGAAACAAACCCATGTAAAAAAAGAGAATTGATAGGTATATATACTTGCAAAACATTTATTATTTTATTATTTTTTATTTTATTTAACCATCATAATTTATAAAAAATAATAATGAATCAAAATATGAATGCGGCGATGATTATTTATTTTCAAAATAAAAAATAAATTAAAAAAACCATATGTTAAAAATTACAGTAAAGTTAAATTATATTTTTACAGTAATTTTTTATTTTTTTCTCTTTTCTTTTTAAAAACTGTTATTGTTTGAATGCAAAACATACATACATAATAATAATAATAATAATAATAATAATAATAATAATATTGATATGATATACTACAAAACAATTATATTTATACATATATATTATTGATTTCGAATATATGAAAATATTTCTTTCAATTTGATTTACGTACGTATAATAACATAACGTGGCTTTTATTATTATTATTATTCATTTTTTTATATAATACACAACATTCATGAATAAATTAGTTTTTTTTAGTTCAATTTAATGTTTCTTTTCTTTTTTTATATTTATATTTTGTGTATTATATCAAAAAAAAACAAATCATATGAGGATTTTATATATTACAATTAAATTTGCCAATAAAAATTTTTATTTCACAAAAAGTCACAAAACACAACATTTAAAAAAAAAATATTAGGAATTTATTATTTTATTTTTCAAATATTGCATAAAAACGATGTGATGTCGTATAACTATATATCATATAGAGGTATAGATTTTGTTTTTAAATGAATTTTATATAAACAATAAAAACTCAACTCTATATATTAAAAAACCACACACACACACACACACATTTAAATATTTGTTTTATGACGTTTTTTAATACACACACTCACATATAATTTATTATTATTATTATTAAAATAATAAATGTAAATATTAAATAATATATAATAAAAAAAAACATATTGATATTTAAACAAAAATTATTATCGCTATATAGAAAAAAATACATTATTTAAAAGATTTCATGCATGAGGTCACTTTTCATTTGTGTTGATTTTTTTTTATTTTATTTTTCGTCACTAAATTTAATAATAATAAAAAATACATATATAATTTTCATAATTTACGTAATTTTCATTAGCGTTCAAAAAAAAAAAAAAATTATGCAATTATAATTTTATAAACATTATATTATATAATTAATTGGAAAAATATTATGCGTTTCGCATGATGAATTAATATTAAAAAAAATAAAAAATAAATTGAAATTTAAGTTAAAAAACAAAAGAAATACAATTTTTATAATTGAATTGTTTTTATCAAAAAAAAACAATTTTTTCATCATTAAAAATTTTTTTTCCTTATAAAAATGACAAAAGACATAAGCGACGAACCCAAAAAAAAAAAAAAAAAACATATGATTTTTTTATACATAAAGAGATTTTACAAGAAAAAAAAAGTACACCACCGCATAGATAGAAAGAAACACCACGCATTTATATACATAAATAAATAAAAAAAACACTCTTACAAAATATGTTTATTAATTATTTTTTTTTTATTAAATACACACAAAAACTATATTTCGTTTCTGTCTATCAACGAATTATTACTATACGCGAATTCGATTATAGATTTTCGTCCATTCACCGATACGTAAAGAAGTGAACTGACTTTATTTTCATTTGATATTAATGTACTGATGATGGTTATATGAATGTAAGAAAAAGAATAAGTAATAAATAAATACTATTTTATTGTATAACGTATGTATCATAAGTAGCTGGATAAAATTCAAACGCTGCAAAACATGGGCAAACATGCTTCAATCTTTTCAAATTTTTTTTTGTACATCCTCTCAGTATTCAACAATCATATTCAATCAGTATTACATTTGAAATCAAGATGAAAGTGCGATGATCACGCGTATTTAAATTGCTTGCGGACAAGAAGATAAAAAATACGTTTTGCGACATTTTCTGAATGAAGATATAATGAAGATGTAGTCGTAGTACAATATATTCGATAATTTCCAGCAATAAGAAGAACATTGAACCTAAAAATATAAAAAAATCGGGAAGAAAGCCAATATTGAACACCACAAAATTGAATTTATTAAAAAAGAAAGCTGAAAACACAATCGGGGTGAGTAGACGCAAATTAGCCAGACAATTCAAGGTTTCAAAAGATACCATTAGTCGGAATTTGAAGAAAATGAACTTAAAAAGATACAAAAGGATTGTAAACCCACTGGTACACTGACAAACAATTAATAGAAATTCCTGGGAAATGGGAAGATTATTGCGTCAAAATGTTTGCAAGGCGAAACAGTCATCATTTTGGATGATGAAAAATATTTTACGTTTTCAAATAGTACCGATATCGCAAATCAATAAGGATACTACAGCACTATGATAATAGTATCACTCCCGATAATGTGATATAATATATAATCATCGAATATATAATATATAATATATATAACCACGACTATATACCCTTCATTCAGAAAATGTCGCAAAACATATTTTTTATCTTGTTGTCCAAGCAATTTAAATCCGCATGATGGCAAATGATTTTGTTCACATACTTTCATCTTGATTTCAACAAATGTAATACTGATTGAATATGAATATGATTGTGGGATACTGAGAGAGGAATCACAAAAAAAAATTTGTAAAGATTGAAGCATGTTTGCCTATGTTTTGCCGCGTTTGAATTTTGTCCAGCTACTTATGATGCATACGTTATGCGAGGTAAATTTTTTTTTTTTTATTTATATAATTAAATAATATACAAAATGAAATTTTAAAAAATAAATATTATATACAAGGTGTTCTTTAATGGGAAAGAACTAATTAATGCGGGATGGCGTTGGATGCTTGGAAAATAAATTCTATATACAAAAAAAAAGAAGTTGTAAAATGATTCTATAGGTTGGATTTACAGCACCGAATTCGTTCGTGTGGTATTTGACTTCCAGAAATACATATTTCATTGGGTTTTTTGTGTGAACAAAATTTTGATTGATTTTCATAATTCATTATTGTAATTCGTTTAAGAGTCTGCGGGCTCTTGTCTGGGCAAATACAATTATACTTATAATTCTTTGTATTTTAAAGGTATAGACCAATATTTTTTTACCCGTTTACAGCCAGATTAAAATTTAAATAGAGCCGAAATCTCCGAATTAGATGAGGAATCAATAAAGAAAAAAAAACAATAATCATAATAGAATAATTTTTCGATTTGGAATTCATAATTTTTGAATTGTATAACTATCGCAACAATTTCGTTTGGTTTAGGTTAACGCGCGGGGCACAATGGAATCGTAAGGAAACGTAAGGCGACGCTTTAGCTAAGGGGAGTACGTTCATTAGATTTGTGGAGCCGCAGAACCATACACTGCACAATTAGTAGAAGTATGGCAAATGACCTAGTTGAGAAGTGGAGTTCCGAACATTGCAAAAACAGCGAAGAAGAACCGATGGAAGGAAGTAAATACTCAGACTCAGATAATCTAAAATACCACTTGGACGGAGAGTGGCAAAACACCAATAGGGAGGTCCTCAGTATGTCGCAATGAAATCTTAGAAAATAGTTGGATCATTCACAACTGGACCGTGAGGCTTTTTGTGGACGACATCTTTTGGGGATGAATATTCTCAAGGAGGATGTACAGGCTCTGGCTTGCGGTTAAAGAAACGGCTGCGTGAAAATTGGCCTATTGGCCCGGCTTTAGGTAGCATATAAGGATGTTAAGTGGGGGTGGCCGGTCGCCCGTTTCTTTCTGAAGAAGAGTTCGGTCGAATTTGGCCCTTCAAAGAGCTGCTTAAGATAACGAAGGACACTATATATTCGATGAGTAATCGAGGAGACATCTGAGTGGCAATTCGAGTATTTGCCAATCGGAAGATATACGAAACGGGACTATATCTGTCCTGATTCGAAATACCGCAATCGAAGGAGGGGTTTCAATCAGTACAAGAATCTTACACAAACAAACGCTTTATGGTAGTCTTTTGAAGATTTCACCTCCTTCGATAAAAAAAAAATAAATAAACTACTGTAAACTACATAGTTTTTGGAGTTACCTTGTGCGAACCTTTAGGATTTTGTTGGTTTTTTTTATTTGTTGATTACCACACCAATGTATTTTGTTTTTTTTTTTATTTGTATTTGCTATTTGGTATTTATAGTATATATATATAATAATATAATTTAAATTTTATACGGGTAGGTATTTTATTTTTTATTTTTTTTTGACTCTATATACATATATATTTAGTATTTACTTATCTCGTTTCTTTTTCTTATATTTTAATTATTTGTTTAGCATAAAGTTATATATATATATATATATTTATCAAATTAGCATAACTAGATATATAACAATTTTAGGTTGGTGATATTATTTTTATTATTATTATCTATAATTTATAGTGGTATGCATATGCGAAATATTGATAGACGAGCGTACTTGTTGCGGTACGTAGAAAAAAAAAGGTTTATATAATCATATATGTGGATTTATGGATGAGTTAATCAGTAAAGATCTATATATATATATATATATAGTTTATACTAAATCTTCTTGAAATATATAAGAAGCAAAGTTTTCATGGTTTTGTTATCAAACATTTCAATATTCAAAATATCAAGTGAGTTGGAAGTCTTCTAATAAGAAATGAGAAATGTTTAATAATCCTATGGATTTCTATGAGAACTTTTTGGAACGGATTGGATTCGGGAAAATACATCATATAAGAAACATTTCAAGTAAATACCTTTGAATTTCTTTTCGACTTATGAGAAACAAAAAAAAAAATCGAGGAAAAATATGGTAAAGGAATGATCTGATATAATTTCGAACGGCTCATAAACCAACAAAAAAGTTCATTTTAACGTGAAGGGCAATTTTAGTTCTGAAACAACAATTTTAGTTATGCAACAACAAATTTAGTTATTTAGAGAAAAGTCCCAAAAAGGGAAAAAGGAAATTCTAAACCTAATTTAACCTAATTTTCGTCTATAGTTAAAAATGTTAAACAATTTACAGTTTTTTTGGTTTTTTTGTTGATTTCTCGTCTGCTTGAATCCTGACAAATGCTATAATAACGTTGTTTTATTCTTCCATTCTCAGCAAAACCGCGATTGCAATCTTGACTTTCTTGTATTTCTTATTCCTATACAGATTCATTTATCCTTCTTTCAGCTAATGCTTTCAAATGTTAAGTAGATATTTCTTGGACATTTCTGCATTAAATAAAAAAATACAAATAAAACCAAAATTATAATTAATCAAATTGCACTCAATATGTGTTAAAATAATAATTATTGAATAGACACACCTAAAATATCATTACAAGAATTGTAAATCATTAATAAAACGTCAAGAGGATTAAAACGACCGTAATTATGGTATACGATAACTGCACAAATAAAAGAATTCGTGTCGTGTCGAAGACATCTAAAATTTATTTTCAAATTCAAACGATTCAATAAAGATGGACAGTCAACGGAGAATCGTAGCAGCTTACATAAATGAAAGACACGCCGATAAATTCCCTGTGTCTCTCCATCCAATGTTGGCATGTTCAATATAGTGCCAATTAACCTATCCCCGTAATCGGGCAGCATTAAAGGATTTGACCGCATGGAAGGTATCGCAAAGCAAATCTGAGAAATCTTCGTTGGACGGACTCAATTCGGGATCTATAGGTAAAATAAAAAGGCGACCATATACAGGAGATGCGCATATTCCAAATAACGGACTTAACCAATGAATAAAAGACAGCACGCAAACCATATATGGGTCAGATAGCTCACGCGATGAACGAAAAATGAAACCCATAATGGAATTCGCCCTATATTGACAATATAATCAATATGGGCCCTGAAGTTATAATTAACGCGTTCACAGACAAACACCTTTTGCGCGAGAAGTGCATACATTTGTCAATATTTAATACCGCAGATTATTCAATAGCCACACCAATTATGAAAGCCGTCAAGATCCAACTGCAATAGGCCTGCATCCCCCGCACAGTCCCAACAGAGGAAAAAATCTTGACATCATCCGCATATATAGAGAGCATCGTGAGTAATTAAAAATCCGAGGTAAATCGTTAATGAATAAAATAAACAGCAAAGGATCACCCAAGTGGGCACCCTGTGGGATACCAGAGAGGTAACATTGATAACACCCGATATCACACCGTTAATCATCAATCGTCAATCAATCGTTCATCAATCAATCGTTACAAGTACGCGACGTCAAATACGACTTAATCCACGACACAAAATTTTCATTAAACCCCATCTTGGACAACTTTTAAGAATCAATATATATCATGTGATAACTTATCAAACGCCTTGCTAAAATCTGTGTAAAAAATACAATCAACTTGAGATTATGTAAATAAGAAAAGATATTTTTCATATTATGTCTTATTAAAAAATAAAATAACTAAATATAATTGAATTTGTTTTTGATTGAATTCAAATTGATAAATCATTTATCTTTTATTTTATTATTTCTCTTTATTTCTGATTTAAAAAAAAAAATTCATTTAATTTAATTCATTTAAGTCCATTTTTTATGATATATATTAATATTTTAATATATATATTTAATTTAATTTAATTTAATTTTTCAATTTTATTTTTTAAAATCTCTGTTATTTCTTCTAATTCTATTGATTTATTATTACGTTTGCTTAACATATTAAATGCAATATCATATCGTTTAATACTCGTTGCTCTGAAATAAGAAATTAGATAAATTAATCTTAATTATCTTTATATATTATATTTTATATTTTTTTGTCAAAATATATTTACATAATTGCCGCCCCAATTAAATGTCCATGTATTTCCAATTCTTTTATCCATTTCATATAAATATCTGTAAATATTTTATCATCTTCTGTTTCTTTATGAATTTTAGCAATAATTAATGCTTCACGACAATTACCAAATTTACATAACATTTCAATGGCACCATCAATCTGTGAAATAGATAATTAATTAATATTTACATTTTACAAGATAGATGTTTTTACATACATCATAACAACTTAATAAATATGGTAATGCTAGCAATGCGGCACCACTTTCCATGTATTGATTGGCCATACATTTACAACAATTTTTCCAAAATCTATGCAAAATATTAAATGTTCATTAGAGAGTTACAAAAAATATATATAAATTATATTTACTCATAAGAAATCATTGGTGACAATGCACAATGCATATCAGTTAAATTTTTTGTTTCAATACAATTCAAAATTTCCGTTTTTAAATCACTTAATATTTGTGGTATTGTAATGATTGCAATTGATTTTGATTTTGCCATACGATAATTTTGTACTGTAAAAATGAAAAAAAAACCATTATTATTATTATTATTATTATATTTTCTTGAGAAAAAATCCCAAAAACAAAACCGTTTTTTTTTAAAAAAATTCTAATTACATTCAAATTCTAATAATTTTTTAACATCATCTTTCGATGAAAATAATTTTAAATGTAAAAATTCTTTAATATTATTCGATGTTGTATCCGGCGATGATGACGATACTACATTTTCCATTTTCATTGATGGTAAATCAACGATATTTAACAGTTTACATAATATTTCTGTTGAATATTTATTAAATTCTCTACTACTTGCATTAAACAGCGTTGTTGGTGTTTTCCACTGTAATATTAAAAATGTATTAGAATAACATAACATTTGTATATTTTTTTGCAAATGGAAAGAAAAACTAAAATATACAAACATTTTCCAAACATTGGATTTCCGTATGATTATCATTTAATGTTAATGCATTATTTAATGTATCAGTTAAATTGTCAACAGTAACAACAAGACCAATAGATTCACTATTATTATCATCAATATTTAATTTATTTTTATTATGTCTTATTCTTGATTTTCGAATACCAGATGAAGTTTTTGGTTCTGCTTTCATTTCGGTTGCCCAATCAATTTGACTTTCATCATTTTTACCTTTATCTATATTTTTTTATTCACAACAATGACAACATATTGATTAATTTTCCGCCAAAATTCAAAATAAAACTCTCATACAAATTACCTAATATCTTTTTATATGTATGAAAATGTTTTGTTGAATCATACATAAATAAAGTTTCAGTACGTCCCGAACAAATTATAAAATTATCATTTGTTGGAAAAAATGCAGCCGTATACATTTCGGAATTAAATTGATACATTGATATACATTCTAAATTGTCTGTATTCCATACACGTACCGTACCATCAACACTTGACGATACCAATTTATTTTCCGTTTCATTACTCCATTTAATTGATGTCAAACCATTTGCATGTCCACAAAGTTTACCAATCATTTTTGTATCTATGTGTTATTTGAAAAAAAAAATTAATATATTATGTAAATTTTGCTTGTGTAATATATATAATATTACCTTTACCATTTGAACAATCCAATAGAACAATATAATTTTCTGTCGAACACGCAGCTAATTTCTGTCGATTAATTATACTCCAGGAAAAATTACTAATATATTTATTAAATAATTTTTCACACCAAATTTTCTATATATCATAAATACATTTTTTCGTTGCTTTATAAATCATTTTCAATTGAATGAAGAAAGTTTCCGTAATGATAAAATAAACTTACTTTTATATTTTTTGAATATAATTCAATTGAACCATCTTGTTTTCCAATAACCAAATATGAATGTCCACCACTAACCGATGTAACATCGCCACCGGCATCATTAACAATTGTCTTATCTAAATTAAAAAAAATTTCAAAAAGGTGATATACGTTTTTTTTAAAGGGATGGTTTTTTTTTTTTCAACATTTACCATAAGTATTAGACGATGTTTGTGAAAAATATACTAATATTTTACTATCGCATGCAAATAAAACATAATTTTGTTCTTTATCATGTTCAACAATATCATCATGATGATGATTATTAACAATATCATCATTAGCATCATCATTAGCATCGATTGTCATTGAATTTATCGATGCCCATGAAATACTATAAACTTTATTACCAGTAAATGGGACCATTAAAATTGGTGATGACTGTTTATTTGATTTTGATGTATTGATAATACCAACACGTCCTTCATTTGTACTAAATGCTAAAATATTTTCATTTATTGGATGCCATGCCAATGATAACACATAATCATGTACATTATTCATAAATGATGTAAATTTTGTATGATTATATTTGAATGTGGATGTATTAAATACAATAATTCGTTTATTATTAACGGCTGCGGCAAATCTATAAACAAAATACATAATAAAAAACAGAAATTTAATTATATTTACTTTAAAATTATTATACATATATTATTAAATTGTATATACTTATTTAAATCCTGTGGACATTCATTTAATGCATGTAAATTAAATGTTGACGTTTGAAAATGAGCCAATGTTTCAATCAATTGATCACCAATTTTTCTTAGTAAAATTTCATTATTAATCGTTGCCGTCCATATTAGATTCGGATCATTTTGACCGATACAAAATCCCGTTATCGGTGATTGATCAATACTTATTTTTTTAAATAAACATTGCACCCTGTGAACATTGAAAAAAAAAAAAAAAAAAATTAAAAACTTGTGTTACACGATAAAACATTTTGTATGGCGGGGGGTTTATTTTTTTTTTAATTGAATTATAACAATTACCGATTCTCGTTAATTTCAATTGTATGCATTTCTAAATGACCAGCGGCATTCGTTATCAGTAGAGTATTTTCATTTATCCATGATGCTTTAATATAATCTTCTAAAAAATGGAAAATTTTAATTTTTTGTTAATAAAATTATGATTATAGTTATAATGATCTCAATATACATACTATTTTGTGCTTTCTTATATCCATTTAAAACAATTTTATGTAATCCAATGGTCATATCAACGTCCCAAATCCAAATGGTTGATTCTCTGGCTGTTGATATCAAATATGTATGATATTCTGTGAAATCACTTGACTCATTTAAACATTCTACATTGTTTGTTGTTGTTGTTGTTGTATCGACAACCGTACCATTTGATTTCATTTCATCAACATTATCAATTACATCAATACAATCATCAGATGATAGCGAAAATGATGATTGTTGTGTTGTATCCTCATTTCCTATCGCTTCAAAATTATTAGATGTTGATGTTGGAATAACAAGATCATCTACATCATCAACAATATCAATATTTGTACGTAATATATCCGCTTTTAAACTATCACACGCTTCGACAAAATCAAATTTTGAATTATTAATTTCTGTATAATTTTCCAATGCATTATCTAATGTTTCATCAGCATTATTTTGAATATTATTCGACGACGACGACGACGACGACGACGACGACGACGACGCCGCCACCGGCGATGTTGTAGATGTATATGATGTTAATGCACCAAATTCATTTTCTAAATGATCAAATGAATATATATCAAATATTTCATTTTGATCAAGTAATGGTTTTGGTTTCGGTTCTGTACCAGCCGGAATAATTTCAATGTTTACGAAATCATTTGTTTTTAACAATTTGGTTTTATTATTGGAATCACCTGAAGACGAAGATTTACATTTCTGTGGTAAACGCATCCAATCCAATGATAATATTGCATTATCATGACCACGTAATTTATATTTTAATGACATATCTTTTTTTTTTTTTAACAACAAAAATTGATTATTAATTGACAATAAACAAAAAAAAAAAAAGAGAGAAAAAATAATCAAATTATTATAGGTAGTTTACCTGTTGTATTAATTATTAATATTAATCCAGTAGTTGTTCCAGCAGCCATGGATTCTTCATCATACGGTGATGCACGTAAAATGCTTATAAAACAATTTTTTAACCATACTAAATTATTAAATACTTTACATTTATTTGATGTTATACAGTATTTAACAAGGGTCATTTCCAATACGGAAATTAATTGTTTTGTTTTTGAAAAACATATTTGAGCATCGATTGTTGTTGTTGATTGTTTGATTGATCCATTACTACGTTTATTGAAATTTATTGGAATCGTTTTGATACATTTAATTTTAGACAAAAATTGATGACCAGCCACTATTTTTTCTGTTTCTAAATTCCATATGTGAATTACATTGTTTATGGAAACAGTAGCAAAATATTTTTTATTTTCATCCCAATTCGGATCACAATCAATTGAATTTATTCTATCAAAATAACAAAAAAAAAAAACATATTTTTACAATAATAATTAAAAATCTATCAGAGATGGATTGGTAATTTATTATATATAGGCGATTTTGAAATATAGATTATATTGTGTCGCGGTTAGATATGCACTAATTAATTTTTTTTTTTTTTTAAATACTCACTGAAACATAGTAGGCATTACTTTAATTTTCGGAATCACATTTTCAACTATAGCCGGTATAAAACCAATTCCATTTTTATTACCAATAATGTATAATAAACCATTGTTTGGTGTTGAAATAAATCCAGATGGAAGATTCCATCGTTGATAAACCGGTACTCTAAATTCATCCATATTTTATTATATATTCTTTCTTATATTTTATTATTATTATTATTAGTAAAAATTGATTAATTTCTTTCTAATCTATATCCTAATAAAAAAAAAATTAAAATTAAAATTAAATGATTGAAAAAACGGGACTTTTTTTCTAATATAATTTTAATAATTGTATTTAATTTACCGGTTAATGTAACACAAACAATTGTTGAATTATTTTAATTATTTTATTTAAACAATAAACAATTTACGAATCCACAGTCCACACAAAGCATTTAAATTAAAAGCCACAATTTCAACCTTGAAGATTTTTTGTAGGGGAAAAAATGCCTAATAATTTAACGAAATTTGTAAATACATTTTTTCCATCGCTTGTGCCGCCATCGCACCACCGCGTACACAAATATTATTATAAACACCAACATTGAAATAATAAATAAAAAATCATTTTCATTATCCATTAATAAATTAATAATTAAAATTAAATTAATAATAAATTAATAACTATGTGATAATTTAATTTAAGACCGAGTTTACATTATCATTTCAACTCGAGTTGGAATGCGCGTTGAAATGCACGATGAATTTACATTGTATTGCCCACTCGTGCAATTTTCTGAATGTGTACATACTTGTATAGACGCTAAATAAAAAAAAAAAAACAACAACCAATAAGGGAACGAGTTGCACGTAAAAAGTAGAATATTATGTGAAACTGATCCCGTTTCTCTTTTCATTCCCCTTGCCTATTCATTATTAAAGTTGCATGCAAGTTTCATGCATGGGCAATACAATGTAAACTCTGATTAATTATTAAAATAATTATTGTACCCACGTAAAAACCATTATATTTAATTAAAATTATTATAAACTAATTAATTTGACCGATAAAATATTACTTTTAATATAAATTTCCATAAAAAAAAAAACAATTGTAAAGTTTAGTAGAAAAATAACTTTACTTTTTGAACGCACGCACACCTTCTAAAATTGGAAAAAAAAACAAAAATGGAAGAAAAAAAAAACCATTTCACGAAACAAAATCATACGATATATAGTGACGTCATAGAAAGTGAAATGTGGTGTGTGCGAAAGAAAAGTCAATCGAAAATGTTTTCCCATTTCTTCATTAAAATGATATGCAAAAAAAAACAAATACGAAAGCTTGAGATGGAAAACTTATTCATTTTCATAGATATTCCAATGACAAATTGCGTTTGCATAAAAAAAGAAAAAAATTTAAAATTAAATTTTGATTGTTTTTTTATTTTTTTTGTTTTTCTTCCTTCTTTCGTTCGTGATTGTTGTTTCGTTCAGTTCAGTTTGCTGCTGCTCTGCTGTGCTGCTATTCTTCTTTTTCTTCAAGTGGAATTGAATTATTAATTATAATCGATGAAATTTTTTTTTTGCTAATCATCATTTTTGTTATTTATTATTTATTAAATATTAATTTTCTTTCATTAATATAATTTACAATAACCACCAGAAATAATTAGACAATTTTGTAGTGTTCACGCATTGAATAAATAAAGTGAAACAGTGTTAAAAAAAAAAAAAAAAAACAAATTAATATCTATTTGTAAAACGAATTTTTCACCGCTATAATTAATTTTCACTTTTCCATATTATTTTTTTTTTTGTACGTATTCAAACAAAAAAAATTTCACAATAAAATAACATATAAAAAAAAAAAAATCAATGATCGTTCATTTGCTGTGTAAATTTGTGTAAAAAGAAAAAAAAAATAATAAATAAATTACAATATTAATTGTATTTGCGAATGCGCGCGCGGAGTGATTACGCGAAAATACAATAATTTTTTTTTTATTGTGTATTTATTTAATAAAAAAAAAAAAAAAAGGAGTGTTAAAAATTAAATTATTTATTTTTTGCTTTTCATTTGCATTTTTTGTTTTTTATTCTATATCTATTCTATTGCGGGTATTTTGTTTATTTTGTGTTAAGTGTTCGTCTCTGTGTGTATTTATATAAATTAAATACGTCTAAACTCTATATACAGAATAAGAGGTAAATAAATACAAATATATTTTTTAATGTCTAATTAAAAATTTTATACATAGTTTAACAAACAAAAAAAAAATTATATTTAATTCTTTCTAAATAAATTAAATTCTATTATATAAAATTTTCAAATTTAATCAAATCTAAAATAAAAAAATAAAAAAAATAAATAGTTAAGTATACCATATATTGAATAACAATTTATAACTAATAATATATATATATATACTTTACTAAACTGGTAAAGTTTCATTGAACTCGCGTTTTAAACGTGTGTATTTCGTTTTGGCCGCTTATCAAATTTAACATATCTTTTCTGTTTTTGTAATTATATACCTTTCGTGGTCCATTTTTTTTTTGAAATTGTAATTGTAATTGGTTAATCAATAAAATGTGTAATTAAAAAGTTATCGATTTTAGTTTTGTCATAAAATATATATATAATCATATTTTGTTTGTATTTAATTGAAAAATAGATTTCTGGTTTGTTATTCATAATTTATTCACTTGTGACCTTGAACTTGACATCTCATCTTTAACGCACAAAATACTACAAGAATTGAAAAAAAAAAATCATAATTAACTTTTTTTTTTTGCTTTTTTGTTATAAACTTTTATATTATTATAATAATTTATTAATTTATTTGCTACTTTCCTTACCACAAAGTTGACCTACATATTAAATGCATTTTGTTTTTTTTTTATGTTTTACATAAATACAAACAATATTATATATTTTAAATAGAGAAGGTTAATTAATCAAAAATATTTATTTTATTTTATATTTATATAATTATTACGACTTGCGGTTCTTGCATGAATTTTATAAGCAAAAGAATTTTTTAATTGTTATTTGAAAAACCAAAAAAAAAAAAATATCCTATAAAACATAACAGCACCTTATATATAGATAGTAATTATATAATACAAAACACAACAATTAATATACAACAATTAAAGGAATTGTTTCAATTTCAAATGTCGCTGTAACTAAAAAAAAAAAAAACAACATTATTTTATTGATTACTTTCACTGTATAAAAAAAAAAAACAAATCACCTAATTTGCCCTGAATATTTTTCCCCTGCATTCTCATTCCGAAATTCTTAATCCACAGGAAATTCTGTATAATTTTTGGTGACATTGCAACCTTCCTCCAACGTCATTAGTAAATTATATGATTTTTTTTTTTAAATAATATTGTTACCATTTTTTTTTTTTCCGGAAGAGGAAATCTATTTATAGACTAAGTGTCGGACTCCCGTCACTGAGACGTCCTACCGACTAAAACCTCTCCCATAGGGTTGGGGTTCTTACGTACTCCCCTGCACCACGACCATAAAAATCTATTGTGCCCCTCCTCCTTTCTTTTTATTCACAAGTCCTCAATTAGGAATTTGATGACCGCTTTTATTGCAAGGTTTTTATATCCACTTTCTCCTATAAAGTTTTTCCCCAGATATAACCTCCTTTTCACACAGAGCGCTGGGCTGTTTGCGAGTACGTGCTCCATCGTCTCACTGTCCTCATTGCAAAACCTGCACTCCTCGTTTTCGACCACCCCCATGTTTTGGAGGTGGTAGTTGCATGGCGCATGCCCCGTGAGCGCCCAACAGAGAACTTTAAGTTGTTCTCTCGGCAGGCTCACGGGGATGTTATCCCAGTTTCCCTTAGTTTTTCCATTGGACCACCTATCGATTGTTTCCATTTTGTCTGCGTTTGTAAATTCACAGAAGGGTAATGGTCCAATATATGGTTTCCCCTGCCCCCATCCGTGCCAGTTTTTCAGCGTCCTTCCTGCCCCGTATGTCCCATATTTGCCGGCATCCAGATGATTTTTACCTCACCCCTGTTTGCCAGCCTGTTTAGGACTTCATGACATTCGAGGACCAACTTGGAGTTGAACGTATTTTTTTGGAAGTGCCATCACAGCCGCCTGATTTCCCGAGATTATGTTGACACGAATACCATTCATGCCTCTTTCACCGATTATTTCCGCTGTCGTTTTCATCGCATATATCTCACTTAAAGACATACTGATAGAACACTTGGGACCATATATTCCCGCACGCACCAGTGCCTTCTATTGTCTTTGATACGCCCGTGAACCATTTCTGGGCGTCTTCATTTGGGTTTTTTGCCCGGCCGGTCCCATATTTGTCCGTATTATGGACATATATCCCATATTTGTGAATAAAATCCATTTTCCCTTTTAGTTGTTCACTGTATGACGTCATAGGCATAATATTTTCTATTTCTTTTAGTAGCTCCAGATGACCCTTTAAATGACCCTCCATAAAGTTCATCCCTTCATGTAGTGCCACTAATTCTTTCATGGCCACTTTTTTTATGGCAATGTGAATAGGTTGGAGATCGATTATCCCCTCCATAGCCACCAATGGTGTCGTTCTCATTGCTCCCGTTATCATAAGGCACGCTAGCCTTTGAATCTTGCCTAATTTTTTTTACTATTGCTTCTTGCTCGGTCTTTTTCCACCAGACCGCCGCTGCATATGTTATGCAAGGCCTAATCATTTGCCTGTACATCCAGTCCATCGACATTGGGCTCAGTCCCCAGGTCCTGCTGACCATTCGCCGGCTCGCCCATATGGCTTTTGTAGATTTCTTCGTCACATACTCTATGTGTGAGTTCTATGTTAATCTTTGGTCAAGAATGACCCCCAGATATTTCGTCTCTGAATTTAGGACCATCTGAGTTTCTCCCATTTTAATCGTAGGAATTTTTATTTTCCTTCTTCTCGTAAATGGTATAATTTTTATTTTTTCCGGATTTAGTTCCGCAGTCCCTCTCTTGTACACCATTCTTTTGTGGTGTTTAGCGCCCTTTGCATTAGATCACTTATCGTGCTTTCATGCTGGCCCCTAATTATTATGGTTATATCATCAGCATAGCCTATGGTTTTATATCCCCCCCTATGTAGGATGTCCATCAGCTCATCTACCACTAACGACCATAACAATGGTGATAGCCCATTGTTACCATTACATCATCCACTGTATATTACAATTTTCCTTCATTACAATAATCAATAATCATTATAAAATAATCCTTCAATAATTTTATTTCTATATATTACATATATGTAAAAATCAAGACTCTTTTACATCAAGAAATACTCGATAATAACTATAAGATATATTGTAAAATAAATACAATAATGAAAGAAAAAATATAATCCCATTATACAGAACAGAAGTGCTGTAAAGTGATTTTAAAGAAAAAATAAAATAATTGTTCTTATCATATTGTATTATATAAGAATATATATATTTTAAAATAATAAAAAAAAAAAAAATAATATTATTTTGATAGCATTTTATATTATTGGAGGTCAATTTTGTCGTCGTAATCTTATAATGTCATATACATATGAACAAAAGAACAAAATATCTATATATTCTATGTCTATGATGCATAATATGAATGAGTTTTTTACGTGGTTATATGATGTATAGTTAACCCTTATGCTCTGTTAAAACAAAACATTTCCAATGGGGATTTTGGGATAAAATTGAACTAGAATCAGGCAAATGTAAATTAACCGCGTTTTATTTTTTAATAGAAAATCGATTAAAACTAGTGATAATTTAAATTCGGCATAATTGCACTAAATTATTTGACGGAAAAAAAATCATAATCGGTCAAATTTGACCCAAAAACAGAAGATGAGGGTTAAAGAAAAACCAATAAATAAGCATCTGAATATAGTATATTATCATTGAATAATTTTTTTATTATTTTACTTATAGTTACTTGAATTTTAAAAGCAATAATTATAACAATAATATACAATGCAATGTTAACAACATTATTATAATGTTTAAATTTAATTAAATTCCACATTATGTATTATAAATACAATTAAAGTGATTAAAAATGAATGTATACGCGTATACAGATTTAGATATCTATTATACGCGTATATAGACAGATGTTTTTCTAAATAACAATATATTTATATACAATACAGGATAGTTAATCAATTGTTAGCCTAACGTCTGTCTTCATTGTAAAGGGTGATTTTTTAGCTATTTATCTTTTTGGCAACACTGCTGGTTTAAACGCAGCTGATGCACGTTTCGTTTCGTTTGTTTCACTGTCAAACATCTTCAGTTTGGTCTATTTATTTAACCACGAATGATCGTCTTACAAACGAACAACGCTTGCAAATTATTGCGAATTTTATTATCAAAATGCGTGCTCTGTTAAGAAAGTTCATCGCGTTGTGAAATTATGTGTTCAGCAAGACGAAGCTCATTTTTGGCTCAATATTGGTATGTAAATAAGCAGAATTGATTGTCGATTTTCGAGTAAATATCAGCCAGAAGCATTGCAACAGCTACCGCAATGCATCCAGAAAAAGTCATAGTTTGGTATGCGGTTTATGGGTTTATGGGTGTCATCATTGGACCGTACTTCTTCTGAAGATGATGCGAATCGTAACGTAACTGTGAATGATGGTGAGCGCTACCGTGAGATGATATCCAACTTTTTTTTTTTGCCAAAAATGCAAGAGCTTGACTTTCATGACATGTGGTTTCAACAAGACGGTGCCACATGTCACACAGCACGTGCAACAATGGACAATGGATGGAGAGGCGAGTTCGGTGAACATTTTATTTCACGTTTGAGGCCGGTCAATTGGCCGCTTAGATCGTGCGATTTAACGCCTAAGTTATTAATATATTAATACAAGATGATCCATCGAATATGTGTCTTTAAAGTCTCCAAATTATAATAATTTGATTTAAAATACACGCATTATAGTAATAAATTATGTTAATATTCCAAAATATTGATTGTATATCAAGATAATATATATAATATTAACCTTATTTAAGGTCATGATCATAAATAATACAACACGTTTTTTTTTCAAATAAAAAATACCACACAATTATTATAATCTTGTATAGATAAGATTTCATTTTTCATTTAAAAGAATATTAGTATTTATTTAGATTTTATTTCTTATTTGTTTTTATACGTAAATATACTCTATAAGATCAATCTTTCATTCAATGTTTTCTCTCGTTATTCCTTGACCCACCCAGGTTTTGATTTTTTTCGAAGATTGTATAATTTATATGAATTTTTAAAATGAATTTACCATTTACCATAGGTTCATAGGCTAAAAAAATCTCTGTAAGGAAATACACAAATTAAAATAATCTTTAATTACCGCAGATGTTTTATTAGTGGAATTTTTAATATACCTTTCATTTGAATATCTTTTTTTGCCCCTGTCTTGCTAACAAAAAACATCTTACCAGAGTTAATGATTTTCTTCTTTAACTATATATAATAATTGTAAAAATTGGATCGTTTCTGTCAAAAGTCTTTAGTTCAGCATCGCGATCCAATATCCTGTACTATTCATTTCAGCAATGTATGAATATAGGACAAATCTTTTTAAATGGAATTGTTTTACAATAAGTCATTTTATAAAAATGTATTTATACAACTTGTTATACAACTTGTAGGTTTGTGAACAACAATTTATTGGATATAACTATTAATAATTAATTAAAATCGTGCTGTTTTTTTTTTTGTGTTTATTAACTATGTTCCATATCGATTCAAACAACCTTTCATTTATTTTGTTATTAATAATTACACAAATGAAATATGCAAATGACCAATTTTTAATCATTAATCTACTGTAAAGGAATGGTATATAGATAAAATATGGCAATAAATTATCATTATTGTTATTATTGTCTAAATGAACTGAAACAAAAACGGTTTTCACTATATTTTATTAATATTATATCTTATATAGTTAAAATAATATTATTATTACAATCATTTACAATAATTTTTAGAATGTTTATTTTTAAAATCCGTAATCGGCAAGCGTATATATAATAAATTAATTTTTATATATATACATATACATATAAATTTACCTTGTAATTGAAATTGTTTCAATTTACATAAAGAATATTTTATTTAGAATTTTTTATATTAGAAAAAAAAAAATTTTAAATTTACAGTGAAATATCCGATAAGAATGAAAATTAAATTTATTTATCAATATTTTTTTTCGGTGCCCGGTAATTGCCCAATTGTATATGCAATTCATGATGAATAAAGTGTTTTTATTTATACATAAATTTGTAATTTGTCCGTTTTTCTATAAATTAATTGAGTTGGGTTCTAAATCCCCGAAACGCTTGATCTCTCGAGGTTATTGTGTTGAATCTATTCCATATACATAAATTCATTGGCCTTGCTCAGGAACCTAGCCAATTGAATGATGGGTATGGACATAACTTCTTCAGGCATTGGAAATAATTTGCCAATTTTTCCCGAGTCTTATATATCTGTTATTGCTTGATATTCACATAGAATGTGCAGTTTTTGGCATGTGTCATACCCTACAAGTATCGTCTTTTATTCGTCCTATGTCTGATGAGCTCTTAGATTATAGTGTCCGGTTAAATATCCGATAACTAGTCTAGTGTTTTTTTTTGTTTAGGTTGAGAATTTGTTTTGTTGAGCCTTTCGAATACGCAGGAATAAAGATTTTCGAGTGTCTACAGCTATCGGTGTCATGGGACGTGCGTTTTGAATTCCCGTAGCAACAGTTCTCTTAATCTTGCCTTAATCACTGAATTGGCCAAACCATAAAACGGGCTGGGTTGAATGTTTGGACCCGCAGAGAGATGTTTCTTGCGATAGCTTCTGCTATCTGGTTGCCCTCCATTCCACTGCGTCCAGGTATTATATATCTGCCATTGCTTGATATTCACATAGAATGTGCAGTTACCATGTGATATACACTCCCTGTAAGTATCGTCTTTTATTCATCCTATGTCTGATGAGCTCTTAGATTATAGTGTCCGGTTAAATATCCGATAACTAGTCTAGTGTTTTTTTTTGTTTAGTTTGAGAATTTATTTCGTCAGTCCTTTTGAATACGTAGGAATAAAGATTTTCGAGTGTATATAGCCATCTGTGTCATGCAACGTACGTCTGGGACTTCCGTAACAGCAGCTCTCTTCATTAGCCGAACTATAACACGGTCGGGGTTGAATGTTTTGGGCGAGCATAGCTGTTTCTTGTGATAGCGTCTGCTCTCTCGTTGCCCTGCATTCCACTATGTCCAGGTATCTACATTCATGTGACTTTGTTTATCTTTGACACAGTCTTCAGTATCCCTAGACAGTCGAGTACTTAGGCTTCGACTCTATTTCTTGGGAGTTGATAGCAATAAGTGCCCTTTTCTCTATATATCCGAATATATACAAGATGGTCCTGACCCCCGAATAATAATCAAAAACTAATAAAATAGAAAATACTTGATTTTTTTTAACTTTATCCATTGTAAAGCAGTAAAAAAAACTTTTAAATACAGAGAAATATTGTTCAAATAAACCATAAATTTGAATGTTTCCAATCCAATCCAATCCAATCCAATCACCTCTTTATGGACAATTATCATCAATTATCCGGACCACTCTCTGTATATAAAATACAAAATCAAAATTGAAAAATATTCTATTTAATAATGAATGCAGTTGTTTTGTCGATTATAGATTATAGATTGTTATTAATTAAACTATTTTTATTGTTCTATTTAAACAATGAAAAACAAAAAAAAATTCTATAATTCATGCAGTATTGGAATCTAAAAAAAAAAAATAACATTATTTTTTTATTATAATAATAATTATTTAGTGTATTTGTTAAGAGGTTGTTGTGGATTATACGTGCACTTGATCTAGATTTTATTAAATATTATATAAATTTTTCTGTTTTTCAATATTTAAAATATTTAAAAAAAATTATAAAAATATTAAGAAAACCAAAAAAAAAAAATAAAACAACAGGTGATATTAATTTAAAAATAAAAATTTAATTGATTTTTTTGTGTGCAATAAGTTGTTTATAATATGTGAGTTTTTGTCATTCATTAAATTATCTTACAAAAAAAAAAACCATTATAAAAATTTTATATATAGATAATTTTATATATAGATAATTTCTAGAAATAATACTTTATTACCGTTATATGGAAAATTTATATAGTAATTAAATTGTGATTTTTAATAATTCATGATAAAAATTGAATTTAAATTGAAAATGTAGAATTTTTTAAATTATATTTTTGGCAACCAAAAAAAAACTTTCCATTCCAAGATTCTTGAAAATGAAATAATTTTTTTACAATAATTTAATAATATTTTAATTTATTAGTTTTAACGGTGAATGTATTCTAATATAGAGAAACGTGTCTAAATAATTTTTTTTTCTTGATAATAAAACAGATTTTTGGTGTTGATTAATTTAATCACACACAATTAATTTAATTCATATATTCAATACATACTTTACAAATCAAATAAATAATAATAAAAAAAAAAGTATTTTAATACGTTCATTCAATATATTATTAAAAGTTAACCCAAAATGAAATATGATGTGGCTTAAATTTATTTAAAAAAAAAAAAAAAAAAAATGCCTATAAAAAAAAAAGTAATATAATTTTTCGATAATAAATCAATTTGTATATTAGGTTGTCTAAAAAGTATTGATAATTTTTTTTAACAAAATTCAAACGATTTTTTTATATATTTCAAATGAACTTTATTAAACCAAATATGCGCCGTTTTGATCGATGACCCTTTGCCATTTTTCTGGTAAAGACATTATCCCATCACTGTAGAACTTCTGTATGTTTTCTGGGCAAAAAACTGATCCAAGTGCATTTTACATTTTTCCTCTGCGGAATTTAATTTTAAACCATTAAGGGAGTTCGGCAGAGACCGGAACAAATGATAATCTGAAGGTGCAAGGTCCGGGCTATATGGTGGATGCATTAAAACTTCCCAGCCAAACACAACACCCTTTCGATTGATTAATTCTGCGGACGTTTTTTTTTAATCTCATACTTCAATCTTGTTAATTGTTGACAATAGAGATCGGAATGGTCAATGGTTTGACCGGGTGCTAGTAATTCATAATGAACGATTCCTTTCCAATCCCACCAAACAGACAGCATTACCTTTCTTGGTGTTAATCCAGGTTTTGCTACTGTTTTTTAGGAGCTTCACCCTTCACCTGGACCACGATCTTTTTCGTACATTATTATCGTATGTGATCCATTTTTCATCACCTGTAATCATTCGCTTTAAAAATGAATCGATTTCGTTGCTTTTAAACAGCGTTCGTTTCGCAAATGGAAATTCGGTTCATTAAATTGTTTTGTGTTAATTCATGTGGTACCCAAACATCGAGCTTTTTCTTGTATCCAGCCTTTGTCAAATGGTTTAAAACTGTTTGGTAATGGATGTTTAGTTCTTTAGCGATATCATGACTGCTTACGTGTCGATTTTCTTCAATTTTTGATATGATTTCATCGACTTTTTCAATGATTGGTCGACCAGAACGATAGGTGCATCTTTGACATCAAAATTACCGGAACGAAATCGAGCAAACCATCTAGCATAGGCTGTTAATTTTGATAAAGTTCCTTCACCGTAAACTGCACAAATTTGTTCATGTGCCTGCGCGTTGCATTTTCACCTTTTTCATAATAAAATTGTAAAATGTATCGAATTTTTTCACTAATTTCGCTCATCTTTAATGCACTACAACTTTTAAATGACTAAACAAATTTCATTTTTTTATCTACGAAATGTCATCTTTCGAACATATGTTAGTGTTACCTGATCAGATTAGTACTATACTTGAAATATTCAATTATAATGACATCTATTTATAAAAATTATCAATACTTTTTCGACAACCTAATATATTTATTTTTTTTTTTGGAAATTGTTTTATTAATCAATTGAGAGGGTGATTCAAAAAAAATAAATTTCATGATTCATTGATTTATTTAACAAAAAAACATTTTTAATTATTATTTATAAATCATTTTAGAGATTTTTTTTTTGTGTTACAAACTGAAAAATACAGTTTTAAAAATAAAGTTTTTTTTTTTCTCTAATCCGTTTATTTTATTTTAACTTAACTTAACTTTTCAATTTGGGCAATGAATAAGGAATAAAAGATTGAGTTGTCGTCTGTTCACCATAAATACGAATCAAACATGATCGTAAAAAAAAGACTTACAGCAACCCCCGTCCAAATGAATATAATTTAGAATAAAAATTCTAAACAAATGTTAATGATTAAAACAAAACAAAAATAGTGAATTAATTCATTAACATACTTATTTTTTATTGGCATTCTTTTTTTTTCTGTGTTAATTCAAAAAAATAATAAAAATAACCCATAGATGATCATTTTTTTTTTAAATTTTAAATATGAGTATTTTATATTTTTACTTTCACTGCCGCTTTATAATTTTTTTTTTAATTTTTTATATTAAACTCTCTTTATAATTCTTCATAATATTTTGTCAACACCATCAACAAATATAAGCGACATAACTTAACAATTGTTATTATGTTATTTACATATACGTTTTATTATTTTTTTTGTAACTTAACATTTTATATATATTTATATAAAAAAAAATGGAAAGTTATTATTTAAATATTAAAATTTTAAACATTTTTATTTATATATTGTTTTTGTTTTTAATTATTTTAACAATAAATAGGTAAAAAAAAAAAAAATAACGTTAATTTAATTTTATTTTTATTTTTTTATATACTTTCAGATTTTTTTGTTGTACAAAAGAAATAATTTAATTATTGTATTTTTTTTTGGTAGTATATATAAATAAAAATCCGTGTGCAATCCAAAAAAAAAATCCAATCCAGGATATTTAAATAATGTCTGCAAAAGCAATACGTGAAGCAACTGGTAAAGATTTATTAAATCGTTTACTTAACGGTGATTCGGGTGCAGCAAAATGTAAATTTGTTGCCGTTACTGAAACAACAAAATGGGTTGATTTATGTTCAGATAATCCCTGGTTAGAAACGAATGTAAGTAAACAAAAAAAATAAATATGTTTTTAAATAAAATAATGCAAATTTTATTCTAATAAAAACTATTAAATTATTAAATAAAATACATTTTTAAAAGGAAAATTCCTTTTTCCCCATAAAATTCACAAAAAAATAAGTTATCTCAGATCAAATTTCCCCTCCCAGATCACACACGTTGTACCGACACCAAAAAATATTATTAAATTCAATAATAAATAATCTGCTTCTAATAAATTCTAATAAAATATAGTCTTTTATTAACAAATTTGTCTTTATCACGTACAAAAATCATAAAACCTATGGAAGTCCAAATTTGTGTACCTTACAACCGGTCCTTCTAATTTTTATATAAACCACCTATAAGAATATAATTGACCATTTAAATTCCATATAAAATTTAATACATAATTTATTCATAAGACAAAAATAGGAAAAACCAACAACACCCAATATATATATATATATATATAATTGAATTGAATAGACAAACCAAAACATCCTGTATATAAATGAAATAATTTCATCATATATTAAAATAAAATTTCTTTTTATTATCGCATATATTTATAAATTACGATTCCGCGAGTGTATGCAAAAAAAAAAAAAAGATACAAAAAACCTTTTTTTCTTTAATACTTTTATTATTCAAATAAACTAACTTGCAGATATTTATGAATAATATAAATTCATATCACCTGATATGATATATGACGAAGTGTGTCATCAAAAATCTGATGATTTTTTCATACACAGCCGGTTAGTTAATTCTATATATACTCACATAAAATAATAAAATATTTGCACACACACAAAATAAAAACATATACAAACATACGCAGGCATTAAACAATTTGCTTATTTGAATATTTTGTGAAAATATCAACTAAAGGGTGATTTTTTAAGAGCTATAGGAAAGTTTTTCAAAAAAAAAAAAAAAAACACATATAATTCAGAAAAATGCATGAAATCTTTATTTGAATCGATAGTACACGGTCCATATAATTTAATGTTTGAAGAATATTTCATGCAAATGTTGACTGCCTTGACTGCACCTCAAATATGGTCCATCCGCTTAGTCCAATTTTGGCATTTCCCTTTCCAACATTTCGGCCGGTATCTCACGAATATAAATGCTTTAATGTTGTCTTTTCCAATGCGTCAATGCGTGAAGCGGGCTTGTCTGTATAGATAGACATGAGCTTTAACATAGCCCCCCCAAAAAAAATAGTCTAAAGGCGTTAAATCGCACGGCGATCTATAGGTGGTCAATTCCCGGTGGTCCCGAACGTGAAATAAAATGTTCACCGAAATGTTCGCCTCTCAATAAGTCCATTGTTGCACGTGCTGTGTGGCATGTGGCACCGTCTTGTTGAAACCACATGTCATGCAAGTCAAGTTCTTGCATTTTGGGCAAAAAAAAAAGTTGGATATCATCTCACGGTAGCGCTCACCATCATTCACAGTTACGTTACGATTCGCATCATCTTCAGAAGACGTACGGTCCAATGATGCCACCCATAAACCCATAAACCGCACCAAACTGTGACTTTTTCTGGATGCATTGCGGTAGCTCGTGCAATACCGCTGGCTGATATTCACTCCAAAATAGACAATTCTGCTTATTTACGTACCCATTGATCCAATGGCATGAGCTTCGTCGCTGAACACAATTTCGTCGCGATGAACTTTCTTAACAGAGCACGCATTTTGATAATAAAATTCAATGTAATTTTGCAAGCGTTGTTCGTTTGTAAGACGATCATTCATGGTTAAATTATAGACCAAACTGAAGATGTTTGACAGTGAAACAAAACACGAAACGAAACGTGCGTCAGCTGCGTTTAAACCGGTGTTGCCAAAAAGATAATAGCTAAAAAATCACCCTTTATTTGATAACAATAAGATACTAGAACTGATAATAATAATAATAATAGTAATAATCTACCACCAATATTTTTTTTTTTTTTGAGTAATCTTTCTAACGAGAACATTTAAAGATTATAAACATTAATAAATAGCTATAATTGATAAAACTGAATTGATTATGAAAATAATATATAAATAAAACACAAAAAAAAGCACTTATACACACCCACCAGGTCACCAAATCACCCACACATTGTGTATATTCTGCCGTGTATATGTTATCCCGAATATATACAATAATAAACACAGTTGGTTAATCAAATTAAAATATATACCATATATGTATATATATAAATAGTTCAAATATTGTTTATTTATAGAGATAACAAATTGATATAATTAATTAATTATTATTAGAATGATATTTATTAATTTTGCATGCGTGTTATTAATTAATGATTAAAATAACAAATATTGTATTTCATATAATAATTGATGAACTTCAATTCATTTCAATCAGATTTATAATAAGTTATTAATGTATTAATAATAATAATAATAATAATGTATTTTGTGTTTTTTCAATCGTTTTTTTTTTTTTTTTTCTAATATGTAAATCAATCAATCAATTATATAGCATAAAAAGAATATAGTGTTAAAAGTTGTCAATGTCAATGTGAATAACCTTTAAAGAATCTATTTATTTTTTTCAAATAAAAACCATTTAATGTCTGAAGTGTCCCTATATAAATATAAATTAAATTATCAATTTGAATAACATAAATACACTGTGAACAGAAAGTGTGAACGGATATATCAATTGTTATACATACAATATAGTAAAAATTTTGTTGTATATACAAACAAGTAATAAATAAAAAAAATTAATCTTAATTAAAGAAAAGATTATAGAAAATTAATTTTTTTTGAATATATGTACACCAAACGTAATATTATATATATCGTATATGTACAGTAGAACAGTAAAACCTGTGTATAAGATTAACCGTCACTCATGGGACCAATCAAAGTCGATCAAATTAGGAAGGTATATATTCAGATTATAGACGTATTGCCTATGCGGATTTGGGATTTGGGTCCCCAAGTCGTCATTCAATCATTGGTCAAGTTAATCAGTCAATCAATAGAAGATTTTACTGTATATTTATATAAAATCACACCCGAAATCATCACCCATTATTTAATTTATAGTTTAGACATCATAATAATATGTATTATTGTTATTATTATATAACTATAACGGTTGGATTGAAAAGTTTGTAGGATAACATAGAACAAAACTTTTCTGTTAAATTTGATAAAATTTGATTTTATTATTCAATATAGTTGCCTTCTTCTGGGTGATATAACGATTATAGAGGTCAGACCATTTTTACGATAATACGATTTGTTTTTTAACCTAAAAACAAGCCTCAGTTTCAGCGATTACCTCTTCATCGGCGGTAAATTTCTTTCTATTGAGGTCTGAGAACAGGAAAAAGTAGCCAGTGGTGGCCAGAGATCTCGAGAGAACAGTGGCAGCGGAAGCAATTCGAATCCCAATTTTGCCATCGTTTTCATTGTTGTTTTTTTTGTTTGATTGTGCGAGCTCATGCATCACCCACCCACTTGTATATACAGAGCTTTCGCATTCCCAAATATTCATTCACAATCACTATATACGTTTATATATCGTTTTGAAACATTTTTTAGATTCAATACACTAAATGTCAAATCAGTTTAAATCGATCCTTTTGGATTCTATATACACTTCTAAATCGGCGTTTAAATAACCGATTCAATAGACCTAATGTCATTTCAATCCCGATTGAAAACGATATACAAACGTATAGTGAATATGTCCAACGAAATCCAACGACAGTATATATGTCAAAGTTCTAAATTACTATATGTACATTTTGTGATTATCCGCTATTTAACCTATCCGCTATTTATCCTATATTTAGTAAAAGTTTTACAAAAATGTAATTTCTTCTATTGAATTGTCACCGTGTTTCTCCTCCTCAAAGAATTATTTAGTTTATATAGAAATTGATGGAATATGAATCTGGGTTAATGATTAGATTACCGCACCGCATCAATAAATCCAGTATATAGTTAATAAATAAACGACACCATATAGAAAAAATATTTTGTATATAAAATCAATATATATATATAGAGGTATTTTATAATAAATATAGTATAATAATATTAAAATGCTGCGTATAGGCAAAGTATTATATATAATATATAATAAGTTCACACGATTGCCCTAATTCCAATTAATTATTGGTTTTTTTTTTTTTTTTTTTACATGTTGTGTTGTTTTTTTTTGTGATTTATTATCCACACAAACATACACACACGCACAAATGTAAATTGTTTTTGTGTTTTATAACATTGGATTAAAATTGAATATAGGATTTATTCATCGTCGTCGCCATCGTCGTCGAAAATATTGAAAAGTAATTTAAAACAGTCAATAACAAAAATTAATTAGTTCTTTTTAATGTTATTTTAACAATTAAAATTATCCTTTCGTTTTTTTTTTTTTTTTTTTTTTTTTGTTCAATGTATTTTAAAATTGTTTAAGAATTGACAAAGTCGACGCATCGACGAATCGTATATTATAAGTTTCAAAAACGAAAAACAAAAAAAAAATGGCAACATTTTTTGCAAATGTCGGAAAATACCGTTATTAATTGTTTGGTTAGAATACAATCCATACTGTAACTGTAAATGTATAAATATATCACAATCAAAATGGTATTTGTGCAATGTAAAATATATAAATTACGATAGCTAGTATAGTTAGTATATAGAAATAATATAAAATTAGAAATATTTGAGTATTATTTTTAACGCCAATCATGTATATATGATATACTAAAATAATACAACAATTATACATATATAAGAACGATATTATATAGAAATTAAAGGTTAAATATTTGTGTCAATCATTTCAAAATAAAAAAAGGAAAATTTCGTATTGGTATTATATTGAAAAAATGCGTATTTTATTTTAATATACATCAATTGTGAATAGAAATTTAAATGATTTTGTTTGAGCAGGTGTTTTCTTCTTTCTTAATCAATATTTTAAAATAATCACAATTGATCCTTTAATATATAGTTGTCTTCCTCCGAAAAATGAGACTCGTAATTGCAAAAATTATATATGAATATACGCTAAATAAACCCATATATATACGTGAATTCTGACCATAAATAATGCACGTGTAAAAATATTTTGCATTATTATTATGGTATGGATATCAATAAAATGAAGTGACGATAATAACCTTATATTATATAAAAAAAAAACCGATAATAATAATAATTATAATTGCGTTAATTGTAAAAGCATTTCATATATTTTCGGTATGTGACTTTTAAGTTTCGTTAGAAAAGGTTTTTTTTTTTTTTTTTTTATTCACTTTTCCCAACGAATTAATTGAAAGTTTTTATCGCTCGGTTTTTTTCGCACATTTGTTTTACGTTAGAATTTAGAATTTTTTTTCATTTAAAGTTGGTCAGAGCATTTAGTACCGGAAATTTTGTTCTGATCGCATTCTATCATTCTCAAATAAACGATCCATAAATGTTGACCCAATACTTATGCATAATACAATTATTCTACAATCTAAGGACCTATGTCTTTGTCAAACAACTTTTCATGGAGTAATAATATAATATAATGGCAGCTAAAAAGGCAGCTAATCGCATTGGATTTTTAAGAAGATCGAAAGAATTTCTCAATTCTGAAAATTTAGCATTAGTTTATATAGGTCTTTTATAAGAGTACACTTCTAGAGTAAAATTCCTATTCCATATGGGCTGGTGCACCAATTACTACGTACCCTGCGCAGTTTAGTGACAGGATCCAAAAAACACGCTATTTCGCTGATCATAGAAATGAAACAATAACAAATTCCATTGAATCATTGGATCATAAATAGACGATCAGTAGCTTCATTGTGCACATTTTATAGGTATTATTATCATGAATGCTCTGAAATGAAATTTTAAAGATAATTCCTGAGTCAATTAACTTCTCTTATAATTCAAGAAATTCACAAAAGGCTCATTCATATATTCTGTATCTATTAGTTTTTTTTTTTCGAACAAACAGATTTGGAAATTCATTTTTCCCAAGAAGAATAGCAAGATTATGGAATAGTCTCCCGCTGAACTAGTATTTCCCCCTACTTTTGATTTTATCATCAGTTTTTTTAAAAATTAAACATTTCATCTTATCTAAAAAAATTATAATCCGCACCTAAAGTGCGCAACTTGGACAATTGTTTGAAATTAACATATTATAAGTGATTTTTTGTTTTTATTTTGTTTTAGTAAAAGTTTTTTTGTTTTTATCTCATAAGTTTTGCTATATTTTCAAAATTTCATAAATTA
Organism: Dilophus febrilis; assembly: GCA_958336335.1. NCBI lineage: Eukaryota > Metazoa > Arthropoda > Insecta > Diptera > Bibionidae > Dilophus > Dilophus febrilis. The sequence continues at coordinate 3,521,172 of OY284469.1, read as the reverse complement.
ATCCACATATTATTATAAGAGATTTACCACCCAAAATCACTTAAGTGTATTCAATGCGTATCTATAATAAGGTTCATCACCTGATTAAGTGCAGATTTCGTTACGGGCTCACGCGGCAATAGGTTTTACTACGGGCGCTAAACCGATTCTGGGCCGTAGTAACGAACAAAAAAAAAGGGGTCTTCCATATAGAAATCCAAGGGATTATTATATAGATATCTCGTTCTGTATTTGTAACAAATTGCCTAGAAATTTTGGATCTGGAGGTTTGTTTATGAATCAGTTTGGAAAACTTTTATATCAGGAAATTTTTTTCTAATCTCTCCACCAACTCCCCAATATACAATCCCCAAAGATGTTTTCAGGCAATACATTTGAATATATACTAATGTGGCACCTCATTTTGTTTTAAAATTTTTATGAGATATTCTAATGTGGTAATAAATTTAACCTTCCCGTTTCACTCTGCACATCCAAATCACATGCTTCCTATCCTCGATACCTTGTTGAACTCGATAATTATTCATAAAAATCTATTTACACGTATATATAATTGAATATAGATTTAAACAAATTATAATTTTGAATATATTAAAAAAAAACGTATATTGGAAAAATAATATTTAATATTTTTTTTTTTTATTATGTATACATTTGAAAAACGTAAATAGGTAATTTTTTTTTTTATATTTGTAGTTGTTGTTGTTTGTTGTTGTTATATTCAAATACACAATTGTTAATTGTATAAATTGTTTTTTTTTTTTTTGCTATATATATAAAACTGTTTTACGTACATTTAAAGTATATACTCATAATATATGTACATTCTACATAGTTTTTTTTGTCACTTATCATCCTCATTCCTCAAGAGTCGAACGTCAATTTACTTTTATACATCATATACATACCTATATATATAGAATTAATTTTTTAGAGAAATAAAAGAAGTAGGAAAAAAAAAATGTTTTAAATATAAAAAGAAAAAATTCCAATTACGTATATTATTATTTGATTTTTTTTTTTTTCTTATTATATTCTTTAACCCATTTAACCCATCGATATGGTCGAGGTTTTCCGATCAATGCGCTCTTACAAAACAAATTGTACTAATATAGTAATTGCTACAATAGATTTGTCATTGAGATTGAATTTTTCTTATAGACATTGAATATCTCTGCGACTTTCATATGAGGGACTCCATGGAGGTATTAAGTAATATCATTACTGCGGCGATCATAGAGCAGGAGATAGCGCTAATAGCCCCCTAATTTAAGGCTATTATCGCAGTAGACAAATTCGGATTCAACGTCGGCCAACGGATCATTGTTTTCCCGATTAACGGAGATTAACGACTAATAGGGCTCGAATAGCGAAAACTTTCAGTATCCAAAATCTTAATGTGACTATGTTCATTAACTGTTGAACTCACTTTTTGTATTGTAGATCAAAATGGGTTAAATGGGTATATAAGCAAATGATGATATCTTATTCAATTACAAATTATTATTATGTAATTTACTAAAAATACTATAGAATATTCAAATCAAAATTTGCATAAATTACGATCATTCAAAAACAAAATTAAATGGTTAATTGAATGGTGGAGGGAGATTTTCATTTATATTCTTATATATTCTTTATTTATTACAAAGTATTACTCTTTATTTATATTATAGAAAATATTCATCATTGTTTTTTTAAAGGAGGTCATCCATCATAAATTCTTAAAATTAAAGTTAATGAATTCCATTAAAATTTATAAACCATGTCCACTGACTGATTCGCTAAACTATTTTCAATAAGGATTCTAAATAAATTATCTCAAATTATTGGTTATTCTTGATTTGAAATTTTTCTATACCTTTAGTGAATATTTATTTTTTTCTATTTTGGATAATTTTTAAATATTAAATTTTCATTTGTTTTCAATTCCAATTTTATATATATATATATATGCATCACAGCAATTGGTTGTTAAACCGGATCAATTAATAAAACGTCGTGGAAAATTGGGTTTAATTAGTGTGAATAAAAATGCGAATGAAGTAAACGAATGGATAAAAGCACGTTTGGGAAAAGAACAAAAAGTTGGCAATACAATTGGACGATTAAGAAATTTCATTATTGAACCATTCATAAAGCATAAAGATGTAAGTTTTGGTTTTGGTTTTTTTTTAGTTTGATTAAAACACATAAGATTTTATTTATTTGTGTTGTTTTTTTTTTCTATATTACATTTATTTGATGTGCATATTTTAAAAAGGATGAAGAATCGTACGTATGCATTTATTCACATCGTACAGCCGATACAATATTGTTTCATCATCAAGGTGGTGTTGATATCGGTGATGTTGATGCAAAAGCATTAAAATTAGATGTGGCCATTGATCAGAAAATAACAATTGAAGAAATTGAAAAACATTTATTAGGAAATGTTGCTAAAAATAAAAAACAGTTAGTTTAAAAATGTTTTTAAAATGAATATTATTTTCATAAACGTTTTTTTTTTTAATTTTTATTTTCATTAGACGTGTCGCCAAATTCATTTATCATCTATATCAATTTTATGTTGAATTATATTTTACATATTTGGAAATAAATCCATTGGTGATTACCGATGAATCAATTTACATTTTGGATTTGGCGGCCAAAATCGATTCAACGGCTGATTTTATTTGTCGTCCACAATGGGGTGAAATTGATTATCCACCGCCATTCGGTCGTGATGCGTATCCCGAAGAGGCGTACATTGCCGATTTAGATGCAAAAAGTGGTGCATCACTGAAATTAACTATATTAAATCGTAACGGACGGGTTTGGACAATGGTTGCCGGTGGCGGTGCATCGGTAATCTATTCGGATACAATTTGTGATTTGGGTGGTGCTAATGAATTGGCAAATTATGGTGAATACAGTGGAGCCCCGTCCGAACAACAAACCTATGAATATGCAAAAACAATATTAAATTTAATGACAACAACACCACCACATCCATCCGGAAAAATTTTAATAACTGGTGGTGGTATTGCTAATTTTACAAATGTTGCGGCTACATTTAGAGGTAATTGAAAGAAAGAAAGAAAGAAATCAACTGGTGGAAAGAAACTAAATTAAAAATTCTAAATTATTAACATAATCGTTAATAATCGATAATTTGATCATTTTTGTATTCTATACTATAGGTATTATAATGGCTTTGCGTGAATTTCAACCGAAATTAGTTGAACATAAGGTATCGATATTTGTACGACGTGCTGGACCAAATTATCAAGAGGGTTTACGTAAAATGCGTGAATTTGGTAGTACATTAGGAATACCATTGTATGTATTTGGACCCGAAACTCATATGACCGCAATTTGTGGTATGGCATTAGGTCAACGTCAAATTCCGAAAAGTTGTAATGTTGATTTTGCAACAGCTAATTTTCTATTACCAAGTGGTCAAGAACACATGTCAGCATCTGTACCATCGTCATCTTCATCGTCGTCGTCGTCGTCTTCTAAAACCGATTTAGGTATCATGTTATATAAAATTTTTTATTTCAATTACTAAAACCAAACCATAAAAATGTAATAATATTAACTCTTTTCCTTTTAACATTTTAAATCATGTATCAATTAACCATTAACCATTTTTTTAATGTTATTTATTTAAACATGATATTATGCTTAATATAATAATTAATTTAAAACCCCAATATGACATAATAACTATCCAATTGTTTGCCTATAACCTGTTTTTACCATCCATAAACAGTCATAAAAATTTCATAATTTATTGCTTTTAAATCGGTGTCGGCCGGTAATTATCCGACAACGCATAGAGGAATACCATAATAACATATCCATTACATATTTTGCTTTTAGCGTTTTTAATATATTTTATTGAATTAATCCTGTTTTTTTTTTTTTTTTTTGAGAGTATGAATGTCATAAAAGAATGTCCGAAAGTTTTATGGTGATGGAAAATATATAAAGGGTTTAGGTTAGGTTAAATTAATTATGTATATACATAGAGGAGCAGTTATATATTATATATTATAAATGAAACACCAGTGATGATGAAAAAGAAAAAAGTGTGTAATTTCCCCGTAGTTTGCCTTTAATCATGTTTATATTTTTTATTTTATTTTGTTTGTGTTCACCCATTGCCACCCTCCACCACCACCACCACCACCAATTCACAGCATTGTCAAGTCCAACAGCATTTAAGAAAGAAGAGTTCAAATTAACACATCCTATTTCTACAGGCGTTAAATCATCATCTGAACAAAGTGCCGGCGGCGCCTCACACCGTCAAATGTTTTGTAAAAGTACAAAGGCCATTGTATGGGGAATGCAATCACGTGCTGTTCAATCAATGCTTGATTTTGATTTTATTTGCAGGTAAATGTCGTCGTTAATGACGAAAAACAATAAAAAACATTTTTTACACATGTTCTTATTAGTAATAAAATAATATTTTATATATTTGTTATAGACGTGATGATCCATCAGTTGTTGCTATGGTATATCCATTTACCGGTGATCATAAACAGAAATTCTATTGGGGTCACAAAGAGATATTGGTGCCGGTGTACAAACGTATGCAAGATGCTGTTACAAAACATAGTGAAGCGGATGTTGTCGTAAATTTTGCATCATTACGTTCGGCGTACGAAAGTACCGTGGAAATATTTGATTTTCCACAGATACGTACGGTGGCGATAATTGCCGAGGGCATCCCCGAGAATATGACAAGGAAATTGATAAAAATGGCAAATGAAAAGGGTGTAGCCATTCTGGGACCGGCAACGGTTGGTGGTGTAAAACCGGGTTGTTTTAAAATTGGTAATACCGGCGGTATGCTTGATAATATATTACATTCGAAATTGTATCGTGCCGGAAGCGTTGCATATGTATCACGTTCCGGTGGTATGTCCAATGAATTGAATAATATTGTGTCGAAAGCAACGGATGGTGTATTTGAGGGCGTTGCAATTGGTGGCGATCGTTATCCGGGTACAACATTTATGGATCACATTATGCGTTATCAAAATGATGCACGGGCAAAATTAATTGTATTGTTGGGTGAGGTGGGCGGTATCGAAGAATATGATGTGTGCGCTGCCATAAAAGATCATCGTATAACAAAACCATTGGTTGCATGGTGTATTGGTACGTGTGCCAGTATGTTTACGTCTGAGGTTCAATTTGGGCATGCCGGTTCATGTGCAAATTCCGATCGTGAAACGGCTGATGCCAAGAATAAAGCATTGAAGGCGGCCGGTGCCTATGTACCAAAATCATTTGATACATTAGGCGATATGATTGGTAATGTGTATACGGAATTGGTAAAAACTGGTGCAATTGTGCCGGCCGTTGAGGTACCACCGCCAACCGTACCCATGGATTATTCATGGGCCCGTGAATTGGGTCTTATCCGTAAACCAGCTTCATTTATGACATCGATTTGTGATGAACGTGGTCAAGAGCTATCGTATGCCGGTGTACCCATCAGTAATGTTTTAAATCAAAATGTTGGCATTGGCGGTGTCATCGCACTGTTATGGTTTCAACGGAATTTACCATCGTACGTTTGTAAATTCTTTGAAATGTGTTTAATGGTGACGGCCGATCATGGACCGGCGGTTTCCGGTGCCCATAATACAATTGTATGTGCACGTGCCGGTAAAGATTTGGTATCGTCGGTGGTCAGTGGCCTATTGACAATTGGCGATCGTTTTGGTGGTGCATTAGACGGTGCAGCTCGTCAATTTTCCGAGGCATACGATTCAAATCAACATCCAATGGAATTTGTAAATGCAATGCGTAAAAAGGGACAATTAATTATGGGCATTGGACATCGCGTTAAATCGATAAATAATCCTGATGTACGTGTTAAAATCATTAAAGAATTTGTTACCGAATATTTTCCATCACATCCGTTGTTGTCGTTTGCATTAGAAGTGGAAAAGATTACGACAAGTAAAAAACCAAATTTAATATTAAATGTTGATGGTGTTATTGCAACGGCTTTCGTTGATATGCTTCGTAATTGTGGATCATTTACTAGGTAATTTGGTTATTTTTTTCCTTTTATTTTATTTATTATTATTTATTCTATTGAATTTTTTTTTCCTTTCAAAACGAAAACAGTGAGGAAGCCCAAGAATATATAAATATCGGTGCAATTAATTCATTATTTGTATTGGGACGTAGCATTGGATTTATCGGACATTATATGGATCAAAAACGTTTGAAACAAGGTCTATATCGTCATCCATGGGATGATATCTCTTATGTTATGCCGGAAAATTTCAGTACAATGCCATAAGATGAAAAGATGAAACTCAAATTCATATAATTCGCATTTATATCGCAGCAAAACATTTCCAGAAAATAGAAAAAAATAATAATTAATCAAAAACCATCATTAATTTGATTAATATTAAATGTTTAATAATAATTTATTTTTGTTTAATTTGTTATAAATTATTCCATTTCTTTTATTTATATATTTTTTTTTTGATTTTGATTTGATTTTGATTTGGTTTTTTTTTATTTGATTTTTTGATTAATTTTTGTTTTATAAGTGATTTTTTAAGGTACGCGCAATTCTTCCTTGCCGGTTGAACCATTTATAATAATTAAATCTTCCCTTTAACATTTTTCTTGTAAATTCATTTATTAAAAAAAAAAATAATAAACTAAAATTTGTAATTTTGGGGAACTTTTATTGGACATTTAACAGCAGCAACAGCAGCAAAATTGTTCATTATTTAATTAATTATAATTCATATAAATTTTTTGTTAATTTTTTTTTCTTTCTATTATTCAAAAACAAATAAAATGTATACAAAATTAAATGTATAAAAAAAAATTAAATTATAGATATATATATATATATTTAAATATGTATAAGAAAAATTGTTTTTATATTAATATTATTATTATTATTTTAAATAATTATAATTATTTAAAAAATAAAAATAGATGTAGAAGTTGAAGAAGAAGAAGAAGTAAAAATTGAATTCTCAAATATTTGTTATATTAAAATTCAAACATTTTTATGTATATTTTTTGCACTAAAAAAAGAAAATAAAAATAATATAAATAAAATTTATATATTTATAAAACAAAATTAGATTTTGCACAAAATTATTAATTTGTTTTTTATTTTACCAAAACAAAACTACACAACAACAACGAAATAAATAAATGTTATTAATACGTAATTTATAAATTATATTTTTTAAATAAGGTAAATAGAAACAACAAAAAAAAAATTTAATATATGAATCTGATTTTTTATTAATTTTTAATTATTGTTTTTACAATTTATATGTTTTTTTAAACAAATTTTAATAATAGTTCAAAATTTTTAAAACAAACAGAAGAGATTGTCGTGTCCAATAGCTCAATATATAATATTATTGTTTAAAATTTCAACAACAATCACAATGGAAACGGAATTACAATAAAATTTTTAATTAATTTTTAAATGCGTAATCAATCCTTCTCGATTGATTCTGAACAAAAAAATTATCAATAATTTCATTAATTTACTAAATTGGAAAATAGTTTTTTTTATTTAAATATTATTATGATTATTATTATTATTATTATTGGTATAGAAAACAAACAATTAATTCGAATTGAATTGAAAAAAAATTATTTTATAGTAAAACCGATAGAGCGCTGGAATACATTTTAAAATTTTTAAAATAGCATGCACTAAAATTAAAAAAAACTTAAAAACAATAAGCACCACATCTTAAACATATAAAGATATAAATTCAAAGAAAAAAAAATAAATAGCGTGTTTATAATTAATTAAATATAGTGATGGATAAAAGCAATATAAAAAAAAAAAGAAAGTAATAATAATAATAATTTGCACATTAAATTGAAATGTTGATGTAAAACGATTTTAAAAAATAAAATGCACTACTACACAATAATAATATAATATAATATAATACAAACAATTAATCAAATATATTAAATACAGAAATGCACATCATTTTCATAAAAAATAAAATACGTTTTTTTTTTACTTTAGTTGATCAAATTACTTTAAAAATTAAAATAAAATATGATTCCACAAAAACTTTAACAATAACTTTAGTTTATCAAAATTAACAGCCTATGCTAGATGATTTGCTCGATTTCGTTCCGGTAATTTTGATGTCAAAGATGCACCTATCGTTCTGGTCGACCAATCACTGAAAAAGTCGATGAAATCATATCAAAAATTGAAGAAAATCGACACGTAAGCAGTCATGATATCGCTAACTAAACTAAACATCCATTACCAAACAGTTTTAAACCATTTGACAGAGGCTATGGATACAAGAAAAAGCTCGATGTTTGGGTACCACATGAATTAACACAAAACAATTTAATGAACCCAATTTCCATTTGCGAAACGAACGCTGTTTAAAAGGAACTTAAATCGAGTCATTTTTAAAGCGAATGATTACAGGTGATGAAAAATGGATCACATACGATAATAATGTACGAAAAAGATCTTGGTCCAGGTGAAGGGTGAAGCTCCTAAAAAACAGTAGCAAAACCTGGATTAACACCATGAAAGGTAATGCTGTCTGTTTGGTGGGATTGGAAAGGAATCGTTCATTATGAATTACTAGCACCCGCGGCCAAACCATTGATTCCGATCTCTATTGTCAACAACAACAACAAGATTGAAGCACGAGATTAAAAAAAAACGTCCAGAATTAATCAATCGAAAGGGTGTTGTGTTCCATCATGACAACGTCAGACCACACACACATCTTTGATGACTCCTCGGCAGAAACTGAGAGAGTTTGGCTGGGAAGTTTTAATGCATCCACCATATAGCCCGGACCTTGCACCTTCAGATTATCATTTGTTCCGGTCTCTGCAGAACTCCCTTAATGGTTTAAAATTAAATTCCGCAGAGGACTGCAAAATGCACTTGGATCAGTTTTTTTGCCCAGAAAACACAGAAGTTCTACAACAGTGATGGGATAATGTCTTTACCAGAAAAATAGCAAAGGGTTATCGATCAAAACGGCGCATATTTGGCGCATATAAAGTTCATTTGAAATATATAAAAAAATCGTTTGAATTTTGTAAAAAAAAAAAATATCAATACTTTTTAGATAACCTAATATAATAATGGCAGCTAAAAAGGCAGCTAGTCGCATTGGATTTTTCCAAAGAAGTTCGAAAGAATTTCTCAATTCTGAAAATAAGTTTATAGGTCTTTTATAAGACCACTTCTAGAGTACAATTCCTATTCCATATGGGCTGGTGCCCCAATTACTACGTACCCTGCGCAGTTTAGTGACAGGATCCATGGAAAACACGCTATTTCGCTGATCATAGAAATGAAACAATAACAAATTCCATTGAATCATTGGATCGATCGATAGACGATCAGTAGCTTCATTGTGCACATTTTATAGGTATTATTATACCATATGAATGTTCTCTAATGAAATTTTAAAGCTAATTCCTGAGTCAATTAACTTCTCTTATAATTCAAGAAATTCACAAGAGGCTCATTCATATATTCTGTATATCTATTAGTTTTTTTTTTTCGAACAAACAGATTTGGAAATTCATTTTTCCCGCAAGAAGAATAGCAAGATTATGGAATAGTCTCCCGCTGAACTAGTGTATTTCCCCCTACTTTTGATTATCATCAGTTTTTTTAAAAATTAAACATTTCATCTTATCTAAAAAAATTATAATCCGCACCTAAAGTGCGCAACTTGGACAATTGTTTGAAATTAACATATGAGTGATGTTTTCTTATTTTCTTAATCCACATATTATACATAGATTTACCACCCAAAATCACTTAAGTGTATTCAATGCATCTATAATAAGGTTCATCACCTGATTAAGTGGAGATTTCGTTACGGGCTCACGCGGCAATAGAATTCCGAGGTTTTACTACGGGCGCTAAACCGATTCTGGGCCGTAGTAACGAACAAAAAAAAAGAAAAGAATCTTGAGAAATTCTGAGAAGGTCATCATCCTTATAATATTCCAACTTGTATCCCAACCCCACACGATGAACGAAAAAAAAAATAGAATCAAAATACACAAAAAATCCATTATTGTTTTCAAAAACACACAATATTTATTTCTAATTAATAAATAAAAATATTATTAAACGTTTTCGAGCATTAATTACTTGTATTATTAATAATTGTATTTTTTAATACAATATTTTTTTAATTACATTATTTTATTTATTTATTTAATGGGGTCGTTTTTTTTTTTTTAATATTCTCATTATATAAATAAAACACAGTCTCTGCAAAAATATCATATAATAAATATAATAATTTCATATTTTTCTTTTGTTTTTTTTTTCTTTTTCATCATCATTTTTTAAAATTAAATATTTTTTTTAGTTATTTTTAGTTGATCTCTAGAATTAATTAACAATTACACAGTCTCTTGTTGCTAATTAAGAATTAAATTAATTAGTTTTATAGTGTTTTTATACACAACAAAAAAAAAAAAACTATTCAATTTATTCTTTTGTCCTTTTCATATTTGATTCATTTGATTTCTTTTTTCTATATAATTCTAAATAATAATAAAAATAATTAAAAAAAAAAGAAAAAAGCACAACACAATCTCTGCAGTAAATTTATCTATAATATAGGTTTTTGTTATTGTTAAGCAACAAATAAATATATTAAATAAATATATTAATTAAAAGAATTCTTAATATCGATTAATTTATTATAAAAAAAAAAAAAAAATGGAATTAGGAAGAGTAAAATAAAAAATTAAATAAAAAAAACATTAAAAATTAATTTATATCTTATATATAATAAAATTTCTCTTCTTCATTTCGCAATTAACAAAAAAAAAATTGTTTTTTCTACTTAATCAATCAATTTTTCTGCTGTTTAATTAAAGGCCTGCGTTTATTAATTGTTTCATGATTTGTTATGTTATAATTTTACAATTTTTCATAAACTATCATAATTAAAATTCGTTATTTCTCTCTTTTATTTTCGTATTCTTCTTTTCTTTTTTTTTTTATTCCAATAATTTTATATTTATATTTTATATAATATAATAATTTTATTGATTAAAAATAAAAAAAAAATGTTCCTTTTAAATTCACAAATTGATTATTAATTTCATCAAAGTTGTATTTTCATTTTATCACAATTAATCCATAATTATTTCAATAAAAAAATTGTGATAAGAAACCTTTTTTTAAAACAATTATATAAATTGGGTTATTACTTGATGGATTGATGGGTGGTTGATTGATTAACTTTTTAATAGGTGGGGGGGGGGGGGGGGGTGGGAGGATAATTAGGATTATATGTAGTATAAATAAATATTAATATAATTTTTTTTTAATCAAGATCAATCATTTTTTTTATTTTCTTCTGGTTTATCTTCAATGATTTCATTATCTTTTTTATCAATAATTTTACTTTCTTGAACATTTTCAATATTTTCTATTAATTCATCGGTTAATTCATTATCGATTATTGTTTGCTGATCTAATTCTGTATTATTTTTAATGATGGTATTTAAGTGTTGCTCTTGGGGTCTTTCTGATTCAGGTTCTAAAATGAAATGAAAGAAAACAAAATATTATCTTTTAAGAATTCATAATAAAACAAAATATTTACCTGAATTATCAGATGACGATGATGATGATGATGATGATGATGATGATGATGAATTCCGTATCATTTTCAAATTTGAATCCATAGCGGTGTTGGTGGTGGTGGTGGTTGTGGCATTATCCAATAATTCATTTGGTAATTTTGGTGCTAATGGTCGTAATTTTCTTGCTGGATTAAGTGCACGACAATATGCACATCGAAATGCTGTATATTCATATTGTTCTTGTGATACCATACCTAAAAGAAAAACAATAATTAAATTTTACAACTTATTAATGATGTCGTTTCTCCATTAAAACTAAATTAATTTGAAATCAAAAATTAGTTTTAATTTTAAAAATAGAAATTTTTCAATGGAATCAAAAATTTAATAAATTAATTAAATACCATTATGACCAAAACATTCCCGACAAATCATTCCATAACGACTTTCTGGTCCATCGCCAATTAAATAATCAACCATTTTTTCAAAAACGCTTTTTTGATTTTGATTTATAATGGGAAATGGTGTTGTAACAGTTGTAATTTGACGATTTTGTTGATATAATGATAATGAAGATGATGCGGATAATGCAGGATTAGATCTATTATCATTATTATTTTTATTATTAGTGGACATTTGTAATGAACGATTTGTTGTATTTAATGGTGTTGTTTGAATTGAACGATTCATATTCGATTTTGATAAAATTGATGTGGTTAATAGTTTTTGTGATTCTGTGGCCGACGACGACGACAATAATGATGACATATTATTTTTCGATGATGATTGTGATAATAATGGAATCAATTGTTTACCATTTGAATTTGGTGTTTTTGTTGTTAACTTTGATGATAATGATGATATGGGAGTTAATGCTAACGAAATAATTTAAATAAAAATATGTTTATTAAAATATAAAATCATGCAATTTAATATGAATATAGAATTTTTTTTTTTTTTTTTTTGGTTGTATACCTCCAAAACCATAAGATTTTGTGCCATTTGTTTTATCACCAAATCTATTTAATATATCCAAGGCAACCTTTTAAAAAGAAAAACACAATAAAATTTTAATTATATCATTAGTAATTATTTAACAAAATTAATAATAATAATAATAATAATATACCTTATAAGTTTCTTTTTCCATAACTTTTTCCAAAATTTTACGTTTTTCTGCTCGTAAATCATTTAATTTTTTTGTATTTGAATTTAATTTTCGTTGAAAAAACCATGCAACAATTTGTTTTATTAACATAATTCTGTATAACATATAATAAGATTATATAGATTATTTTGATTTAATTAAAAAGGTGGGTTATAGAAGTTATATGAAAACGGAATAAATACTTACAAAAATGGAAAACCTAATAATGGTATTGAATAAACGATACGTTCTTTCCATGTTGGTGGTAAAAAGGCAAAATAAAATACTATAAAACTAATCACATACAATCCAATGGATATTAATAGAAAATTTCCAACAACACGTTTCTGTCGTTCTTGGGTATTCACACCATACGCTTCAATATCTTTAATATCATCTTCTAGTTTTGTTAAAACATCATAAGTACTTTTTTCTTTCTATATAGTAGATAAAAAAAAATATATTTAAAATTTTGTTAATTTTTGCATTTCATAAAATATTAAATAATTCTTTTTATAGTCGACTATATATATAACTATAAAAGTGTCCAATTATAGTCAAAGGTTATTTATATATATAGGTTGTATATATGTTAATTATATTTGTGAATTGTATTTATAAATTTAATATATGCATATATATATCCAACACTTATTGTGGTAAGCTAAATGTAATCGACCGATAAATTGGCGATTATCGTTTATGGGAAAATATTTTCATATTTTTTTTTTTTTTTGCAACAACAAATTTGAAAAATTGTATTCATCATTATATTGAGATTATATATAAAAACTGAAAATTATTGAAATTTCAAATATATAAATGTAATTGAAAGTTAATTATCGTTTTTTATATATTTTATCCGGTTGTATAATTCCAAATAAACATAATTAGAAAAATTTGCACAAAGATGACGTAAACAAAATAAAAATTATTTATACTTACACGAAATCTGGATAAAATAACACCCATAATTTTAATTTTTTTCTGTAAGCTTTTCTCTAATTCTTTTATGAACTAATTTATATATTTATTTATTGTTTTTATTTTACAGCTAACTTCTAAAATTGTACATATATTTTTTTTTAATTTTAAATTAATGATCACAATTCTATAATTAATTTTGGCAAAGAACAATATAATATAAAAATCCTAGTACCTAAAAAAAAAAAATCACAATTCTTTTTTTTTTCAACCTACCAGCAGCTATTTTTTTGTTACTAATAATAAAGTTTTTGATTATTGAATGAAAACAAAAAAAGAAAAAAAAATAGGTAATAAATTTTTATAGAAACTTTTTTATTTAATTATTTGTTTTTTAAATATATATTCATATAGTCATAGTTTATAATAATAATAATAATGTATTTGCACTAAACACACATTTCTTTAATTTTTAATATGATGATGGTATTAATAATATAATAATAATAATGAAAAATAAATAAATAATTAAATAAAAAGATTTGTTCGTTGTTTATTTTATTTATTGTTATTGTTGTTGCTTTTTTAAGGTTTTTTTTTTTGTTTTTTTTCAACGAATGATGATGACGTTCCAAATTGAAATAAATAATGCGGCTTGGCTGCTGGCGGCCATCTTTACCGGCCGCTTGCATTTATATTTTGGCATTTGAATCAGAATAATAATGACTGTATGGGCTAATTTCGAACATTAGTTCATTTTGTAAATTATTCATCGTCCTTGCCCGTATATATTTAATTTGATCAATTGTCCGAAAAATTGATGAATTATCCGGAAATAAGTTTTTTTTTATCCTTAATATATAATTTAATATTGATTTTATTCTATAAAATCCGTATCGAAAATTATATAAAGTTTTTTTTTATTCATTAATTGAATATAATGTATTACAAAATTTATATTTTTTTTTATTACTACAATTTGTTCTCCCACTGCGCAAATGTGAAGAAAAACCAAACAGTGTTATGAAATGGAGGAATTTATTATACACGGTATCGGCGATTATGGGGTACGAATTACGCCATTTTCTTTTAGTTGTTTTTATTTTTTTCACTTGGTATAATTTTTTTCTAGAATATTTTTTTTTTAATTAAAAATTATTAAATTACAAATATTAACTAATTGTACTTTAAATTAATAATAAACAATAATTAATATAATTAATGTGTATCAATATTTATATATATATATAATTAACATCATATATATTATTGTTTAAGTTGGTAAAATATATTTGTGTTGTAAAAAAATTGTAGAATTTTTAACAGCTGTGTGTTAAATGATGAAAAGTAAAATTTCAAGTTTTCGATTTTTAGTTAGTTTAGTTATTTAGTCTATATTTTATTTTAGTAGTTAAATATAAAAACATATAAATTTTTGAACTGCGTGTTTAACATGTTTTATTTAATTAATTTGTGAAAACTAATAATATAATCAAAGTTGATATTATAAGATTACATATATAGACGTCGTCGTTGACAATAAAAGATCGTACGGTGAGTACATAAAACATTTTTATCCCATACTATATATATATATATTAATATTCAAATTATATTTCTTATCAAACTGCGAATTTATATTATATACATTATATATGCTAAGAAATGCAGAATATATATTGACCGATTTACTGGTCTTTTTTGAAAGTTTTACCTGCTATAAAAAAGGTTCAAATATAAGTATGTATATATATGCATTGGTTGTATACTTCTTTCTTACACTAGTTTAACCGAGGGTTTAACTATATATATATGTTTAATATTTATCAGTGTGTTGAGCCAATACGGCTGGGCTACACTATTAAAAAAAAAAAACTTAAATGCTTCAAGGAATAATAAATGTATTAGAGACGTTCACCGGAATCAATAATTTCAAATACTATATATAATCGATACTTATATTTAAGGAGTATATAAACATATATATAATTAAAGAAAAAAACCAATTAAGATTTTATTGAATCTTATTTTAATTTAAATCTCAATATATATATTAAAAAAATATATACAATTATAATATATATTATGATGTTTTGTATGTATAACAAATAAACTATATCTCAATACTATAATGAATAATTATAATTAGAAATATAAAATTAAAATGTAACCAATAATTTTTAGCATCCCCAGCACTCCCACTCGTTGATGCTTCGAATAATGCAACATCATTCATATCTGAATTCCAACCGATTACCGGTTCATTACGATTTTGTTGTTCCAACCATGATTCTAATGGACGGAAAAATTCCAATAATGGATCGGCTGAAATACGATCAGTTTTACCTTTTGTTAATATTTTCATTAATTGTGCCGTTGTTATTGAAGCACCATGTTGCATTATTTCACTGTATAAAAAAAAAAATTCAAAAAGTTTATAACAAACATTAAAAAATTTATATCGAAAGAATATCTTTACCTTAACAATCGTCCAGCTTCACGTGATCTATGAAAATCACATGTATGTAATGGTCCAACATGATTGGCCGCCACACACAATTCCAAATAAATTTGAAATTGTAATATTGTGGCAATAAAATATTTTATATAATCTTGATCCGATATTATATGATATTTTGCGGCTGCATCAAAATTATCCCGTGATGAACGAACATCAGGCGGTATAATACCTTGATATCGTAATTTAATTTCCCACCATTTTGCATTCATACCGATTGGTCCCTTTTCAAATATATACCATCTCCATTTTTCCAATGCCAAACTATACGCCATAAATGGTAATTTATCCAATGCCAATCCCAATAGATATTCAATATTTATTATTGAATTACCATTTGTGGTCGGCAATAATGATGAAATTAAACCAATGTGTTGTAAATGTACGGGTCCACTAACACATAAACCAATTGCATGAGCAACGGCTTCATGAAATGCTGGATTTGGTCCTTCCCGATAAATAAACGGTTGTCCTGTATATTGCATATAATATTGTATATGGGTCATTTCATGATGTGCATTTATATAATCCTCTAACGTTGTTTCTGTACATTGTTTTATTCTACAAAAAAAAAAAAAAAAAAAAACATATATATAAGAATAAGAAATTACAATCAAAATTCATATAAAATGTTATAAATAAAACTTTACCTATAATCAATATTATTACAAAAATCCCAAGCGGATGCTGTACATTGAACGTGAATATCATTTGGTCGTTGTAACATTGAATTACGCCAAAATTCCGGTGACATCGGTGACATACCCATAGAGGTGAAAAATTCTTCAGCCATTTGAAACATTTTCATTGGCGTATAACCTTGTTTTATCATTTCACCGGTTACATCGGGTAATTCACTGCTGCCGCCCGGTTTAACTAAATCCAAAATGTTACGCCAATTTTGTGCCCACATATTACCAAGTAAATGTGCCGGAATTGGACCATCCGTACGTAAAACACGATCACCATAACGCTTCATCAAACCTTTACGTACAAACGTGAATAATTGTTTATATAATGGTTGGATTTTTGTCCATAAATCTTGCACGGTAAAAAAAAAATCATCATCTTCATAAACGGAACGTATTTGTTCACCGGCATCATGAAACCCATGAACGATAGCCGCTTGATTCGCTAACATCACATATCGCATAAAACTATTTTTTATCGGTGGACCAATTTTTTCACGCCATTCATGCCATACATACCTTAATTCCGGTTCATTATGACTTAATTCCATTAATCGTATAAGATCGGGTTCCAATTTTAAATCACAATAACTTGTGTATGTTGTTACATAATTTGCTGATTGTTGTTGTTGTTGTTGTGGTTGTGCAAATGGATTATTACGATTGTATACTAAATTTGTGGCAGTTCCTGCTGATGATATCGATGATAATGGTGATATCGATGATAATGGTTCACCTCGATACGGACATATTTTTGCTTTATTATAAACGTCTTTCATAATTGTTATTAATTGTTGAATTTCCGTATATTTTTCATCACCTAAACCACATTTACCTTGTCGTACAATTCGATTTAATTGACGTTTTACATTTGAATCCGAAATTTGTTGGATATTGGCGAATGCCGATGCTCGTTTCCAACTTAAACATTCAAATTTTGCGGCAACCGATTGTTGTTCATGCATACGACGTTTATTATAATCGGTAGCATTTGTTGCAAATCGCCATTCATTTGTAGCCACCCGATTACACATTTCTGATGCTTCACGATTGTATTCCTTTAGGAACACTTCAATTTCTTCGATGTTATCATTATTACTCTATATATATACGTGTAAATTTATGGATGTTTTTTTATTATTATTATGTATAAATAATCATCGTGTTAGGTATAGCAGTATAGATATGGGGACAAGCCTTATTTTTCTAATTCCATATATTTGGAATGATTAAGCTGATTTTCCATTTTCCAGTACCATATTATTTGATCGTTCACTTTTACAGTATCGCAAATTTCTTTGAATTTGAACCGCATATCTTTTAAATCATTAGGGCGATTTTTAAGTTTTTTTCTATGAAATATTACACACGGCTGTAATATATTACTATAATATTACTAAATTCTTAATATATATCAATTAGAATTATTCTTGACATAAATATTTGTGTTTGGATTTCTTACTAATACTTATATAGCCTTTAATTCATAATTATACGATGCCATTGTTGCCATTGTTTTATAATTTATCTCTTATAAATGATCTTTTTATAATTACCGGGGTTTGTTTGCCAATTCGTTTTTATATAATTAAAAAGTACTATAGATATATTTTTTAAATTTTTTATTATGCATGACCAATTGTATAATTATTATATAATAAAAAAATCTATATATTATTTTTAATTACACAAAATGAAAATCATCGGTATTTAATTGTCAATTCAATTTAATATTTAAAAAAAAAAAAAAAAAAGCCAACAAAATGAAAGGAATTTAAACTAAAAAATAATATCAAAATACTAGAAAATCTTTTAAAAATATTTCAATTGTATTTTTTACAACAATAACAAACTTCTTTAGAAAAACCTTCTTTACGAGATTTTTATATAACATCTAACATATGCAGATGCGTTTATATATATTTGAAACGGAATAATAAAAAAGGTTTTATTGCAACAAAGCAAACACTTGTCTCAATTTGATTCGTATCCAAAAAAAAAAAAATCTATCAAATACCTGATCTATATAGATATAGTGTAATTTTTGTAATACAAATAAAAACCATCCATTATAGTCTACAAAAGAACTCAACTAATAAAAAGACGATGGTTTAAGATATGTTTTTAAAAGTTAACATCCCATTTGCTATAATATATTAGGTTGTCGAAAAAGTATTGATAATTTTTATAAATAGATGTCATTATAATTGAATATTTCAAGTAGTACTAATCTGATCAGGTAACACTAACATATATGTTCGAAAGATGACATTTCGTAGATAAAAAAAAAAAAAAATTAAATTTGTTTAGTCATTTAAAAGTTGTAGTGCATTAAAGATGAACGAAATTAGTGAAAAAATTCGATAAATTTTACAATTTTATTATGAAAAAGGTGAAAATGCAACGCAGGCACATGAACAAATTTGTGCAGTTTACGGTGAAGGAACTTTATCAAAATTAACAGCCTATGCTAGATGGTTTGCTCGATTTCGTTCCGGTAATTTTGATGTCAAAGATGCACCTCGTTCTGGTCGACCAATCACTGAAAAAGTCGATGAAATCATATCAAAAATTGAAGAAAATCGACACGTAAGCAGTCATGATATCGCTAAAGAACTAAACATCCATCACCAAACAGTTTTAAACCATTTGACAAAGGCTGGATACAAGAAAAAGCTCGATGTTTGGGTACCACATGAAATAACACAAAACAATTTAATGAACCGAATTTCCATTTGCGAAACGCTGTTTAAAAGGAACGAAATCGAGTCATTTTTAAAGCGAAAATGATTACAGGTGATGAAAAATGGATCACATACGATAATAATGTACGAAAAAGATCGTGGTCCAAGAAGGGTGAAGCTCCTAAAACAGTAGCAAAACCTGGATTAACACCAAGAAAGGTAATGCTGTCTGTTAGGTGGGATTGGAAAGGAATCGTTCATTATGAATTACTAGCACCCGGCCAAACCATTGATTCCGATCTCTATTGTCAACAATTAACAAGATTGAAGCACGAGATTAAAAAAAACGTCCAGAATTTATCAATCGAAAGGGTGTTGTGTTCCATCATGACAACGCCAGACCACACACATCTTTGATGACTCGGCAGACACTGAGAGAGTTTGGCTGGGAAGTTTTAATGCATCCACCATATAGCCCGGACCTTGCACCTTCAGATTATCATTTGTTCCGGTCTCTGCAGAACTCCCTTAATGGTTTAAAATTAAATTCCGCAGAAGACTGCAAAATGCACTCGGATCAATTTTCTTCAACAGAAGTTCCACAATGATGGGATAATGTCTTTACCAGAAAAATGGCAAAGGGTCATCGATCAAAACGGCGCATATTTGGTTTAATAAAGTTCATTTGAAATATATAAAAAAATCGTTTGAATTTTGTAAAAAAAATTATCAATACTTTTTAGACAACCTAATATATATAAGGATTTTAATATAATAACAATAATATATAGAATTTTTTATGGATTAAATTACCGATTTTTATCTCTTTTAAACGTTGTCAATCGTATTTCGTGGTGCGTGTGAGATTTTAATCTGCATATGTATATATGTTAAATGATTTCCAAAATATATATATAAATATTCATTGTTCTTTATATAAATGTTATATTTTTTTTTTCGCATTTAAATATACTTTTAAATATTTAATTATTCTTTTAATTATATATATGTGTGCGGTTATTATTTAAAGCAATTATATACTTATATCTATATTTTAACATATCTATATATGAATTTTTATTCTGTTAAATGATTGGTTTTTGTTTTATGATATTTTTTTTTTTTTGGCAAATATTATCAACAACGCGTTTTATAGTTGACATAAAACGGTTAATTTTTATAAAAAATACGTTTGTTTGTTTATATAAAATCATTCTACCTACTATAAAAAAAAAAATTTCTTTACAGGATGTTTCAGGTGGACCCCCCCCCCCCCCCCACCAATTTTGACAAATTTTGAAAGCACAAAACATCAAGACATTAACTTGATATATATATAAAAAATATATGATGATCTTCGGGTCGTTTAAACTATTTTATTATCGATTTTAACTGTTTTACTTAACTATATGATGAGAATTCATCACTGCGATGGTCCCTCTTTTGTATATGCTTTGGTTTTGTTATGATTTTTGATTGATGAATCAAATATATATATATATATATATATATAGAACACTCTGTATAAAAAATATTTACTGTATATATATATATATATATATCATATAGGTAATTTACCTGTATATACAAATTTTTCAAACAAATTTCTTCATTCAGTGAGTGTAACAAATTATATAAGGAAAATAAAAAATAAATAAAACCAAACCATTTACGTTAATTTAATAATCTGCGTTTTGTGTAAAATGCAGAAGAGTACATTATTTTTTTTAATAATATTAAATATAAAAATCTTAATTATTTTACTGTTTTTTTTAATTTTAAACTTTTGTCATTTTAAAAAAAATTCCATACTTTTATGGTGCGGGAATTTTTTTTACTGTAATTCACACACAACAGAAAAAGTCTAACTTAAATTCCGCAATCACTTATTTCTTATACTAATAAGAATTTTGACAAAATATATTTATAGAAAAACCGAAAAACTTTAATTAAAATACTCCAGATATTTTTTTAAATTATACAAAATCTTTAAATATAAATAAAAATATCTTATAATATCTTTCACAAAAAAGATTATTAATTCTAAATATATAAATTCAAATATTCAACTATATTAATAATATAATTACCATTAAAAATGTGGGCGAATATCGATTAGCATAATTTTGTGCTGAAGAAATTTGGAAACTTAAACTAAACACTATTATAGAAAAAATCAATAGTTTTTTAACAAATGACATATTTTTATAATTATATTTAATTAATTAATGAATTACTATTCAACACGCAATGTTTGTTTATATATAAAAATTTTCTTTAACACTCACTGAATTTTCTTTCTTTTTTTTTTCTCTTCAATTCAATTTATATATTTCGAAAATAACGTCCAAAATAATATTTATTTATTTTTTCTTTAAAATCATTTAAATCACAGATTTCTTTTTGCTTTTTTTTTTTTTAAATTATCTTTTGAATATTATAGACATACGCGACGACGCACGGACGACTCTTAACTTTAGTTTATATAAAATTAAGTTTATTATTGTGTTTTATTGCAATGCAATTTTTTGACTAAAGACTAAAATAGTAAAAAAATTATGATTTAGTTAATATTTTTATTATTTTTTTTTTTATATTTATACATATGTGTAATAATTTATTTATTTTTTTTTTTCGTTTGATGCGTATCCATCGAATTAGAACGAAATATATATTATATCTTTATAAGACATTTATAATAAAAATAATAATAATAATAATAATAATAATAATAATAATAATAATAATAATAATAATAATAATAATAATAATAATAATAATAATAATAATAATAATAATAATAATAATAATAAATATAATATAATAATAATAACAAAAAAAAATCATGTTTACGATAGTATAATGTTTAGAATATTATATAAAACACGTACACGATCCGTATGCTTTTTAAATATGTATATAAAATACATATTTTGATGTTAAACCCTCCATTCTGTGTAAAACTGGTTTTATATCCTTGTAAGGTCTTGCTTGACCCGTAAGAGACCCCCCAAGAGACCCGGAATGAGTCTATTAAAACTTGTTTTAGATAAAAGATGATGTACACATACAAATAAAATGTGTTAAACGCATCTTCAATCCGTAATAACATATGTATACCATATGGTTACCATTTGTAATTTTTCCATAAAATGATGACAAAAATAAAAGATTTACTACTTTAAAAATTCAAATGGCCTCCGGTGAGACCATTTCAAATACCGAAAGGGTTAAGAAAGAAGTATAAGGTAAAACAAAATGATGACTTGTGACATATTGATGATGTTGGCGATTATATTAAAAGAAAATACAATTTTTAAATATAAACTATATATATAGAGGGGCGTTGCAACTCCGAACAATTGATATAAGACTACGACGGGGTATATGTTTATGTGAGGGATGTTGCGCCACTCCGTGAGGGATGTTGCCCCACTCCGTGAGCGTTGTTGCCAATACATATAAAATATCTTTGCAGCTATAAATCTTATAGTCTCAGCCTGCGTGTATTTCGCCTGTCGTAATTTTTCTTTCAGGGTTTTTATATAAATAAACACATATTGCTTATACCCTGCGGTATTGTTATATCCTAACTGTCGTGTTTGCTTCGCAGACGACGATCGCAAACTTTATTATAAATATATACGGTTTCTTGCTTATTTATTCAATTTATACTACTATTATACTATATTAATTTTGAATCACCTGAATTTTGTACGGTTATGGATACCAGAAGATGGGTTGATTGGAAAATCAATTGGGATTTGTAATTATACCTAGTATATATAGGTATATACGGTTATACTGAAACATCGGGGCTTTTGTTCAACAATTATCGTTTTCCGTCCACAGGCAGGTTTTAGCCCATTTATGCGCCTGGTTCAATTAATAAAATAAAGCGCTAACATCAAAGCTTCAAAATCAAAACATAAGGTATGTCCCACAAGGAGCTCTATAGGAAAATCTGGCAAGCATAAGTTTAATTTATCAGTTCTCTGTCCGTAGTTCTTTGTTCCAGAATTTTTTCTAGAAATCCTTAGATTAAATTCTTAAATTTGCTTTATTATTTAAAATATCTGATGGTTTTCTGATGGCCCCTAGGCAACGGCGCCTGGTTCGTTCGCACCAATATCTTTTATGCAGCGGCGGCCCTGTCCGTCCATCCATTTGTATATATATAGAGATGGTTGAAAGGAACCAAAATGTTTTTTTTATTCCTTTACCATTTACCAATACTTATTAAATCAGTTTTTAACAAGTCTATATACAGGAGGAGCAGCACCACCGTATATATTGTAGTATAATAATTAAATTAATTAATCTATTAAAATCTTTTTTATATATGATTATTTTAATCATATTATAATTATTTTAAACATGCAATTTCCATATTTTTTAAATATATCCCAATTATTGCAAAAAAAAAACAAAACTATATAAGGTTATCTTTTATATATATATGATGATATTTAAATATCAATTTTATTTATAATCTTTAAAAGAATTAAAGATTTTGTTAGTAAAAATAAAATGCAACTATACGTTTTAAAATTTAATCTAACCAAACATATATAGATTAAATAATAAGTGAAAATCTTACTTTAAAAGTTTTTTGTTCAAACGTTCAAAATGTATATATGATAAAGTATCATCCGCATATAGATATAATTTTTGTGATCTATTCACATTTTTTGTAATTTTGAATACTCACTCCCTCACTATGTCGCTTTGAAATATCTTCTACAAATGTATATATATATAGTATATAAACGTTACGCTTTGTAATTTTTCTTCAAAACGGTATTACTTCATTTATATATTATATATTATAATAAATAATTCAAAAAAAACATTTTTTTTATTTACCTGAAACATATGCGTTTGTATTTTTATTTTTTTTTTAATAATTTTAATATAAAATTTATCATGTCTTATACATATGTATTTTATAATAACATTTCAAGTTAATATAAAAAAAAACTAAAATCTATTGTAAACATATTTTTAAAGGTAACCCGCGTGAGTTTTATATTTATTTGTTTGCGTTCAAGAAAGTTTTTATTCACAAACTAAAATCAAATTAATATTTATAGAATTTATCAATAATTTTCTTGATAGCAATACTAAAAAAAATTTTGTATTTTTCTTCAAAACGGTATTACTTCATTTATATATTATATATTATAATAAATAATTCAAAAAAAACATTTTTTTTATTTACCTGAAACATATGCGTTTGTATTTTTTTTTTTTTTTAATAAATTTAATATAAAATTTATCATGTCTTATACATATGTATTTTATAATAACATTTCAAGTTAATATAAAAAAAAAAAAACTAAAATTTATTGTAAACATATTTTTAAAGGTAACCCGCGTGAGTTTTATATTTATTTTTGTTTGCGTTCAAGAAAGTTTTTATTCACAAATTTTACCATCTAAAAAAGTCTTACATATATAAATTAATATTTACTATAATAATAATAATAATGAATGAATGAAAGTGTTATCGAAACCAACCGACCAAAATTTAATTAACTATATGTCTTCTATTGCAATATATTTAACAATATATTGCAATAAATTGTTTGATGCGTTCGTGTTTCATTTGTCTTTGCATCTTTGCATTTCTATTTAAAAATTAAAAGGGTATAAAATAATAATAAAGAAAGTATATATATAGAAAATAAAAATAAAAAGTATTTGTCATTTATGATCACATATAGCAAAAATTTTTAAGTTTTTTGATTCATTATTATATAGTTGTTGCGTTCCATTCAACAATTGCCAGGAGTAGTTCGGAGTAGAAAAAATCTACACTTTTCTACACTTACCTATACTCCTTCCTGGTAATTGAATGGAACTCAACTATATTTATTGGTAAACGAGACACATTATTATATTTACATTATTTTACCTGCAATTGTAATATTGTATTTTTGTATTATTGTATATAGGTAAAGTTCTTTATATAATTGATTTTATTGTAGTATTATTTTTGTTAAAAGATTTTTGAAAAAAAAAAAAAAAACGAAATTTAAACCTATATTCTAATACATCAATTCAAAATCCAAAGATGAATAAAAATAAAATTGTATACAAACCATTAAAAAAAAAAGATCTTTTTACATCAAATATGAATTTATTATCACTATATATAGAGTATAATATAAATTAAAATAAACCTTAAAAATATATAGTCAATCTGATCATATATCTGCGGATATTTACATCAACATAGTTACAATATACGTAATATATAATATATATAAAACGACAAAGATTGAATGAATATGAAAACAAAAGCAAAATAAAATGTATGTCATTTGAAATGGTTCAATAATTTTAAAGAAAAAAAAAAAAAATTATAATAATTATTACATTAAAAAAAAAATTATTAAAATATCTATCTTTAAAATAATATCAAAAACACGCACAATTGCGCTTCTGCATATTAAACTTAAAAACTTAACTTTTTTATAAGTGAAATTTTGTAGATTTTCTTTACATACATATATATAGGTTTATAAAATCATCGGAATCCGAATTGAAATCCTAAATTTTACTCGGTAGTATTTAATTCTATATAGATATCATATTCAGTTTAAAGTTTCATAAAATACATTCTAGTATTTCTGTATAACTATATATCAGGAAGGAAGGTAACGCTTAACATTTATAAAATCGATTTAATCGAAAAGCGCAATCAACTAACTATATTACCAAAATGGTATGATTTCTATAAAATCAGCTAATTAAAAATGTACCATTCATTATAATATCCTATCCTCTTGTGGAAATATAAAAGCTAACAATTTCCCATAACTGCCTACGCACTTTCTATTATAACCTATGTATCATAAGTAGCTGGACAAAATTCAAACGCGGCAAAACATGAGCAAATATGCTTCAATCTTTACAAATTTTTTTTGATTTTGATTGAATTTTTGTCAGTCTTCAACAATCATATTCAATCAGTATTACATTTGCAATCAAGATGAAAGTATGTGAACAAAATCATTTGCGATCACGCGTATTTAAATCGGTTGGACAAGAAAAAAAAAATACGTTTTGCGACATTTTCTGAATGAAGGATATAGTCGTTGTTATATACTATATATTATATATTCGATGATTATATATTATATCACATTATCGGGAGTGATACTATTATTAGCGCTTTAGTATCCTTAATTTGCGATATCGGTACTATTTGAAAACGTAAAATATTTTCCATGATCCATAATGATGACTGTTTCGCCTTGCAAAAATGTGGACGCAATAATCTACGTTTCCCAGGAATTTCTATTAATTGTTTGTCAGTGTACCTGGGTTTACAATCCTTTTGTATCTTTTTAAGTTCATTTTCTTCAAATTCCGACTAATGGTATCTTTTGAAACCTTGAATTATCTGGATAATTTGCGTGCACACACCACGATTGTGTTTTCAGCTTTCTTTTTTTAATAAATTCAATTTTGTGGTGTTCAATGTTGTCTTTCTTCCAGATTTTTTTATATTTTTAGGTTCATTGTTCTTCTTATATCTGGAAATCATCGAATATATTGTACTACGACTATATTCTTCATTCAGAAAATTTTGCAAAACGTATTTTATATCTTCTTGTCCAAACAATTTAAATCCGCGTGATCGCAAATGATTTTGTTCACATACTTTCATCTTGATTTCAAATGTAATACTGATTGAATATGATATGATTGTTGAATACTGAGAGGATTTACAAAAAAAAATTTGTAAAGATTGAAGCAGGTTTACCCATGTTTTGCCGCGTATGAATTTTGTCCAGCTACTTATGATACATAGGTTATAAAGAAATGTTAATTTTCTTTATTTAAATAAAAATCGATTTGTTTAAACCAAAAACTGATTCATTGTAAAATCTCTATCTATATAAATCACGGTTATCTCCGCATCTGGATACAAATCTCTTCGATATAAAGACTGATGATTCCATTTGATTCATAGACAAAAAAAAAACCCCGGAAATTGTTATAATTTTCATTTTACCGCATTATAACATAAACAAAAAACCACAATAATTTTCTCTATAATAATTAGAATTTTCACAATTTCATATATAAATATATATATATATATAATTTATTTGCATTACACTTATATTCTTTTTTTATGCGCGTTCATATTTATAAAATAATTAATTTATAATTATATAATTTAAATGCAAAAAAAAAAAAAAAAAAAAAATAATAGAAATAATAATAAAAATAAATCTAATTTAATATATATACAAAAGAAGTAGTAGAAGAAGGAGCGAATTAGATGCGATATTATATAAATTTGTGTATATAGCAAATACCCAACATCATCATCATCAGCCATAGCATATTTATGGAATGTATCCTTTTTTTATATTTATATATATATATATATACATTTAAACAATTCATCAATGAGATTTTTATGAAATAAATATATTTGTATATATATTATTAATGACAATATGGATAATTTGGACATCCTTGAGATGGTACACCAGCTGGATATTGACGTTCAGACCAACCTTCTAATGGTTGAGCTTGTGGTGCTGCTGCTTGATAACCACCGGCTGGTGTATCACAATATGGATAATTTGGACATGCATGTGGATCTACTCCAGCTGGATATCTGTAATGTTATATGATAATATAGAAAAAAAAGGGTATTCATTAGTATACGTGATTGTGCATATGGCGACGACATTTATATATAGCCAAATAAAACTTACTTATCACCACCTGGACCTGATAAATCATTTGATTCTGGTCCATTTAATGCTGGTGCATTCCATTGTGAATCAGCTGCTGGAGCATTCCATTGTTGTTGGTGTTGTTGTGGTTGAGCATTCCATTGTTGTTGTGGTTGAGCATTCCATTGTTGTGGTTGTTGTTGTTGTTGTTGTTGTTTTTGTTGTTGATATTGTTGTTCATATTGTAATTGAGCACTCCATTGTTGTTTTTCTTCTGGTTTAACATTCCATAATGGATCTTGTTGTGCATTCAATTCTGGTTTTGCTTGTGGTTGGACGTTCCATTGTTGTTGTTGTGGTTGGGCGTTCCATTGTTGTTGTTGGTGTTGTTGTGGTTGAGCATTCCATTGTGAATCATCACCGTTCCATTGTGCTGTATCGTCCTTCCATTGACCTTGATCATCATCATCATTATTATATTGTGATGCATCACCATTCCATTTAGCTTGAGCTTGAGCATTCCATTGTGATTGATCATTCCATTGTTGTTTGGGTTGTGGATTGTGTAATGCTGCATTATCACAATTTGGATAATTTGGACACGATGATGGATCTACACCAGCTGGAAATTGAGCAGCTCCCTGTTGATGTTGAGCATTGCATACTACCGCAATACTTGCAAATACAAATATCTAGATATATTTGAATAATAAAAAAAAAAAATTAATTAATTATTGCTAATATTCACTTATTCATGTTTATCAGAATTCATGGCTGGAATTTGAGAATTTGAGAATTTGAGTGAGAAAGGTATGGAATTTTGTATGATTAGAAAAATTAACAATAAGAATTTTTGCTATTTACTGCTAAATTAAAATGCACAATTTTAAAACCAAAAAAAAAAAAATTAATAAAAATATTGCACTTGTTTTTTAACTATTTACGCGGTGACTTATTTATTGTGGCTTATTTACACTTATTTTTTGTAATTTTCTTAAACGCGGTTTCATTCACTTTTGAATTTTTTTTTTTTTTCAAATTTTGAAATTGGAAATAAAATTTATTATATTTAATTTCTTTCTTTAATATTTTCTACTTTTTTTTTCTTATTAATTATAATTTAAATTTTTATTCTTTTCCCATTATATTAAATAATCTAATTTTTAAATCACAATTAACTTAACATTTATATTCTATAAATACATATATATACATTTAAATAATTTGAAATTTTTTTTAACCACTCTAGATTAATTTCACTTTATCACATTTTAATTTATTTTTATATACACGTTATGAAATAATTAACTATATATATATAAGAAAAACTTAATTCTTACCAATTTGGATAACATTTTTTATTATTTATATATTTTTTTTGGACTAATTGCGTTCAAAGTTTTATATATATATTTATATATGCAACACAAAACTTCCAATAATGAGAGATTGAGTGAGTTGTTTTAATGTAATTGTAACACTGAATTTAATATTAATAATTACTTTGCTTTTATAGTTTTAATAATAAACAAGTACCACACCTATACTGTTATATAGATATATATAACGATATATGGATATTATACAATTTTATGTATATTTATTTATCTTATAATATTTTTACCTCTACTTTTTATAAATATGAATATGTAAAAATAAAAAAAAAAAAATCCACTTTTCAAAAATGTATTTGTGTGTAGTCACACAACAATATATTTATAAATAATAAATAACACGTTGTCCTTGGATAATTGGTCCGGAAAAATTAAAGATTTTTCACGAAAACAATTCCTTTTTTTTTTTTCTGTTTAATTTTAGAATTTTTATTTTTTTTTTTCAAATATTTTAGATCAATATACAATTGGTAATTTATGCACGATTGGAATGTGTGTTCTTAAATGTATTTATATGTATAGTATTCTTTTTATATATTTTTGTTACACGACACACGTAAACTAATAAATAATACAAGTTATTATTATTTAATATAAAAAAAAAAAACACAATTTTTTAACATGTAAGATCATGTTTTTTTTTATACCATCTATTTATAAGATTTTGTCATATATTATAGAATAAGCATAATAGCAATTCTTATATATAATAATAAATCAAGAATGTATTCTAGAGAAATCATATATAGATTTTTTTTTTTTTAATTGTATAATTGATCATGATCACATTTCAATTTTATCCCACGATCGTTTTCTATAGAAAAACTTATTCTTCAAAAAAAAAAAAATTTTTTTTATCCTTAACAATTTTTTTATCCTTAAAAAAAAAAATTTTTTTATCCTTAATAAAAAAATAATAAAAACCCATCTTAATATTATAATATATCAAAGGAATCCATGTAACGATCCCTTGTTTTTTTTTTTTTTGTATTTTTGATGACATTGTCATGATCATGATGAAGAATTCTTTAATCAAAAATGGAAATCTTTTTTAATGAAAAAAAAAAAAAAATTATTTCCCTTTAAAAGTCATAAAACGTTAAATAATCTTAAAAAAAAAATCGTATCACAAAAATTATCATTAGAAAATTATAGAATACATAAATGTATTATTGTATTATTGTTATATCAATATATATATAAAAACATAATCGATAATAAAATACTCTAAAACCTGATCAATCTATTGGAAAATACAATAATAATAATAATATAATACAATAATAAGCACTAAAAATAGTCAATTTCTAAAATTACTGATGAAAAATAAGATTTAAAAACCGGCAACATTTGAATTTTCACTTGACGTATTTATTCCAAAAATTTGTTTTTTTACCAAATTATTAGGTTGTCGAAAAAGTATTCATAATTTTTATAAATAGATGTCATTATAATTGAATATTTCAAGTAGTACTAATCTGATCAGGTAACACTAACACATATGTTCGAAAGATGACATTTCGTAGATAAAAAAAAAGTTTGTTTAGTCATTTAAAAGTTGTAGTGCATTAAAGATGAGAGAAATTAGTGAAAAAATTCGATACATTTTACAATTTTATTATGAAAAAGGTGAAAATGCAACGCAGGCACATGAACAAATTTGTGCAGTTTACCGTGAAGGAACTTTATCAAAATTAACAGCCTATGCTAGATGGTTTGCTCGATTTCGTTCCGGTAATTTTGATGTCAAAGATGCACATCGTTCTGGTCGACCAATCACTGAAAAAGTCGATGAAATCATATCAGAAATTGAAGAAAATCGACACGTAAGCAGTCATGATATCGCTAAAGGACTAAACATCCATTACCAAACAGTTTTAAACCATTTGACAAAGGCTGGATACAAGAAAAAGCTCGATGTTTGCGTACCACATGAATTAACACAAAACAATTTAATGAACCGAATTTCCATTTGCGAAACGCTGTTTAAAAGGAACGAAATCGAGTCCTTTTTAAAGCGAATGATTACAGGTGATGAAAAATGGATCACATACGATAATAATGTACGAAAAAGATCGTGGTCCAAGAAGGGTGAAGCTCCTAAACAACAGTAGCAAAACCTGGATTAACACCAAGAAAGGTAATGCTGTCTGTTTGGTGGGATTGGAAAGGAATCGTTCATTATGAATTACTAGCACCCGGTCAAACCATTGACCATTCCGATCTCTATTGTCAACAATTAACAAGATTGAAGCACGAGATTAAAAAAAAAAAACGTCCAGAATTAATCAATCGAAAGGGTGTTGTGTTCCATCATGACAACGCCAGACCACACACATCTTTGATGACTCCTCGGCAGAAACTGAGAGAGTTTGGCTGGGAAGTTTTAATGCATCCACCATATAGCCCGGACCTTGCACCTTCAGATTATCATTTGTTCCGGTCTCTGCAGAACTCCCTTAATGGTTTAAAATTAAATTCCGCAGAGGACTGCAAAATGCACTTGGATCAGTTTTTTTGCCCAGAAAACACAGAAGTTCTACAGTGATTTAAAATGGCAAAGGGTCATCGATCAAAACGGCGCATATTTGGTTTAATAAAGTTCATGTATAAAAAAATCGTTTGAATTTTGTAAAAAAAATTATCAATACTTTTTAGACAACCTAATATTTACAGCCTGTTAAATGTTAAACGGGGTGATTTGGTTTACGTTAGGTGTGATTAGACCAACGTAGTCCATTACTTTATACTTATTAAACTGGATTATATACGGGGCGAACTCCGTTTATATAGGATTCTTGTATGCGGCGGAAGGACCGAGCAGGCGATCGGGATAATATACGAACTTAGCCTTCCTTTTATACGGAATCACAAGTTCATCTAGTGAAGAAATTTCAATCTCGATAGGTTTTTCCGTTCGAGAGTTATGACAACTGTATCCATACATCCGCATCATTACATTTTTTTTTCGCATTTTTGGATTTTTTTTGGGTATAGTTGGAAAGGTGAAGAAAAGTGATAAAAATTAAGCAAAAATAATTTTGGTATGACTATATACTACCGAAACCAATACTTGGACCCCTTTCTATATAGGATAAGTGTAAATCTATAAATATAAATATAAACCTAAAATAAAATAGGATTTGTGTGCATATGGAAGGCCTAAAAATGCTTGGATAAGCGCAGTTTACCCACGATTACCTTGAATAGCATCCGCGTATATAGGAATTTATATAATATAGATTTCGTATAGCCCAAAAAGTTACCCATTGAATTTAGGTTATTTTTCGGTAGATTCCCGCATAAAATTCATATAATATATTTGTGAGTGCGTATATTTGTAATTCCGTAATTCATCTCTGTATACAATACATATAATGCACAATACATGAAAAAAGTTGTTAATGCATTTCTTTTTACAATAGCGCAGTATAAAGCGCGTTTTATACTGGTTTTATATTGGTTTTATATAGTTGATTTATGATAGTTTATAAGAAAAATTGTTCATTTTTTTAATTTATAAAACTCTATAAGGGTCAATTTCATGGCCCATAAATTATTTCAACAATAGAATAAAATAATATATACCTAAATATATGTATATAGTTAAATTCTTTTCAAATGGTCCATTATTTGAACAGCATAGTTAAAATGTCTTTATGTTATATGATTTGTAAATTATAGTAAATCAAAATTTCATTTTACTCGAAAAATAAAAACCTTTTTAGTACTTTCATTTTATTTTGATATTTTATAAAGGAATTTTGTTTTTGTAGTTTTTTTTGATAAAAGAATAAAAGAATTATACTCTCACCCAATCCGAATATTTAGAAATTTTATGCTTTTTTTATTTTTCCCTGACATTTTAAACCAAAAAAAAAAAATGTTTTACTTTTACTAAATTTAAAACCTTTCTAAAAACGATATATATATGTCATTATAAATCTTTGAAAAATTGTATACAAATATCCTTGATTATTTGAAAATAACATTTTATTAAATTATAATTTCATTGAAAAGAAAAAAAAAGTTATAATGATTTTTACAATTTATTATAAAATTTTTAATGTTTTCTATAATATGGACATCATATAATTATAAATATACTGGAATTTATAATATACTTTATTCTATATATTTAATATATAAATAGAACAAAATTATATATATTCTTGTGCGTATGTTTATTTTTGTAACACAGCGGATTTTTTTATAATATAAATATTTTTTTTTTTTAATTTCGATTGAATGCATTTAATTACAATATGGAAAATTTGGACATTCTTGTGCAGAAACTCCGGATGGATATTGACGTTCAGACCAACCCGGTAATGGTGCTATTGATGCTCCCGCATAATTACCAGTATTACAATAAGGGAAATTTGGACAACTTGCTGGATCCACTCCGGCTGGAAATCTAGATAGAAATATAAAAATTGTGTCATAAACTTTTTTGTAAACATTTTATCATAAACCAAAAAAAAAAACAAATAATATACCTATGAGCTCCTGATGAATCTCTTGGTGCTGCCGGTCCAGTTATAATATTATTAGATGGTACTGTATTATAATGTTGTACGGGTACGCTGGCCGCTGGTTGTTGATTATTCCATTGTACATTATTATAATAATTATTATTATTTCGATTCCATTGTTCGTTATCATCATCATTATTATTATTATTATTATTATCGTTACCTTGCCATTGATTTTGATTGGTTACCCAACTTACAGAATATGAAGCTGATGGAAGATTCCCAATATTCTGAATTGGTCGATATTGTTGTTGTGCAGAACAACATAATATCATTATGTTTAAAATTATCTGTAAAAAATTTTTTGTATATCAATATAGAAAAAAAAATCAATCAATCAAGTAATTTTTTTGAAATAAAAATTCTATAAACAAAATGTATATTTGTATATACTTACCAATTTCAAAAGCATATTTTAATTCGTCTTTTATTATATTATTATTGTATGTAAGGTATATCACTCGCGTATGACGAATAAAGACTGATTAAAAATTTACAATGATGATCCTTTTTATATTTAAATTGTCAATATTTAATATAATCAATAATAAAATATACCAATAATAATATTATTTGCAGTTAACATAATTAAATATTAAAATATAATTAATACTATAATTTATAAAATTTCCTAATTTCGAAATTATAAATTATATATATTTCAAAAACGGGTTCAAACATTACGAAATATGTGGCGATGATGCAAAATTATAATTTAAAAATTGTTTCACTTTGATTTGTTATATATCTAGCTAAGCTTTTTATTGTTTTTTTTTTATCAGTTGGATTAAACTCTTAATAGAATTTCAAATGCATTCTTCCCGTTAAAACCTAGTTTTCATTTCCATTCGTTATCCCATGCTCTATATATGTCCATTAATTCTTCATCCCTTGTTATCTTATTTTAATTTTTCGGTTTAAATGTTTCCATATCTCCATATTGTGCGTATATACATAAATTAAATAGTAACTAAAGTCGCCCATTCATGTTTCACGAACCTATATAAACAGTCCTTTGAGAAAAACAATTCACGTATAACGATTTTTCGATGTAACTATATATAAAATATTTTTAAGTATATATAAATTTCATTATGCAAATGTTGTCTAATTAACAAGCACATTATTATATGCGGTTTAATTGCTCAACAAAAAAAAAATAAAAATGTTACATCATTTATATTGTTATAATCCAATATATAATAATTACAAATTATTAAACAAATATTTACCATTGAAAATTTCATTATCTAAATAAATACTACTCTATATATATATATATATAATTTATATTTGTTACATTAATTTTTTTTTGCATTATTACATTTGAGTTTCGGTCGACCACCAGCTGATTTTTATTATTAAAATTTTAACAAATTATACTACATATATATAATCAAAAGTGTAATAATTAATAATATATATATATATATTATATATATATAAAAGTAAGATAAAAAAATTAAGTAAGATAAAAAATTATGTATATTAATGATGTGTGTAAATAAATATAAAACAAATACGCATTCCGTATATATAAATGCGGTTATCGTTATACATATAGAAATTCCAATTGAACTTTATGAACTTTCGTAATTTCATGCGTAATTTTATTTCCATAATTTATACAACAATATAAGATAAAAAAAAACAATAATTGTAAAATCAATGTAAAAATATTTATTCGATTTTATTTTACACCGTAAATTTATTTATACAGGGTGTTTTAAAACGTTTCAGTCATAAAGTACAATTATAAAAGTATGAATAAGTACTGCATGCAAAATGGCAACATTACATTTTCCAATATGTTTATGTTTTGAGAAGTTATCTCCGAAAAATAAATGTCATTATAATTCACCAACTTAACGGTTTCATAAGACTGATGAATTACCATTTCTAGTTACGCTCCTTTCAATTACCATCAGGAGTAAGTATAAGTAGAAAACAGAAGATTTTTCTACTTTGAACTACACCGTACCTTGGGAAAGAATTGTTCCGAGTAGAAAAATCTTTTATTTTTTATACTCTTATACCTATACATCTGGTAATCGATCGAAAGAACCGCAACTTTATATCACCCCCCGTACATATATAGAATAATTTAATTATAAACATTACAATTATCAATTAAATTAATTTATTTCCTTTATAAACTCAATATCTCTTAAAAAAAAAATATAAATTAAAAGTACTTTCTTATGAAAATGAATAAAATATGTTGTTTTTGTTTGTTGATGTTGATTTTTAATTTAAATTAACTCTTACATATATATATATATATATAAATAGGTATTAAAACCTGTTAAACAAAAAATTATTCTATATATAAAATGCAACAATATACAAAATCAAATTGTTGTTTTGAAACTTAAGTGCTTTTTAATATAAGACACCTTCTCGTATATACATAGTTGTATATTAATAATTTATATTATTATTTTTATATATACATATTCGAGTATGTTAATCGGAAGTATTTTAATTTTTTTTTATTAATAATTCATTGTACATTGTGTATGTATATATGAAAAACACAAAAAAAATCATTTTAATATATAACAACATTCAATAATAATAATAATAATAATAATTTATTTTAAACTCCAACATGAATTGCTTAATAAAGTAATATTTGGTTTAAAATGAAAAAAAATAAATATTTCTTTAATGTGGACTGAATACACAGCAAAATATGAATTCATTATATTCAAGTTCGTGAATCTTATATATATATAGATAATTTGTACTGATATGTGAAAAACCCCCTGGAATTCAGTTATATACTTATTATGATCATATATCGACGCATACAAATTCTTCATTTGTGAAAATTCTTCATCCCCTTTTGTTTTTTTTTTTTTGAGGTAAATATAACAATTTGCCATCATTTAAGATATTGAGATCATTGAATTAAAAACATTCAGTACGTTTTCTTCGTTATCGATGAATTATTAAATAAATATTAAATAATTTCATTTCATCCTCATCTATATATAGAATAAAATTTCATTCACAATTTAATTGGAAATTTCCAAAAAAAAAAAGAAATAAAAATTTAATTGAAATTGAATCGGATCGACTTTTGTATTTATTCAATTATGTATTGAATTGTATTTTATTTATCAATAAATAAATAAATTTATTTATAATATTCATTCAAAATATACAATACACAATCCGCCAACATTTTGTTTTACCACATACTATAATTGAACTCATATTCATAATAAATGTATCTATATTTTTCTATATACATAAATATATAATAAATCAAATTACACATTTAATTCAATTACAAAATTGATTTATTTATTTTTTTTTTTTTGATGTAATCAAATTATTATATTTATTACAAATTAATAAAAAATAAAAAATTTATTAAAAACAACGCAACACACACACACACACACACACAAACACACAGAAAAATTATCTATATAACACCTTATACAGTTCATTTATACAGTTCAACGGTATATAGTCTTATAATTGCTAAATATATATGAGGTATAATCGCATTCATCTATATATTGCGATTGCGTTCGATTCGATTACAAAATTTGAATGATTCTATAAGGAATTGTTGACGAATCAATAATAAAATCTTCCCTGGGATGATAAAAAAAATTAATTTTTGTTTTAAATCCATTTTGATGTGACTTCAACCCTTTGAGGGAGAGATTTTAGTCGATATAGGATGTCCTATAGGGACGGTAGACCGACACATATACAGCCTGCGTTAATGGATTTTCTATTCCAAGAAAAAAAAACCCCCTTTTTTATTAATGATCATCTGCCCGCAAATTTTCATCATTTGGCTATATGTTTTTATATCGACAATTTATATATATATATATATATATATAGATCAACATAACCGGGAGGCATTACTGTAAATATTCAAAATTACTTAATTTTAAAAATAAAAATCATTTCTATATATACTACATACAAGTATATATTAACAATCTGTAACACTATTTTGCTATGTGATTAAAAGTTCATTCAATTTATATATAATATAACAACTATAAAATATATTATAATAAAATTTTTTATATATGTACATTGTACATATAGTCTGTAATATTAAAGAAAGAAAATAAAAACACTATTCAGTATATATAATAATTGAATGGAATTAGGTATGCATTTAAAAAAATAGAAAAAATTTATATGAAATAGTATAGCAAATATATATACTAATCGATAATGATCTTATTAGTATATATTGCTATGTTATTATTTTATATGCATGCATGCATAAAATAATGTATACATGATAAATATATATATACATATATATATATAATAAAATAAATTTCATTGCCAATGTTAAAATTGAATTGGTTTGAATTATTATTATTATTATTATTGTTATATACATATTTTTAATTTACTTATATAGAAAATTTTTTTTTAAAATTACATATTTCATATACTAATACAGAAATATTTGTATATACGGTTGTGTTCGCTTTCGAATTGTATCCGCGTGATTTTAAATTATGTTAAACTGGAAAAATCGTTTAAATATAATTGAAAAACCAAAAAACCCAACAACATCTAACTATCATCTAAACCTAAATAAACCCAACGCCCTTTATAACAATTTATGTAATAATATGTGTAAACTCGAAACTTATAGCTATATAACTATAAAATTAGATAAAAATCGTATAATATGGTATTTTTAGAATTGAATAACAATTAGTTCCGCATTGGTAACTCAACGGTTTTTCCCACGCATATACAGTTTTAATTAAACCTGAATTTACAAACGCATATTCCGCGGTCTGTATATATAGATGTAGTAATAAGTATATATATTAACTTTTATTTCCATATAAATTCTTTGATCTTTCTTTATTTCCATATAAATTCTTTGATACATATATAGAAACGAATAAAAATTCCAATATTAACAATGGTTTTGACAAAAAGTTATTTGAACAACAGATCCATTGTATCTTTTGTGAATGAACGTGTTTTGTTGGTAAAAACATTTTATTATTAGTATTGTTGTAACTTACATTCGAGATTTATGTCTATATAGTAAATCAAACTGATTTTACAAAATGTTTACCGATAACAAATCAATTTTTATTTTTCTACCAATAAAGTTAATAAAATAAAAAGGATTTACAACTATAATAAAAAAAATAACAACAATATAACACTTATTTATATATTAATACAAAACTACCATATATGAATATTTACCAAAATTATTATGAGTATTAAATTAAAAAACATGTTCAATGTTCATGTTTCCCATGTGTAAAAGATTTATCGATTTATAACAAAGGAAAATAAAAAAGGTATAAAAATGTATTTAAGATTATGAAAATAAAAAGGAAATTCGATTCCTTTATTTAAAACCATTAAATTTTCTGGTGTGTAAACATCAATTCCACCATTATGTAAAAAATGTTTGTAAGTTCAAAATTTATTAATAATGTGAATTTTTTTTTCAAAAACCCATGACAAATTTACAATTTTAGATGTTTTTTGGATGCATTAAATACTTATTTGTTATTTGATTATAAGATAAAATAAATGCATAAAAAATTGTTCTATTATTTTAATTACAATTACAATTGTATTATTATAAGTTTTATAATATTCATCTATATATATGGAATTTTTTAGAATACTATTTGATTGTGTTGAAATCACCCTTCTTTTGTGTACATACTGTAAATATATAACAAAAGTGCAATATATAATTACTTCAAATAATCAATTTAATGTTAATAATGTATATATGTAGAACAATGTCATATTTAAATTGAGTGGGTGGGCAAATATATATTTTAGTTATATGGGCAAAAACAATACCTAATTTTGATTAGATCATATATTATTACTTAATGATTATATATACATATTGCAATTTGAACTGCATTTCAAATAAAATTATTACCTTATAAAAAAAACCATAATTTTATTTTACAAAAAAAAAAAAATCATAATCGTGTCGTGGTATAAAATAATAATAATAAAATTATAAACATATATAAAAATTAAATAAAGAAATAAAATAGATTATTTCATCAGAATATAAACACAAATTACATATATATAAATAAACAAATTTAACGACGAATTTTAAAAATAAAAAAATGATATAATAATATAAAATTAATGAACTCAAATGATTTAATTAATATTTTTTTATATATATATATATGTACCTCTCTAAAACTAAATAATAAATAAAATGGATTGTTATTTGTGCAGTTAATTGTGAATTCGATGAATCGATCAGCAAAGTACAGCTACTGTCTAAGTGCGTGTCCCGTTGATGTCAAAAAGGTGATCGATTCATCGAGCTGTCGCGGGGCAATTTCCGGAGAATACAGCGGTAGGGATAATGCGTACCATCCAAGTAAACCCAATGCGTATTTGACCAGGTTTGATAGATGAAACCGAGCATTATCGTGCTCGATAAAATCCCTTTACATTTTTCTTTGGGCCAATTTTTGAGGTTTTTCGATGTCAATCTATGGTTTTACTAAATAAGTCAACCAAAGCGATTTGGTTTTTTGCGGTCGATGGCGGGCCAACTTCGCCGCGCAGATGATAAGCTTTTTTGGTTTTTTTTGGATTTTCACAATATATATCCACTTTTCATTTTCCATTATATACCATTCGCATACACATTTTCCCATCTTCTGAATCTTTCCCTTTTACTTTTAAGCTAATGGTAATACATGTTTTGAGACACATTTAACACTTCTGCCAATTTGTGTTGCGTTTGAGTTGGGTCTTCATTCGCAATACTTCATTCCTGCAGTTCCTGCGGTGGTCTTCAAATTTTTGTTTGTCTTCCAGAACGTTTTTTTTTGTCTTTCAAATCGTAATCGTGCGTCATTTTTAAATTGTCGAAATCTTTTTATTTAATGTGTAAAATAAAATACAAAATCGGTACTATACTTATGTATACATTTACACATAATTCATATATATATACAATAGTATGAATAGGTATATGGAGTTTATATTACCTGCGGGCGGTCCTTTGAACAAACAAAAATGAATATAATTCATAACACACAAAATGTTGGAAACATATTTATGATTTTTCTCCGGAATATTAATGACTATAATAATCTGTCCATTTTTTTTAAACATAATTTATCTATAACTTTTAAACACATTTTTATGTTTAATTTGAAAGAAAATTTTATAATACAATTTAAAAATGATGGATATTTTTTAAAACCTATAATAGGTGAACATGTCACGTTATTCAACAAAAGAGAATGAAGTTCTATGCAAGCAACCCCTCGCATGGCTGTTCTTTTGTGTATTATAATCTATATGTTCAATTTTATCACTTTATATATGTATATACCTTTTATATAACAATGATGTATATGAAATACAATATTGTATATGAATTTATTAAAAAAAAAGAAAATCCGCGAAATGTTAAGATGCGCGTATTATTTTCTCTAGAAATAATTTCGGTCTAATTTTGGAACATATTATCAATATATATATATTATACTATATATAGGTAATATTATCAATTATTAATCGTTTTGTAAAATGTAAAAATTAAGTCATGAAAAATATATAATATATATATATAAAAAAAATGTACAGCGTTTTCATCAGAAAATGTGTAATGTAAAACGATATTTATAAGATTTATAATAAATTTTTCTCGTTCGAGAATCGAGGATATGCACGATCATGAATTATTATGAGATTTACCGCATAATATCCATCTATTGTGACTTTAGTTACAAAATTATGAGGTCGTGGAACCGCATATATACGGAAGTAATGAAATTTTTTTTTCTGTTATTGTATATATGTATTATATTAATAAAGAACTGTTTTTTTTTTTTTAATGGATAACCCTTTATTTGAATTACAATAATATATACAAATAGATTTGAATGTGTTTTATTTAAATAAATAAAATACGATTATATATACTATACTATACTATATAGATATGGGATGGTGGTAAATTAAAATGCAGAACAAAAGAATGTGTTTTCTTATATGCGGACAAATAATTTTAGCTCATGTGTGTCTATATCTATACATACATATTTAAGTCCATATAAGAATAAGATATTCATATAATGATAAAAATTAAATATTACCTATTTATAACTATATATATATATATATAGTATTTATAGAGGAATTTTTCATGGCCATATCACCTTTCCAATACAAAAAAAAAATTATTAAAATTAATTTGTATGTCTTTTTTTTTTACATATATATACTTACTTATAAGTTTATATACTAATTCATATACCGTATATATTAGTGTTTTAGCGTTCATTCAAATGTTAATAGATTTTTGTTTTTTTTTAATTGTATCAATAAAATCTCTATATAAATACATATAATATTTAAAATTAAAACTATGATAAAAGACATGTAAAGTGTAAATTCTAGTAATGCGGTATCTAATTCAGTACAAATATACTGCAATTTTTTGTCTCTTTTGCTTTGTATTACCGTAATATAGTATAGAACAAACCAAAAT
This sequence comes from Dilophus febrilis, assembly GCA_958336335.1. Classification (NCBI taxonomy): domain Eukaryota; kingdom Metazoa; phylum Arthropoda; class Insecta; order Diptera; family Bibionidae; genus Dilophus; species Dilophus febrilis. The sequence continues at coordinate 3,478,427 of OY284469.1, read as the reverse complement.
CAAATGTAACAAAAAAAAAATATTATCGCATTATAACCAACAATTTGGGTTTAGGGTCCAACGCAACCCTCTGCTTTTGTTAGTTTCTTAATGTGTTGCTTTTACGGTCGAAAATTAGCCAGTAATTAGCGTCATACGGTAATCAGCCGTACCATATTCTAGGACTTAACCTGTAGTATTTTATTTTTTATATTATACATATAACACATATCTGCACTCAATAAGTTCGTATAGGATTACTATAACAAAACAAAAACTTTTAGGTAAAATTCGGCTTTATTCATCAACATATATATATAGTCTCCTTCAAGACATTCATCATTCTAACACGTTTCTAACAAATTGATTCATTTTTTTTGTAAAACCATTCTCAAACAACAGGCACATTCATACTCACTCTTCACTCAGTATCTATATTAACTTTATATTCAAAACACAACGAATTTGAAAATTCATTTTTTGTCCAGAACATCCTGTGACTATGTGACGATATGAAAAATCTCCCAGAGCTAGTATTTCCCTCGCTTCTTATGACCATCAATCATTCATTCATCCTATATCTATAAAGACTCATCCATCAGCTAAAGTGCAACTTTGACAATTGTTTGAAAACATATTACACTCGATCGCGTTCAAATCAACAAATCACTTCTCTATATATACCAACCAGATTGTCTCAATGGAGAATGCAGTCGAAATAACACTTATTGTCAATCACATTGCTTTACTTGAACGGTATTTTCTCCCCCATTAAAAAGAAATGTAACAATTCAGATTATTTCATTATTTTAAAAATTACAAAAGTAAATACCGCATCGCACTAAAACCACTATAACTTTTGTAAACTAAAAACGCTTGTCAGATTATTATAATATTTTGGAATGTATCGTTTAAAGATTGGTATGGATTGGTTAAAAATCATATGGATTTACCATTTGATGGAAGCCATATTGAGTGAGTACGAACTTATTGACTTCTATATGTGTTATATATTATATATATGTTTATAATAATTGATATTATATTGAAAAAGTAAATAGTTGAAATAAATTTTTAATTATAATAAAATATAAACTTCTATAATAAGATTCTTTCAAGGTTCTATATATCAGTTCTATATATATATATATAATAATAATTGCAAATTATATTATAGGTGGAATTATATATCTATCTATATGTAAAAAAATTTAAACGTATTTGTATATTATAATTCTTTATTACCTATATATGACGGTTTAGTTAAATAAAAAAAAAAAAAAAATGTTTTCCTTTTTTAATCCATATAATAATATATAAATAAATAAGAACGTTTTCATATATTAATTATAAATTATTATTTTTTTTTTTTTTTTTTTATATTATGGTATTTATTTTAATATTTCAAAATCAATATATATATATATATAGGATTTGACTGTTCGCAAAACGTAAAATTTCAATCAAAAATTTATAAATTTTGTAATATATATAATATGTATATATAGAGAGATTTTTATAGATTATATATAGACGCCGGAATCCCATATAATAAAAAATAGAAACAATATAAAATACTATAACAAAATTAACAAAATTAATAAAAAAAAACCAATTCAAATATATATAATTATAACGCATAAAGTAATTGTTAGTAAAAAAAATATGTAGGTGTAGGTCATAAAAAATATGTAATTTCAAGATAAAAAAAAAATAAATTTGTAATATATATTATATAATTCGAAAACATTTTGTTAATTTAACATTTTTATTTGTCTAAAAATGAACAACGATTAAAATAAATTACTGACATATAATATATTATAATAAATCTATTTAATATACATTTAATTAAATATGTGTCCAAAAATATATACACATATAACATTTAACCGCCGCGCGACGCTTATAAAAATTATATTTATTATTATTATTATTAAATGCGACACTTAAAAGAATTAACAAATATATAACAATATACTTATTTATTTTATTTTGTTTTTTTTTTTTGATAAATCATTTAATAATTCACATATACTATATACATATTATACATTTGTCGTTTTTGTTTTAAATTTAGTATACCTTTTTTTCTTTTTTTTAACAATTCAATTCGTTCAATTACAAACGAACCAGTTTATTTATTATATTTCGCTTTTATTTACCAGCATGCATATCAATTGAAAAATAAAATATATATCCGATCGTATAATTGAATAATAATTATATCAGGAAATAAAAAAAAAAAAGTAAAAAAGTCAATGTCATAAAGAAAAAAAAAACAACGGAATGTCTTTCAACCCATAAATATATGAAAGCAAATTAAAATAAAATATTATTATTATTATTTTAATTATTTACGTTCACTAGCCTTTATATGTAATATGTTTATTACATTTACGTTTTTACGTATATGTAATTTTATCATCATAAAATTTTTTCTTTCTTCTGGTTTTTTTTAATATTATTATACATTATCGATTGTCTTCGCATTTAATTATTTAAATTATTTAAAATCGATTATAATTAGTTTTTTAATTTATTTTTAAACAATTCGTACAATTCGATGACATTTAATCGCATCATCAATAGATCACAATCACAATCACAATCATCCATTGGTGGTATATGAAAAAATTTTGTAGTGTGAGGTCGATTTTATTCTATGAAATTAATTGAATTTTCATATTATTCGTTCGAGGAAAATGAAAATTGGACAAAAAACCCCGGAACGTAATTTGAAAAAAAAAAACGGCCCTGGATAAGTTGGAAATATCGATTTTTTCGGAAAATTAGACATTTTCGGTTATTTCGGGAAAATTAGACATGTGTTTTTCAGAATATTACCATTTTACCTTAAGTTTAGACAATATTGTGAAATTTTTTTTTTGCTATATGCCACCGCCGCTATATGCCACCGCCGCTATATGCCATTACATTACACATAACAAATAATGATTTAAAAATGGTATTAAAAAAGTCAAAAGAAAATCAGGAAATGTATAATATTTATATAATTTATTATAATTTTGTGGTAATACACGCGGTAAAGATGCGATGACAGTTAAATAATATATAAATATAAATAACTTTTCGTATATATATATATATATACGTATATAAATATATGGATAATGTGCAATTAAGAATATATATACACAATAGAATATTTAAAAATTGTCACACCTTTTTTTTTTTTTTTGTTATTAAATAAAATAACATCAATAATCTAAATGTGTAAATGCGACAAACAAAAATAATGTTAATTTTTTTTTTTATGTTAGTTTTAATTTAAGTTTGAATTTAATAACAATAAATAACCCTATCAATCAATCCAAATAGCGGCAAAATAAGACTATATACAATAATAGATACAAACAGCAACCAAACAAGAGAAGAAAAAAATTGTTTTATATATATATTGATGAAATTCTTATAATGGTTAAATTGATGTAATTATATTTTTATTTTTTTTTACATATATACTATTTTATTATTAATATTATTAATATATACAGAGTATCCTCCATCATCATATATAGATCCTTTTAATTATAAGCATGCAAATGTCTCTAGGACAAATGTCATCATAAAATCAACTTTATATAGATTCTATATGATGAACTCTAAATTGAAATGACTTTATCTGACTTAAATAATTGAGCTGAGCTCTTTTTAGTACAATTTTCCATTTAATATTATACAGAATGTAGAAATTAGTCGCAAGAAAGGGTAAGGATTAGTTGTAAAATTAAAGGATCGGTATACGGTTAAATAAATATATTTTTCCTTCAACAATTAAATTTTAGATATTAAAATATCATTTCATTATACTCAGCATATGGCAATGTTTTGAATTAGGTACATTGCCATCATTATTTTGAATAATCATCTCTATATAATGTTATAAAAAAAACTTATATTTGATAGCTTAAATTTGATTATCAAATGATTTTTTAGGAAAAAATTTACCATGTATAGAATTAAATCGTTCATTATAGAATCATATATATAATAATTAAATATCTTTGTTATACCCTGTAAACTATTATTATATTAATATTACACTTTTAAAATACATAATTTTATTATATTCTCTAAAATATAAAAAAAAAAATCTCTTATTAAATATGCACAAGCACATATTATTTTATTTATTTATATATGCAATTTTATTTTATTTTAACGCTACACTGAACAATATATTATATATATATATATATATATATATATTGATTAACCAATATAATAAATATAAATATATTTTCTATATATAATTATATTATTATAACTAAATAATTTGCAAAATTATGCTAATAATAAAATATGTATATACATAAATTCCATTGATTGATTGACAAACACTTCATTTCATTTCATACTCTAAATAAAAATATATATACCATATATATAAAATAAAGTAATTTTACGTGCTATATAATATATATTTAAAAATCAAATTCAAAAATAATGTGTAAATATATACATATATAAATCGATCTATAATACAAATACTTATACATATACTAAAATATTGCGTTAACATTTCCTAATCATTTACCCTGATTTTGGTAATTTTTATGTTAAAAAAATATTCTAAAATGTATTTAGATATATTGGGGCTTTAATAGTAAGAAAATCGTAATGATAATTATCAATGCCTTTCGACCCAAAATCGCATACTTATAGTCGAAACTAAATAAACCGATAATGAACCATTTATTAAATGTACGTATAAGGACACAAGTAAAAAAGATCCCTGGAAAATGTTTTCTGATAATTATTAAACCAAAATTTTCAAATAGTAGAAACTGTATATGAGAATATCTTTATAATAATGCCTGGAATTTTAGATATTTCACTTGAATGAAATAAATAACGATAAAGTTTAAAATTACTTGAAAATTCTTTTTTGCAGATTTTCGAGAAACAAAATAAATTGTATTATAATGTATAAAAATATGTAAATTAACATAAATATTCTTTCATCCTTTTTTTTTTTCATATTTTATATATACCATTACATTGCATATATCGAAATATTTAAAAAAAACAAAAAGGATATTATATCATAAAGGTTTTAAACTTTACTATATACATAATATATACACAACGCACAGAAAAAGGATCTAATAAATATTTAAAGAAAAAATATCGAATGAATAGAATGCCATGAAATAGATAGATAAACTCAAAAATATATTGATTTTTCAAGGATAAAAGAATCCTTTCGCATCATTATCGTGCGGTACGTATACAAAACAACATACAAACGACCCGCATTTTCAAAATCGTCTCGTTTAATGTTACCGCATTAAAAATTTTTTCAAGTGTAAATAATATATTAATAAAAAAAAATTATAGTTAAAAAAGTGATAATATAAAATATATATAAATATTAAAAAAAAAAAAACAAAACAATAAAATGTTTCATTATGCAATTTCACAAATTGTTTGGGTTCAAAATGTGTATGTATTTTTAATAATTTATTTATTTTTTTTTTATATACCATTGAAAATACTATATGTATTTGGTGTATTTGTATATGTGATAATATAATCATTTAATATATTATACATATATCAATATATATAGCTTCCAAGGATTAGAATCATATTTGAGTGCATTAAGTATTATTACACATCCAAAGATAATGTACATTTATTTTTTACCAATATTTGCTGCATTCAATTTAAAATTCTATTGTACAATAATGTTAACGGCTATATTCTCAGATTATACAAATATTATATTAAAATGGTATGTATTCTACTATATGATTCTATACTTAATATATATATTGCTTGATTTTTATACCGCATTGTATTTATATATATACTAAACTATATAATATATATATATATATATATATGTTATATATATATCTAAAAGGATAATAGCTGAAGCAAGACCATTTTGGTGGATTCATGAAGATGGTATGTATACGGATGAAAATCGACCAATTTTACGACAAACCGATTTAACGTGTGAAACATCATCGGGTAATCCATCCGGTCATGTTATGCATCAAGCGGCTATTTTTTATGTAATTGCTGAAAAATTAATTGAATTAATTAATCGACATATGCATTATGATAAGAAAAATATTATTTATGCCATATGGACGATATACATTGTTTTTCTAACCGTATTATCCGTATCCCGAATGTATTTTGCATGTCATTTTTTTCATCAATGTGCATTCGGTGGACTAATTGGTTATTTCCTATCGAAACTATTTAATACCTTTCGTATGGGTAAAATACGGAATTCCATTTTGAATGCATCACTAAAGACAACATTAAAAATTGGTTTGTTAATGATTCTATTGGGTTCGATAATTCATTATACACAAATATTGATTGGTATTAATCCACAATGGAGTATACAATCGGTATGGGTTATTTTTTGTTTTTATAATCATTTTTTGCTTTGTATGTAATAATTAATTTTTAATATATATATATAGGCTTTTAAATGGTGTCATAATCCATATAATGTAAATCCAGATACAACTCCGGTATTTTCATTAATTCGAGAAATTGGTTTAGCATTTGGTATGATATTTTCATCACCATTAACAAATCGGTAATTTATATCATATATTAAATATAATAATAATAATAATAATAATTTTATATATAACAGATAAGTCAAAAAAAAAGTCAAACAGTATATATAAAATATTTTTCACATTCATATGTTTTTCTTCATTAGTAACTCTATATATATATATATATATATATATATATATGTAGTTACAATTTTTTTAACCTTATAAATGTTTTATTTTTTTCATTTTTTTTTATCAAATAGATTTGATACTAGTAGCATGAACTTTAAACGGAGCTTTCCGATAATAATATTTTTAATAATGTTATATCATACTTCTTTATTATATGTTCCAAAATATCATGGTGTATTAATTTATTTTGGATATACATTTTTTATTCATTTTCTTTTGGTTTTCACAATTTTACGTATTATTCCATATTACTGTTGCATTAGAAGTTCGCCACCGTCAGCAAATAAAAAAAATCATAATCGTAACATTGATGATGGTGATAAAAATAGTAGTAATAATAATGTTAAAAATATCAACATTAGTAATAATATTGAATCTTAAAACAATAAATGATAATATATGGATGGCGAAGTTTAAGGCGATGGTTCAAATATATTATGATATTATAATTTGATATTTATATAGTAAAATTTCCGTTTTAATAAAAATACATTTTCCTTTATATATAATATACAAATGTTAATAATATATTTATATTATATTTTCCCAACAAATGCACTTTATATATAGTATTTGTTCGTCAAATTTATATAACTATATATAGGATTAAAATAAAGGTAAATACTAATATAATAATAATGAATAAATATATCTTTCCATTATCCATACGACACAACGCAGTCAACACAATACTATTAAACATAGCAAAAATAATATATTTTTCTCTAAAAAAAATAATAACTGTGTCCAAATCAAAGAGGTTCTAGTTGATTTTTAGTATTTTAACAAATACTGAAATTTCATTTCATTCGTTTAAGTATATAGTATCGCAGCCGTGCCGTGGGTAAAAACCTTTTTTTTTTTAATTTTTTTTTCGATTTTTTATGGACATACGACCATAACAAATAAATTCAAAAAGTCGATAAATTATAAGTCGTTTGACGGCATTTTTTTAAAAATCAAAATATTTAAACAAAAAATTAAAATATATTAAAATTGTAATTGAAAATATTGAATACAAATACGGACATTAAAAAATTCATACCTGAAGTATGAAGAAAGGATATTGTGGGTGTTAAAAGGAAAAAAGGATATATATATATATATATATATATATATATATATATATATACTAATATACATCAATTGATCAATTGTATACAGAACAATTGGTCATTTATACCTCATAAACCTCTTTATTGATCTATTATCCTTTTATATAAATATATATAAATAATATGGTCATATAATTTTCAATAGAAAAATAATAAATTGTTCGTGAGAATATGTCAATAATATATATCTTAGGCGGTCTTTATTGTGAAAATGTTTAAAAATAAAAAAGATTTATAACGGAAATCATTTATACATTAACCCAAAATAACGATATTTTTTCAAATAAAAAAAATAATCACATAATAATCTATTTTTCAATTCGTGGTACAAACATTGAATTTATTGTGATTGAATCATACCGATTTACAATAAAATTGATATAACAAGAGCGACGACGACGACGACGACGACGACGACGACGTTGAAATACGAATTTCATAAATTTTGTCAACGAAAAATATTTATACGTCGTTTCCATTTCTTTGGTTGCCGCCAACCCATATTGTTTATAGGCAATCTATATATATGTATATTTGACAAGGAACATTTTTGAGATATATAAATTTTCGTTTTCGTTTTAAGTTTTCTTAATTGTCGTTATGCCTTGGCAATTAAGAAAACTGCCGTTTATTCTTAGAAACAACAGTTTATTATCATGATTTCAAAGATTGTTACTATATATATATAGTCAATTACTAATATGGGATATTACCGACATATATTTAAAATTGCAAATATGCAATTTTAAGTTTTGGAGCACAAACAAACTTGTGTAGTATATATTAATATAGATATAATAGTATATACTAGATAGCTAGATCCTCTTTTATAACATGAACAATTTTCTAAAAAAAAAAATAAACGAACGCAATTATAAGTAACAAGCAAAACATAGTCATTTAGGTCGCTTGTTATTTGAAGTATTTATTAATAATAATCTTCCTTAAGTTTTTAAACACTCTCAAATGCTTGATATATGCGGCGACGATGTAAAGATCTATAAATCCATTGCGACGGTGCGGATGATTTTAATATGTTTCAGTTTGATCTTAATACTTCATTTAATAATTGGTGTCTTGTTAATAAATTGGTTTTAAATTGTTGACAAACATGTAAAGTTATTAACTTTACGAGCAAAAAAATCAATTTTAAAATATATGATTACCATTTTGATGGTATAATTTTAAATAATTTATACAAAACACTTGATCTTGGTAATTTCTATTGGATATAGTGAGCTAACGAATTTTAAATCGCATATCGATTATATTGTTAATAGGACTAACACCATTATGGGCTTTATTTATCGTATATGTCGTCACATGAAATCTCTGTGATCCTTATTGTCTTCGTTCCTTATTTTACTCTATGCGGTACGTTCTATTCTTGAATATGCGTGTCCTGTCTGGTTACCGTTCTACTATATGTTTATGGTAGGGCTAGGATCGAATCTATATTCAGAGAAGATTTCTAAGACTTGCTCTGAAATCTCTTCTCTGGAGTGATCCGATTTTATTGAATGGGTATATTCTCAAAGAATGCGGCTTTATTATAAACATTGGAATGATATAGAGAATTCATTGGTTTGCCGATTTTATTTTGTTAAATTATTAAGTTGATTGTCCTTCTATTTTAAATAAACTTATAATTTTAAAATCAATTTTAAATGTCTTCGTGCTAACATTTGTTTTTTTTTATTAGTTAAAATATTTATTGTGTATAATAAATGATGCCTTAATTATATGTCGCATTTTAATTTGAACAACCAAAATTGAAAATTTTTATTATATAATTATACAGGATATAAGAACAATCATTATAATAATAATAATAATAATAATACATTAATTTATACAAATACATAAAAATGAACAATTGATCGGCACGAATGCATGTAAACGAATATACCATATATATCATTATAGAACATTTAAAAGCGGCATTTTTCTTTTTTATTTTTCTTATATCCATCCGTATATATGATACTCCGAATCCATTTTTGTTGTCACTTTTTTGTTATATTGGGTATTATTTGTTATATGTATCACATGTAGCACCTCCTTTCTATTTTTAAGTATATATATATATATATACATATATATATATATGTTTCTTAAGCAAGAAATTCTATTATTGAAATCTATATTCTTATTTACATATATATGTATAGAACACGCTAATGCATATACAGAATATATATACTACTCTAACCATTTATATTACACCAGTGTGGACACGTACTATTTTATCCGTATGCTCGACTTTAAATTGCCGAGAAAGCCAATTTAAACAATAATTTTTTAATCATTAAATTTCAATTTTCAAATTTCAAATTAATCATCAAATCAAATTAATCATAAATCATTAACAATTAAAATTGAATTGATTCAAAGGAAAAATCATTGAAATGGTTGAACTCAATAACGCCGGATATAAAAGTAAAAATTCAGTAAATACCTCATGCTTATAAGAGGATTATTCCAGAACTAAATCGATCATTTTGATATTAAATAAATAAAATTACTATAGGATTAAAATATTATTGCATTTAAAGTCCTTTCTCGGCAACTCAAAATCGAACATATGGATAAAATGTAGCACACAGGTGTCCGAAATATAAATGGTTAGACTAGTATATTATATATAAATATATATATTTTGGGGTAGAAAAACTTTTTGCGACAATTGATTTCCCTTGAGGAGCCAAATATCGATGAATAAAAAATATATAAAATTCAATATTATTAGAGCGATGTAAAAAAAAAAAAAGAAAAGAAAAGCAAAATCCACATTTATATATATAGTATACCTGATAATATATATATTATAGATAGAGGAATCTTTATATATAATCATACATATAAAACAATAAAAATTGAATCATATATCTATATGTAAATATTATATTTATATATAAACAAACATGTAGGTTCAAAAGTTTATATATACTTAAATAATACACATTTAGATATGTATGTTATGTATATAGTATATGGATGAAATTCAATTGTTATATTTATTTTAAATGCTATGACATTTATTATCACAAGCATTTATTTCTAGATATTCTATATATACTAGTTTATATATGTAATACAAAATAACGCAAATATAAAAAACGCTGCCATACTAGAATCTGTAACAGAATACACAGCGGGGCTTACATTTATCACTAATCAACTCCTGCTCATAAAATGGGTAATATAAAATGATTTGCCTCATCACTACTAATATATTCAAATTCAAAAATATTCATTGACCAGAAAACACCATTGGATTTATATTTTATCTCATAGTTGTATATGTATAAATAGGTTTCCATATTTCATCAAACCTATATACAGATCCTCCAGATTTCTAATCAATTTGTTAGAAACAGCACTAGATATCTCTGGTATTTGCATTGGATCAGCACCTGTACGGCATGGGATCAGAATTACATTCCGGGAATGTAATTTTTAGTATTTATACCAAACCAAACCCCAATATCCAAAATTTCAAACAAATATCTTCAAAACTCATTGAGATATATACGAGAAACAAAAAGCCGGAAAATTTGCTACGGAGGAGTTGCCATATATCTTCGAACTTATTAGCCAGCTCTACTTAAAAAAAAAAAGCGTTAATTGAAAATTCCAGCCAAATCGGTCGAGTTGAGTGGCCGTGTAAAAGTGTAAACAACCCAGAAAAGTAACAGAAAAAAGAATACCAACCTTAGAAAACGAAAACAATATTGCCGCATATACTTTGAAAAAGTACGTGCAGAAGTACGTGCAGTACAGAAATTTTGTGATTTGTTCACATAATCAAAAAATGTACATAAGGTACGTGATTTTAAAAGCAAAACAAATATAAAATTTTATGTATTATCATTATATACTTCTATTCTCTATATCTGTATATATTACCATTGTACCATTTATATGTTATAATTTTATAGAAATGTGGAAATGTATAATAAAACCGATTTTCACAATATGTACTGTACATATATTGTATATATATATATATATTTACATTATACATATACATGAAACAATAAATAGAAATTGCTTCCATAATTGAGAAAATTAAATTTGTTTATATTTTTCTTTTATTATAAATAAATATATATAGATGATATTTTAATATGTGTATCATTTACCAAAATATCCTATATATATATATATATATAAAATGTGGTCGTTTCCGTTTATAGCTGCTATTAAAATATATATAATATGATAATATACAGATAAAATTAGTTTAGCTATATATATATCTATAATATAAATAAATGTAAGCTGGATAGAATACTTACTATATAATAATACAAAAATATATTGCATTCTATTCCGCCGATTCTTTTATGTTATGATTTGTGCATTTCGGTACAAAATTTAATTTTTCAAAAAAATAAAAAATTTTGTTATTTTGGCGATCATTTTCTTCTATTTTAATATTCAGAATATTTCTGATTTTGATATCTCTCATAATAGAATTGAATATGGCCACTTTTATGAATAAAAGAATACTAAAGCATGGTACGCAGTATAACAAGAAATACTGAAAAAAAAATAAAAGAAAATGTTTATTTTTAGGACAAAAATAACAGATTCAAATAATAACAAAATAAAAATAATAGAAAATAACAAATTCGAATTCGACAGAATATTAAAATTCAAAGATCTTTTATGATTCTATAAAACATTTGCATAAAAGAATAAAATAATCGGCAGAATAGAAGGCAATCATTGTTATAATATTACTTTTACATACAAATTCTTTTCCAATCCATCATTCACACGATATTCCTAATTTTCAATGTGTAAATTTTTGTTTCTTTTTTATTGTGATTACACTCCTCCAATTTTCGATTTTGATGTATATGAAATTGTGCGTTATCGTGCTGTAAAATAATTTTACCGTTTAGTCGGTCCCTTTTTGAACTTTTTCGATCATCGCATGATTCAAATTTTGTATTTGGTTGTCGGTAGCATTTACTTTAAACGGTTACACCAGGTTTTAACAGGTCATGATATACTATATATGCTAATCTGGTTCCACCTAGCACAAAGCATTGTCTTACGATCAAAGCCATTTCGCCAGGTGACAGGATTTAACAATTTTTTTATCTTCCGTTAGGATTTGATGAAAAAATGACTTCCTTTCACTTCTGCCAACTTGTGTTGCGTTATCGCGTTGGGTATTCATCCAATAATAAACCGTGCAATTCGTCGCCGTCAAGTTTCTTTTGTCTACCAGAACGTTCATATAGTCTTTCAAATTGTAATTGATATTTTTAAATTGTCGAATTAAAACATATGAGACATGTTCTAATTGATGAAGAGCATATACGTTTCTATCAACAAGTGATGACTTTCACTATGGCTGTTTTTTTTTTTAAGAACAACCGCAATGCATACCGAAAATGCTTGGTATTTTCTTGTTGGTATTTTGGCATTTTCAATAAGTTATATGAAACTATATATGACGCTATTAATTCCACGAAATTTACCTGGCGAGACTTTATTTTATTATAATTGAATGTAGAGTAAATAAAAATATATGTAAAATAATAAAAAAAATTTTTATATTTCGTTGGCGACGCCAACTAATAAACCGGTTATTACTTATTTATACACGGAGTCGTACATTTTATTTCTTCCTTTTATTTTTTTATTATATATAACATATCTTTTATGAAAGAATTTTGAATAAGGAGGTCACGGTTCAGGTACAAGAAATTTTTTTTTAATATTTCTATACCTGAAATCACCATAATATTATATACTTTGATTGTCAATCATTGTATATTTGTTGTTTTTTTTTTTTTTTATTAAAATATGACCATTCGTTTAGAAAATTCGTTTTTTTTTATTGGCAGACAACATCAGCATAACAAAATCAGTATTTATTAGTATAGAATACAATAAATAGAATACAACTTAAATGGAATATAATACAAATAAAACGATTTATACCGCAACTATAAGAGGAAAATCAAATATATTTAGTTAATGTTTATTAGATTTATATTATATATTGATTAATTTGTTTTAATTATCCAAAAACACGTTCGTTTTGTATATACGTTCCCTGCTAACGTTTTATATATATCACTATATAGATAGATGGTCAATTAAACCCCTAAAATTAAATATCAGAGGGTGTCATATAGTTGATATGCTGCGCATTCATTCATTCATTCATATATTGATACGGATATATAAATTTATATTATTATTATTATTATAATAGCAATTAAATGACATGTGCAAGCCAAAATATAACACAAGCTAATTGTTTAATTGCCTTTGATATTTTTTATGTACACGATCAATAAATTGTAATGTGCGGATATCTATCTATCTATATATATATAATATCCATAGTATATATAATAATACAGGATGAGTTTTGTAACTATATCTATATCTTTTAATAAAATTTTTATTTTTTCACGCAAAAATGAATCGGACAAGAAAAAAAAATCAATTTTTCTGATACATTTAATGGAAAAATATGTTTTTTTACTTTTAAAGCATCAATAATATCTCCAAAATAAATAAAGTATATTTGTTATTTTAGCTTGAATAGAAATTATATATATAGAAATTATAATATAATGACTGAATGAATGTTTTACTGTGAATGCAAATTTCTTTTTTTTTCACCCTGTAACTTGTTAGGGGATGAAGTCAAAATCGCCTCTCTCCCTTGGGGAAATATTGTTTGGCTGGAAATTGTTCCAGGATATTCGGCTTTTTTATAGAATTGATGGTACTGGGACATCGTGTATATTTACATCATATAGCTTTTGTTACTTTCGCGAGGATATACATATACCATATATAATAAATATATATATATGTTACATTTCAATATCCTATAAATATGTTTGTACTATATGTATATGTGGGTGGCATTGAATATCTATATTATAAGTGGAATAATGAAACAATTTAATTACAATACAGATAACTAATATATATATAGATAGATATATAGTTCTATTGTATATATTAAAGGTATATATATATATATATAGATATACCTTTTATTTATCTATTGTGTCTATTTTATATATATACAACAATTTAAGCAATAAATATAAATTAATTGTCATATATTGATTTAATAAATATTATAATCGAATAATATATGTGTAGTTATATTATAGTGACACACCGTATATTGTATATTAGACCTTTTATATCTTTATATCCTCTTTATATTTATTTATTATTTTGAAAAAAAAAAAAAAATAAAATAAACAATAGCTCTTCTTTTTATGCGGTTATTATTGTGTTGTGATTTTTAAATTATATCATAAAACGTTTAAGGAATTTACAATTTACAATGCCATTATCCATTTCACATATATATTACTATGTATATTAAATAATCGAAATCATTATACATATTGATTAAATATATATATATATAAAAAAAAAAAAAAGAAGAATTTTTTCGTTCGATCACTAATATATTAGAATATATGTCGATCTCGATGTCTATTTCGATCACTAATATATTACACGAATATATGTCATTCGCTAAAATAGATTTTTTTTTTGGAAATTTGTGGGAAAAATATAGTATTATAGTATAATAGTTTTTATTCTTTACATTTTATTTTTTTGTAATATTGTACACAACGAATACTATACAGTCTAAGACCGTAGTACAAAATATAGTCACGATAGCATCACATCGGTACAAATGAACGACCAATAAGTGTGTTGGGGAACTTACAATACACACAAAATCATTTTTTTTTGAAAATTTGAAAGAAAAATATGATTTTTGAGCAAAAATTGGATTCCGAGCAAAATTAAAAGTAATGCTACTATATAGTTACCTACAAATGAAGGAGTACCTATTTTTTGTTCTATATAACTTGAACGCGGTTTGGAAATTATAAGTTAATGAGTTATAAACCATGCGATTTTCAATATGAACACAATTTTTTCAAAACCCTGTAACTCGGGTGGGGTTATTGAATAAGTTAGACCAACCCTTCGGTTACGATTTTTTGCTGGAAATATTCCCGCAGGATCCCATATAAGGTGGTGCACTTTGCTTTGTAGGGTGAATACTGCGGCACACACTGTATATATACTGACAACTTCCGCATTGTTTCTTTTCTTTATATATATATATATATATATACACAATATACAATATATAGGAAACGATTTATAGAGAAATTATTCTATATATTGATATTGATAAATATTGATATATTTATATGAAATGTAAAGTAAAGTAAAGATTGCGTAAAGAAATGTAAAGAAATGTAAAGAAATGTAAAGAAATGTAAATACTCTGATAAAATAAAATAAGATTTAAAATAAAATAAATTAAAAAAAAATCCTTATACTGTTGATATTGAAAAGAAATGTTTGTTTTTTTTTCGGAATAATTTTCTTACCTTAATTATTTTTTTTTTTCGTTGTTATATTTCTAATAGATAAAGATATAAATAGTAAAAAATGTTAAAAATTATTAAGGTATTTATATATTACATATATAAGCAGGATCGATATTATTATTATATATAATTGTATTGAATTGATAAAAAAATATATAGATAATGTTTTAATATATATGATATGAGATTATTCAATCTTTGCTGCGTAACTCCGCAATGATTCATATATATATAGCGGATAAAATTTCTCGTTATACAGTAAAATATATATGTATATATGAATTTGCAATCTGCGGTGTTGTTAATCGGTGCGGTCAAACAATTACAATTTTTTAAAGGTTATGAGATCTTTAAGAGATAGGAGGATATCCCCTTGTTTTTATTATCTTTTTTTTTAAGTATTTATAACATTTGTGTATCATTCAAGTAAAAAATGCCGATTAATGAAAAAAAATGCAATGATAAAAAACCTATAGAAGAATGTCAAATCCCGATTTTTTTTTTGCTCGATACATTTAGATATAGATATATATTTTGAATTAATTTTATGTTTGGTAAATTTTACCAGGAAAATGTGATTTTATATAGAATTTTTTTTTATATACAATCAGCAAATTATATGCGGATATAGAAATAATATATTTGTATAGTCCTATCATTTTGCCTTTAAAAAAAATAAATAGGAACGAAATCTGTTGACCGTTGGTATTGTATTATACATTTACCATCGAATTTCTGTTGATTTTGAATTATATGTAGTGTGTATGCTGTGTGCGGTTTTTCCTTTAAAATTTAATTATTTTGAAACGATAAATTTTTAGTGGTTTTGCAGTAATCAACTCTTAATAAGATGTATATATGAGTGAGTATACCATATTAATTAGCTAGCATAAATTCAAAGTTAAGGTAAAACTTTATATCTTATTAATTATAAGTGAGTAATTGTCAGATGGTTTTTAGTTTAAATGAAAATTAATTTAAAATTACAATTAAACAAGTATAAGAGTATTTGATGGTTCGTGGGTGGAATCGAACCCAGTTTTCTGCGATGAATTCTCTATAATCGGTTGGCTGGGAAATATTAAGGGTTATTATATATGTATAATATATGAATATATTATTTTGTATTTCAAATATATATATAGAAATGCAAACGCAAATAAATATATTTATTATATATAATAATATATATACAATTATATATTATCGCAATCCATTATATTTCAAGTATATAAGATTTATTTTCATTATAATAATAAATTATATAAAGATATAAAGTTGTATATATAACAAAATGTATAATATGGCGGTTTTTTTTTTATACCCGATAATATAATGAAATATGTATATTTATAATAAATAAATATTGTATATATATACTATATAAGATGAAAACTTATCTATATATATATATAACACTTCGTTCAATAATGTGTGTGACTAATTAATTAAAACACATTTTTTTGCCAAAATTCGTTTTTATTCATCAAGATAGTCCCCTTTTAGGGAGATACAATCATTCCAACGCTTTTCCAATCTTTCGATACCGCCTTTGTAAAACGATTTTTCTTTGCCTTCAAAATAGGCGTTAGTTTCGGCGATTACTTCATCATTTGAGCCAAATCTCTTACCACGGAGCATCCTTTTGAGGTCTGCGAAGAGCCAGTAGTCGCTGGGGGCTAAATCTGGAGAATACGGTGGATGGGGAAGCAATTCAAAGCCCAATTCGTTCAATTTTGCCATCGTTTTCATTGATTTGTGACACGGTGCATTGTCTTGGTGGAACAACACTTTTTTCTTCGCCATATGAGGCCGTTTCTTTGCGATTTCGACTTTCAAACGCTCCAATAACGCTATATAATAGTCGCTGTTGATGGTCTGCCCCTTCTGGAGATAGTCGATGAATATTATTCCATGCGCATCCCAAAATACAGACGCCATAACCTTGCCAGCCAACTGCTGCGTCTTTGGTCGCTTTGGGCGGCTTTCGCCGGCTGCATGCCACTCAGCAGACTGCCGATTTGACTCTGGAGTGAAATGGTGGATCCATATCTTCAGAATGTCAGCAATCTCCCTCACTTTCACTTTACGGTTGGACATAATGATTTTCAGTGTTTTTTCAACGTTTTCCGGAATAACAGCGTCATTTGGCCTTCCAGTAGATGGAATGTCATCGGTGTCTGTACGACCACGTTTGAATTCGGCATACCAATAACAAATGCTTCTTTTTGATGGAGCAGAGTCCGAGTAATGTTTTTCAAGCCATTCCTGGCATTGAACAGTATTTTTTTTCATTAAAAAACAATGATAAATCAGCACACGGAATTGCTTTGAATTCATTTTTTTTTAAAACACAAAAATAGCGTCACTTATAGCACTGTAACTTGTAAACAAATGATCTGATTAACATATGACGTTGACAGTAAGCCTAAAAAGGTTGCCAAATGCGAAAAAAAATATTGATTTAGTTCTAGGGACGCCATCTATGTGTCAGTCACACACATTATTGAACGAAGTGTTATATGTATTTATATATATATATACATTTATAAAAAAGATTTTTTTTGTTTCTTTATTGTTCATCAATTCTCTTCCCTATTCCGTGCACTAACCCAACCACCATCGCTCTATATGTAATAATATTCAAAATGAAAACGAAGAAATTTTATTTCCATATATATATATATATATGGTATATACTTTTACATTTTTTTACATTTTATATACTTTCATATATATACTACTCTAAACGGTATAATATCGCGGACACCTGCTAATTTATCCGTATGTTCGCCGTTTGAGATGCCGTGAAAGAACTTGAAAAAATATTAATTTAATCCTTTCATAAAATGATGGATATAATTAGTTAAATAATTGCGGAGACAAAAGTAAAAAAAAAAAAAACACTTTTAAATTCAATTATTTATGCGGAATTTATGTCAAAATGATAAAGTTTAACAAATAAAAAAAAATGTGACCATTATAATTTCGGACACTTATAGATTATACGCCACTAATATTGGGTAACGTCACCTTTGTCCTTTATGACAGTCTCCGCATTCACTTAGACGTCTGGTATTTACTAAATTTATCCGTTTTGTCCGTTTTTGAGTGCTTAACCATTTCAATGATATTTCCTTTCATAATTGTAACTTTTGGATCATTTTTTTGTATGTTTTATTAATTCCCACAATGATTCTATATATTGTATACTTAAACCAATCCTTGAAGGTGTCCATTTTTTAAAATTGGATTTAGCTTCCAATCAGTTCTTATGGTTGCGTTAGCGGTTTGTGCGGTGGAACACCACCATGGTATTGAAATGTGGTGTATTCACCGGTTGAATATAATTTAATATATAGTTTATGGCCTGGTTGGTTTTCATTTAATATTTATTTTTGCGAGTTAACCGTACTCCTCCCAATAATGATATGTTATAAATCGAACATATATACGGACAACAAATTAGCCGGTGTTCAACTTTTTATAATGGTTAGAGTAGTATATAAACGATATCGTATATACAAATTTATATATATAATATATATATACATGTTTTTAGCATATATAGATTTATCTTATATGGGATTTTCCATCAACATGATGAATAGAATTGTTATTTACAAAGTATTTCCATTTATTTTCCTGTCATTCATGTTGGTTAATTAATTGCTTTATATATATACAATATATATGAATTTAAATAACATATGATACAACACAGTATATAATAAAATAACAAAACGAAAGCCACAACTCAATGTATATATTGTATATATATATTAACAGTATGTATATATAACTAAATTATTTCATGTAATAAATAGAAAATGATGTTTTATAAATATATTATTATATGAATGTTATGTTTTTGTTTTATTGTATATTATTACAGGGTGTCCCAGTACAGGGTGCCAACCCGAAACAGGCAGGTTCTACACCTTATTTCCAATCAAAAATTGTATGGCGACCCCATGTCTATCTCGCTTGGGTTTCGAGCTAGCCCGAAAAAACGATTTTGTTGAAGTTCAAGGTAGTACGTGAATGTTATTTACCATATCTCAGTAACCACTAATCGGAATCCAATAATTATAAACTTTTTGGAAAGGTATTTTAACTATCTTTAAATCTTTCTCATTACATAAACCTCGGCGACAACCCCTTTTCATGCTATACCTGGTCAAACACAAGAAATTTCAACGGCCTCAAATATTTTTGTTATTTTGCAAGCCGAGAACTATAGAACTTTTATGTTTATCAACTGTCGGTTTTTAGAAAAACTTCTTTGATGTTTTAGCTTTAATTTGATGTACTAACTTTTAAAATATGTCAACTCGTCTTAGAGATATGACGAAAATAATATTGAAATATGACGAAAATAATGCAAATTTTTCAAAAATTTAAAACACATTTATTACATTGCAAAGTTCAATGTTCTGTTGTTATCGCGTTATCTAGGTAACATAACTTCAAGGGATTGCAATTAATTCCATGGTTACTTAGAAATAAAAACAGTTAAAACTATTACGTTCATAGATTCATTCAATTGCTTTGTTTTTTATGCTACATCTCTTCGGCATTTGTATGTTACATTGTTTTACGTTTAATATTCATTAGAAAATTAAGTTTGTTTTATAAAGAATAATTTGAAAATGTGAAACGGTGAAAACTATGAATACTTTATTTAAATTTTCGTTTCCCTTATCACCTTTTTTGTGAAACGAAAATTTATATAAAGTATTCATAGTTCATACCAGGGAAGATTTAATGAATGGAATTAATAATGCATTTGAGAATTAAAAAAAAAATAATTCGAATCAAATTCGTTCGGCTACTAGGCCAGTATTAAAACGGTGTCGAATGCGTCGATCACATAATGGACACCATTTTGAACAATTTTTGTAGTAAAGATTTAAAATTATTTGAATAAATGTGTTTTAAATTTTTGAAAAATTTGCATTATTTTCGTCATATTTCAATATTATTTTCGTTATATCTCTAGAACGCGTTGACATATTTTAAAAGTTTGTACATCAAATTAAAGCTAAAACATCAAAGAAGTTTTCCTAAAAACCGACAGTTGATAAACATAAAAGTTCTATAGTTCTCGGCTTGCAAAATAACAAAAATATTTGAGGCCGTTGAAATTTCTTGTGTTTGACCAGCTATAGCATGAAAAGGGGTTGTCGCCGAGGTTTATGTAATGAGAAAGATTTAAAGATAGTTAAAATACGTTTCCAACAAGCTTATAATTATTGGATTCCGATCAGTGGTTACTGAGATATGGTAAATAACATTCACGTACTACCTTGAACTTCAACAAAATCGTTTTTTCGGGCTAGCTCGAAACCCAAGCGAGATAGACATGGGGTCGTCATACAATTTTTGATTGGAAATGAGGTGTAGAACCTGCCTGTTTCGGGTTGGCACCCTGTACTGGGACACCCTGTATAAGAGAGATATTTCTATAAATATTTTTGGGTGAATTTATTTTTTTAAATATATAAAACTAATTGTTATTTATACTCTTATATACTATATATATATATATATATATAAATATGTTTAATTGTTTACATATACCTATATGATATATCTACATTTATCTACTACTCTGACCACTATAATATCGAACACCTGCTATTTTATTCGAATGCTCAATTTTGAGATGCCAAAAACGGACTTTAAACAACAATTTTTTTATCCTTCCAATTTTATTTCATAAAATGATGGTTTTAGTTAAATAATTGCGCAGGTAGAAGTAAAAAATCTTTTAAATTCAATTAGTTATGGAATTTAATTCAAAGTGATTCAATTTCACAAAAAAAAAAAAATTTGACCATTATAATATCGGACACTTATATATTATACGCCACTAATCTCCTTTGTAACGCTTCCTTCTCACATATATCACCGTAACATATATACAAAACAATACAATGAGATTTTTATAACTGAATTTATAATGCATTAGAATGTACCCCTAATGTATTAAAACCATATTTCATTTATTTTTTTTCTTGGAATAGAATCACATATACAGTAATGTAGATATTGTTGGTATATAGTTATGTTTTTATTATGTTATTTTTTTAATTTTATACCTGTTTTATAATAAAAGAACTAATAGATATAATAGTAATATACTAATATCCTATTATTACTTCTATTTTTATAATTTAAGGACTTTTTTTTATAGTTTTTTTCCTTGTTGTCGATTGAGTTATTTTTTCCGCGCCAAGGCAATCCGGAAAAAAAATATTTTCTTGAGTGTGTTAGAATAATTATATTCCTTTGATTTTCTTTAATATTTTTTTATATGTTTTGCATTGTATACATTTTGATTATGAAATTTTATTTATAGGATTCGCGGGTTTTTGTAACAAAAAAAATGTTTTTATTCAATACCTTTATGTGCGTTCGATTTTATTCCATAGTTCCATACGCATAATACATTTCTTTCTTTTAATTTATATAACGATTTTATTATGTATTTTATATATGTTTTATAATAAAATGTAACTTTACATTTTTATTCTTTTTAGTTATTATATACATTTGCACTGGTGTCTATCGTTAGCATAATCATAATAAGCAAATCATTTATTAACAATAAATAAAAAAAAAAAAAAAATCATATATTTACTGACACAAGGATTCGCATGTGATTATTAGATTATAATTTAATTTTGTCTTTTTTCCTACAATAATCCCAATAGACATATCTTTTTATTTAATTTTTTTTTTTTTTATTACAATAATTCATCGTGTTATGTGTTATAAATGTTTTTATATATAAGTAAGTGCATATATAATAATAATCAGAAAGGGGTTAATATAATATATATATATAAAAACATATAATATTGTAATTTTGTATTTGTTTTGTATATAGATTTATTATTAAATCACATATGTTTTTATTTTATTATTACAAGATGAATAAGTTAAATGAATTAAATGATGATGAATAAATTTTATGTTTAAATTATTAATGTTAATTTGTTATATATATATAGTATATAGACAAATAATTTACCCTTATAATTGTGACGTGTATATAAATTATAAGTATGCGTATAATTGATAATATATTATCAATATTGTTTTGAAGGATTTAAAGGAAGGAAAAATGGATTTTCTTTTTATATTAAGCAGGGTTCAGTATTGGATTTACTATGATTTGTTTATAGTTCATAGAATGCATAATTATTCATATATATGCAGAAAATATGTATACAACTATCACTAAACAAAATTGAAAAAATTTTATATTTATAACTATATATAATATATGATAAAGTAAAATTTATTCAATAATCTGTAAATGTTTACCCCGCGGTCGTAGTATAGTAGTGACGTCAAGAATGAGTTTATTTTTTTGTTCACGTTTTTATTCCATATAAAATTACATTTGCTTTGGTTCATGTGCATTAAATTTTAATTAAATAATAATAATAATAATTAATAAATTGAAAATTTCTAAAAAAAAAAATTGCGATATTAAAAAGTGTGATTTAATATCGAGATCGCAATTTAACAACAAATATTTAACGAGTTATGGTTGTATAATTTATTTTATGTATGTTGTTTTTAAGAATTCAACCCTACTATCGCTGCTTATAACTAACAAAATGATATCGAACCACGCAGTCCATTTTCTTAAAATTGTACCATTTAAAATTTTTTCACCTTTTTTAATGTAGAAAGTTTGACGTTGTTTTTAATATAAAAATGAAGCAAAAAAAAAACAATCCAGTATAATTCACTCTGTATAATTCTCGAAACCAAATGATTTCGACATTAATTAGAGAAGCATCAGCATCGATACGACTCCGAGACTTAACTTGATGATGCTATTGTATTTTTTTTTTTTAAATTCATCCATCCAAATTCATGCATCGGTATTGGATGCGTATTGGATTGGCAGTCAGCATTATTTATTTCAATTGTTATAACACCTGTGAATAATCGAATGTACGATAGATTGTTATTCTTGGTCCGATATATAAAGGCAAACATATATGTGAACAATACAAAAATTATCACCGTGAAATTTAAAAATAAAATTACAATAGAATAGATCATTTGATCTATGATTACAATTTATAGGGAAAAAACGTAGGTTAGGTTTTATAATAATAAAAATGTTTTTTTAAAAACATTTTTTTTACCTGCCATTTTGTCGGTCAAATGCTTTTTATTTTTTTTTTTAACGCATTCCATTGAAATATGTTTGTTCACCAAAGATACCATTTTGAGTTTTGGCGTTTGTCTGTTATATGGACTCGTTTTAATTAATTCTTTATATAGCATATTATTCTCACAAGCGGTTTAACGTATTGTTTAGCTATTAGTCCTACGTTTAGTCGTAATAGAAAGAAAGAAAAAATATTAAAATGGCCAACAAACATAGGAATTTTAATGTGTAAGATAAAAATAAATTTGGACTATTTTTATTTTTTTTCAATTTTTTTTATTTTCAATTTTATTATTTTACATTTATTTATTAGAAAATACTAAATAATAATAATAATAATGTACACATTACATTAACTTTACTTATGAATTTGTGTACATATACATATTTGTGTATAATATATACACTGTTTTGTTTAAAAATTTCTATTATAGTTTGTAGGATTCTAAGTAGAATTATTTTCAATTTATATATATAATTTTGTATAATTAATTTTCGGGGCTACGGTCGTCGATTGACCAGGCCGCTAGGTCGAAGTCGTTTATTTTCTTTTTTCTGTTTTATCATTTTAATTTTTTTAAATTTTTGTATTGTTAGGTTATTATTTTTGATTGTTTTTATGAAAATGTAAATGTAATAGAATAAGGTAATGAAAATAAAAAAAAAAATAAAAAAAAAAAATTAAATTAGATTTAAAAAAAAAAAAATATATGCTGAAATTTTTTCATCGATGTTCTACAACGGTGTTGTGAAGTCCCATACAATTTGTTGTTATTGTCATAACAACAAATTGTATGGGACTATGTATGGGACTTATTGTCATAACAACAAATTGTATGGGACTTCACAACACCGTTGCAGAACATCGATGAAAAAATTTCAGCAATATAATTTTGTATTTGCGTATTTTTTGTACAATTGCGCTATAATACATAGTTATGTGAGACAAAATTATTCTCTAGGCGATTCTCACATTCAGGAATCACAGTTAAATTTTATATATTTACATATTTATATTAAAAATTATTGTTTAATTAAACTAAATTATATAGAAAATTTTATCATCAATTATTATAATTAAATAATTGAAAATATAAAATTATTACATACCAAATAAACTAAAAAATAAACTAAAATATAATATAATGTTGTTGTTATACGATATGGTGAAATTATAAAACACACAGAGCAAGTGTACAGTATAGTAATCGTATCTGTGCTAATGTGTGCAATTACAACCCTAAACAAAAACATCTTATACATAAAATTAAAATTAATTAAAATTAAAATTAAAAGAATTATTATATATAAATGATTTAAATCTATATTGATTTAAATTAATTTTTTTTTTTTAATATATTTTAATAGTTATGCGGATGAGATGCGATCAAATTAATTTAAATTTAATTATGATGAATAGTTAACGTTTAACCGTTTAATGTTAACCAAAAAAAAAAAAAATATTAATACATAAAATTAAAAAATAATATATCTAGAAATAATATATCTACCGATTTAATCTATTCTATAAATGAATACAGAGTTGTTTAAAATTGTTCAATGATTGTTTATAAAATCATAAAAAAACGCGTTTCCATTTTAACATTTTAAAAACTTAAAAACTTAAACGTTTTAAATCTAAAAAAAATTATCTTAAATTTATTAATAAATTTTTAAATACTACTACTGCCCAACATATTAATTTCACAATCAAGCTTAATTTGCTTAAATATCGAAATTAAAAAAAAAAAAAAAATTCATTAATATTTCTATATATCTATTATTAATGATTTTTTGATAATTTGTTATCTAAATTTTACTTATATATATAGAGGTATTTAAAGCAAATACATACAAAATCATTTGTGTAACCCTCATCCTCTGTTTTGGGTTTTCGATTTTACTATTAGCAAATAAAACGATAAATATGTTATTTAAGTTAATTTACATTTTACTCTGATTCTAGTTCAATTTTATCCCAAAATCTCCCATTCAAAAAAATGTTTTGTTTTAACAGCGGATAAAGGTTAATCTTTCTTTAAATGCGTATGACATAATATTACTCTATATACATGTAATATACATTTTTTAAAAAAATAGAATTAAAGAATACATAACGATATTCACATTATTATACTTCATTATATACTTAATATATATTATATGTATAATATATATATATATATATATATAAACTAACAAATAAAAAAATGTATTAAAAAATATAAGAACCGATGCAATTATATACATTTTTACACACGCACACTTTATTATAAACACTCAAACTCACATTTCTCTAATCTAATCTTATTTTATTGTATTTTATCTTATCTTATCTTATGTTTTTTTTTATCTTATCTTATCTTATGTTTTTTTTCTCCCTGGTCAACAAATCGAAGCGTCGATACCGCGACGTATATTCGTTTTGTTTTTTTTTTCTTTATATGAAAATCAATATTTTATTATCATAAATTTTCCATATAACATTTATAACCTGATAGTATAATATAATAATAACCCAAAACTTAAATATTTCTAAAAAAAACCAAAAAATTAATTCTTAAATTACATAATAGTAATAATAATAGTAATAATATAATAGTAATAATAAAAAAAAAGTAATAAAGTAAAAAGTAATAATAAAAAAAAAAAAAGGTTTGCGACTTTACGGTAATTGGTAATTGCGACTTTACGAGCCGCATGGTAAAACGTGCAACTCTGTATTAAAATTCAGATTTAAAAATTACTTAAAACACAAAAAAATATTTTTTATGTCTTCAATAGGATTCGGAACCGAAGACCCAGAAGTTTGGGTTGGTATTTTGTATCAATTACACCACTGAGACATTTTAAAATTATATATAATATACTATATTTTATTGGATAGTTTGATTGATGAATATATACAATGAATATGTAATGGGCAGAAACACATATATATATATGATTGTTTTGTTTTGTTTTGTTCGTTGTTTTTTAATGTTCTGCTTTATATGGTTGAAATAATCTCGGTTTAATTTCCGATGGACCTCTTATTTGGCCTGGACTAATTGATAATGAGCGACCTCTTGGTGATGGTATGTCCGGAACATCATTGATTTCTGGTGATGATATTGACGATGACATTGACGATTGTGACATAAATGGTGATAATTGATGTAGTGGCGAGAACCCATGTAATGGTGATGATCGTTGTCGCTGTTGTGGCTGTTGTGGGTGTTGATGTTGATGTGGATGTTGATGTTGTTGCTGTGTTCGTACCTCTTGCTCTTGTTGTTGTTGTTGTAGCTGTTGTTGTTGTTGTTGATGTTGTTGTTGTTGTTGTTGATGTAGCTGTTCTTGCTGTTGCTGTTGCTGTTGTTGTTGTTGTTGTTGTTGTTGATGTAACTGTTCTTGCTGTTGCTGTTGATGAGATTGTGGCTGTGGCTGATGAAAATGACCAATATCCGAATAGGGCATAAAATGATTGATAGGATTTGCAGGAGTTGGTTGTAAAACGAACGAACGCAAAGCGTAATCGCTTGGATATTGTACAATGGGGGGAAATGGTGCAAGGTGATGGGGATGCATGTTTGATGAACGTTGTGGTACCGGATAACGAAAATTCGGCGGTATCATGCTATTTGGATAAGGATATGGAAATACTGAATTTTATTTATATTTTATTGGATAGTTTGATTGATGAATATATACAATGAATATGTAATGGGCAGCCACACATATATATATGATTGTTTTGTTTTGTTTTGTTCGTTGTTTTTTAATGTTCTGCTTTATATGGTTGAAATAATCTCGGTTTAATTTCCGATGGGCCTCTTATTTGGCCTGGACTAATTGATAATGAGCGATCTCTTGGTGATGGTATGTCCGGAACATCATTGATTTCTGGTGATGATATTGACGATGACATTGACGATTGTGACATAAATGGTGATAATTGATGTAGTGGCGAGAACCCATGTAATGGTGATGATCGTTGTCGCTGTTGTGGGTGTTGATGTTGATGTGGATGTTGATGTTGATGTTGTTGCTGTGTTCGTACCTCTTGCTCTTGTTGTTGTAGCTGTTGTTGTTGTTGTTGATGTTGTTGTTGTTGTTGATGTAGCTGTTCTTGCTGTTGTTGTTGTTGTTGGTGTAACTGTTCTTGCTGTTGTTGTTGATGAGATTGTGGCTGTGGCTGATGAAAATGACCAATATCCGAATAGGGCATAAAATGATTGATAGGATTTGCAGGAGTTGGTTGTAAAACGAACGAACGTAAAGCGTAATCGCTTGGATATTGTGCAATGGGGGGAAATGGTGCAAGGTGATGAGGATGCATATTTGATGAACGTTGTGGTACCGGATAACGAAAATTCGGCGGTATCATGCTATTTGGATAAGGATATGGAAATACTGAATTCAGCATCATGGATGTGGCCGCATCTAAACAAAAAAATGGCCATGATAGTGTTCTAGATCGTTTATCTTTCATGCGGCGATTTTGAAACCAGACCTATATATATATATATAAGCGTATAGATGAGTATATATACGATAAAATGAATTATTTATGTGTTAACAAAATGTGTTTTTTTTAACATTTTAATTACGCATATAATATTATTTAAAATCATTATAAATATATAATACATATAATTTAAGTATGCATGTGTGTGTGTGTATGTGTGAATATGTGTATTTCATACGTGCACGATTCATAATAATATATAATTGCGTTATATATTAGAATGCATTTATACTTATAAAAATATATACAAAAAGCAAAAGAAATAATATAAAATTAATTGTATGCATATATTCGTATTAATATTATCGTCATATATATGTGATAATTTAATTACTAATCATAATCATAATAATTGTTGAAGAAATTTATTTAACTTGATGCGTTCGTTTTTTTTTTTTTTTTTTTTGTTTTATTTATAATAAATATCCATATAGATAAAATGGAATTATTTATTATTTGTTTTAGAGGTTTTAATTTGTGTGTTGCTAATAAGGTTGATAACGATTGATAGGTGGGTTTCCGGAAAAATATGGTTGCCCAAGATAATAATCTCTTATTTCTTGTGGATTTGGCGGACGATATGTCGCAAAGTCATGAGGATACATGTTTGGCGAATATTGATTGGTGAATATTGTCATTGGATTAAGAAAATTCGGTTGCATCGTGTAATAATTTATTGGTAACATGTAATTCGGTAATATGTTATGTGGCATTATATCATTTGCTCCCATGATATTTGGATAAGGATATGGATAAAATGGTGTCATCGTCATCTGTGTGGCTGGATCAATCCAAAAATATTGCAATGGTATGGGTTTAGATCGTTTATCTTTCATGCGGCGATTTTGATACCAGACCTATATATATATATATTTTATAGACGCATAGATGAGTAGTACGATAAAATAAATTATAAAAAAATTAAAATTAAAAAAAAAAATTATTAAAAAAAAACTAATGAATTATTATTTTTTTTTGTTATAAACGTATTCATTATGTAATATAATAATAATATTATTTAAAATCATATAATATATTGTATACATTTATACGTGAATGATAAATGTATATAATATTATATTAATAATCAAATAATCGTTATATTATATATACATATTAGAATGCATTTATACTTTTAAAAAATAAAAATAATAAAATAATAAAAAATTAAATTAAAAAAAAAATAAAATAATAATAAAAATAAAAAATTAAATTAAAAAAAAAATAAAATAATAATAAAAATAATAAATAAAATAAAGAAAAAAATTAATCGTATTAATCTTATCATCGTTATATAGATAGGTACGTGATAATTTAATTAATAATAATAATAATGTATATATTATAATCGTATCCCTTTTTTGTTTGTTTTTTGGTTTGGATAATTTGTGCGTTTCCGTTGCCTATATTATATAATATACCGGAAAAATTTAACCGATCAATCTTTAAAAAACTATATAGGAAATGACCTATATATATATATATTTATATATATAAACTGCGAAAGGTGTAAAGTTAATATTTTACGTCGCAAAGGGACTTTCGTTTGAGATTTGAGATTGTGTTTTCTTATACATCCTTTTTTTAAAATGTATTTAACGACGATGACGACGACATATAATCTATCTATATAATACATATTATATATATCAAATTGATTGATTATGCCGCGATTATGGTTTATAATCGTCTCAACTTCAAACTTCTTCAAAAAAACCAAACCGTTTATATATATATATACAAATTCAACATTGTCATAATAATTCTCAAAAAATAAAAAAAAAAACAAGAATTTAAAAGAAAAAATATTTTTGTTTTTGTTATTGTATTTAAATTCTTATGTTTATATAATAATAATAATAATAATAAACTTTGCCACTTTAAAAACATATAATTATGATTTAAGTTATAATTAAATTTCTTGTTATAAAAAAAAATTTTTTATAAATAGTATATCCATTCATTATTATTATTATTATTATTATTATTATTATTATTATTATTATTATTGTATATAATAATTAAATTCGAGAATATTAAATAAAATATAAAGGTGAAAAATAAAAAAAAAAAAAAGAATTAACTTTTTGTCCAAATGGGGTTTGGTCACTTAACATATTGGTGCCAAATTTTACACATTTTATTAGGAAAAATCAAAAAAAAAAAAAAAAAACGAAATCTGTGTGTATATTTTTAAGTATATCATCAATATATATATATTAATATAATTGTATAAAAGAAGACAAAAAAAAAAAACAAACACACACACACACACACACAAAGAAATTTCAATTAAGATATGAATAATACAAATTATATAAATGAAATTAAAAAGGAAAACCATTAATAAATAATCATTATTAAAAATAATTAAAAAAAAAAATGCGGCTAGCATATAATAACATTTACAAGGCGCGATCGATTGACTATAACACACAATTTATAATACGGATTTTTTATTATTTTTTTTTTTTTTTGATTCATTATTATAGGATAAAATTTTATTATTATTAGGATATGGATAATCATCATATTCATTATGAATCATTATGTACATGATGCCGCCGCGTTGACAGAAGTAACGATATATATATATAATAGTTAATCTCGATCAGCAATTATATACCACATATATGGGTGAATGGAAAATGGACAAATTTACCGGTCGCTGATGCGAGGCATTCAAAAAAGTGGAGTGTGGTACCATGGTACCACGTACGTGAACACTGTACGTAGTTAGATTTACTATATATTATACCTGCACGTGCACAAGATAATAGAAAAACAATTCATTCAAATTCATGTGTGTGTAAATTCCGAAACATTTATATATATATAGAATGAATCATCAATATCTATATTGATCTATATTACTTAATATAGTATATATATTATATATAATATATATACCAATAATATAAAAAATAGTGAAATTATAAAACACTTTTGGCATTGTCTTGCAATTTCAAATAATCGTTTTCTTTTCTCTATATTGATCGCGATGCATAGACAATCGATTAACGCATTGTTATTTTTTGATTTTAAAATGATCTTTTATAATTCTTATTGTATTCTTATTCTTATTTATATATCTTTTTGTATTAAACTCTCGTGGTGCTGTGCGGTGGTATGAAACTCAGATTATGTTTTTTTAATATTTTTAAATAATAATATTACATTTTTTTTCATTATATAAAATCCCGGATACATCGACCGAACCGACGATTCATCTTTTTCATCTAGAATCTTTCTATAACGCGGTGTGTCCGTTTCTATTATGGTTATTGTTATAAATTGTGTGCCGGATATTCTTATAAATTTTGTTATTGTAACAATAACAAATTGTGTATAGGATTTCACTTATATATATTTATTAGTCACAAAAAATGAAAAAAAAAAAAAATGATGTACTCACTTTAATTGTAGCTTCGGGTAAGTTCAACGTTGAAGCCAATTCACATCGTCTTGGTCGTGATACATAACTTTCTTTCAAAAATTCTAGTTCTAATTTACTGAGTTGATCCCGTGAAAATGCGGTGCGGTATCGTCTAACCGATGGATCGCTTTGAATTGAATTATCCGAACTGTTCTTATCTATATATTTAAAAAAATTTTAATATAAAACATCAATTTAAAAAAAAAAAATTAAATAATATTATATTATATACCATATCTATAGATATTAATTCTTTATAAATAAAACGTAATTTCAAATTGAAACTCTCTCTATATATATAAATATATAATCAATTTGAATATTACATATTAATTTTAATTTTCCTGTATTATAATTGCTCTTAAATTACTATAGAGAAAATTATATATAGAGAAAATTTTTTGATAACGTTTACTTAAAATAAAATATGAAAGGATGATTAACTGATCAACCACATAGGACGCGTACGACGGCGACGGCAGCCGTCCAACCGTGGACGCAAATATTACAAACCACAATGAGCCGCGACGTATTTATTTATTCATAAGTTGATGAAACTTTTTTTATTCTATTTTTCCCTTTTGTCCCCACCGATCCGCATATAATTTAGAAAATAGAAATCATACAGCGGCAAGCCGCGTTTGAAATGGGTGCGAGTATTGATTTTTCAATGTTTTCTAAAATAAAGAGAGAGCCGTCGTCCGTCGTACGCGTCCTATGTGGTTGATCAGTAAATTTTCTATTTTTTTTTAATTAATACTGGGGTTTTCTTAAATTTTCCTGTTTCAGTTTTAAAATTTCAGAAATTCTTAATATTTCATAGACGAATATTTGAAAATAATAGTTCTATTGTTTCAAAATATATAGCTGATTTTCCATTTGAGTTCGGAAAGACTATATATCTTTTGAACCAATCGGGCGATTTTCAAATTTTATTCTATATTTGGAAAATTAAATTTTCCGGATATTTAATACATTTAATACAAAAAATATTGAACTAAAATTGTTCCGCATTAAAAAAAAAATAAGTAAAAGTACTATCATCACGAAAAAGGAAGCGCATAGCATATAGCATATAGGAATCGAATAATTTTTCTATATGTGGTCGCCGTATATACATAACTTAAAATTCAATTTTAACCATTTTCAATATTTTCATATGGTCAATATTTTCAATTTCTATCATCTAATTTCTATATATAATATACATATAAGAATATATATAAAAAAGGATTATATATATATATATACATATATTTTCAGAAATATATTTTTTTTTATTTTTTAACATTGCGTATATTAAATCTATATAAATTTTTTTTTCATATCGCATAATAGATTTATTGTGATTTTTTTGTAAATTTTTCTTTTTAACCGAAAACAAAGCTGCATAGAAAGTGTTTTTTTTTTATTCAGTTTTTTTCGTTAAAAATATACATTCGTAACGCAATCGATTTACGGCTATAAGAATACATTGATATAAGAATACAATGAATATATAGAATATATACAAATGAATGTATATATAGAAGAATCCTTTAGAAATCTTTACAAAATACACATAAATTGTCTTGCATCTATATAGTTCGTATATATATATATAGTCCTATATATGTATATATATATAGTCCTCGTATATAAGCGTTTTTGGGTTTTTTAGCGCGTACGCGTCCTGTTTGTACTCCAACGCGGTTTTTATTTTGAAACAAAAAAGGATCTTTCTGAATTAATGTACATATACTTTTTTAAGTTTGGAAAAAATTTTAGTTTTTAAAGTTCAAATATTTTTAATTTGATTTTAATTCCATCATATCATGGGATATTCCTACTACAGACACCGCGCGCATATATATGATTGTGTTATGTGTGAATAAAATAAGAATATACATTCCCTTATTTTTTTTTTTGAAATTGGACGTTAAAACCGAAAATCAGTTGGTGTGTTTTTTTTTCTTCTGATTTTTTAGTTAATAAAAGTGATGGAATTATTATATTTTATGGAATTATTATCTTATAATATTTTGCCGATGACTTATCGTAATGATTTTCAAATTTTATTCTATTTGGAAAATTGAATTTTCCGATTATTCCGGCTTTGCACTCTCAATTTTTCTCGGTCCTAAAATAGCAATAAATTTGATAAATATATAAAAATATATTTATACCAATATTTAAACATTTGAACCAAAAATATTTTTTGCGCTTTTTTTTTTTTTTTTTTGTAATAGTATAATTCGATTATAATAAATATACATTTTTAATGGAATATATTTTAATTGTTCTAAATTATAATAGAAGAAATTTACATATTAAAACAATATTCGGGATAATAATAATAATAATAATATTTAATAGATCATCGTACTGTATATATTATTAATAAGATGATAAATAAATGAGGAATAAAAAAAAAATCACACAAATATGTATATGAAAATATAATTTAACTTTACATGAAGTAATAAACGTTTAAAAAAACATGATAAAGAAAATATATATATATAAAAAGCACTTGAAATGATTATATAAACGCAAATATATTAGAATGAAAAACA
The DNA here is from genome assembly GCA_958336335.1 of Dilophus febrilis. Classification (NCBI taxonomy): domain Eukaryota; kingdom Metazoa; phylum Arthropoda; class Insecta; order Diptera; family Bibionidae; genus Dilophus; species Dilophus febrilis. The sequence goes on along the minus strand of OY284469.1, from coordinate 3,443,469 downwards.
TGTGCTCTATATATATATATATATACAATTTTCTTCTTCTTTATAAGGTACAAAAAGTCCATTATAAAAAATTAATAATTAATCTAGAAGCGCAGGCGACTTAAATATCCGGTAAAAAAATATTATTTTTTGTTATTATATACTCTTTGCTTATAGGAAACTCTAAAACGTACAACTTTATTAAAGTAAAATTAATATATCTATGGTATACATATACGTATATATTTATAATAAAGGCAGATTACTTTTGTATACATATATATGTAAATATATCTAAAAGGTCTAGTCATTTTTAAGTGGACTTAAAAACTAATTAAGTACTAACTATTTAACAGATGTGCGTATATTTAAATAATATACATATATATATATACAAATAAAAACAATCTAAACGTATTCTTATATATATATATCAATATATATAGAGATATTAGTAAAATTACTTCCATTAGGAAGTACTTGAAAATATTATATATAGTTATAATATACTTCTTTTCCTTATTTTTTTTTTATAATTTTTCCGTTGTTGTTTGTAATGTACGACGGTAAAGTCGGTAAAATGAATATAATTTAAATTTTATGTATTTTATGAATATAAAATTTGATAAAAATATTTTTATTATATATATACTTACCATTTGGTGATCTATTATCTGACCGATCATTATAATGATCATTATTATTATTGTTGCTGTTGTTAAACGGCTTCATATCGATAATCTTCTTTATTTTTTTTTTTTTTATATTTTTAAAAACAAAAATTTTTCTCACAATTAACAATTAAATTAATAATCCCAAATATTTATATAAAATATCCCAACAATTTAACAATTTCACTATGCACAATTTAGAAGATGTCAAAAATATCACTATAATAATAATAATAATATAATATTTATTATTTTATTAAAGGTTTATCAAAATATATAATATTATTTTTTTTTATTTATCCAATTTTGTTTTTTTTTTTTGTTTTTTTTTTAATTTTAAATTCATATAAATATAATTTATATTATATTATAATCAAACATATGTATATTTCACTTTCATAAAAATCACCAAAAAAAAAAAACTATTTTTTTGATTTTTAAGGCTCTAAAAATTTTCTTGAATTTTCTATTTGTTATTTTTCAAAAATAAAATAAAATGTAAAAGATACAAAAAAAAAATATTTAATTTATTTTTCACCAAACCAAACACTTCAACGAAATGATTTAAAGTAAATGTTATTGAAGAGATATAAAAAATTATTGTGTTATGACCATCGCATCATCTTAAATTTTGAGATTTTTTTTTTTCTTTTTTTTGAGAAAATCATTTAAAGTCTTTAAATAAATAATCATGGTAGTTTATTATATATATATATATTTATTTTTTTATTATATTATGATGTGTGTTTGTATTGATTGTTTGTATTGATTGGAAAAATCAACAAAACAACTTCTTAACAGAACAAAAAAGAAAAGATATTAAGGCGTTACCACTTACTAATATATTGTATATCTTTATATATAAATATTTTAAATATAATATTATCTATACATAAATAATTTTTTGTGTTTGAATCACCCAACCAATGAAAATGTTACATCTCAAATGGACCAAAATATAATAGAGTAGTATAGTTTTCTCATTCTCCTGTCATTTACATTTCCATATGTATATTATAACATTCATTCATACCCTATAAATACATTACTATGTTAAAATATGTATACACATAGGATATTTTCCTGTTTTCACGTATGTGTATAAGGACTATTTTTACCCACTAATACTACTGCACTAAAAAAAAAATAAAAGGGGATATATATAGTGGGAGTTTACTTATATAAAAGTTATATCTATATATATATATATACATATCTGTAATGAAAATAAAATGATTATATTATTAATATATATTTAACCAACAAAAACAAATTTATATCTATATACATATAAAAGTATATATTTTTTTAATATTAGTTGAAAGAAAATGTTCTTTATACGGATAAAGATATTATAATCATGTATATAGATTATTTATACTTTATACACACAATATAAATAGTATGGATATAACAGGAATTCATATTATACGCATATCCATATAGCAGTGACGCGGGACGAAATATTCTGAAAAGTATACAAAAAATATACAATACAATTTTAATTATACCAAACTCCCCGGAAAATTTAATTTTTCTAATTATATACATCGCATAATTTTTCTTTAATTTTCATTTAATTTTCATCACTCATTTGAAAATCCAATCAATTTTTTTTTTTTGAATTTTATTTCATTTTTAAATTCACTGTTTTTGTTTTTTTGTGCTCGTTTTTCTCGTTAATAAAACTAAAAATATCAGTTAAACATTTTTTTTTTTTCATTCATTCATTCTTACAATACAAAATATTTTTTGAAATCGTTTTTTTTTTTTTGAATAAAAGGAAACAACGAGATTTTTCTTACTGATCAATCGCATAGGACGCGTACGACGGCGACGGCAGCCGTCAAACCGTTGGCGCAAATATCATCAACTATAATGAACCGCGACGGATCTAAGTAATCATATGTTGAAATTATCTTGCTGTGTATTTTATTTGTTTTTTTATTCATTTTCCCCCACCGATCCGCATCTAAATTAGAAAATAGAAATCATACAGCGGCAAGCCGCGTTCAAAATGTGTGCGTCGAATGATTTCAATGTATTCTAAATAAAAGAGCAAACCGTCGTCCGTCGTACGCGTCCTATGCGGTTGATCAGTTATATATTTATTTAGAATAAAACTTTACCAAGAGGTAAATCCGTGAAAAAAATTTACGATATTGTCAAACCCCTGGTGAAATTTTGCGAAAGGCAAATCTCTATTATTAGTTAATTTATGCACAATGCCAAAAAAATCTAAAAATCTACTACTAAATTAGCCAAATTTTGCTGTTTTTTTTTTTTTTTTTTTGGTTTTCAATTACGGCCCTGTATTTTTTTTTGTTTTTCTCAATTGAATTTGAAAATTCAATCAATTTCGGATATTTACAAAAGATATATAGCCGTATTTAAAGTATACTTAAAATTTTTGGTCCTTAAAAATGTTTGTTGAGACTGTAAAATCAAAAAGAAAAATTATACAAAATATCTTGAATTTACTCTACATATACATTGCATGCGTATCCTATTATTCTCTCATATGTATACAAAAAAATGTAATGAATGACTGATCAACCACATAGGACGCGTACGACGGCGACGGCAGCCGTCCAACCGTGGCCGTCCAACCGTGGCCGTCCAACCGTGGACACAAACGTTTGAAATGGGTGAGTATATTGATTTCAATGTTTTCTAAAATAAAAAGAGATCCGTCGTCCGTCGTACGCGTCCTATGTGGTTGATCAGTTATTGGGGCAGTCAAAGAGGAAAGAGAATCAAATGAAGGAAAGAAGTGCGTTTGAGTAAAATTGAAGAGAGGGCGCACATGTATTTTGTTGTTGTGGTTTTATAGATACAAAAAAAAAATCAAAATAAAAACAACAACAAATTCCAATACACTGCAAAACACAATGCAAATCACTTAAATTCAATTTATCACATAGGTCCACTGATATGCACTACTATATTAAGTGATTTCGTTATGTGGGCTCAATACGTCTATAGTGAATTCTGAGGTTTCCCTTGGGGGCACCATATATAAAACACTAAAAACAAAAATGCACGTATCTTAATGGAAAATTTTTCACGTTCCGCCACTACTAAAACAAAACAAATATTTATAATATGTTGTATATGTTATATAAAATATAGTCCTATATATACACATTTATTCATTGCAATGTTAAACGAAATTTTCCATTTTCTTTTTTTTCATTTTTGTTTTTCATTTCATATATATATTATATAATATTCGTTGATTGTATATATACGTATAGTCGTAAATATATACTACATTGGTGTAAAGAAAATGGAAAATTTAAGCTTAATAATAGGAGTTTATCTGTTTAATCAAGGTTTAATACATATTATATGTTATGTTATGTATATGGATATAATAAATTTATATTATATATATTTTGAATATATATCTATCTAGATATATATATATATATATTTAACAACGATATTATTGTTTTTGTGTATATATGCGCGGGAAATGTATATATATGAACATAATATGTATATATATCTATATATATATACTTATATAATGTATAATATAATGTATATAGTTTATAATGTAATGAAAATATTTTACATTATATCGTTATTTTATCTTTTTATGGATATGGATATTATTATATAATAAAAAAAGATGTTATATATGCATATATAAGAAGATATAGAATATTATTATTTTCATATATGGAAAATTGTATATATAAAATTTTTGTATAAGCGATTGGGGGGTTGTATAATATAGATATATTTATGTATATTAGAAGAAAGAATATAATTTTATACTTTGAAAATTTATGAGAGTTTTATATATGGAAAATTTTATATATTTTATAAAAGATATTTGATCATGGCATTTATGTGCATTATATAATCGACAATTATTACACTTATAAAGCATATTGGATGTTTATTTTATTTCATATTTTAGTTTTTTTTTTCTTTTTTCGTTATGTTATGTTTTTGGTTCGGATATATACATATCATGTACATTATATATATATACGTATATATATATATTTTTAAATAAATTTGTTTTAATATATATACAGAATATTATTGTACATATACATATAATAATAGTAGAATAATAAGGGTAGTTATATCACATTATCATGCCATATATATATATATATTTGATATGTATATATGATTCGCTTTTTTATATATTTATATTTAATAATGAATATTTGAATTATGTATTTCAAATTTTTTGTTTTATCTTCGTATATATAAGATACGAACTTTTATATTTTTTCCAATATATAATACTGTATAAATAATATTCGCATATATAGCTCACTAAAAATAAGAAGTATTTACAATGTGTTAAATGTATCTATATGTATATAGAGATAGAAAATATTATTTATTTTTTTTATTTTTTTTTAAAAAACCCACAGTTTATATTTTTCGATTGTATGCCAAAAATAGACTTGGTGTGATATATTAATAAAATATCAATAATATATATAGTTAACAAAATAAAAATAATGCTGTGGGGTTTAAAGAAATAAACGTTTTATTTTTTATTTATAAATTGTAAAAACATAGGTTTACTACCTGTTTATATTTAGGTTGACTAGTTTCATCTAGAATTGTATACATTATGATGACCGAAATGAATTTGATTGTGTTATTGAAATAGAATATGTGATATTATATTTTACAATACAGCTTATATTATAGATTCTTATTCTAGGATGTATATATAGCCGCCGTTCTAGACATTGTATGTGGGTACCGGGTAGATGCGAATCCATTTTTTGTTTCATTAACTATTATTCTATATATATATATATAGCTATATTGTTCCTATATATATATGTGTATAATAACATAATAATTTCGAATAATAATTTTCCCTATTATTTTATGACCAAAAAATATTTGTATATCAATAAATTATCTTTAAATTGAATTTAAAATGATGTAGCTCATACAAACGGCGGTTCTCACGCCGTTTGTTTTTTTTTTTAAAGAAATTTTGTTTTTAGTTTTTAGGTAGCATATCTCGAAAAGACAACAATTAAAAAACTTTTCCATCCATCCATTTCCATTAAAAACTAATTACCTTAAATGTGATTTCATCATATTTTATATATATATATATATATATATATATATGATTTGGTCATACGGTATCTCTAATAGTTTCGTAGTTATTCACAAAAATCACAAATATGATAATGCACGGAACAAAACCGATATGAAAATGTATGGGCTTCATTTTTCAATCGTTTTTTTATGGTTTGGTTTTTTTATTTTAATAGTTTTTACACCTATGACTGAAATTTTTTTAAAATTTCACAAGGTTCATGGAAATGTAAATGGGTTCATGGGTTTGTTCTGAAAATATGGTTTCATATATGACATGGGTTTTGTAAAAGGTTTCATTTGACCTGGAAAATCAAACATTTTGATATATTTGATATATTTATAAAAGTATAAAAAAAAAAAATATTTTATTACATATTTTAGGCTTTACAAAAAAACATACTAAACGTAATACGAATAATACACATATTTTATATTCTGTATATATTTTTATTTTTGATTTTTTTTCAAATTATTATTATTATTTTTATTTCAACATTTTTTTTTATTGTAACATTTCTATTTTATTGAACAATTTTTTTCGTACGGCACTAACAGGTTTATAGCTAATATCATTTTTCTTACATTCATTTCCACCAATTTTTTGATACTTTGTTCGGTTTTTGTGGACGTATATAAAACGTTTAAAAATAAAACTAGTTTTTTATTTATGATTGAAATATTTATGATTTATGACTTCCAATGAAAGAAATAGTTTTAAAATAAAAAAATTTTAAAATTTGTAGTAAGAAAAACCATATATAGCAAAACAATTTATTTCCTTCTTACCGCACTAACATATAGTTTTATAGCTAAAAACGAAAAAAAGGAACATAAACATAGTCTCATCTTGAAGTATATCAGAAGAATTATACAGTTGTTACCGTCCAGTACAGACCGGCACATCCAGATAACCTATATATATATATATATAAAACGACCTCCAAAAGTTTGTAATGTGTACGTTGTTTCCCAAATTTTTATCAGTCATATATTTGGTATTTTGTTTTAATAAAAAAAGAAAAAAAAAAACTTTTATGCGACGCCAAAATCAAAATGAAAAAAAATAAAAACAAAATTATTAAATTTATGGCAATTAAATGTAAATAATTTTTGTATTTGAATTAATTAACACATTTTTTTTTTTAATATAATATATTTAATTATTACATTTTTTTTTTAATACGAAAATAACTATATATAAGAAAATTTTTATTTTGTAAACGCTCTTTTGTATGCGAAAAATATGCACGTACATACAAATATTAACAAAATTAAATATATATACAGTAAATCGCCTGTTTAGGATCAAATAATATCAAATAGGATCAAATAAATAAAGTAAATAAAATCGTTGTTGAATTTTTATGGAGCCATATTTATTATGTAATACTAAACCTGTTTGGTATATACTGTATTTTTGGTAACATACATATTTCATAAATTTCCTTTCTCGAAAATAATATTTTTATCTTACAACTTATATTATATGTGGTAACTTACCGGGACGATACAAAATTAGTCAACAATAAAGCCAGTATGATCAATTTAGCAGGTTTTCCTGCGCTTAATATATATATATATATATATATATATATATATATATATATTAACATTAATTAAATCTTTTGAAATAATATATATTTGTTAATTATAATTTAAATTCATATTATATTATATATTTATCGATTAATTATTAAGTTTAAATTTAAATATATATATATATATAGTATATATACAAGATTCAGATTATACATTATATTATAATAAAAAATATACGCACGTAACCAACCGATCGATACAGCATTCATGATATAATCATTATTAGTAAATAATATAATATTAATAAATTTTAGAAAACAAAAAACGTTTAGAAAATTAAATATAGGTATGTATAAAAATCATGAAAATGGAAAATGAAAATGTATATCTATAAATAAATAAAAAATAATAATAATATTAGGTTGTAAAAACTATAAAAACTATACTAAAAAGTATTGATAATTTTTTTTACAAAATTCAAACGATTTTTTTATATATTTCAAATGAACTTTATTAAACCAAATATGCGGCGTTTTGATCGATGACCCTTTGTCATTTTTTTGGTAAAGACATTATTCCATCACTGTAGAACTTCTGTGTTTTCTGGGCAAAAAACTGATCCAAGTGCATTTTGCAGTCCTCTGCGGAATTTAATTTTAAACCATTAAGGGAGTTCTGCAGAGACCGGAACAAATGATAATCTGAAGGTGCAAGGTCCGGGCTATATGGTGGATGCATTAAAACTTCCCAGCCAAACTCTCTCAGTTTCTGCCGAGGAGTCATCAAAGATGTGTGTGGTCTGGCGTTGTCATGATGGAACACAACACCCTTTCGATTGATTAATTCTGGACGTTTTTTTTTAATCTGGTGCTTCAATCTTGTTAATTGTTGACAATAGAGATCGGAATCAATGGTTTGACCGGGTGCTAGTAATTCATAATGAACGATTCCTTTCCAATCCCACCAAACAGACAGCATTACCTTTCTTGGTGTTAATCCAGGTTTTGCTACTGTTTTAGGAGCTTCACCCTTCTTGGACCACGATCTTTTTCGTACATTATTATTGTATGTGATCCATTTTTCATCACCTGTAATCATTCGCTTTAAAAATGACTCGATTTCGTTCCTTTTAAACAGTTCGCAAATGGAAATTCGGTTCATTAAATTGTTTTGTGTTAATTCATGTGGTACCCAAACATCGAGGTTTTTCTTGCATCCAGCCTTTGTCAAATGGTTTAAAACTGTTTGGTGATGGATGTTTAGTTCTTTAGCGATATCATGACTGCTTACGTGTCGATTTTCTTCAATTTTTGATATGATTTCATCGACTTTTTCAATGATTGGTCGACCAGAACGATAGGTGCATCTTTGACATCAAAATTACCGGAACGAAATCGAGCAAACCATCTAGCATAGGCTGTTAATTTTGATAAAGTTCCTTCACCGTAAACTGCACAAATTTGTTCATGTGCCTGCGTTGCATTTTCACCTTTTTCATAATAAAATTGTAAAATGTATCGAATTTTTTCACTAATTTCGCTCATCTTTAATGCACTACAACTTTTAAATGACTTCTTTTTTTTTTATCTACGAAATGTCATCTTTCGAACATATGTTAGTGTTACCTGATCAGATTAGTACTACTTGAAATATTCAATCATAATAACATCTATTTATAAAAATTATCAATACTTTTTCGACAACCTAATATATATTTAAAAAAATTCATACAGCCAAAATGTTTCAGAATTATAATTAATAGCGTTAGCAATTAGCGTCTTTTGATCATTTGAAAATCTGAAAAAAAAAAAAATCTTTTGAAGTCACTTACACTATAAATTATATTATAAATTTATCAGATATTTTTTTCAAACAGACTTATGCGATTACATTTTTCATATAATACTCATATAAGCATTTATATAATTTTTTTTTCTTCGTTCGTTACCGCGGTAAAATCGGTTTAGCGCCGGTAAAACATAAAAATTCTATTGCCGTGAGCCACGTAACAAAATCATTTCATCTATATGGTGATGAACCTATATATGATGCATTGAATACATTTATTAAGTGATTTTGGGTGACCAAACTTATGTGGATTAATTTATGAAATTTTGAAAATATAAAAGCAAACATATTTTAAAGGGGAAAAAAAAACTTAAACCAAACAAAAGTAAGAAGAAAAAATAACCCATATATATGTTTTCAAATATAATTGTCCAATTTGCACTTTATATTTTGGTAGATTCTTTAGAAACCAAGAAATGTTTAATTATTTGACAAAGACATTCTCAAATTCAATATAGGTCGTTAGTTTGTTGAATAAGAGTATTATTCATACAACGATTGGGTCACCATATATGGATCTTTTGTTTGAAAACAAACATGCATTTGTTTTACATGGAGTAAATTCCACTGCGGGTTTATACTTTCCCAATCAGATATTTTTTCTACATCTTTGTTTATTGAAAAAATCATCTTCTGGCCTGATTGAAACATTTAGTTCTCATTATGATTATGAAGTAGTTCATATACGAATAAGAATGTAAAATACTATATCGTCAGCATAACAGTGTAATGGATCTTCTGTTACAGCGATAATAGATCCTATATATATATATATATTTATTTTATAAACGTTAAAAAAAAACACAATTTATACAAATTGTCCAAATAATAATAATAAGCAAATTTTAATAACTATATCAGTCACTATATATATATATAAATTATAAATAAATTATCGCATAAGTCATTTAAAATACATGATTTTTAAATTATATATTTAATTATTAAATAAAAAAAAATATTTAAAAAATTTTGTAAAAAAAATAATAAATCGTGATTTATAAATCATTTTTGACATAATATCATAATAATTTGATAATTTTCTTCTGTTTTTACCATGCCCATACATTAATAAGAATGTTATAAAAAAGTTATAAAAGCGACATTTTTTTATATATGATTTATGAATATTGAGTGGTTTTTTTTTCTTGTGCTTTGATATGTTAATTTTTACACTTAAACTAATCAAAATAATTTAATTATATTAAAATTATTTATATTATAATAAATATAAAACAGAATGATGTAATAAAATTATGAAAATATTGATCAATATGGTCAATAAAAGGCATTCATGCAACCTATACGTCTGTCTGTCTAATAGTTTGAACAATTCCATTAGTATTTTTTAACTTAGATCGTATTCGAGCGATACTTTGCATTAATGTTTTTTTTTTCAATTTTGTATCCTGTCTTTCGGATGCAATTCTAGGTCCACCTTGTTTCGATGCAATTCATCCTTAAAATTTTTATATGCTTCTATATATATATGGACGTTTACAAATTGAAGACGTTGAAGATTTATTAAAATATTTCCCAATTTGTGGATGGATGGTGGACGGTTGCCTCTATATTATGTATGTTGCCTCATTACTTTTCTTTCTTCATCGCGGTTAAATATTTAAATTTTCGGTCATCTTGTTATTTGAAATATATTTAATTTGAGGATTGAATAAGCATAAATACCGGAAAATTTTGAATAATCATTTTTAAAAGGTACCAAAAAAAAAAAACAACACGTTTTTGACAACCATTTTTATAAAATAATTAATTTTCGTAAATCTAATTATTCTCACAAAACGAAAGGGGTGATGTTAATCTATTTTTTTGTTGCATCAATAAAAGAATGCATGTCCATTGCAATAACCTGTAACTTAACGTTGCCGTTCCATACCTATTGGATTGGATACCTTTTGTTGTTCTTGATTTTATAAGAAATTTTATAAAAATATTTGATAAATGCCCGCGCCTTATTCATATTATTATTATTATTAATATTATGGGTATTTTTTTTTTATTTTCAGGTTTTTTTTTTGTGAATTTCTTCAAAAAAGCACAGCAAAGCATATAAAATGTGTATGTTATACATGAATTTAAATATCTTAACAGCCGCCTTATAACTTGGTGTGATTGTATTTATTTTTATGATACCCATTATATTATGAATAAGAAAAAGGTAAATGGGCTATTGAAAAATATAAAAATTTAAAAAAATTATTATTTATATTTCATTGTTGTTTATGTTTATGATTTTCGGTTTAAAGATTATTCCCATATTTTTAACGGTGTATGATGTTTATGATTTTGATTACGTGCGATTTCACAAAAGGCACAAAAAGACTCGGCAAAATGAATTTCATTTATTTTATAATAATTTCTGTTAAATTTTTATTTTTCAATACCATCCCCAGCATGGGGGTTTTTTTTTTTTTTTTGAGATATTTTATGATAAATTTTTTTTTTCTTAACATATTGAATACTAAAATCAAAAGGCGATATACCATTCAATTATACGCACATAACTAAATATATTCTCACATGCATGATAAAACAAAAAATAATAGAATATACTACATATATAAATATACATTATATATTATGGTAACATTATTTTAATGCACTTTTTAATTGTATATATGTATATGCTTAAATATTCGGGATTTGGATTTGTTTATATATTCGTCGTTATTAAATTTCTATGCGTTTTTAATAATGTTATGTTGTTATATGTTGTTAATTTTGTATAATATAAAAAAAAACCACATTATATGGTTTATTTTTTTTTTTTTTTTGAAAGTAATAACACAAAATATAAACAACACTTTATTAAGATATTTATATTGTATATAAAATATATTATAATAAAATACATTATATTTATAAACAAGTACATGCATCTTCCTCTTCATTTTCATTATTCATTTGTTCTTATTCCCCCCAAAAAAAAAAAAAAAAAAACTTTTAAAATTCAAATTAGTTATTTGAATAAGTATCTTATATATATTCATATACACTATGCATGATATATACATTAATAATATACTCACAAATGCATCATATATATACAACGTGTATATAATTAACATGATGTTATGCATTTTTTTTTTATATATACATAAACCAAAAAAACGGATGGTATATTATACTATATATAAGAACGATTTTAAAGATGGTTGTATAAAATTGATTTCGTTCATATATCCCTTACATATATATCCCTTACATATATGCGGCCTTTTCTTTTTGCTAGATAAATAATTATTTGTCATGAAATATATTAACACGTTGACGGACAGTAGAAACAAGTGAAATTCGAAAATTGACACTATATGTTTTTGTAATTTTTAGAATATTAGAAGTATAGTTTTACTCTTTCTGCTTAAATACACTTAATTTTGATTAATTCAGCACCTTTACATTTGTGCTGCTACAGCCGCAGTGTCTAAAAACGACCGTTTCGTATTGGACGGCTATTGCCGTCATGTCACATAGTGAACTTGAACTTGACGGCTATAGACGCAACTGTCCGTCAACATGTTAACAATATATTGAATATGCGGATGTAAAAAATAAAACATCCAGTATATGGTATATTAAAAAAAAAATATTTTAAATATTTTAAATATAGAAAATCATCTCATCTTATACATTTATAAATATATAAATATCAAATATATATACGTATAAATAAATATATCAAATATTTTTTAAGTGCATTTTCACGCAATTATCATTTAAATATCTTTTAATTTAAAATAATTTAAGCACATAAAAATTCAATAATTATATTCTATAATATATATATATATATATATATATATAACATATTATATATCAATAAATAAAAATTAAACGTATATATACGTTAAAATATCAAAGTAAATATAATTAATGTTGCCATCATGCTTTTTTTTTGGTTCGTTACTACAGCAGAATCGGTTTAGCGCCCGTAAAACCTCGGAATTCTATTGCTGTGAGCCCGTAACGAAATCACTTAATCAGGTGATGAACCTATGATGCGTTGAATGCACTTAGGTGATTTTGGGTGGTCACACTTTAATTAAATGTGGATTAATTTATGAAATTTGGAAAATAAAAACAAACATATGAGAGAAAAAAAACTTAAACTGAAAAGCAGTAAGAAAAAATAACTCATATGTTTTCAAACAATTGTCCAAGTTGCACTTTAGGTGGTTTCATTTAAAATTTTTGTTTCACTAAATCTTGGACAATTGTATATGTGCTTTTAAATTTCTACTGCATTTAAATTTAAATTTAATCCACATATATTACAAAAATCGAAGGTAAACCCGGTTCGCGATAACTTGCTATTAATATTTATGGGCATTGTCTATATTTATTGAATATCGGCGATGCCTTATTATATCCAAATATAGAAAATCACCAAAAATATTTATATATATATATAAAAAATAAAAAAAAAATCTGAAAAACAAATTTTTAAATTTTTATTTATTAAATTGAAAGCAATTTTACTTGTTGTCTCCTTCGATTCATATTTTGTAATAAAATACATAATTTATAGCTTTATATAGAAATATTTTTATAGTATTATAATAAAATATTATTATATTTTATATGTAATCTATAGCTTTATATAGAAAATTATTTTGACAATTTAGTTGGATTTTTTGGTGAAATTATACCAATATTAATGTAATATTGAAACTAGAAATATGTATAATACAACAATAAAGTAATTCTTTTCTTAAAGTCTTTTCATTTTAAAATTTTTACCTGATTATTAGATTAAATAAAAATTGTATTGTGTTCTAATTCCCCGAAATAATTGACCTATACAATATCTATACCAACGTTAAATATCTAAACCCAAATATCCGAGGTCCGAGGTTTTTACATATTTTCATATATATAACAATAATTGGTTTTGTGTGCGTGTATAGACTTTGTTAATCTATGAATGCGTCCGACACAATCACAATATATACCAAAGATATTCATGATCGCAATGAATAAATATTGGCTTATTTTATGAGCACAAAAAAAAAATTCCATATCAGGACATATACTCAAGAGCCCATATTTTTTTTCTCTTGCGGAATTTCTTTCTTGTCTTATTTGCAATATTTTCGTATACATATGTTAGAGGTAAAATATATGTATATGAATGGATTTTGAAGGAAAACGAATTGGATCTCCATATACATATATAGGATTTTTGATGCGGAAACTGGATAATAAAAAAAAATATAAGTGCTTGTGGTGATTCCTTAGGATTTACCGAGTGAATAGTGAATATATATATATACAAATTAAGCAGCAGTTAAAATGATCAATATAATAAAAATCACAAAAAATATTAACTTTATTTATGCCGGCGCATAAGCTTGTGTTAACTACAAAGAACGGAAATGCTGTAACATACCTTTCACTTCATCCCGCACACAAATTTTCCAAAATTTCCATTTTTTTTCGTCGCAGTTTTTCCCGTTATTTTCGAATTTGAGTTTGTGCGGTTTGTTCGTATAGATTGTTAAAATAGTATACATGGAAAATGCTATATTAACCAATAAAGCGGTAAATATGTTTTGTAAATATTTATATTTTACTGATTCTATAGTTCAATTTTATCCCAAAATATCGCTATGGATATTTTATTTTGAATTCATTAAAACCTGACACATATATATATATATATATACAATAAAAACAACTAAATCTTTTAGTTATTTTAATTTCTTTTGTATAGTTCCTTCGCAATTCACATATATATATATATATATATATAAGGATAATAAATCTCTATGGCATGATGTAATTCACTTTTCTATACGCACACACACACACACACACACACACACACACATTTAATGCATTTAATGCACATTTTAATATTTTACTATACCATTATGATTTGTTGTTGTTGATCATGCTTTATTTGCATCTGTTGAGTTGTGCATATGTGCGTATATATGTGCGTAGTTGCGGTTTCCATGATTCACACCCAAAGTACGATCGTTCCCGTATATATACATATATATAATATAACATTATACCATAATAATTATTATTACACACCTGCAACATTCTAATTGATGGTATTTTTACTATATATGATAAATATATTTATTCGAAAATCCCAAAGAAAAAAAAAATTCATTGACAATATACTATATATGTATATATGAATAATTTTTAAACCAAATCATCTTTATAACTGCTATCTATATACCATATACCATAAAATTTAAATTTAAATATATAATTGTTTTAACATTAACAAATTTATTGTATATAAAAGAATTAAATGTTTAAGTAATTTCCTTTAATATATATAGATATATATATGATATATTATTGTTTAGTGCGTAAAAAGCCAAAAAAACAGCCCAAACACTTAAAATATCATTTAACACTTTTTTTCTTTTTTTTTTTATTATGACCACATAATCATAAAATATTAAAATGTTATTATTTACTATATCTGCTACCAACTACCATATATATATAATTTATAAAGATTTTTGTATTTATTATAAATAATCCCACGAAAAACTATGTGTATACATTTTGTGCGGTATTATTATTCAGTGTATTCGTCGACACACATCTATGAATAAATACAATTATTATAAAATAAAATAATAAAAACAAAAAAAAATAAAAATACACTTATATATGAATGATTGAAATGTGAATGATTCAAATTGTATATATACATAATTTGAAATTATCAATGGAAATTGTTGTAAATTTTTAAGAAGACAGAAAAAAAAAAAAAACTGAAATATTTGTTTAACTTATTAATTATCATTCATTTTTTTTTGTAAAACAAAAACATATATATATATATAAAATTTATAATATTATTATTATTTATTATTTTGTTCAATCGTTGAATCGCTCTTCTTTTATGTAATAAATATCTGTTAAAAAAAAAAAAGTAGCAATATAATAAAAGATTTGTGAATGAAGAATAATTTGATTTTTATTGCTTTTATCAATCGATTATTATATATATGTAAAAATTTATATCATCAACATTTATGCGTCTATATACATACAATATTTAATGATTAATGTATGAGGGAAAATATCTGTTGATGATGTTATCTCCTTATAATTTGTATTATAATAATTTATAATATTTAATATGCGAGGACTGCATAGTGCATGTATATGTATATATATATATATATCGCAGTTGTTATATGGATATATAACAATAGAGGAATTCTATATATGTTGAAAAATAATTCGATTAGGTTAGAGGGGACTATTTATTTATTTTTTTTTTTGTCATATACGAGAATTTTATATTTTGGAATTCGAAATGGTCTCAAACAAATCTCAATCTCAATCTTAATATACATATATATATATATATAAAGGGTGATTTTTTAGCTATTATATTTTTGGCAACACTGCTTTAAACGCAGCTGACGCACGTTTCGTATTTTGTTTCACTGTCAAACATCTTCAGTTTGGTCTATAATTTAACCATGAATGAGCGTCTTACAAACGAACAATGCTTGCAAATTATTGAATTTGTATTATCAAAATGCGTGCTCTGTTAAGAAAGTTCATCGCGACGAAATTGTGTTCACCAACAAAGCTCATTTTTGGCTCAATGGGTACGTAAATAAGCAGAGTTGATTGTCGATTTTGGAGTGAATATCAGCCAGAAGCATTGCAAGAGCTACCGCAATGCATCCAGAGAAAGTCACAGTTTGGTGCGGTTTATGGGCTGGTGGCATCATTGGACCATACTTCTTCAAAGATGATGCGAATCGTAACGTAACTGTGAATGGTGAGCGCTACCGTGAGATGATATCCAACTTTTTTTTGCCCAAAATGCAAGAACTTGACTTGCATGACATGTGGTTTCAACAAGACGGTGCCACATGCCATACACAGCACGCGCAACAATGGACTTATTGAGAGGCGAACATTTCGGTGAACATTTTATTTCACGTTCGGGACCGATCAATTGGCCGCCTAGATCGTGCGATTTAACGCCTTTAGACTATTTTTTGTGGGGCTATGTTAAAGCTCATGTCTATCGATACAGACAAGCCCGCTTCAATTGACGCATTGGAAGAGACAACATTGAAGCATTTATCCGTGAGATACCGGCCGAAATGTTGGAAAGAGTATGCCAAAATTGGACTAAGCGGATGGACCAGTTGAGGCGCAATCAAGGCAGTCAACATTTGCCTGAAATAATCTTCAAACATTGATAAATTATATGGACCGTACTATCGATTCAAATAAAGATTTCATGCTTCAAATAACGATTAAAAAATCACCCTTTATATATAGATCAAAATCAAAATCGTGATTTTAAGCATATAATTTATCAAAATTGAAATTGTCATCCATATTATGTTTTTATTGTTATTATTCTTATTATTATTATAATTATTATCATTGCGTATTTATTATAATAATATATTAATGGGGTATATATATATATACTATGCGAAAACGAAATGATATCAAAAATCGAAATCATAAATATATAAATATCAATCTAAATGAGTTTTGTATTTCTATGAAATAAATAACATAAAGTTAACTGAACACAGGATATATAATATAATAATAAACCAATAAATTACTGATACAGTCTTTAATTTTTAACAATGCCATATACATATATATATGAAAAACACATCATACTCGTTACACTTTTTAAATGTAAAAGTAATAAATAAAAAATTACCGTCTCCTTGTTCTTGTTGTTTTCTTTTTTAATGTTCGTTTATATTATAAAGAAAGTAAAAAAGCGCGACCACAATTAAAGTCCTTCTTCACCATGTTTTGACGGCTCTATAAATATAACCGTCAAAAATGATATGATTTCATTGATATAATATAATATATCTTATGTTATATATGCTATTATTTTTATAATATAGAATAATATATTTCACAATGTTCAATACCTTTTTGTTAATGTTTGTTTTAAACATAATTACACATTCTAGGAATCTGCCTCTATTCTTCTATTTCTTTTTTTATTCCTTATAATTTTCGATGTACATATTATCTTTTTTAATTTATTGCAATAAATTGATATGGGTTGACGCATATATACATATCACATATAGATTCGATATTTATTATTGATACGCGGCGATACCGATAACTTGTATGGGAAAATAAAAAATAAAATAGTTTTTATGCAAATCATTTATACAAAATCAATAAAACTAATTCTGTATATATATACAAAAAAGTTTTTTTTTATTCATTATTCTATTTCCTGTGTTTGAGAATGTTTTAATACAATATAATACAATGTTCTTAAAATTTATACAATTTATGATAGATGTACCGTGATTAAAATGTTTATTAAAGATTTGATCGTTCACTTTTACAGTATAGCAGCTCATTTTCTTTGATTTTTCACTAAACTCGAATGGAAAATCGCTTATTGATTTTTGGAATCAATATATAGAGGTAATTAAAAAAGAAAATTCAATTTTCCGGAAAGTTTAGTTCGGTGCTGGACCCAATTGTTTTTTTTTCTTTCTAAATCGCAGTTAATTAGACATGTGCCGTTTAGAATATCTTAAATCCTCTTTGTAATATATGACTAACAATTCCCGATAACCGTATATGCTTGATATAATAAATTGTTATATACGCATAATTCCTTATATAGTTAAAATAATTAAAAATAACGTATAAATAAAAGCCATTGAATAATGCACATTTAAATCAAATTATTGTTAATTAAAATTAATCATTTTAAAATATATAATTTAATAAAATAATTAAAATATATATTATAATATACTATATACATAGCATATATAAATAAAATTATGTCTTTATTTTATTGTTTAAAAATTTAATTTTGCTCTGCGTTCATTTACTACTATATCATAAATTATTCATAAATTATTTCTTTGTGAATAAATAAATAGAAGTTATTTTTTATTTTTTTTAATTTTGATTTAATTACATTTATTTTATTTTCAATATAAATTAAAAATTTTTATTTTATTACGTCTATATAGATATGAATGAAATGAAATTATGATTATGTTTCAAAATCGATATATTTATTTATAATTATTTTATTCATTTAATAAATTAAATATTGTATAAATGTTTAACAAAAAAAAAAATTATCTAATTTCAAATTAATGTAATATTAAAATTAAAATTTTAACGATTAAAAAATACATTAAAAATTTATATATTTTAAAATTTATATAAAAGAAATATTTTTTGATTATTATTTATTTATTGATTATTTATAGTGAGTGACTTCAATATTTCACTAACCATATAAATAATTAAATTATTTATTATATGTAAATAACATTAATATATATATATATATATATATATTATAATTTATTACCATCGTGTATATGTAGTATTTTTAGGAGGGCATTAAGTTTTCTATTTGATTATATTTATATATAGGATATGTTTGCAATAGCATCACTACCACTCAAATTTGCTGTCAATATATTTAAATATATATAAATATAAATCTGGTCAGTAAAAGCATGCATACATTAAGATAGGATCTGACTGAGCGAGGACTTCATCATATTTTGCCCCAATGTGATTTTGATATAAGTGTCCGTAAATCTATATATAAATATATATAGAATAATTCAGTATACGAAATTGTTTTAGATTTTTGTATTCTGAACTGAAGTTGGTATATTTCGTATATTTATGTCTTATACAAAACTTTGCAATAATTTGTTATAGCGTTAACTTTTATAGTTTAAGTTGAACTGTCACTGCGATGCCATGTACTTATATATATATTGTAATATATAGTATATGTATGCGTGCTTTGACCGCAATAATGTGATTTTATTTGGTATATTGTATATTTAATAAATTATTCATTTTATTATTTTAATGATGTGATACTTTAAAATGTTTTGTTTTGTTTGTTGTCTTATATACTAATTTAAATTTACAATAAAAATATTTATATAAATAATCATTTTCTATATATATAGTATATGCAATAAATGATGAATGATTGAATGACGACGGGGTCAAAAAATACTTTGGGAAAATCTTTATAGAATATTTTATTAAAAAGTCATATGCAAAACCGAAATGTTAATTTACAATAATAAACATGGTTCATTTAATGTAAATGATGATATCAGTGGAATCAATAAAGTTGTTGTTGAAATACCAGCAGCAAATTTAGTTGTGACCAACGGAAGGGCCGAATAAATAGGTACACTTAGCAATGCACCCAGATGACCACCACATACAAACATTCCTAATGCTGTACATCTGTAAATACAGTTTTTTGAAATAAAAAAAAGATTTCATATTATAAGCTATAATAATAACAATCAATTTATTTTGATTCATATATTGAATATTGATTTAATCCCTATATATAATAAAAATAAGATAAAATCAATTTTTTTATTTACCTTAACGGTGTTGTATAGGTTTCAATTGATATTATGGTTAGAGCTCCGAGACCGGCTAGTATCATTCCTTGTGCCGTTCCACCTATCCATATCAGAGATATTTCATTGGTGGTCACACCAAATATAACCGAAAATATCATGGAGAGTAGAAAACAACAAGTTGCTATACGATGTCTACCAAAACGTTGTATAATTTCACCGATAATGCTAATGGCTAATATTGACGGTATTAATGCACCCATATTTACTTTCCACAATGAATCAATAAATATATTATATTCAAAATCTCTATCACATGATCCTAATAATCGTATGATTTTTGTATTATTTGTTACGCAATTAATAAAATGGCGTTCCGTTAGATCCGTATCAATTAATCTGTATATATAATAAGAAAAATAAGAAAATTATTGTATTTTATATTTGATATGGAACTATAGGACGTGAGAGAAATCGTCAATCGAAAAAATAGAATATTTTTACAGTATATAAAATTTTTCGATTGAGGTTATCCCTCATACAATAAGGTCCTATCCACATTCCGCATTGTAGATATAAACTTTATTTTATTCGCCTAATTTAGTAAAGTTAAGTAAATTGTTTTTCTTTGTGTTTCTCTTACCGTATATCATCTAAAATCGTATCAGTAAATACAGTACGACTTGTTTTAACATTTGCAAATTCAGACACCTCAAATGTACAATTATTAAAATGTACATGACTTAAAAATATTCTTCTAAATGTACAATTATAAAATTTACATTGATTAAATACGATATTATCCATTGATATATTAAAATTAAAATTCTCATATGAAACGTTAAATTTTGTAATCTACCAAACAAGAAAAAAAATTGATTTTGTTTTGTTAATTATATATAGTCGCAATATAATTACAAAAAATATTTACCGTTTCTTTTGCATACTCATTACCATCAACATTTTTGGAATGTTCTGTTATGTAAGTGGTGTATCCATGAAATACAAATATTGCCAACATCCATGAAATTAACAATAACATTGTTGTTCGTAAATATTTTTTATTTCCACATTGTATATACGTTCCACAGTACATATTAATGCTATGGGCCATACCCGCTAAAACGGATGCCGGTGCTGTATTTCGATGATGATGATGTGCTCTGGCACCGGGTAATTCCAATTCAGTTAATGCATATCCACCTCGTGTTCGATTATTTCTATATATTTTCTATATTAAAAGAAAAGAAATATACAAATTTATAATTAGTATTACTAGCGAGTGTTTCTCTATCTGTATATATAATAAAATATTATAATTATATATATTAACTTGATATATAGTCAGGGCTTCAACTTCTCGACCACTTTCTAATAAATATCGCGGTGATTCCGGTAACCAAAATAATCCTAATATTGAACCAAATGTTGGTATTGTTATTAATAATAAATATCTATGCCATGCACTAAAATGTTCTTTATTTTCTAACATAACCAATTGTCCGGTTAATGGGACGGTTAATAATGCAATACCACCAGCTAAAATACCACCGGCAACACCACACACCCCTAAAATACTTAATATTCGGGATCGACCATTGATCGGTGTTAATTCCGATAGATAACTGCGTATATATACGAAATGTATGAAATGTTGATGTGAATTTTCAATACTCAAATATTTCAATATATATAAAAAAAAATTAAATTTTCAAATTACCATGATGCAGCTGGAAGTGCACCGCCAATACCAGCCGCCGCACAAAATCTTGCCATCATAAATGGACCATAAGTTGGCATAAATGCTGCAATCACTATTTAATAAAAATTATCATGTAACTACGATATATGTATATATATATTTAAATAGAATTTCCTCTTACCTGAAAATACCCCACTAACACCTAAACAACTGAGTAATGTTTTTCGTCGACCTGTACGACTTGCTAATCCACCCCAAATTAATGCACCAATACCCAATCCCAATAATGTTATATTTGCTAACCAATTTTTTTCATTATCTAATATACAAAATTCAACTTCAGCCGATGGCATTATATAAAAAACAGCATACACTTGAATTGCATGCCCGGCTAATGCCATTCCTGTTATTAATGCAGCAATTAATTGAAATTTACCACATCCCGTCTACGTATATATTGAAAAAAAAAACCAACCAACCAACCAATACATTTATATATAATAAATAATCTTATTGAAATATATGAAAAATAAAAACTCACTTGTTTTATTGCATCCGAATGAAATTGACTTAATAAAATTTCATCATTATAATCAATCAGTTCACCTGTTTCCGATTCATGACTTTGTTGTGATCCACGTCCTAAATGAGCATTTTGTTGTTGTTGTTGATTTGTTGAAAGAATACTATTACCACCACCGCCGCCGCCACTACCACCACCTTGAATACCGTCTGTATAAGGCATTACATTTGCTAAATTACCAGCTATTGATGGTGACCGAGGATTAACCAAACATGCTTCTTCGGATTCGTCGGACATAACGATTTACTTGAAACATCTTCTCGTGCGGTTAAATGAATTAATTAATATATATAATTAATAAAGAAACAAATTAAAATTTACTGCAAATTAAAAAAATTTCAACAATTATTTTGTACAAATAAATTTTAAAAACTAAATAAAAGATAAAAAAAAAATATATATGAACTATGCTGCTATATTGCCTAATCGAGTCTATTTGCATATACTATATAGAATATGTATAATACACTTCTTCGTTTGACAAATATATAATTGAAATTTTCTATTTAGCATCATAATATTTGATGTAAATATTTTTTTATGTATAGATATTTGGATGGTATTTTGTGCGTGTATTATCTAAAAATAAATTAACTTAAAAATAGATAAAAATATTTACATATATGAGACTCTGTAAAGTGTAAATATATATATATATGTATAGAGGGAATCCGAAGATAATTTATATGTTTGTTTCTATTTTTATATATAAAATTACGCGTTTCTATAATAATAGTAATTATAAAATAAAATAAAGAGACAAATTCAAATAAATGAAAAAATTAAATGCGTTTATAGATGACTGGTTTAGCTGGTGTAATTATTAATCAATTTTTTTATCAAATTTTTATCACTAAAAATGTAATTCATTAACATTTATATATTAAAACAATTAATGCAAATGTTAATGCAGTGGTCTATACTATAGAGTAACGGACATAAAAATATAAAATTAAAGCATGAAATTCATGTTTATAGATATCAAACTTCTTCATTTCATATTATATATTATTATTATTATATTTTAGTGTATGCTTTAAAAATATAATAAACCGGGATTTTCATATATATATATATAGATAACAAAATGAAAACTTAGGTTAAAATTTTTCCTATATGCGATTCGATTTTCCACTTTAGTTGCGTTCCATTCGATTACCGGAGTTCCAGGAGTTGGTATAAGAGTAGAAAAGCATATAGATTTTTCTACGCCGAACAACGACTGCGACTATTGCAAAGAGTAGTGCGGGGTAGGAAAAATCTACTCTTTTCTACTCTTGGCAATCGGCAATGGTACGCATAACTTTTATATGCATGTAATTTTGTAAACATTTTCCTTATATTCAAGTACACAAACATTTTTACTTGTATATATATGTAACTATACAATTTTCACTGTGTAAATTTTCACATAATATATGAGTAGATATAATTATGGAAAATATTGTACTGTATGTATATACGAGCACTATACACAATTTATCAATATGTCAATAGTTTTATCATATACATAATATTATATAGCTCGATATATTCATATATGTATATTGTATTTAAATGCAAGCACACAACAAGCATTTTATAATTTAACAACACGAAATACGAAATAAAAAAAAAAAAAAATAAAACAATTTTTTTCTTTATTGAATTTTTTTTTCATTTAGGATCTTAAAAATATTCCATTTCTATTAAACAAAACACATACCTAATGATGGAATTACACCATACGATTTTCATTATATATATACATTTACTATATATAATTTTTATTTAATTATATTTGAATTATAAATACTATATTTAAATAATATATAATAAATCTAATGATTTTTCCTGAAATTACGACAAAAAAAAAATAAATATATATATTATATTGTAAGTGCGGTCGTCGGTAAGATATGTAATATAACTGTAATAAAATCGATTTTCTTTTCATAAAATCGTTCATCAATAAACAAAATAAAAAAAAAAAAAAAAAAACGAAAAGAAAATATTGTGCATTTTTCTTTTCATTTCGCGCAAGCGTTTTTTTTTTATATATTTTATGTATATAATACATTCATATATATATATATATAAGGGAAGGGAATCAAAAAGGGGTTTTTTTTTTCTTTTCTATTAAAATATATACAATAGTCATTTGTAAATCAGTCAACAATCATTTGTACTGTGCCTTTCATAATCGTAAAACCTACCCTTTTTAGTTTTTTTTTAAATCCACTTATTGTTGGTTCTATAATGTAAAAAAATTCTTATACATCTGATGTATATTCTATGTATATTGTTAATAGATAAAATTATATTTGAGTTTTTCTTTCATACAATTATACTAAAGACATCCTAAATTATTTCTTTTTTGTATAATGGCCGGGTGTTAATCTCATCTCATCAATCATCAATTATATATTTTTATTTACACATTAAACTTAGATTATTAATATATTAGGTTGTCGAAAAAGTATTGATAATTTTTATAAATAGATGTCATATTATAATTGAATATTTCAAGTAGTACTAATCTGATCAGGTAACACTAACATATGTTCGAAAGATGACATTTCGTAGATAAAAAAAAAAAAGTCATTTAAAAGTTATAGTGCATTAAATATGAGCGAAATTAGTGAAAAAATTCGATACATTTTACAATTTTATTATGAAAAAGGTGAAAATGCAACGCAGGCACATGAACAAATTTGTGCAGTTTACGGTGAAGGAACTTTATCAAAATTAACAGCCTATGCTAGATGGTTTGCTCGATTTCGTTCCGGTAATTATGATGTCAAAGATGCACCTATAGTTCTGGTCGACCAATCACTGAAAAAGTCGATGAAATCATATCAAAAATTGAAGAAAATCGACACGTAAGCAGTCATGATATCGCTAAAGAACTAAACATCCATCACCAATCAGTTTTAAACCATTTGACAAAGGCTGGATACAAGAAAAAGCTCGATGTTTGGGTACCACATGAATTAACACAAAACAATTTAATGAACCGAATTTCCATTTGCGAAACGCTGTTTAAAAGGAACGAAATCGAGTCATTTTTAAAGCGAATGATTACAGGTGATGAAAAATGGATCACATACGATAATAATGTACGAAAAAGATCGTGGTCCAAGAAGGGTGAAGCTCCTAAAAAGCAGTAGCAAAACCTGGATTAACACCAAGAAAGGTATAATGCTGTCTGTTTGGTGGGATTGGAAAGGAATCGTTCATTATGAATTACTAGCACCCGGTCAAACCATTGATTCCGATCTCTATTGTCAACAATTAACAAGATTGAAGCACCAGATTAAAAAAAAACGTCCAGAATTAATCAATCGAAAGGGTGATGTGTTCCATCATCATGACAACGCCAGACCACACACATCTTTGATGACTCGGCAGAAACTGAGAGAGTTTGGCTGGGAAGTTTTAATGCATTCACCATATAGCCCGGACCTTGAACCTTCAGATTATCATTTGTTCCGGTCTCTGCAGAACTCCCTTAATGGTTTAAAATTAAATTCCGCAGAGGACTGCAAAATGCACTTGGATCAGAAAACACAGAAGTTCTACAGTGATGGGATAATGTCTGGTAAAGACATTATCCCATCACTGTAGAATTTTTGATGGGATAATGTCTTTACCAGACATTATCCCACCATTTAAAATGGCAAAGGGTCATCGATCAAAACGGCGCATATTTGGTTTAATAAAGTTCATTTGAAATATATAAAGAAATCGTTTGAATTTTGTAAAAAAAATTATCAATACTTTTTAGACAACCTAATATATATAATTCTTTTATTATAAAGTTCTAATACATTTTAAAATTTAATTTATAGAACATTTTTTTTTAAATAAATTATATCTTTTCTTGACAATTCGACACCTATATAATTTAATTATATTATATATAACCGCGTGTATATATTTTGTATTATAATATCCATTTTATTCAATAAATCCATCTTTTATAAATCCCGAATCTAAGGTTTTTTTGTGTATTTATTGTTTGATTATAATCATGCCGCCAATCGCCATATAAAGGGAGAGTTTCCTCCTTTTATTACCATATGTTTATAAGAATATAATAATAATTCTTAAAAGCAATATATATATATATATATATAGCGCTATAATTTAGAATACGCAGGTAATTTTTGTTTATTAATATAATTAATTTTTTTTTTTGTTCGTTACTACGGCAGAATCAGTTTAGCGCCCGTAAAACCTCGGAATTCTATTGCCGCGTGAGCCCGTAACGAAATCACTTAATCAGGTGATGAACCTTAGATGCATTGAATACACTTAAGTGATTTTGGGTGGTAAATCTATTATAATATGTGGATTAATTTATGAAATTTTGAAAATAAAGCAAAACTTATGAGATAAAATAAACCTTTAATTAAAACAAAATAAGAAAAAATCACTCATATGTTTTCAAACAATTGTCCAAGTTGCACTTTAGGTGGATTAGTTTTTAGATAAGATGAAATGTTTAATTTAAATAACTGATAATCAAAAGTAGGGTGAAATAATAGTTCAGGAAGTGGTTGAGTACCACTGGTATATTTTATATTTTTTGCCATATATTACCCAGAAATAGTGTAACTCTGTGCGGTGTAATTGATAAAAATGTCAACGAAAAATTCTTGAAAAATTTTGGGGGTTGTTGGTTCGAATTCTACCGTTTTGTGTTTTGTGTTTTTCGGTTAATTTCGAATCTGAATTTTCACACAGAAACAAGCTATATATATATATATATATATATATATATATCGAGCTTATTTCTGTATTATAGATTGTGTTGTTCCTGAATAAGTAAAAAGGTGGGCTAAAAAGTTTGACCATCATGAAGATGGGAAATGGGGCTAAATCCCTCCATTATTCCAACCAAATTTTTCCAACATTATTCCATTATTCCAACCAAATTTGCGACAACGCATATATTATATTTGAAATCATATATATTTGATAATTAAATATATTTCTATTTTCATTTTCATTTGATCATTTTCGTTTCATCAATTTAATATATCTTTAAAATAAGAATTTTAGTATTTCAAATATAAATAAACTTTCTCATACATAGTTATATGTTCATTTATAAAAATCGCATTAATCCTATATTTAATAATTTATGTACATCATATATATTGAACAGTGTTTTTTAAAACAAATTTGTACCTTTATTTCCTGGGTCAAATAAAAGAAATCATCCATAATTTATTTAACCTACAACTATATACAATAATACCGATATATAATCAATCCTATAATACATATTTATATATACAATAATTGGGTTTCCATAAATTATATTTGACAAATTATGGGAATTTGACCACACATATGTACATATAACGTATCCTTAAATCACATAAAAGTAATCATTATATACGAGTATTTAATCAAATAAAATCTAATTTATAAATGTTTAATAAATATTTTCTTACTTTCTTTAAGAATTAACCATTTATTATAACTATATACTAATAATAAATAATTGTAAAAATTTATTATTATTATTATTTGTTGATTTTTTCTGTATTGAAAAGAATTTAATTTAATTTTATCTGTATTAATAAAATAAAAAAAAACGTATACAAAAAAAATGCTTTTGTTAACGTGAATAAATATATGAATAATTCATTTTTTTTTTCCTTTTAAACCTATTTTTGTTAATAAATTTATTTTGTTTTTTTTTTTGTTGGTTTTGTTTTTTTTTTTGTTGGTTTTTGGTGAATGAAGAAAATGTTTTTTGAAGAAAATAAATCTCTATGTATATATAGTTAAAAGGATCCGACAATAATGGTTGTTTTTGTCTATATTTTTTGTTTTTGTTTGACATTTATTGTTTGTCTTTCACATTAAAATTGAATTTTTAAAATATTTTTAAAGCAGCGTTGGAGGAATACCCGCATCGATATATAGACGTTGTATTCAATGGAAATGTATATGATCACTGCATGGACTTTAGGATTAAAAAAAAAAAAATTTAACTCCCTGTTGGTTGGAAATTGACCAGCAAATCTTGTAAAATAATATTTATAGATCTATTTTTATAGCCTCGCACATATATGTTTTCCACTGTATAGAGTCAAAAAATTCTAAGTACACCGCAATTGTTAACTATATAAAGTAATTTTTTAAATATATAATTAACCCTCTAGATTATTTAAATTACATAAAATATAACTTAATAATAAGAATTTTAATAGACAATCATTTAAATATATATAAAATATACACAGCTATTATATATGAATAAAATATTCGGTAACGCATATGAGTATAATAATAAATACACCTTAAATACTTTGCATGTTTTATATACATATATATATTTGTATATAATAATTATTTCTATGAATATTTAATTATATAATATAAAAAAAAACATGAATTATGCATTTCCTATTGCAAAAAAATTATACATGCATTCATTCATTCATTCAGTTAAAATCATAAATGATTTGATTTTAATTTATATTTTATTTTATAATTCATCATCAATTATTCCTATACATATGCTATCATATTATTTTTGGTACATAAAATATTCATTTTATATATATATTTATTAGTATATAAAATAATATTCAATTGAACTATAGCTGTTCAGATATAGTTTTATATTCTAATAGTGCGTGGGGGTTAGCACCAGATATATAATGATTTAAAATTTCATATCTTCTTTTATTTATTATAGAGCGTTTGAAATTGGATTAATTCATTAAAGACAGTACTTAACTATGGGTCGTTCTGCAAATATTTTCATAGAAAATTCTTCATATTCAAATGTTTTTAAAACAACCGTGCGAAATAGCAGTTACGTTATACCTGGTGTATATGATTTAAGTACGGAAGATACAAATTGGGTACTTACATCCTCATTTATTATATTTACAATGCAAACAGGTATTTTAGCGAGCAAAATATATTGATCCGATATATAGATTAATTAACATTATTTATCGGGGGTTTTTTTTTAATCCAATTTCACTGTCAATCTTATCATCATATCCGTTTCTCTCAATGTATTATGAGTTTGTGTTTATTCCAAAGAACCCCCGTAGCATGATATATATAATAAATTTAACCAAACATATATATATTTTAAAGGTTTCGGAATGCTAGAATCCGGATGTGTATCAATTAAAAATGAAGTAAATATTATGATGAAAAATGTAGTGGATATTGTTTTGGGTGGTTTTACCTATTGGCTATTCGGTTATGGTATGTCCTTTGGACGTGGTCCATTTACAAATCCATTTATTGCCATCGGTGATTTTCTCATTGATCCAGCCGTTGGTGATCCATTGATGGGACCAATCTTAGCTGCATTTTTATTTCAATTATCATTTTCAACAACGGCCACAACAATTGTTAGTGGTGCAATGGCAGAAAGGTATGAATGTACATTTAAAATAAACCATTTCAAATAGTTTCTTCACTTTATATATAAAATCTGATAGTATATATTTAAACATTTTCATTTCATTACATTTCATACAGATGTAATTTCAAAGCATATTGTTTATTTTCATTATTGAATACGTTGGTGTATTGTATTCCGGCTGGATGGGTTTGGGGAGAACATGGATTTTTACATAATTTAGGAGCAGTTGATATTGCTGGCAGCGGACCAGTTCATCTGATTGGTAAGTCATTTGACACATTCGTTATATTATGAAAATAATTTGATTTATTGCGGTTAAATTATTTTAGGTGGTGCATCAGCATTCGCGTCGGCTTTAATGTTAGGACCACGATTAGGCCGTTATGCGGATGGTCTAGATCCATTGCCATTGGGAAATCCTGTAAATGCATGTATGGGATTATTTGTTTTATGGTGGGGTTGGTTAGCATTTAATTCCGGTAGTACGTATGGGGTTAGTGGTGCCAAATGGCAATATGCAGCACGGGCGGCTGTTATGACAATGATGGGATCATTTGGTGGAGGATGTATTAGTATCATGTATGTATTATTGTATTGTAGATTTATTTGAAGATCTGTATTTAACATTACTATAAGTGATAAGTTAATATAAGAATTTCAATTATAACTTTTATATTATTATACGTACGTATAGATATTCATTGTTACGAAATGATGGACGAGTTGATATTTTAGATTTAATAAATGGTATACTTGGATCGCTAGTATCAATTACAGCCGGTTGTTTTTTGTATCGTGCATGGGAAGCTATGCTTATTGGAGCCATTGGTTCACTGTTAGCATGCATTACAATGCCATTATTTGATAAAATGAATGTTGATGATCCAGTTGGAGCTAGTTCAGTACACGGTGTTTGTGGAATATGGGGTAACCTAAACATTTTATTATTTGCATTTACTTGAATTTCATACTAATAAATATGTCTATTATGTTTTAAATATATTGATATTGAGTATAAATTCGTCTAGGTGTCATTGTTGTTGGGTTTTTCGCTGACAATCCAATACCATTGGATACAACTTATGGTCGATCGGGATTATTTAAGGGTGGTGGTTGGTATCTATTGGGTATACAAACTTTATCGGCATTATGTTTGGCCAGTTGGGGAATATCATCAACCCTGTTACTACTATGGATTATCAATAAACTGATACCGATTCGTATGGATCCAAATGAAGAATTATTGGGCGCTGATTTAATGGAACATCGTATAAGACATTCAAAAATTGGATTATCACGTGCCATATCGGCACTTGCACCAATAAAAATTAATTTAGATCAATTTATGGGTGTACCACCGATCGGTATGAATCCCGGTCATGAAGGGATGCTTGACCAAATGGTATTGGCTAATGATAAATTAAATAAATGGAATACATTTTATGATAAAATGACACCGCGTAAACGATTGGTTAAGAAAATAAATATAACCGAAAACAGTAGTAAATCACCAATGATCACCGATTTGGAAATAAATAATAATAAGAACAAGTTTTGTTGTGTATTTTCATCAATACGAAATCCATTTAAACGTAAACGTGATGATCAATTTTCGGTTACATCAGATGTAACCGTTGGAAAATTTACAGCAAGTAATTTGAATACAAACATAGAAATTACATCAATATCAAATAATTTATTAGATGAAACAATTAAAATGAATAATACAGATATGCCATCGGGATTTGCTTGGGTCGATTAAGTATATAATTAAATAAAAAGAACGTACATTTAGTTTTTAACAATTTATTTTATAAAGAAAATCACCGTTAACTTTATTACATGCTAATTGCTAAAATACACCTTCAAATTCAATTACTGTATTTAAATTTATGTAGTATAATTTTATTTGTAATACAAAAAAACCTACAAAATGTATTTTATTTATTAAAATTTTATTTTCAATAGATGTCAATGATAACAAAAACAAATAAAAACGATTTGTTTATTTTATTATTTCCATAACCCCCTAATTTTTGTAATAAATAAAAATAATATTTCTATTGTTTTGATTATTTTATTAAATAAAATTAAATTAATTTATCCATTTAAATTTTAAAATAAAACAAATATGAGTATATCACATTCACTACGTGTACGAATATTATATAAAACCGTGTTAAGATTACACAGAGGTAAAATAATAAACATATATTTTTCTTTTGTATTTAATTAAAAAAAAAATAAAAATAATAAACGATTATATAATTGAATATAATTAAACATATAAAGGTCTTCCACCTGAAATTCGTCCACTTGGTGATACATATGCAAAAGATGAATTTCGAAGACATTTAAAATGTAATGATGGTGAAGCACAAGTATTTCTATTTGAATGGACACGATATGCATTGTTGTTATCCAAACAATTGGGATTGGGTATTAAAGGTAAACCACAACAAAAAATTGGTGAATATATAGCACCGGGATTATTAGATAATTTACGTGATGAACAAATTGTACAATTATATGAATTGTTAAAGGCCACAAAAATCGAAGATGACGACGGCAGCGGTGATAATATTATTGATACCAAAAATATTCAAAATACTATAAAATAACATGTGAACGGTATTTACACACAGGAAATTTAGCTTTTATTATTTTTATTATTTAGAAAAATATCTTTTTTTTTTTTATTTGTTCGTTATCAAAGAAATTCGGAATGTTTACATGTTTTTTTTTCAATTTGGAATGCAAATTTAAATACCATGAATTGAAATTTAAAATTAAAGCAAAAATTCAAATTTTTTCATAAATTTTATATTGATATTTTATACCATTTTCTTCTTGTTCTTCAACGGGAATCCCATCGTCATTTGGTACCAATTTAAAATCATCGGTTATTTTCGGAAAAAATGCATCACATTCAAATTTCGCTTTAATTTCAGTGAAATAAATACGATGACATTGATTTGATTGCATTGATTCATGATAAACGGCATTACCACCGACAATCCAAATATTTTCAATATCACTGATGTATTTAACGTCTGATAGTTTATCGAGTGCCTCCTGAAGACTTTTACACAATATAACATCTGTTGGATAATCTGATGATGTGGTTGTCGTCGTCGGATTTCGTGATAGAACAATATTCAAACGATTTGGTAATGGTCGTTTATTCTCCGGTATACCCAAATATGTTTTTCTACCCATTATCACGGCATTTCTTTTTGTTGGATCACTCACTTTCGTTGTCATTTTATTAAAATACGTTAATTCATGTCTAGTTTTATATCAAATCAAACAAAAATACAAATACAAATTAACAAATTATGATTCCATATAATAAAGGCAAAGTTCCTTTCACTTTAACCTACTTTAAACGCCATGGTAAATTTCCATTAATTCCTATGCCCATATTTTCACATGCTGCTGCAATTAAACTAAATTTTTTGTTCGTCATTATAATACTGATATTTATAGTAATTTGATTTTTAATTAAGAGTTTAATTTAAAAAAAGAAGATTAAAAGAATATCATCAAGTGATGATGATAAACAATAATACACAGCAAACAGCAAAGATGCAAAAGATAAACAAAATATTACAAAAACAAATATGTTTTATTTTTTGTTGTTATTTTATCAACAAATGAAGCGCGAATTAAGAAAAAAAATTATATATGATCACATGATTGAAGTTGATGACCTTGAATACACTGTTAAAATTGAGGTTAAAAAATTTATAAAATTAAAAGTTCATTTCTATTTCGGGATATGTCAATTTTATAATTTATTATTTTAAATTTTTATTTATTTATTATTTTAATAAAAATGCAAACAAAAAAATATTAAATAATAATATTATAAAATCACTTAATTATTATCATATTATTTAATTATGCAAATATTCAAAATAATAAAAAAAAAAGTAATATAAAAATTCATCAAATTCATTTTTGCTCATATTCGCTGAAATAATTTATGACATTTTATTATTTTTTTTATGACACCAACAACAACAACAACAACAATTTGTTATCTTTTTCATTCTTTTGTTTTTGTTTTTATTATTGTTTTTAATTTTATTTTATTTTAATTTCAATTCAATCCCCAAATAAATTGGTTTTTTTTGTTTTGTTTTTGCTGTGTTTCTGAATTCATTTATTTTTTTTTTTTAAGAAAAACAACAGTTTTCAAAGGGGATCCGTATAGAATTGATTGATTAATTAATTATAATTATAGTTATTAAATTAAGAACAACAAAATATACCGACAATTTTCAGTTTATGGAAAAAAAAGTGAATAATAGAAAATTATTAAAGAAAATAGTCTTTTCTAAATTGAATTTTTTTTGTTATTATCAATAAAAGTTTTTTTTTTTTTTTCTAAATAATACTATATTCATAAATGTTTTTCTAATATTGTAAATTATTGTAAAAATATCGAAATGAATTAAAAAAATTGAATAGTAAAAAGTAGAAAAAAAATTAAAAAAAAGTTTATATAAAAATGAAATGTATGTGAAAATGTATGCGGAATAAAGAATAAGTCAATTCCATATATTATTAATAAAATATAATTAAATATATACAGAAACAAAAAAAATTTAAGTGAAAATTAGGAATTACAATTGAAAAAATTTCTGTTTTAATCTGATATATATTCTAATCATTATAAATCAAAATGCGGCTTTTTACAGCTCGTTTTTCTACAAACATCCAAAAGATGTTGGATTATTATTCATTGTATAATCCATCACCGTTATCCATTAAACAATTTATTGATTTCGGTAAGTGCATATATGCATATAAAACATTTTTTAGTCTCATTATTTTACACAAAAACAAAAACATTTTATCATAATACATATAACATATATTTTGATTTTTTTTTCTTTTGGGAATTTTCCGCTTTCTGGATACGCATATATTATACTGCGTAAATATTGTTCAATGTTCACTTTTATCATCAAAACACATACAGACTATATATATATATATCAGTTTTTATTATATATATATATGTATATATATAAAAACTGTATCGCATATATACATTTATAATAGATATTAGACTTGTTTATATATATTATTGTTTATTAGATTTGTCATCTTTTGGTATACAGATGCAGAGATTACGTATAATAATAACCATATATTTTTTGTTGTTATAGAACATGGGTTTATAATATCTATTTGACCATATATCGTTCTAAATAGATATACTAACATATATTATAATCGCATTATCACATACATTATACAGATAAATTCATTAAAATGCTTATGATATAATTGAAGATTTTTTGTTTAATATTAACGCCTACACAATTTCCAATTTGTATCATTCGAACGAATATATTAAATATATATTCTATATTTTCTATATTCACATATATATGTATATGACGAAGAGAAAAATAAATAATATGTTGTTTATAAAAACAAAATATAAGAAGAATAACAGAAAAAAAAACCATCATCGATAACATGAAAATACAAAAAAAAAAAATTACAATTTCTCTTTTGGAGTTTTGGCAATTATCCAATGTTTGAAAATTATGAAAATTATTGTACGTATTATTTCATCATTGCGGTGCATCTTATCATCAATTATATATATATGTATACTTTTCTTGGACGATATATATCTATATCTCTATATAGAAGCACATATAGAAGCTACAATATTATTGGGATAATAAGGCAGTCATAATAACACAATAATTGTATATGTACATGGCATTACGTATTTAATAAAAATAAAAGTATCATTTGTATTATATATGTAGTATGTAATGTTGTCTTTTATTCAGCTGCTCCTCGAACAATATACTCTTGTCTTGAAATATTATGTTTTATTCAGTGGCTCTAACTCAGACCGTGTTTTATTCATAAATACAACTGTTCTGTTTACCGATTCTGAATGTTGATTCGAGAGACAGAAAAAGCACACCGAATATTTTGATGATATGAACTGTGAAGATAGTAGCGACGAACCCTTGTTAATAGTAGATGACCATTTAGCACTCCAAAATTTGCGTTTTGAATTCACTCTGTATGTTATATATTTTATTGACTCGATTTTTCCCTTTACATGG
Organism: Dilophus febrilis; assembly: GCA_958336335.1. Lineage (NCBI taxonomy): Eukaryota > Metazoa > Arthropoda > Insecta > Diptera > Bibionidae > Dilophus > Dilophus febrilis. The sequence goes on along the minus strand of OY284469.1, from coordinate 3,407,154 downwards.
GATATATTTTTTCTTGTATCGGATGAGGACAGCAGCCAATTGAATAAAAGACACCATAAATGTCTGATTAAATGGTTTGATTTTACCCAAGTTATTTCAAAGAAAATTATATGATAAAAAAATAAACGTTTTTCGTTCTATGTTGATGTTGACAAAAACCTGACAGAATATCTATCGCTTATGGTAGAAAAAAAGTATATTCCAATCAGAAGAATGTATGAAATATAATACTTCCATTCATTCATTTTTTTTGTAAATCAGATATGTTTAATATGTTGATTATATTAATCTTTATTCGAAGAACGTAGTGTCTGTAGATTAAATATGGTAAAAAATCAATTGAACTTCATATTAGAAATATGTTCTATACCCGAGTGGAAATAGGGGTCTGCTTTTTTCCATTTATTTGTTCGACGATCTGAACCGGTTATAACTTTCCAATAATCTGAAACTGTTTGAAAATATAGTTAAACTTTAATATATGATCTTATGCAGATTTTCTTCAGAGTTCTGCTTTATGCTAGTCTATAAAATCAGAAACCATAACAAACGGTTAAACGGTCTCAAATCAAAGATGAAAAATATCATATCTACTGTGTCCTATTTCCCAATTTAAAAAGGAACAGAAAATGATTTCAAACAGTTTGCATATAGATAGATATCAATCAAAATGGTGACAAACAGCATTTTTCTTTTTATATCGGTCTTCATTTTTCAGTATTTTCCGATCGAATATATGTTTTTTTTCCACACACACTTGGGTTGTCAATATAGTTTTTGTTCAATTTTTGTTTATCATTTATCATTATAATAATTACAATATTAAGTAGTACTTAAACTTGATTTCAAAAATTAATAAATTTACTTGTATATATATATCATATATAGAATAGATGTTATTATCGATCGGTATATATATATTATGTTTATTAACCTCTGAATTAATGCAAATTGAATATTGAATATTGTTGAATGAATAGTATTTTAATTTTTATCACAAAATTATTTATGGATAATAATCAATTTTAAAAAAATTCGTGTACAAATAAAACAAGCAAAATAATTACATTATATATTCCGAAAGTGATTTTACGCAGAAAATGTTTGAAGTGTCTGATTATTAATAATAATAATAATAGAAATATTTATAAATATCAAGGTTTTATTTATTCGTTTTTATATAAAATACAAAATTTTTTAGTATAATAATATGAAAATACAGTTACTATATATATATAACTACTTGAATCCCTCTACATATAAATCCGATAACAAGACAATTATATTATTATATAATGTTATATAATAGAATACATTTTAAGAATTCCCTAAATGCACCTACAATAATATTCTATAGACATATACATTAATATATTTCGGAGTTCTAGTTGGATGTTGAAAAGCCTGTTCCGAGATCTTTTCAGTAATATTAAATAATAATATTATTAAAAAGAAAAAAAAAATCAGCTTACATTAAAATCAATTAAATCCACATACTAAAATTAGTTCAGGGATTTTTATTTTATTTAGTTATCTATTCAATAGACTATAGAAATAATGTATAATATTTATATTTTCATATACCATATATAAGTGTTATTTGTGTGTTATCTATACATATATATATTAATTATTTTTATTACTATAATATTAATATTAATATTGTATACTTTATAATGAGTATTTTTAATATTTTATATGTGGTTTTGTTATTTTTTTAACGCCTCATTCTTATTATATAAAACACACATCATTAAACGATTAAAAAAACATAATTTGATATACAATACCTCAACTTCATATATATATATATATATATATATATATTTATATATATATATTATATATATATATATATATATATAAATTTAATATATAATAATATATAAATTAATAATTATATGTCATATATATAAAAATATGATATATTCATAAAATTAGTTGGTGTAATATCTGTTATATTAGCATTATATTATATAATTAGTTACCAAGGATAAATTAAAAAGAAAAAAAAACATCACACATCATAAATGTTTATTATTATTGTTATTATTATTGGTATACAAATAATACTAATTTTTATTGCAATATACAGTCGATTGTTTACTTATTAGCACACCCTTATAATGTAAAAATAATCGAAAAAATAAATTTCATTTTTGTAATATAAAAATTTATAAAAAATTCATTTCTCAAATATACTTAATTTCCTAAATATAACACCCTTGGATTATTTGTATAGCTGTAATATTTCTTATTATTAAATCCAGCAAATTTGGACATCTTCAAAATTGTGAAAGCCCTGTCCATCATGTGCCATCAATCTGAACCACCGATGGTACTCTGCGATGGAGCAACATCTCTGGTGAATAGGGGGGCTGCTGTAACATTACCACATCCAAGTGATTCCAATGTTTCTTTTACCAGTTTTTGGCGATGCATTGTCCTGACAACAAAAAGACCGATGGGAAGGCCGCCGGAACGATGGAAAAACAGCATTAAACGTTCATGGCAGGGCAATCATGGCAACAATTGGCGATGGACCGTGTGAAATGGAAGGAGCTAGGGGAGGCCTACGTCCAGCAGTGGATAATAAAGGGCTGAAAAGAAGAAGAAGAAGAAGACCTGATGCAAAAGCATCACTTTTTTCATGCCCATTTTGACCCATTCTGTTCGTATTTCTTGCATCAATTCAATTCAACCAATTTAGTTTGGTTGTCAATTGCTTGACCAGGTCAATTTCATAATTCATAGTACGCCGAACACCATTTTGCTCCCACCAAATACACAGTAAAGCTTTGTTTCCTCATGGATAATGCGTTTTTTTTCGTCAATTTTCGACAAGAATTTGATGACTTTCTGTAGCAGCTGTTTTTTTCTTCAAATAAAACAATAACAAAAAAATAAATCCCCACAAATTGAACTTTTCTGGTATAAAACACGACATTTTCAACAAACCAAAAAAAAATATGTTGTTTATAAAACATACCAATTTGATGGAATGTTGTCATAAGATTTCGACTGATCACAGCCTCGGAGGAATCAGGTCACATTTGTTACTTTGTTAATGTTATATAATGTTTTTCATACGGTATCCACAGGGTACTTGTTTTTGTATTTAAAAGATAAAAAAATGTAATTATAAAATCTTCAAAATTTATTATCGTGATCGTGTTTTTTCAAAGTGATATTTTTTTTTTTTTGTTCGTTACTACGGCAGAATCGGTTTAGCGCCCGCAAGACCTCGAAATTCTATTGCCGCGTGAGCCCGTAACGAAATCACTTAATCAGGTGATGAACCTTATAGATGCATTGAATACACTTAAGTGATTTTGGGTGGTAAATCTATTATAATATGTGGATTAATTTATGAAATTTTGAAAATAAAGCAAAACTTATGAGATAAAATAAACCTTTAATTAAAACAAAATAAGAAAAAATCACTCATATGTTTTCAAACAATTGTCCAAGTTGCACTTTAGGTGGATTATAATTTTTTTAGATAAGATGAAATGTTTAATTTTTAAATAACTGATGATAATCAAAAGTAGGGGGAAATACTAGTTCAGCGGGAGACTATTCCATAATCTTGCTATTCTTCTTGGGAAAAATGAATTTCCAAATCTGTTTGTTCGAAGAAAAAAACTAATAGATACAGAATATAAGCCTTTTGTGAATTTCTTGAATTATAAGAGAAGTTAATTGACTCAGAAATTATCTTTAAAATTTCATTAGAGAAAATTCATGGTTATAATACCTATAAAATGTGCACAATGAAGCTACTGATCGTCTATATATGATCCAATGATTCAATGGAATTTGTTATTGTTTCATTTCTATGATCAGCGAAATAGCGTGTTTTTTGGATCCTGTCACTAAACTGCGTAGGGTAGTAATTGGTGAACCAGCCCATATGGAATAGGAATTGTACTCTAGAAGTTGTCTTATAAAAGACCTATAAAATAATGCTAAATTTTCAGAATTGAGAAATTCTTTCGATCTTCTTAAAAATCCAATGCGACTAGCCGCCTTTTAGCTGCAATTATTATATTATTACTCCATGAAAAGTTGTTTGACAAAGACTTCAGATTCTGGTTCAATATAATAATAATTTTTGTTTAAATAATAAATTGGGACGAAATAATATAATCATTTTGGCATTGGGATTTCGGAAATCTGAATTATGTAAATTGGTTTTTTTTTTACAAACCGTTGAATTTTTAGTGTTTCTATTCTTATTATTAATATTTTGTTTGTCATTATTCACCTTTTGCACCGCATCGAATTTTTTTTTCATTATTTATTATACTATTATTATTAAAATCGCCAGGTCTAAATTTTGATTTTCTGAATGATTTACGATATATAAAATAATAAGGTAAAAAATACAATGAATTACATGAGTATTAATAAAGCAAAAAAGAAAATTGTTCCAATAATATAATAGAAATTCCTTTTAAAAATCGAAATATATCTTAAATCATTGAAAGAATATTTTTTTAGGGATTTGTATTATTATATTTGACACAAAAATGTATTTGTATTATTATATATATATTTTATATTTTCATAATAATTGAATTGTCCGAATTTTCAGTTCATCAGTAGATTTGCTTTATAAACTACATTCGACTACATACGACATATTTTGAATATATCAAATAAATATAGTTTCCTATATATAAAGCAATTTGAAATTAATATTTATATTATTATTATTGACTTATTTTTCATCAAAAACTCTTTTATTATACTTGTATGTATGCATGCATGCATATATATAAAAAAAACACAACACAATTTAAATCACACATAAAATATATTATCACAGAGTGTTTTTTTTATATTAAAATAAAATTGTATAAACATTTAATATATTAGCTTTTATAATAAATGCATATAGTAAATGCATATTTTTCGAGGGCTCGACCCAAAAACAAAGCATTGTATTTCCTTTATATACAAACATTTGTCTATATCCATATATTATATTTGCATATATGACTGTCTCTGTATATAAAATAATACAAAATTTAAATATATATTTTCATTGAAATTAAAGTCATTAAAATTGTTAATTAAAATAAAATTATTATTATTATATTGTGTCTTGATAAAAATAAACAACAAAACAACAACAGAATTCAAACATTTTATCACTCTGATATGGTAATTTTTAATCGTAAAAAAAAAAGAATGTAATTTTATTTGTTTTTTTTTTATAATTTTGTTGACATTTTTAAAATCCATATATAAAATTTTATTTTTTTATAATTTATATACAAATGATTAACTAAAAAAATAAAACAAAACAATCAAAACATTAATTATATAGTAATTCGATTATAGTAAATTACTATAGACATCTCATTTGATATCGATATCCACATCCATTCAGCAAAATTCCAACTTGAATAATTGTTTGAAATCGCAAAGTTTTTTCTGTTTAGATTTTTCAGTTTATGCGTTTTTATTTGTTCAAAATTTTATAAGCTAATCCACAAAATTACTTAAATATATTCAATATACATCACATAAGTTCATATCACCTGCTCATATCATTAACTGATTTCCTTACGGAGATTTCCTTACGGAGATCATGACAATAGAATTTCTATATATGTTTTTCTGGTGCTAAAACGATTCTGTTTTTTGTAATAAAGAACCTAGAACAAAAAAAAAACCCGAATAAACCCGATTTATATATTCCTTATACAATTTTAATTGCAATTGTTTAAATATACAATTTTAATTTAATATTGTTGATTATATATTCGTATATAAAATTTCCAATTATATTCTTTTATAATTCAAATCCAATAGTATAATTATAGTTTTTATTTACACATTAATCTGTAAATAGAAAAATAATCCAATAAAATATAAATGTTTATTTAAATAAAAAATAACAAAAATATGAAAGCTCATCATCGAGTACAAAAATCTGTTATCACATCATATATTAATGTTATATATATATATATATATATGTTAATATTATGATGATATTTAAAATGCGTCAATCACAATTGATGAATTGAACTGAATTCATTATTATTATTATTATTATTAATAATATATCAATATAAATATTATATTTATATCAAAGTGCATATACATCAAAGTGATGTCAATTAGTGCAAAAGGAAATGTAAATAAAATTAATAATAATAAAACGTAGTAATTTATTTATATATAAATATCATTAAAAAATGTATTCTTTATTTAACCCTCTTTTAATATCAGATCGTGTATAAACATAAAGAATATTGATGATTTTCGCTTAAGTTATTAAAAATGTTAAGGAACTTATAAGGAAGTGTATAAGGAAGTTTAAGGAAATTTATGCGATTAAAGATAATTTTCCAATGAAAATTAAACCTTAAATCTTTTGGGGTTTTGATATGATGCCGATGGAATTCGATTATGTAAATCGACCGATTAGTATTCATTACTATATATTTTTAATTTATAGACACAAATTTATAGACAAATTCCAATTTTATTATATAGTTATTTTTTCGAATATAGAATACAAATCGATAAAGAATTCACAGCTACTATATACTTTCACCGCAATACAAATACTAAATATATTTACGCAGGTACATTTTTCCACATTTTAATTACATTATATATACAATATTGTATTTCCAATAAGTTCATGATTGTGATGACCCAAAACCAGAAATAACCGCAACAAAAATATACTCTAATAAATAAACAAAAAAATGTATATACACAGAAACAAACTTCTGTATCTCCAAATACATATATAGAAATTTATAAAAAACAAAAAATTAATTCATTTCAATTAAAAGAAATAATTGAAATAGCGCAAAAAAAAAAATTTTTATTTATGTTTTGTTAATGACTTCAAATAGAATTTCTCAATAAACCGAAAAAAAAAAAAAACACAAATTATAATTTAATATCGATTATTGAATTATATTTAATATATATGGTAAATAACTTATATATGCGGTGCGCGGTGGTGCTATTTGACATTGACCTGTAATTCTATTAAAAATATTTATTATTTCAATTTCAATTCCTATATAAATATAAATATTTTCAATTTGTTGTGTTTTTTTTTTTCATCAATAAAGTGTTGTCTGACATGAAGGAAAAAAATTGAGAACTGTTTTTTAAAATATATATATGATAAAAATGTCTTTAATGCAGCATCATCACTTATATTTATATAACCTAAATAAGATGAAATATAAAATTTGATGTTTTTTTTTTTTTTTCGCAAATGATAAATATAATTATAATTCAGACAAAAAAATGTAATGATTCGGAGGCGGTTGTATTTGAAGATTTCTTTTGACTGTGTTTTATTAGTTTTATGTTTGTTTTTTTTTTTTAATTTTTGGCAGGTAAAAAGTCCCATTTAAACCGCAACTTTATTAATCAATAACTATACTATATATACTTTGACTTGAAAACATAGACCGTATAGCTTTTCTATATTAATTATTCTAATTTCTTCTATTTTTGAAGAATGAAATTTTGAAATGGTGATTATAAATTTGATAGTGCAGCGAACGGTGTTTTTTTCGTTGGTTTTCACTACATCCAAGTGAATAGAAACGTTTTTGATAAACTTTCCAAGGCACACAAATCCTTTATCCCCGTATATTGAAGTAACAAATCATCCTATTGATAATTAATCAATAATCCCAAAAAAATAATCCATTTTTGATCATTGCTTTTTTTTTTTTAAATAATTTTTATAACACCGTGGGAGATTATGCTATGTATGTTTATCGTGAGTTATGGGATATGAAATAACAATTTTCCTTTTTTTTTTCTTTGTAACAAAAAAACCATCTGCTCAATCAAATTCTCACAATGAAGATCAAAAAGAGGAAATAATAATTTTTGATTTTTTCACATTTTTATACGATTTTCTGTTTTACTTTGATCTTTAATAATTAATACCTCATTCAGGCAAAGAAATGTGAAAGAAAAATTTTTGTTCAAAAATAATGATATATATTTAAAATGTGAATATACTACTTTTTTTTTTTTTTTTATAGGGGTTTGTAATAACCAAAAGTTTTTCTTTTGACGTCCATTCTTATTCGTTTCTTTAACGAACTGAATCGATAAATTTTATATTTGATATGTTATTTAGTTATAGATGTATAGTATATAATTTTTATTATTAATTCAAAAGAATTGCTATGTAATTTTTTTTTTTAATTTTAAAGAACTATACATAACTTTATATAATATAATATATATATATATGAATGATTATATTTTGTTGTGGTTGCGTGTTCCAATCAAACCTATATGTTTAAAAATATATCGTCGAGTGAGGATTTTTAAATAATTTAATGTATATATAGCAATTTTTTTTTTAATCAAATAATGACATTATATATTTAATATTATGTATACTTATCATAAATTCTTACGGTCGTATAACAAGGATTTAACAAAGGATATAAAGAATAATTGAACACTTTTATCATCATCTATATAGTTATAAGATTTAACTTTTAATTATTAACAGATTTGGAAATTAATTTTTTGTCCAAGAACATTAAGATTATGTTTTCCATAGAGCTAGTATTTCCTCCTTCTTATCACAATCATTTAAATTAAGTATTTCTTCCTATGTAAAGATTCATCTAATGTACAACTTGGACAATTGTTTCTAAAACATATGAGTTAATTTTTATTACTACTTTTCAGTTTAAGTTTTTTTTTCTGTCTCATATATGTTTACGTAAAATTTCATAAATTAATCAACATATTATTAGGGTTTCGCCACCAAAAATCACTTAATAGGTTAAGTGATATCATTACCGGCTCACGCCAATAGAATTCCAGGGGTTTACGGTCACTAAACCGATTCTATACCGTATCTCAATATAGAATTCAATTTAATAAATGATGACAGTATAAATAAAACATTTTTAACAACAATTATAAAACAAAAATATATAAATAAATAGTTATTTTTAGTTGAATATTTGTTTTAAATTAATATTTTATTTTTTTTGTACCATTATTTTGTTTATATGTATAATCTATAATGAATATTTACGGCAATTTACACCATTAAAATTTTTTATATAAATAAAAATAAAATAATAAATTTTTTAAAAGAAATAATAATAATATTATATCTTTTGTATATTATAATAATATATAATTATGAATATAATTATTAAAATTTACTTTTTCAATATAATGATTCAAATGTCGATATTTATATATAAGTATCGTATTAATAATAATTATATAATGTGTTTTATGGATTTTTACAGATAAAACCCAAAAAAAAAATCTCACAGTTAAAATTGATTTCTTTTTGCAGTGACATTAAAGATTTTTTCTAAATTATAAGATGTTATTCAAATTTTTGATTATTAAATACACAGATTACACTCCCGGAGTTGGATGTTCCGAAAAAAAAACAATTTTAACTTTTAGCGACTATTCCACTTTAAAATCCACTGATGAAAAAAGAATATTTTTTTGTATATTAATGCAAATTATTAAGTCAATAAAATATATAATAATTCCATAATGCATATATTTACAAAATATATAATAATACGATAAAATAAATAACAATTTTTATTTTAAACATATATTTATATAAATATATAGATGTTTCAAGGTTTTATATATTCTCTATATAGATATATAGAATAAAATAAAATAATGATTTTATAGTTATATATTTTGAATATTTTATATTTAATATTAAATTTTATATATTTTTGGTTGAAAAAAATAAAATAAATATTTGTTTATCATCAGTTATTAAATATAATGATTTGTGTATATATTGATTAAAATGCGAATTATATCGCACACTTTTAACACAAAATTTTCCCTATACATTTCTTCTTTCAAAGTTCAAAGGTATTTTTTTGAAAAATCTCATTTATTATAAATTAATTGATTTTTTTTTTTGGTTGTAATAAACCCAACCCTTTGATTTTTTTTTTTATTTTAATCATTGATTCTATATAAAGGGTGATTTTTTAAACGCTATAGGAAAGTTTTTCAAAAAAAAAAACACATAAAATTCAGAAAAATGCATGAAATCTTTATTTGAATCGATAGTACGGTCCATATAATTTAATGTTTGAAGATTATTTAATGCAAATGTTGACCTTTACTGTGCCTCAAATATGGTCCATCTGCTTAGTACAACTTTGGCATACTCTTTCCAACATTACGGCCGGTATCTCAGGAATAAATGCTTCAATGTTGTCTTCCAATGCGTCAATTGAAGCGGGCTTATCTGTATCGATAGACATGAGCTTTAACATAGACCCACAAAAAAACAAAGTCTAAAGGCGTTAAATCGCACGATCTAGGCGGCCAATTGACCGATCCCGAACATGAAATAAAATGTTCACCGAAATGTTCGCCTCTCAATAAGTCCATTGTTGCGCGTGCTGTGTGGCATGTGGCACCGTCTTGTTGAAACCACATGTCATGCAAGTCAAGCTCTTGCATTTTGGGCAAAAAAAAAAAGGTGGATATCATCTCACGGTAGCGCTCACCATTCACAGTTACGTTACGATACGCATCATCTTTGAAGAAGTACGGTCCAATGATGCCACCCATAAACCCATAAACCGCACCAAACTGTGACTTTTTCTGAATGCATTGCGGTAGCTCTTGCAATGCTTCTGGCTGATATTCACTCCAAAATCGACAATTCTGCTTATGGATACGTACCCATATTGAGCCAAAAATGAGCTTCGTCGCTGAACACATAATTTCGTCGCGATGAACTTTCATAATAGAGCACACATTTTGATAACAAAATTCAATAATTTGCAAGCGTTGTTAGTTTGTAAGACGATTCATGGTTAAATTATAGACCAAACTGAAGATGTTTGACAGTGAAACAAAACACGAAACGTGCGTCAGCTGCGTTTAAACCAGTGTTGCCAAAAAGATAATAGCTAAAAAAATCACCCTTTATATTCTATTCTATATATATAGATTCTTTCTTTCTATATAGAAATCATTTCTTATTTCATAAAATATTATAATTTGTTTTCTAGGACAAATCTCATAAATCAATATTTAAAATATCTGTGTGTTAACCTATAACACAGCGTATATGTAATTTGTAAAATTAAATTATTAATTAATCAAAGTATTTTTTTTTTTTATAATTTTGTTATAGTTTTTTTTTTTTTTTGTTGTTTGATTTTAATCCACTTACTCATATGCACATCATATGCATCATTCATTATAAATTTATAGTCAGGTGTTTTTTTTTCATTCTTTTATCATTCATTAATTGGATATATATATAATTATGTTTAAATAAAAAAAATAAACAGATGATTGGAAAACGGCTATAAAATATGGTTGATTTTTTTATGTAACTTTTTTTTAAAATAGAAATACTTTATTAGAAGTGCTTTATGCAAGGAGCTCGCTGGATATTTTTGAAAAATCAGATGTTGTTCTTGGAAATGAATTTAATTATATTATGGTACAACATTTTATATTAAAATTTTATGAAGAACTGATTATAGTGATAAATTTTTAGGCCCGTTTTACCCCCCTGGTCGCCAGTATACATGCATTCTATTACAGGTATTAGCCTGAAAACGTCATAAATTCATATAAAGTCATAATACTAAAAAAAGAGATTGTTATATAGGGAAGAAAAAAAAATATTTACAACTTATTTTTATTATATCATTTATGGAAAATTTTCAAAAATAAAACTATATTACATTATCAAAAAAAAAAAAAAAAAAAGAGAAAATACGCACAATTAATTCGCAAAAAAAAATTCCATTAACCAATAAAAATAATAACAAAAATTATTATTAATAAAGTTACCGTGAGGTGACTAATCATCGCAATATATAATGCGATCGTCGCATCGTCATCAATTGATTTTATCCAACTTTTTTTATTATTATTATTATTATAAATATTATTTATATGCGTGGCGGTAAAAAAAAACATATTTTTTTTGAGTCAATAATAATTAAAATGTAAATTTGACAAACAAAAATAATAAAAAACAGATTTTTTGTTTGTAAACAACACAGAATAAACAGGTATTTGTTTTTAAATTATATTTACCTGTCCGCAAAGTTTTGTTGTTTATTTTATTATTATGGTTTAAGCGAATTGTTATTGTTTAAATTTACGACGAATTTAGGTTTATTTATTTATAACTTTTGACATTATAAACAAGATTAAATCATAACGTTTTTTTTATTTTTTTTTTAATCAACAGATGTTATTAAAAAAATGTCATCTATATATATATATATATCAAATGAACTGTTTAATTTCCGACTTTATTCTTTTTTTTAACCAATATGCAAAAAATAATAAGTAATAATATAAGTTATTCAAAATAATTGGCATAGTTGTGATTGTAAAAATGTTTTCCTCCGTCTCTCTGGTAATTTGTTGCTATCGGATATCATGTCAAAAAAAAACTATTTGTTCTTTGTACCATCAAACCATTCGAGGACCAATTTATCGATTTTCAATGGGATTTTTTCAGGTGTCTTGATTTGGAAGAAAAAATCTCTTTTATTTTTATATACTTGAATATTTTTAACAGAAAAAAGTCCCAAACTGGGTATGCAAATAATCTAACAAATTATACTTTTATATGGTTATATAATCAATTCATCATGTGTTTAGTTATATTTTCACAGCATAAAATGATTTTCATAAAATCAAATTCTAAGTATTTAATATATAAAAGATAAACTTAATTGATTATAAAAATAATTTACTATATGTATATATTCGCGTCACACAGTAATTTTTTTTATATATATTGTAATTAAAAATGCTTATCGCATATTACTCTTTTTTTTTTATTGTTTTTCAAAAGTCTTCCTATATAAAAATTTTATATATTTAATTTATATTAACATACGAATTTGCATATATTCACTATATATATATGACACCGAAATAAAAAAACGATAAGAATAGAATATAATATATTTATATTTATAGTATAATATATTAATACCGCAGGGAGGTATCTGTTAATATATATAGCGTGAGTAGTAGATTATCAACATTTTAAATAAGATATTGTTGGAAAAAACATTTGGTTTTAGAATTTGGGATTTTGTGGGATTTGGAAATTGTTATAATTCGTTAATCAATCGTTTTGAAATTTTTACCATATGTTGTAAGATAACGATCTTGGACCGTTACAAGATTATGTTTTTTAGATGAACTATATAGAGGTTTAGTTTGGATTAGTATTGCAAATTTTACAATTAATACCAGTAAACCCTGTCAAATATGACTGCAAAAACATCCAGTTAACAGTTAAAACAATTAATTCTGTTGTCATACAATTTACAATCCCATACAATTTTCCGTTTCTTACCGTTCTTACCCAAAACCAATAAAATGAAAAACAATTCATTTACCTTTAAAAGTCTGCGATCAAAATACCTTATTTTTTCGCATATATATACGAATTTATATATATGTAAGTAACGTAAAACAACCATACAAAAAAAAAATAAAAAAATAATTAAGAAAAAATTGTAAACAGCAACATATTTATTTATTTTTTACATATTTAATTTAATTATATATACATTTCATTCATATTTATACTATAAAATTCTTTTACACAGAAGTTAAATTTTAGCAAATAAATCTTATATGTCTATCTATTGTTATATGGAGATAAATAAAAAAAATATGTACGTTGTTTTTTTTTTTGATGTCTTATTATCATATATATTATAATCATGTGTGTACAGTTTTATAAAAATATATACTATATATATAGATATAAATAAATTTAATAATTCGCACTTTGTCATCGCATCATCATCATAATTCATCATCATCATTCATCACCATCATCACATAAAAAATTGATAATTATATATTTATATAAATATAATTTATTATTGTTTTTTAATTTTTGGTGTTCGTATATACCATCTTTTCCCATTTATATAATAATTATATATTAAGAAGAATTTAAAATACGTAAAATTATGAATAATAAAATGTTGATAAAAAATTAAATATTTCTATATTTGAATTAAGAAGAAGAAAAACACTGTAATTGTGGAATGGAAAAAAAGAAATTTATATAAAATTGTACATGTAAAGGGTGATTTTTTAATAGCTATAGGAAAGTTTTTCAAAAAAAAAACCCATAAAATTCAGAAAAATGCATGAAATCTTTATTTGAATTGATAGTACGGTCCCTGCTATAATTTAATATTTGAAGCCACATGTCATGCAAGTCAAACTCTTGCATTTTGGGCAAAAAAAAGTTGGATATCATCTCACGGTAGCGCTCATCATTCACAGTTACATTACGATTCGCATCATCTTTGAAGAAGTACGGTCCAATGATGCCACCAGCCCATAAACCGCGCACCAAACTGTGACTTTTTATGAATGCATTGGTAGCTGTTGCAATGCTTCTGGCTTATATTCACTCCAAAATCGACAATTCTGCTTATTTACGTACCCATTGAGCCAATGGCATGAGCTTCGTCGCTGAACACAATTTCGTCGCGATGAACTTTCTTAACAGAGCACGCATTTTAATTCTATATTACCATATAGCGGTTTTTTGTTAAATAAGTAAGAAGTACAGATGTTGAGTAAGAAAAATATCGAAATGATTTTTTTTTTTAATTTCACTTTTGATTATAATTGCGAGATTAGAGATTTACATTTTATTATTAGAAAAGATATATGTCTTCTTATCTTTTAAATAGGTATAATATAATTATATATAAAATGAAAAGACCTTGTACAAAATAACCAACAACAAATTGCCACTGTCATTTCATAATCGCAGAGACGTTTATGCGTAAAAAATAAAATAAAAAAATAGATTAGTGAAAAAAAAAAAAATAATAATAATAATAATTCATAATCATCATCACATATAAGTCTGATAAAATAAATAATAATTATAATTATAAAACACAAACAAAATCATATCTTATCTATGAAAATTTACGAGGAAAATTGCATTTAAAATAATAATATAATTTGAGGCCGATACGAGATAAGATGATAATAAAATATATATTTTTTTATTTATCTATATTTATTTATTTATTGTTATATTATTATTTTTTTGTTAACAATATCCAATAAATTAATAAATTATTCCAATCCAACGGTTAAGTGCGCTTTAATAAAAAATAATCTCAAAATAATATATTAAATATGCGGTATAATAAATTAATTTTTTTAATTGTTTCTTTGTAAAAAATAATAATTTATTTTTGGAATAATCTTATATGGATTGTATTTTTATTTTTATTTTTATTTTTTTTTTTTTTTGATAATGTACAATTAAATAATTTATATAATCATGAATCTTCTATTATACACATGAGAACCTCCTCTATATCCGTCTATCGATTTTGAACTGGCAATTTTTATATTCAGAAATTTCAGAATATTAGAACAAGAGCAAACCCCTCCCAAAAGCATTTAAATGTAATTTTATTTTAATAATATCTTTTTTATAATTTTTTAAAAACGCGCGATAATTAAAAGAAGGAAGAAGGAAGTTAAATGTACTATATATTAAAATGTGTTTTTTATTTTGTTTATTTAATTGTTCAATTGCAATATGCATTAAAATTATAATGAATATAAAGATAGATTTTCTCATATATAGATAGAGTCATCAAAAATTTAATTTATTTTATATATTTACATATAGATCTAATACTAAAAAAAAATGTTTATTATTTAACTGGCAATTGATGAATATACATACTAAAAAAAAAGAAAGAAAATAATAAATACAGGAAATTCATAATTGATTTTATTGTTATTATTATTATTATTATTATTATTAATATAGAGAATATATTTTTTCAAGATCATTAATTCTTTTTATTAAAAAATTCTTTATTATATTATATTATATATATTTTTTTCTTTATTAAAAATATTAATTTATTATATTTTAATTTATTTTATGTTTAGGTTTAAATGCATGTGAAAAACAATCATTTATTTTCTTACGTAAAGAATTACCGGTACGATTAGCAAATATTATGAAAGAAATTGCATTATTACCAGATAATTTACTGAGAACACCATCCGTTGGTTTGGTAAGCGCTTGGTATGCTCGCAGTTTTGAAGAAGTTATCAAATATGAAAAGTCTGAAATTAATTCAACAAATATCGAAAGGTATATTTGCGAAAAAAATTTCCTAATTCTATATCATAATTTTCCATTCCTCCATCCATCCATCCAGATCATTCGATATATATATAGTTTATAAAAAAAAGAATATAAATACATATATAAATCATTTCTTGTTACTATACGCGGTTGGTTTTCATTAAATGATTCCTTTTTCTTTTAAATAATATAAAATTTCAATAAACGCGCATTGTTAGAAAACATATAAAATATAAAACTGTAAATTTCACACGTGTTCATACAAAAGAAAATAAAAAAATACTTTATTTTTTGTATTAATACCATAATTTTATATAGATTTTGTAAAGAATTATCCCAAATTCGTGATCGTCATTCGGATGTTGTACAGACAATGGCACAAGGTGTTATTGAATTAAAAGAATCACAGGGTGGTTCCGTTGAACCATCAATGGAATTATCAATACAATATTTTCTGGATCGTTTGTATATGTCACGAATAAGCATTCGAATGTTAATCAATCAACATAGTGAGTATATATTTAATAACCGACATATTGCTAAACAGCACGTCTGCATCGTTACGTACGTTATGAGTAAATTTAAAAATTTAAATAATTTTTCTACAATAGCACTTTTATTTGGTGAAATACCAAGACAAGGTAGACATATCGGTTGTATTGATCCAATGTGTGATCCGGCAGCGGTTGTTCGTGATGCATATGAAAATGCCCGGTTTTTATGTGATCAATATTATTTGGCAAGTCCTGAATTAAAATTAAGTCAACACAATGCACTCGAAAAGGAATCTACACAAATAAAAATAATTTATGTACCATCACATTTATATCATATGCTTTTTGAATTATTTAAAAATGCAATGCGTGCCGTAATGGAACATCATGGTCAAAATGGTGATGATGTACCGGCAATTGAGGTGGTCATTGTTTGTGGCAAAGAGGATATTTGTGTGAAAATGTCAGATAAAGGTGGTGGCATTCCACGATCCCAAGTTGATCAATTATTTAAATATATGTACAGTACAGCACCGCAACCATCAAAATCTGATTTACATACAGTACCATTAGCTGGTAAAAAAAATATCTTATATAAGATTAATATTATATATTTTGGTTAATTAACATTCATAATTATATATTAATATAAATTTTTCTAATCGCAGGATATGGATATGGTTTACCAATTTCAAGACTTTATGCACGATATTTTCATGGTGATTTAGTATTATTTTCATGTGAAGGATACGGTACAGATGCTATTGTTTATCTAAAGGTATATTATATATATAGATTTATTTTTTGTTATATTAATATACCTTATCAATTAAATTAATTAAATTTTTTTTTTTTTGTTTTTTTCGTCGAATATTTTTTATCCATACTTCGGTTAAAAATTGTAAATCTATAAATTTTATAGGCATTATCGGATGAAGCTAATGAATTATTACCAATATTTAATAAAACAAGTTCTAGATTTTATAAAGCAACGGTGCCAACGGGTGATTGGTCAAATCAGGTAGGAAAATCAAAGCAAAAAATTTCGCCAATTTTGATTTAATTGATTTTATGTGTTGGTGTGAATGTTTTTTTGATGGTGTGTGTGTGTGTTTGTGTTTAGGGGGTGTATTTGTTAGGGATGTTTGTGTGTTAGGGGGTTGTTTGTGTTAATGTGTGTTTGTGAGTTGGTGTTGGTTGTTCTTGTTATTAAAAATTTTTTTTTTTATTCTTTATTATAAGAATGCAAGAAAAAACCATTGTGTGTGATTTTTTGGTTTTAAGAAATTGTTTTAGCTTTATTTTATTAATTATTTTTTTTTTTGATTTTGCCCAATTCCATTTTTATATAAAAAAATATACACAATAATATTTATATATTTAAAAAAAATAATAATGCTATATTGGCTATATTTAAGTTTTATTTTTTTTATTTTTTTTTTGGTATGGTTTTTCTTTTTTAATTAATTAATTGTTGTTTATTTTTGTTTTTATTGAATTAATATATATATATATTTATATTGTGAAACTTGCACACAAATTTTATACAATTATAATATATATGTAATAATAATAATAATAATAATAATAATAAGAATTAAAAAAAAAAAATAATTAATATACAGAGACTTATTATTGATCTTTAACCAAAAAAAAAAAAAAAAATAATAAATCGTATCGATTTAGAGTTGATAGAAAACCCCTCGCTATATGTGGTTTGAGATTTTTTTCCAAAATAAGACAAAAATAGGAAAAATAAGTTTTAATAAAAATTTAATGAATACTTATAAAAGTATAAATTAGGAGTTTGGAACATCGAAGAAATTTTATATATGATAGATTTATATGAATAAATTATGCACATTTCTTTGACGATAACTCGTGGTGAACCACTCGACGGATTTGACTGATATGTCTTAAACTTGAACTCACTTTTATAGATTATCTTTCAGAAAAATAATAGATTTTTGGATGATCGGATATTTATGATAATTACATATATGTAAATGATAATACCATATGAATCTCCTTTCCTTTCGTTTTTTTTTTTTGGTTATGGCTTGGTTTTTAATTTTTTATCTATCCTATAATATATTTATAATGACTTATAATACAATTTAATATTCGCATTAACCCTCTAATATTTACCCTTTGATTCAATATGCATAAAACAAAAATCTAATTATAACCAAAAAGATGAATCGAAAAAAAGTATAAATGGAATTAGGAATTTATAAAATAGTCCCGGCACACCCGCACACACACACAAACGATTCTGAAAATTCTATGAACGCTGATAAAACACCCCATAAATATACAACATATACAAAATCATGAAATTTCCCCCAGCACGAATATCGTAAAATAAATAAATATATTATAAGGTGTTAAATTTTTTTTTTTTTGTGTGTTTTTGTGATTTTAATTTTTTTTATTTAATCTATATAATGCAAATTAAATTTAAGTTGCAAAATAATTATATATATATATTTAAACGTTTGCAATATATATGCTTTGTTTTTTTTTGGTTTTTATTTGCTGCGCCCATTTTTTATTATTTTATTTTTATTTTTTAATAATCTAAAATATCTTTAAGGTATGTAAAAATGTGTTTTCAATATCGAAATTTTTTTTATCAATTGTATTATTTAAATTATATTTATAAATATACAAACAAAATATAGAAAATTTTTATTAATTATATTTATTTGTTTCTTCTCTCTGTGATCAATATATATATATATAGAGTTCAGTAATGAATGCAAGACAAATAAATTCATCGTTACCAAAACGTTGTAGTAGTAATAATAATAATAATAATAATAATCATCATAATAATAATCATAACAATAATCATGAAAAACATGAAGTTTCGGCAACAACGACTTAAATAAAACATTTTTAGATGACGCGCGCGATTATGGAAACTTTTGCTGGCTGAAGATGATGACGATGGAAAAATCAAAAACAATAAAAATGTGTTTAACAGAAAACAAAATAATTTCATTATTATGTTTCTTAAATCTTAAATATAAAACCGTATTAAGACAAAACAAATCGCGATTAATAAGAAAATATATATACATATGTAGATAATAGAATTTATATAAAATCGTTATTTTTTATCATATCATTTATTATATATATATATATAAATATAAAATATATTTTTTTAATTTTAATATTTTAATTTTTTTATTATTATTATATAATTTAAACGATTCTTTTTTTTGTTTACCTCATCATAATAAAATTAGTAAAAAAAAAAAGTCAGAGTCGAGAGGAAAGACAACAAAGAAAAAGAAAATATAGAAATTTATATTTTTAATGAATTTATATATTTAATATAAATTAATTTTAATTTTGCATTTATTATTACATTGCGTGAATGTAAAAAATAAAATGTCTATACAATTAATAATAATTCATTCCAATTTAAAAAAAAAAAAACAATTTTTATTTTTGTTTTAAAAATTGCAATAACCAAAAAAATATATATATATATTAAAAATTAACAAATCAAATACAGAGAGTTAAATTTAACACAGAGAGTTAAATAAGTTTTAATTTGTTTTTTTTTTTTCATTAATTGAATTTTTAAGCACAAAAATTAAATTAAATTTAAATAATATTTATATGTAATTTATATTTTTCTATTATTCAATTATATAAACTATAATAAATAATAATAAATTGAATAAAATATTCCTAGAAATATAATTTTTTTAATAATTATTTTGTCGTAGTGCAGATATCTTTTATATTTATTTTTTTATTTTTTCATATAGAAGATCAACAAATATATGGATGGTTATTAGATTTATTTAAATAAATTTAAAATTATTTTAAATTGATATAGCAAATAAATAATTGCAATAAACAAATTAAAAAAAAAAAAATACGTAATGTGCAGCAGACAAATAAATAAATATTACTATTATAATAAAATAAACCAATAAATAACTATTTAAATATTAGGTTGTCGAAAAAGTATTGATAATTTTTATAAATAGATGTCATATTATAATTGAATATTTCAAGTAGTACCAATCTGATCAGGTAACACTAACATATGTTCGAAAGATGACATTTCGTAGAAATTAAATTTGTTTAGTCATTTAAAAGTTGTAGTGCATTAAAGATGAGCGAAATTAGTGAAAAAATTCGATACATTTTACAATTTTATTATGAAAAAGGTGAAAATGCAACGCAGGCACATGAACAAATTTGTGCAGTTTACGGTGAAGGAACTTTATCAAAATTAACAGCCTATGCTAGATGGTTTGCTCGATTTCGTTCCGGTAATTTTGATGTCAAAGATGCACCTCTGTCTGGTCGACCAATCACTGAAAAAGTCAATGAAATCATATCAAAAATTGAAGAAAATCGACACGTAAGCAGTCATGATATCGCTACAGACCTAAAAACATCCATCACCAAACAGTTTTAAACCATTTGACAAAGGCTGGATACAAGAAAAAGCTTGATGTTTGGGTACCACATGAATTAACACAAAACAATTTAATGAACCGAATTTCCATTTGCGAAACGCTGTTCAAAAGGAACGAAATCGAGTCATTTTTAAAGCGAATGATTGCAGGTGATGAAAAATGGATCACATACGATAATAATGTATGAAAAAGATCGTGGTTCAAGAAGGGTGAAGCTCCTAAAACAGTAGCAAAACCTGGATTAACACCAAGAAAGGTAATGTTGTCTGTTTGGTGGGATTGGAAAGGAATCGTTCATTATGAATTACTAGCACCCGCGGTCAAACCATTGATTCCGATCTCTATTGTCAACAGATTAAAACAGATTGAAGCACGAGATTAAAAAACAACAATGTCCAGAATTAATCAATCGAAAGGGCGTTGTGTTCCATCATGACAACGCCAGACCACACACATCTTTGATGACTCCTCGGCAGAAACTGAGAGAGTTTGGCTGGGAAGTTTTAATGCATCCACCATATAGCCCGGACCTTGCACCTTCAGATTATCATTTGTTCCGGTCTCTGCAGAACTCCCTTAATGGTTTAAAATTAAATTCCGCAGAGGACTGCAAAATGCACTTGGATCAGTTTTTTGCCCAGAAAACACAGAAGTTCTACAGTGATGGGATAATGTCTTTACCGCAGAAAAGTGGCAAAGGGTCATCGATCAAAACGGCGCATATTTGGTTTAATAAAGTTCATTTGAAATATATAAAAAAATCGTTTGAATTTTGTAAAAAAAATTATCAATACTTTTTAGACAACCTAACATATTATAACAATTCAGTGAATGTTATATAGATATTTAATAAGGGAGGAATAATAAATTAATTTTTTTTTAATTGTATTATTAATATTTAAATATATTATTTACATATTAACACAAAAATATAATTTAAGTATTAATAAATATTTTACCTTTAATTTAGACATAATCGTGAAACATTTTCGTTTTTAAATTCACTTTCTGGGGGGGGGGGGGGATTTTTCTTTGCACCTTATGAGTGTTATTGTTTTTTCTTATGATTTATCTTCAAGTAAAAATTGATTCATTTTCTAATTTAAAAAAAACCCCAATATGGTAATTTAATGTAATTCGAATTAGATTCGAATGTGAATTAGAAATACGCGTTTAATTTTAATTATTATTTTGTTATTAAAACAAATAGAAATTATTTGATGATGATTGCGAATATATAAGTAAGAAATTAATAGAAAATATAAATAAAATAACAATAGAAAATTATAAATTAATTATTTAGAAGATAATAAATCAAAGTTTCAATAGAAAAAAATAAACAACATTTGATAAAAAAAAATCATAGATTATGTGAAATTTATTTACCAAAAAATACTTTTGGTTTACTTTCCTAATGGGATTTTAGAGTTCGTGAGGAAGTTTTTCATATTCACTAGGATTCTGCAATTAAAACCAAGTGAAAAAAAAAAAACAATAAAATAAACCATAAACGTTATTGTTAACTCGTTATCAGAATAGTTAAAAATCAAACTAAAATTTATCAAAACTTTTTTAATTAAATAATTATTTGCGTATATACATTCAAAACTATTTTTATTCTTAAATATACTGCGCGTTAATTTAATATACTTTAATTAATATAGAGAGTATAAAAACAACTAGTCCATTTATTAAAAAAAACAATTTTATTATGGTTCTATTGGTGGAAAAAAATTTCCATTTCCATTGATTATATTCAATGCGTCAATAACACTTATATTTTTCATACTTTCAGGTATCATCTGTAATAATAATTCATCAATCGAAGAAGAAAAAACAATCAAATGGAATCTTATAAAAAAAATAAAAATATATCTAAAGTTATATTATATTCACTTCTTTCATCATATCACTGATAATCGGTTTCATATCTGGCCATATCAATTCTAATATTTGTTTACCCAATGCACTGAATGCTTCATTAAAAAATTCTTGAACAGCTATCGTACCTTGAATACCCTCAAAATGCACCTGAGATTTTTCAATTGTAAAATCAACATCAACATATTGTAATATCCATGGGATTTCAGCATTTATTACACCTAGGCGACCAATACTTTTCATATTTATACCAAATATTTCGGAACTATATGTTAAATTATAATGAAACGGCGGTTTAATGAATTCCATAAAGTCGTTAGTTAATAAATTCTTTTTCGATCAAATTCGCAATAATACTTACGTAAATGGACCATTTCCATTAAATTGAAATAAACCACCACCAATATCACCTTTTGCATCATAATTTCCCGTCATCATTAATTTCGGTATTGAAATATCAAAATTAAAATAAAATGTTACATTAATATAGGCATCATTTGTAATGAATTCACTTAAACCATGTACATAGACATCATTAATGGATGCATCAAGTCTATATGTAATATATATAAATACAATATAATGAAATGAAATGATAATATTAATTGAAATGTGGAAAATATAATTTAAATAGTTTTTATTGATGAAAGCTGATCGAATATTTAGATCGCATGGATCTCTGAATGGAATCTAAAATATAGTTCACTTGACTTCCTTACAGACACAGATTTCACACAACAACATTAGGAATTAAAAATAGAAATTTACTATTTAAAATATAACACCTCAAAAAAAAAAATTGCTGAACTTTAATTCTTTGGCAAAATATAGGTAAGTCAATTGAATGTTTTTACTGCTTCTACCTCTTTGATTTTCAATTCTACAGATAACAGAGGATAACGAAAGCTACATTTCACAATGATTTTATTCAGACTTCGAATTTTGTTGCAGAGATTTTGCTACTATATAAGAAATTGATGATGCTACCAAATTAACTAACAATAAATTAAATTTAATTAAATTTAATAATTCAAATAAATAAATATAACAATTACCCATTTAACTCTTCGGAAATATTTTCCATTTTATAATAATCTAAATAAAATGGTTCTAATTTTGGTATCCCATTGAATTCGGTCATATCCATATGCATACGAACTCTAAGATCTTCTAATAATTGTCGGGCATTATCATTTAAAAAATCACGAGCAGAAATAACTATATATATATATAAATTTAAAATAAATACATAATTATTTTATTTAAATTAAAAAACATTTATTTAAAATTTTTAAACAATAAATATAAATAAAATCTGATGTGGTTGCACTTAAATTAAAAAAAAAAAAACAATTCAATTGATTTATTAATACTTAATTGTTTTTAGTTGTAAATTAAAATTGTCACATTATTTTAAATGTGTATTTTTACAATTTATAATTAATTATGAAAATATTTTAAATAGTTTTGTAATTGCAATGAGTTTTGAAAAACATAAAATCATATATAAATAAAATGGATTTTCATATATTTTTAAATTAAGTTAAACAGTTCAATTTGTTTGTATTATAATTTAAAATCAAAACAATAGTAAAGTAAGAAAAATACAATCCACACTTACGATTATCATTTATTAAATTATTTTGGATTTCCTGGCGTTGTTCTACTGCTACTGTAGGTATTGATAAAATATTTTTAATTAATAATTGTTGAACACAAAAGATTAATAATAGAATCCATATAGAATTTGATTTTGAAAACATTCTTAAATGCGGTTTTTCTATTATATTGTGTTGAAAAATCCCCAAAAAAATCTTTCATATACAATATATAAATGGAAAAAATCCAATTTTAAATGTTTTTAATAAACAAATTGTTTTTTTTTATTTTTGGGGGTATTTTAAACACTATCAGTTTAACTACTTAACTATGTATATTATCATAGTATATGAATTAGTAATAATGTGTGTATATAAAAAAAATAAATCTAGTATAATAGTGAAAGTCTAACATCATTTTAATCGGCTTAAATGTATATATATTATTATTGCATGCGATGATATAGACGATGAGGAGATACCAAACAATAACAATATAATGGAACTTAAATAAGATTAGATATAATAATAAAACATATATGGATGATAATTTTGTTTGATGATTTTTTTTACTGCACTTGAATTAAGCGTTCTTTTTTTTTTGGTTTGTTTTAATTTGCAATTATTCAATTTATTTTTTAAATTTTTTTTAAATGATATACAAAAAATATGTTTGATTAAAATGTGATTTACATTATAAAATATGTATGAATTTTTACGATGATCTATGTCTAAATGGAACTAAACTGTTAAATTCTTTCATATACTGGGACTCAGGAATCAGTGATGTAGTTATTGATATGTCCAGTGACAAATCTAGAGGAAAAAATGATAAAAACCTGACTCATTTTGTGATTTTTAAGATAAACATATTAATGTATTTTTAGATTTTTCCAAGACAAACCAATCATCATGAATACCAACCAAAATCATTCATCATCTATTAGGATGTATATTATTTTTCAAATATTATTTTTAATATTTGCTATAGGTAAAAATACATTATTTTGTTTAACTATAACCTGATATAAAAATGATAATAAAATAATTTATATATATTTTTTTTTTTTTATAAAATATATGAACTTCCCAGAAGTGAACATAAACAATGCAAATCAAATCAAATCAATGCTGAATGATAATAATAATAATAACCAACATCAAATTGATCCAAAAAATATTGAAAATCAATTAAAAGAAGTATTTGATCTATTCAAAACACAACCGAAAACAAATGATTTAAATATACAAGAATTTTTTAATAAATGTAAAGATAAACTAAAACCAATTGAACAGCATACAACAGAATTTTTAAAAAATGCATTAAATTTAAATAAAAATCTAAATGGAAAAAATCAATTTCGTAGTCATTCGCCAAACCAAAATAATAATAATACATCGATCGATTTAAATAAATTGAAATCATTTAAAAATAATTTTCGAGTATGGTTTTTTGTTTTTAAGTTTTAAATATAAAAACATATATTAATTAATATTAATTTATATATATAGCAATTAAAATCGGAAATAAATGCAGCAACAAGAACATTAATAGATGATGTTAAAAATGGAAAAACACGTAGTATTCAAATGAAACATAAAAATAAACATAATCGGGCATTACAGGCGACAGCCGATAATAATCTAAGTTTATTTGAAATGTTTGAACAATGTCTTGGTAAATTAGCTGATCTACCAGCATCCATTTATTGTATGGTATTAGGATGTAATAATAATAATGAAAGTATGTTGTATTTGTCTTTAACCTTTTCATTCGTTTTTAATTTCCACCGGTTAAATAACATTTTTTTTCTCTTTCAGTTGATCAAAATTCAGTTGAAAATACTTCTCCTCAAACCGAAGACAATAATTCTGATGATGGTGGTGGTGGTGGTGGTGGTGGTGATGATCAAAATGCAAACGTTGATGGATAAAATTATTTTATATGGACGTTCGCTGCTCTTCATGTTAAATTTTAGATTTAATTTTAGTTTGTTTATTATAACTTATTGTATTTTATTTTATTTGAACTAATCAATAATGTAACTACCATAAATTAACATTATTATATCAATATATTATTATTTAAAAAAATTGTTAAATCAATTTTGATTATTCAATTGTCGGTTTTGCCTTTAAATGTTCGGGTAATTGTTGAATTTCTACTTTGGTTGCTTTTAGTGCTACACCTTCCGGTAAATTACGTTGAATATATTCTAAATATGTATCCAATGTTGATCCCGTCAATTTATGAAATTGTAAAAAACGATAATATGTACGTATTTCATATTGTACTCTATGTTTTCGAAAAATGTGGACACATTTTAATAGAGTTAATCGTTTTTTATCCGCTTTTCTTGGAGTCCAACTGTTTCAGCAGGAATAGAATTATATACATAAAAAAACAAAATTAAAGTTAGAATTCAATTAATACATTAAAATGATATTGTTTAGGTTAGAAATTGAAGACAGGTTACAGCAAAAATACGATATGTAGATAATCAAAGATATTCGGAAGAGTTAACAATGAAACTTATGTAATCTCTAAAAATGTTAACGAATGTTTATGAAACGCCAATGCATAAATGATAATTTAAAGCACGTTTAAACGAAATCCTGTACCTGAATAATAAAATAATATAAATATAACTTACCATTTACCGATTTCTATACCCAAATGATTTGCAGCCGTTGTGGCAAACCATGAATAACTTTTTATAACAGCCGGATCAACTCCCTTTAATTCAATTTCTAATTTACTATATAATTTATCTAATTCTTCTGTTTGTTGTTGTGGGGATGATCCAAAAACCGGTGATGATATTTCTTCAGCATTCTGTTTGTTTGTAATTGCTGGCGGTGGATGTGATTGTTGATTTATTATTGATGTTGTCTGGAGCGTTTCCGTTGAATATAATTTTATTCGATTATTTATTATTGTTTGACAAATATTTCCGTTGATTAACTGACCAATTGACTGTTGTAAAATTAAATTTTAATTATTATTATTATTATTATTAATATTAAATTGAATTAAAAAATATATTAATTACCCGGAACATTTTGGTAAATATAAAAAATAAAATAAAATAAATATTAATTTTTTTTTTATTTACAAAAGTCAAATAATAAAGTTATGAATTTTGTCTGAATCGAAATCACAATACGAACACGAACGCAACCATTTTTGTTTTCGTTCGGTTTGACAACTTCCATCATCGACACCGACCATACAATAAAAATAACAACAATAAAAAAAAAAATCAATAAAAACAAATACATTTTTCACATTTCTTTTCTTTACAATTGGAAATCGCGGCTTTAAAATATAATTAATTAAAAATAAATAAAAGCATTCAAAAGAAAAAGTAATTTGGTTATTTTTAAGTAATAATAATTAATAAAAAAAAATAAAATAAATTAATATGGTACGTGGTGGTGGTGGTATGCGTGGTCGTGGTAGTTCAATGCGTGGTGGACCAAGAGGAACCCAATTTAAAAATACCTTTGTACCTCGTCATCCATTTGATATGACATTAGTTGAAATCGTTTTTCCAAAAGTTGCACCTACTCCAGATGATTCTGCATTAACAAGTGTAATTATAAATTATTATTTTATTTTTTTAATTGAATTGAATTGAATTTAATGTTTAAAGCGAGCATTGTAAATTTAAAATGTATATGTTTTTGTTATGTTAAGGCACTATTGAAACGTAATCAAGATTTGTGTCCAACAGCAACGGAACAAACCTCCATTGGAAATCTTGTAACTAAAGTTCAAACTGTTTTAGATAATTTAGTTGTTGCACCGGGTGATTTTAATAAATGTGTAAGTATTAATTACAAACTTTTTCCGTTAATCATAAAATTGAAATATTATTTTTTAAATTTTTAAAGCAATTGGATGAGGTACGCCAGGTGGGATCATTTAAAAAGGGTACCATGTTAACGGGAAATAATGTTGCCGATATTGTGGTGATATTCAAAAGTTTACCGACAAAAGCAGCATGCATTGAATTATGTAAAAAAGTAGAAGAAGATTTAAAAATTGTCATGAAAACTGAAGTGGTTACAAAAGATGATGTATTAAACTTTGATTTACATGAAAAAGGTTTTGATATATCCAATCGAAATGCACGTGTTAAAGTGTTGATAACTACTTTACCACAAAATATGAGAAAATTGGAATCCGATATCCATTTGGATAGTAAATTAATGCAACATCATTTGTCGGCCATACGTCAAAGTCGTTGGTTTGAAGAAAATGCTCATCATTCGTCGATAAAAGTATTAATTCGTTTATTACGTGATTTATCAAAACGTTTTGATGGTTTTAATCCATTGAGTTCTTGGATGATTGATCTTTTGGCACATTTTGCTATTATGAATAATCCCAGTCGTCAGGCGCTTCCCATTAATTTAGCCTTCAGGTAATATGATTTTGAAAATGATAAAATATCATTTTTCATCGTATAATAATCGTATTTTATTGTATTTTTACAGACGAGTATTTCAATTATTAGCTGCTGGATTATTTGTACCTGGTTCGGCTGGTATAACTGATCCATGTGAAATTGGAAACATTCGAGTACATACATCGTTAACGTTAGAACAACAAGATGTTTGTTGTATGACAGCCCAGGTTAGAAATCTTATTTTTTTTTTATTTTTATTTAATTGATATTTATTCTATGATTTCCACACAGACATTGCTACGAGTTCTTGCACACGGTGGTTATAAACATATTCTGGGATTAGATGGTAATGCCAGTATATCTAAAGAAATGTCTGTTTGGGACGGAGTTGTTGTATCGCCGTTAACACATGCTTATGAAACGCCAACCCAACAAGAATTGTTATTAAGAGATGGTATTAAGGAAGAAGATCTGGACGCTATTGAAGCATGTGATGTCGATGATATATAGAATAGATTTTAATTTAATATTACCTTAAAACGTTCTCATATTTTAATAGAATCTTAAAAATTGGAAAGAAATATTTTTACGATATAATAACTACATTTTGGTAATAAAAAATAAAAATTATCTATAATTAAAAATAAAAAATTATCTTTTATCTAAAAAAAACAACTAAATAACAACTTTTTGATAATGATTTGGTTATTTGATAATTCTCAAAATGTTGATCAATCGATAAAATTGTTGACATTTGTCAGGAATGTCGACAATAAACAAAAAACAAATATATTTATTTTTTTTTTGTTTATATATTTTATTTTTTATTGATATTGTTAAATTAAAAAAAAAAACAAATAATATACACTCAGGCAGCTGGCTATACCACCTTGGATGAACCACGATAAGAAGGTATCTAAAAAATAAAAAAACAGAGAAAAAACCAAATTTCCTATTTTAACATTATAACTAAATAAAAAAAAACAATGTGAAATTGTTTTAATGGAATAAAATAAAAAGAAAAGAAGCCACAACCAAAAAAATGGATAAAATTGATGAAAATGATTCAGAAGATGATGGATTTGGTCATGCACAAAAACATTATCGCCAATTGATGTTGGAAGAATTTCGTCAAGGTACAAAAAATGCAAGAAAAGCCCAAAAAAGAATATGTGAAGAATATGGTGGTAGTATATTAAGTGAACGAACGGTTCAAAAATGGTTTAAAAAATTTCGTAAAGGTGATTTTAATTTAATCGATGAGGAACGTTCCGGTAGACCAATTATGATTGACGATAATCGATTAACATCGGTAATCGAACAAAATCCCGAATATACATTACGTAAATTGGCAGATATATTTAATTCATCAAGATCATCGATAGCCACCCATTTAGCCAAACTTAATTATGTAAAAGATAGAGAAAATGGTTGGATTCGACGTCCCCCGACGTCCGAAACAGAATCAGTATCAGTATCAGTATCAGCATCATCAACACCAACAACACAATCAAGTACAATAACAATGAATGAAAAGGTTAATGCTGTAGAAGAGGTAGATGTAAAAGAAATCAATAAATTTGATATATAACGGTACAATAAAATAATTTTAATTTAAATTAACAAATTTCCATTGGGGGCGCAATAAGTTTTCTTTACATATATTGATAGTTAATTTAATAATAATGCATATATAGATATATAAAATATAATTATAAGATTGTATTGTGTGATTTGTTGCAGTCTCTCTGTATATATTTATATAAATATTACATTTTATATATTTTATTATATGGGACAATAACATAATTATATATAATTGCAAAACTTTTTGTGAACTATATATGTTTATATTTAGTTATGTTAAAAGATATTTTAAAATATTTTTACCTATCCTGTTTTTTTTTTTATCATTTTATCAAACATAGAATATACTAACAACTAATATTATTATATATAATATATAATATATAAATTTAAATAAGATTTAAATTAGGACATTTAATATTGATTGTTAACATTAATCATTATACAAAGTTAATTTCTATATGCATATTACATCATTATATATATATAGTATATTTAGTGTTGATTAGTTGTATTATTATATTATTCTGTATGAATTGTAAATGAAAAATTAATCATTAATAATCACGTGCTACATGATTATTATATATAAATAAATATATTTAGAAATATTAATATGTAATATGTATAGTTTTCTTTATTTTTTGTTAAGTTAAATTACAATTAAGTAAAAATATATTAGAAATTTTTATAAATATTAAAATAAATGTATTTTTGTATATATATATATATCGGTTTTCTTTTAGAACATCATAAAATCTTCCTGTTCCTATAGGGATGTGTTATATCTTTTTAAACCTTCAACTTCGAATATCTAAAAGTCGTCTGAAAAGTCGAAAACCTGATGTAGCGAATTCATATATGTTTTAAATAAAAATGGTGTCTTAAGGATTCATAAAATAAAATAAAAATAACATTTTTAATATACAATTTAATAAAAACATTTTGGAAAGTTAATTTTTAATGGGAATATCAGGTACTAAATAATTAGCCACTCGGCAGTCAGTATACAGATCACATTAAAAGATCCGATGTGAAAATGAGTATAAACATATTTATTGGGATAGAACGCGCATTTATAAATTAAACTGCGGTTGTTTAATTTATTTATTATTTTTTTATTATTGTAGATATAAAATAATTAAAAAAACATTTTATATATATTATTTCATATTTAGATAATTTTATAAGAAATTTTCCGTACCCGCACTTTAATAACTTATTCATTCATTCAATCATATGTAATAAAATTAATAAATCAATTATAAACAATATTTTTTTTTACATGCACAAGTCACGTTGAAAAAAATATTTGATATGGATATAATTAATATATATATATAATTTAAATTAAAAAAAAAAAAACAATTGCATATAAAATGCATAAGAATATATAATAAAATATTTAAGAGAGTCAAAAACTATGTATATGAATGCATATAATAATATAATTAATAATAATAATCATAATGATGATGAGTATTTATAAAATATAGTTTAATGTAATGTGACAATAAATGTTGTATTAAAAGAATATATATGTATATAATAATTTTTGCTTTTATATTTTTTGTAATATTAAAACCCATTTAAAACGTTTTTTTATTGTTACAACTCTTGTATAAATAAAAGTATAAACAAAATATTTTATTATTATTATTATTATTATAAACGTCCATGTCGTCATATTATTATTAATTATTATATATGGTCGTATATTATATTCCCAGTATAAATTAATTAATGTACTTTTATATATAGTATAGTATATAGTATATAGATAAGAAATCAGCCTTTAACGGCGTGATTTCAAACACATATCATAACTTTATATATACTTAAAATAATAATAATAAACAAACAAAATTGAAAGCTATATCTTAATTCATCATCTCTCCCATATTTATATATATATATATGAATATAAATTCAATTGAATATTAAAAAAATAATGATATAGTATATAAATAATACAAATTTACACATTCTCATCATCAGCATCACTACATTTAATTAAATGTTTAAAAAATTTATAATTTATAATAGCTATATATATTATAATATACAGTAAAACTTGTCTAAAGAGAAGCAGATGATCGCATATATATATTAGAATGCGATTTGACAAATCTATATTATAGAAAAAGTAAAATAAACTTTGGGAATTATTATTTAATTATAATCTAAAGTTTCGCATTGTATTTACAGATATAGCGAATTGTTAAAATGTCTTCAAATCATTCCATTATTAATTATTGAATGTAAAAGATTTATGTTAATAATTGATAAATATTCACTCACTATATGATTATTATATATATATTTTTTACTGTATTTATATATAGATTCAATCTAACAGATATGTTTAAATATTTTCAATTGTTGTAAAATGACAATAAATGTTATATATAACTATATCTTTTTTAAAATCTTTGATAATAATGTACTCTAAAAATGTTTAATTAATTCCATGTAATATTATTCTACAGTTTTTGTTTTATATATATATACACATGGTGTTTTAAAAAGGAAAGGTCATATTGTTTTAATCGTGTGACGATATACTCTGATGATGCATTTTTCATTTAATGCATGATTTTATTATGCATTATATTTTTTTAATTTAATTTTTCGCTATACAACCAACAGTCTGGTTTTAGCGTCCAACAATAGCGTTCTGTTGTTAGTTTCTTAATTTGTGCCTTTTACGTTGTCGGTAATCAGCCGTACGACCAACCGCAAGCGGAAAATACAACCCTATGTTAAAATTCAGATTCGAAAAATAACCGAAACACACAAATAACCGAATGCATTATATATCTTATTATATATTAATTTGTATACAAAACAGTTAATAAATATTTAAATTATTATATGTAATGTGTGCGGTAAACACAACTTATTGTACATACACAATACTTATATTAAATTTTAAAATGTATATATTTATAAAGCTACTTAAAAAATGATTAATTTGAAATCAGATTAATTTATACAAATAATATATTTTCCATATCTAATATAATACTTCTTATTATACTTTGAAATGATATCGAAAAAATATTTTGTTTTTTGTTTAAAAGATATCGAATTTGTTTTATAGATTAATGTTTTATGGCTAAATCTATTTTAAGAAATCAAAAATCTGTATATACCAAAATTTTATTATATTTATATATAATAAAATTTTACACACATATGAATATTTTAATATACAATATTGATATGAAGAATTATTAATTGTATTTTATATATAAAACATATAAATATTGAATAGATACTTTAAAGTAATGAGATTTATTATACAATACAAGTCGATTTTAGGTACTTACTTTTATATAATGAATTTCAAATTACAGTAAAAACTATTGCAAAGGGTAAAAAGAATGCTTATTAAAGAAATTTTATATAACTGTTTAAAGGAACTATTTGTAATTTTCTAGAGGAAATTCTGTATAATTTTCATAGAAGAAGTTTGTATAATTTTCTAGAGGAAATTATCTGTATAATTTTCTAGAGGAAATTATCTGTATAATTTTCTAGAGGAAATTATCTGTATAATTTTCTAGAGGAAATTCTGTATAATTTTCTAGAGGATATTGTGTATAATTTTGACGAGGAATTTCGGTATAATTAGCTAGAGACGATTCCATATATGATTTTTTAAAGAATATATATTCTAACATATTCTAAAGGAAAGTACACACAATTTTCTTAAGGAAATTCTATACAATTTTCTTAAGGAAATTCTATACAATTTTCTTAAGGAAATTCTATACAATTTTCTTAAGGAAATTCTATACAATTTTCTTAAGGAAATTCTATACAATTTTCTTAAGGAAATTCTATACAATTTTCTTAAGGAAATTCTGTTGATTTTCTATACAATTTTCCAGAAAAATTTCGTACAATTCGATGAATAACCTCTATACGTTTTGAATACGCGTTCCCATTGATAAAGTTTTTGCAGAGCTCTACCATTGATCTGTGTGAATTAGATTTAGATGAATCGCTTAACTACACACATTATTATAAATTCCAATTTAAATTCAATTCTACTGTATACAAATTCTCTTAAATATATTTTGGTATATTATTATGCGATGTGTAAAAAATTTGCTACTATATAAATTAATTAAAATGCATCACGGTGATAATTTCTAAAAATTAAAATTGATTTATTATTATATTTTTAAATCTATATATATATATTATTATTGCGTATATATCTATTCAATTTTAATAATAATATAATCTATAAAATTTTTTTTTTTATTATTTATTATCTTTTTAAGTGAGAAATACAAAAAAAAAAACCATAAATGCGAATGTATATATTTTATTAGTTGTATAATATATATATTATTGGTAATGATTTTTTTATTTTGTATTTGATTTATTCATCATATGCGAATGTTTATCTCTTTTATAAATGGTTTTTTTTATGTATCATATGATTATGATTATATAAAATTTTGTTTTTTGTTGTTTAATAAGTAGTTTTACAAAATTCAACTTATAAATTACGATTATAAGTTGTATATATTGACAGAGAGAAAAAAAAACATCCACGCATTCAATACTTATATATTTATTTATAAATTTATCAACTTTCTTATTTGAAAAAATCTTTATAATATATTTTCATAGTATATATTATAGACATAATTTTTTAATAAAAATATATATGGCATTGAGAAAGGATTGTATTTCATTTGGCTGTATCTATATATATAATATAATTATAAACAATATGAACATTTTTAATCAAAAAATGCAGATATTTTTAAATGATATATATATTGTATTGTATATGTGAATGTTTTTTTGAATCATTATAGATTATTATTATATTTTTTATTTTAATTACTACCGATGTAGTGCAAATAATTAAAAATATCACAAGCAATAAGACGTCCGAAAATATCGAAAAAATAAAATTATGTCTGTTTAAATGATTGACATCAACTTCAATAAGTCTTTATTTTTTTTTTTTAAATTTAATTTTGCCACTGCGACTTCAATGACTATGACTGCGTTGAATATTTTAATTGATAATTTATTGCTAAAAAAATTATATTTTTTTTAAGTCCATAATGAAAATGCAGTTTTTTTTTTTACATTTTTTAATTTATGATCAATAAATATATATTTAGTATAAATCATATTAAAAAATTTTGGATTAATTATTATTCTTCTTATTATTATTATTGAACTGTTTCGGGGTTTTTCAAATATATATATATATAGTATTTCATCAATATAGTATAAATTAATACATTATTTGTATTAATTTTTATTTAGAGGTGTTTTTGAAAGTTTTTGGAAACAAAATCCAGATTAGTTTTGTTGAAAATCTTTAGAACTATATAGATCGTAAAAAGTATATATAAAAAATTAATTTATTATGATATATAATAAAGAAAATATTTATTTATTTATAAATCATGTTATTTAATTGTAAATCGCCATATAATTATGTTTAAAAACAAAAATAGAAATCTATATAGTAATAGAAAAAACAACTAAATTAATATAGTAGTTATAATTTTTTAATTAAATAAATATAATTATATTAAATTTAAAGAAAATATATTATATTTTTGTTATTATTTTAATTAAATATATAGGCATATGATTTATTATTTTAGTTAAAGATATAACGTTTATTTATATAATAATTTATTATTAATAAAATATATATTATTGTTCATAATTCACACATTTTTTTTTAAATAATAGAAGTCATATATTTATTTATTTAGTAATAATAATATAACAATATAATAATAATAATATAAAACTTATTATAACTTCCATATATAACAATATAAATAATAATGGACATATATAATAATTGATTATTAAAATAATAATAATAGAAAAATCATTTAAAATTTAATAAACATGTTTATTACATTAAAAAATAAATAATATAATTAAAATTGTATATATAATTTCATAAAAACATTCTTTAAATATATATTCGCAATTATTGATTATTTTTTTTTTCGGTTTAAAAATAGATTTAGATTGAATTTACCTTTTATTATGGAAAATTAATGTTTTGCAATTTATAATAATTTATTTATCTATTAATAATATTTAATACGGGTCTTAACAAAACAACGTGTTACAATTACACAAAGATTTCGGATCCTCCTTATCTTAGAAAAAAAATTAACAATTTTGATTATATCTTATAAGAGTTTCGATTTTGCGGTTTGTTTAAGAAACATTTTTTGTTTTTTTTAATATCTTCAGATCTTCAGAAAATTATATATATATATACAGAGAGTTTTGCTTATCGCACCGCAATTGTACATATAAATAAGTAATTTTTTTTTAAATATTTACAATCACAACTCACAACAATCTGCTCAACCATTATTAAACAATCGCCCATCATTATTATTTATTATTATTATTTTACATTAAAAATAAAAAAAAATTTAAGTTCACGTGTAATTTTTAGAAAAAACATTTGAATTACACGCGTGTAAAAAAATGAAATATTACATTTTTTTTTTTTTTACATTATTATTTTCAATTGTTGATTTATTATCTTTTCTTTTGTTATAGCTATATAGTTATATAATAATATATATTTAAGACGGTTATAATTTAATATTTTAGATTGTTTCTATAATATGTCGTCGCAAATATTCATATATATATATATAATCTTAAATCAAATTAATGTCAAATACAAATGCGATTATAAATGACAAATGATACAAAAATAATATATAGTTTTTTTTTTTATTTCAAAACATGATAAAGTTTAATATGTTTAAAATATATTTTTTATTGTTGTAAAACACTTAATTTTTTATTTATTTTTTTTTTTTTTACATTGTCATATACATAATTTTATTAAACTATATATTGTTTTGTAAATCATAATTTTTTTTCGCTATGGAAAATTCAAGATAAAATTTAAATATATATTTATATAGAAAAAAAACCCCTCTTACAATTCATTTGACCTACACGTTCGATAATTAATAAAATTTAGAGGAAATTTAAACGATTTTGATAAGCATTTAAATTTACAAAAGACAATAATCTCTATTAGATATATAATTCTTATCAATTTACTATTTGAAGGTAGAATTTACACTTATAAAATAAAATTCAATATAATTTTAAATTCGCAATTTTTCACTACCAATTTTGATTTATTTATTAATCATAATATTATAATATTTAATTTTAAATGGGTTTTCAACTGTATTGGAATTTAAAAAAATTGTTTTTAATAATATTAAAATACAATATTCGAATATATTAATAAAAATAATATACCATTATAAATTTATATTAAACGATTT
The DNA here is from genome assembly GCA_958336335.1 of Dilophus febrilis. Lineage (NCBI taxonomy): Eukaryota > Metazoa > Arthropoda > Insecta > Diptera > Bibionidae > Dilophus > Dilophus febrilis. The sequence continues at coordinate 3,369,211 of OY284469.1, read as the reverse complement.
TTTTTTTCAATCACTTTCATCTTTATATTGAAATTATTATTTTAAAATGTCGTAATTTTTTTTTTTTTTTTGTTTATATTTAACCTTTTTTTGTTGACACATTTTATTAATGAAACAATTTAAAAATAATTTTGCCAATATAAATATAGATTTTTTTTTTATTTTTTGTGTCAAACGCATTTACAATAATAATTTTTTATTATTAATTATAAAGAAAAACAAAAATCTAATATAAACATATATATAGAGCATATAAATTTAGTTTTTGGTTGAGTGTGTATATATAATGCGGGGTTTTTATTAATCAGTAAAATTTTAAAATTGGTAAAATCAATTTAAATTTATACTTATAAAATAATTATGGTTTTTAATTATATAATAAAAACTTGTTTTAATGAATAATTTTAATTGCAGAATTTCTATGTATGTGTGTGTGTGTGTGGAATTGTTAATCGAAGTAATTAAGTTTAGATTTCCATTCCATAGATAGATATATATATACCAAAACCAAAATTAAAAGGTTGTTATTGTTAAAAGTTAAAACCAAACGATTTTTTATTGATAGTCACTTAATTATTATAGAATTTATAAATCTTATAAATATAAAAATAAATACGTATATATATTTAAAATATATATATATATATATATACAAATTGACCCACGAAAATGTAAATAAATTCGACGAGCCCCCCAGCATAAATATATATTTCTTAATAGATATCCATAATAAATTTTAATAAATATACTCCATAGACTATATATTGAACATATATTTTTTTATATCATATTGATGATTTATAAATATCACAAATGTATATAGACTTAATATAATTGATGATTTTTGTTAATTTAAATATAGTCCGTATAATATTTTTTTTATATAAATATATTGATTCCAAATATATATCTAAATATATATATATATATATATATATATAAAAATATTTTATTGACGTACTTAAAAATTTAAAAATCGCATTTATATAAATTGATTTAAATAATTTTTTTTTTTTTTTTTAGAATATCAACATTTTTAATAATAATAATAAACAAAAAATGATAGTGTTATAATTTTTGCCAGAGTTTATGGTATATATGGACATTAAACATTTAAAGTCAATCAAATCAATCCCATATAGTAATAATAATAATAATAAAATATCTATATTATAAATGAATCAGTCGTACGAGTAAATAATATTACTAGAATAAATTTTTTATATTTTAATAAATACGCATAATTTATGTGTATATACAAAATAATATCAATTAAGGGTATATAGCTTAATAAAATGCCTAATTGATAAAAAAACTTTTGATTATTATTTTAAATTAATTATTAATATTGTTTATAGAATTTTCGCGCACGTTCGTATATAAGAAGAAGGTATTATTTTATTATTTTTTTATGGTCTATTAAATTCTATTACAAGATATAAAAATTAATCAATCGTACCCCGAAAACGATTTCTTGGATATTTTACAAAAATGATCTTTAACCTCCACCTAAACAGAAAAATTTTAAGATTTTCCAAAGGATTGGTTAAAGAATTTATTTTGTATAAGAAGTCGCCGTTAATCAGAAAATTATTCCATATAAAATCGTAGAAATCTCGTCAAATTCCGAGTTCTTTATATCAATTTAAAAGGATTTACAATATATACAGTTTTTTAATTTGAAGCGTTATATCTGTTTCTATTTGTTAGATTTAGAATTGAAAATTATAGTTTTTCACAGGAAATTTTTCTATCGATACTATAATAAATGTATAAATGTTTTAATTTATAAATTTATAATTACTCTTTAAGCATAGTTCTAAATGATATTGCGTAAGCATTATTGTATAAGAAATGTTAAAGAAGGGATTATCATAAGGATTATATATAGTAGTTGAAAGTTGATCGATTCAAGGATTACAGTTGAATCATTATACATTGATTCATCTACTCAAAGTCTATTACATAATATAATAAAATAATTAAACCATATTCAAAGATATGTAGTTCGTTCCTTTAATTTGTATCAATTTATAATTTATATCTATTTAAATATAATAAATTCGCATTTTAAATTCAAATGATGGGCGGTCGTGATGAACGAAAAGTTATATTTATAGAAATTGGAAATATATTTTTATTTTTTTTATTTCAATAAAAAACACCATATGGAATATTTTCTTAGTATACGATATAAAATTAAAGTATCAATCATTTGTTTTTTTTTTGTTAAATATCTATATACAAATATATTCACTATGGGATAAGAATTAAGAAACATTTTCTATAAATAAAAATAATATTATTATCTGAAATTACGCATCCATAGTCAATAGCCATATATCATAATATATCTGGATGCGTAATTTTATTATTAAAACATGGAAATAAATCAAAATTATAATTTTGCATTTTTTTTAACAATAATAATATCTTATTTGAAATAAGATAAAATATAGAAAAATTGTTTTGAAAACAAACTAAAAATGCATCAAAAGAGAGAGATATTTTAAAATAAATTAATAAATTTGATGAATTTATTTGAATTTGATGAATTCTACACTATTTAGCAAAATTTATTTATATAATTTTGTTTGGTATTCAAAAAAAACGTTCAATAGTTGATAATAAAAATACAATTATGAATACGAGATGTTTGCGGTTCCATTTTTCGTTTGTCACCTGAGATTCTGCTCGAAAAATGGGTTGTTATGTCAGACTATATATCCCTTCTAAACCCTTCCACATTTTTACATTTTCAAATTATTTTATATTTTCTCGCATATCGACGTTTCAAAATAGGGTATATGACCATAAAATATATAAAGAAATTGTTTGAATGGACATTATATTTTCTGATTTTAACGAACAATTTCAATTATATAAAAATAAATAAATAAGCCTTCTGTTATTAGTTTCTTAATGTGTGCCTTTTACGGTGTCGGTAATTAGCCGTACGACCAACCGCAAACGGAAAACTGTATATATTAAAAATATATCTTTCAAACTCGGATTCCGTTTTTGAAATGTTAAAACCATATATGAAGAGATTTGATGAAAAATGAACAAAATTTATGTATCGGGAGGTTTTTATTACCTTATTCCTTTGATTTTCCTTTTATAAATGATTATACTGAAAAATATTAATGATATTTTCGAAACGTTTCTCAACAAAACACCTATATAAAAACCTATACTGTATAAAATACAAATATAAATATATTCAATATAAGAAAATTTTTTTCCATATATCTTATATTCAAAGATTTATAAAAATAACATAAATATACTTACTATATAATAAAATTAATTCTTATGTCTGTATACATCTTATAGAGGAGAATATGTATATATTCATCAATTTAAATACGATTTTTCCGATTTAAAATTGAAATTGAAAAAAAAAGTGTTACAAATTAATTTATATATAATATGTGAGTGCAGAGAGCTAAATATATCTACAATACATACATATATGACTTTATAAATGGTTTTTTTTTTCATTAATTATTTTCAAAGCATATATTAATTATATACATATATGTAATATGTACTATATGAAATTATATTCAATTGCATATATCTATCATATACACATCACAGCAAATACATAAATATGTATATAGATATATTCTATAGCATCAAAATCGTTTTTATTTATTTATTTATATATTTACATCAACGCGTTCTTATAATAATATAATATATCAGTACAGCCGTGTTCTAATAAATAAATTTATCCTATTAATTTTTTTCACAGTATATATCACCGCGTTTATTTCACATATCTTTAGACCTTTCTACCTTTTTTTTTGATGATAGCCTTACTTTTAAATAATGGCTTTTTTCTGAATTTTCATCCTCTTAAACCGACTGATCATCGCCTAAAGCCTCGATTTCTATGAAAATATTTTATTTATCACAAATATGATATTTGTGATATAAAAAAAAATGTGCTTTTTCTGAAATTTATTTTGCCTGGATAAAAAAACCGAAATTTAATAATAAATACCAATTGCTGTTAAATAATTCCATTTTTTATTAGTTTGTAAATTAACTGGATATTTTATTATTATGAAATTAAATCATAAAAATTAAATAAAATGTAAATAAAATGAAAAATGAAGTTTGGACGACGGTCAGCCGACGGCAATAGAAGAAAAAATATCAATGTCCGCCGTCAGTCCGCCGTCCAATATTCATAAAAAGCACCGCCATTGAAATGCATGTATTTTCAATTTGACATTTGCCGTCGTCTGCCGTCGGCATTTCATGAAAAGCATTACTTAACTGTAAACATTTTATATATTAACTTTAGACTGCCTTTGTACTTTAGTGCAGCTACCTCTAAATCGATGTTTTATAACCTTTAAGACACTGCTTCAAACTTCTGGGTTTCGTATATTTTTCTTTTGTCCTACCCTTACAGGTGAGGTAATTTATTTGATTGTATTCTTTAATTATCTTAATTAAAATTAGGATGTCTATTCATTTTGAACACATCTGTATATACTCATTTCTATTAGTATAGCATCATATAGAGATGATTTTTTTAATTATAAATTATATATTGATACAATCGCAAACTTCTATACATTTCTCTAAAATAAAATATATATCTTTAAATAAAATACGAATATATATATATTGAATTGAATATATATACAATATAGTATAGTGGAGGGGAGATCGATAACGATTAAAAATATTTTATATATATATTTAGAAATACTATCATTTTTTTCATAATAATATTCAAAACACTTTTAAAAAAAAAAAGTTCTATATTCTAAATGTGTATATTTAAATATATATTTATTTAAGTACAATTAAAAAAGAAAAAAAGAAAGCATATATATTTAGTTAGAATTAAAGTTTCTATCGTTTAAGTTGATATCGCACGGGATGATCGGTTGATTACGGTTGAGGTTTTTTTTTTTTTTAAATTTTGTTAATAAATTAAGAATATTTTGAAATCAGTTTCATTTATTTATTTATATAAAACCGTATACGCGGTTTAAAAAAAGGGTATTTTTATTTTTTATTTTTTTTTTAATTTTACTATCATTTTGCAATCAATTTTAATATATATATTTTTATACAAATTTAATATTTTGATTGTATTTTTTTTTTTTTCATATAACTATATATATATGACAAAAAAAAATCGCATATCATTTATTTATAAGAAATTGTATATATTGTGTGTTATTTATATATATATATATATATACAATTTTATCAATTTTATTGCGATAAGGCTATATTATTATTATAATATATATATATATAGTAAATGTTTATATATACTTTATTATTTATTACAAATATATATATATATTGATATATTGACAACAATTATAAAAATATATGTGTGATTTTATATAATTTTATCACTCGTCGCTCTATATAAAAAAATATATATTTGTTTATTTTGTAGTGCTTCAACAATTAGTTTCTTTCAATTGCTGTTATTATATTGTTGTGTTTATTTTTGTATTAATCATTTTTGTCACAACCGCACACAAAAAAAAAAAAAAAATTCGCCAACCTAAAATTTGTTTACCAAAAAATAATTTTGCCGTTTTTTTATTTTTATCAACATTTTTATATAGTTTTTTTTTTTAATAAGTATATATATAATAAAAAATAATGTGATTTCTTAGGCTCGCGTTGAATAACAACAATTAAAGTGCTGCGATTCTTTAAAGTAATATTAAAAAAATAAAGTGAATTTTAACCGAAATGATTTTGGAAAATAATATAAGAAATAAACAGAATATAAATCCATATACAATTTTTAATAATAATAAACAATTATTTAAAAATAGTGTATAAAAATACAAAGAAGCAAAAAAAAAAAAAAAAAAAATCGTATATTAAAGGCGGTAAATAAAATTAAAATAAATTTAATGTGATTTATTATTATTTTTTTTTTTTTAATATTCCTTATTTTTCAATTTTAATAATAATATTATTTTATTTATTTTTTTTTGTTGTATATCTTTCTATATAATAATAATTCATATTTTTTCCCGGTCAGAAAAATTATTATTATATAAACAAAAACTTTTTTTATAATTAATAATATGATTTTTTAAAAAAAGTAAAAAAAATTAATATTTTTATAGTGTTTTATATATATATATATATTTATCTGTGATATTTATAATAAATTTTTATATTAAATTATTAATTACCAAAAAAAAAAAAGTAATAAAAAAGAAACTAATAAAAAAAAGGTGCCAATTCAATATAAATAGATCGATATAATTTACTTTGGAATCATGAACGGGTATGTATACATAGAATTATTATTATTGTTTATTCAATATATATATGCGATGATTCCCTTCTCACATATAATATATGTATTAAAATTTTTTTTTATGTAAATAAACGAAAATATAAAAATAATATGTTTATCCAAAAGATTTTTAATTTTCTTTTCGCGCGCTGCTATAAAAAATAATAACATTATTATATTTCTGCTTATTTTTGATTTTATCTTCTATTTTTTTTTTATCGCGTATATAACATAATTTAAATATATAAAATATTTTTGGCACAATTCACTCAAACAATCTTGTCGTCGTCGTCGTCGTCATTCGTCATTTTATATATATACATATTTAACATATATAAATTTTTATATAAAATCATTTTCTTCCTGATTCTGTATATTTTAAAAATTTTATTATTATTATTGTATTTTTTTTTTTTCATTTTGTTGTTTGTTTATTTTTTCTTTATTCTTTTGATCTATATATTCAATGAATCAATGAATGAATGAATGGTATATTTTTTTAATTATTTATGCTTTTTTTCCGACTTTTCATTATATGATTCTTTTGTATTTTTATGGTTTTTAAATGCAGATTTATTAAAAAATGTCTATTAAAAGAAATGAAAATTGAATTTTTTATCTATATAGATTTTAATAAAATATCCAATTTTTAGAGAAAACAATTTTGAATGGATATTATTCTATATATATAGAATAGAACTTATGTCTATATGGTTAAAAAATTATCATAATCCGCATTTATATTCAGCCGGGTGATTAAAAACCATAAATATCAATCAATTTTTCATATACATATATATAGATATTATGACTATTTGTTGGCAATAAGAACCTATAAACCTTTATTATATGTTTTTGAAAGCAACCAAAAAAAGTCCCTTAGAATTATGAAAAATACAATATTTTTATCAATTTTTGCTTGATGAAAACTTTGTACTTTTGTAGAATTACCGATTATTTTAATTTTAATTTCTAAAAAATAAATTAGTCATTATATAAAATTCATATTCAAACGATAATTGTCGTATAAAGACCTCCTAAAATATGATAATTTATTCGCATATATTAGTTAAATATATATTTATATATTATTATTAAGACACATTTCAATTTGTCTACACAAAGTCTATATATATTATATTTATTATATATATAATTAATTTTTATCATATATATAGAAATATATATATTAAATTCGCAAATGAATCATTTTTTATATTGAAAAAGAGACCTTGTTAATGTATGATATTTTTTTTTTTCATATGATATACGATGCTGTTAAGGTTAAAGTTATGCAAAAAAAAAAAAAGAAAAAAAGAAATAAATAAAAGAAACCATAATTTTTTTCTTTAAAGCTGAACAAAAATCCTCAAATTTTGTCCAAAAAAAAAAAGGATTCTTTTTTGCAAATAAAAATAATAATAATTTTATCAAAAATACATATATAAAAAATACTTTATGCGTTATATTAGTTTTATATAGAAAATTAATTTTACAAGATCAAGAACTTATTGGAATCCTACTGAAGACATATAAAATATGTATTGCGCTTTTCGGAATCTTAATTTTCACACATAGTTGCAAAATTTCCCATGCGGTTGCTGGTACACGGATAATTGTGAAAACCGCGAGTAATTATTATATGATACAGTAAAAAGCAATCAATTATGAAACCGCAACAACATAAAGACTATTGTCGGACACTGAAACCAACAATTACCGATTGAAATGCAAAAAATGTATTTAAATTATTGTGTGTTATTCTTTCATTATATTTTATTCATCATTTCATATATATTCATATATATATATATAAATGTATTCATATATAAATGAATAATCGCGCTGTCGTCTCTATATTTTATAAATAAAATATAATTATCAATTATTATTATTATTATTATTATAATAATTATATTAAACAGTGATATATAATAGAATAAATAGGAATATAATCACATTTTAAAAAAATATTTTTACCACCCATATATAAAATTAATTTATTATTGAATTGATAATTAAATAATCAATTAAATAAACTATATTTAGTTTTTTTTTTAGATATAGATATAAATATTAATTTTTGTCATTCAAAATATGCATAATTTAATTATTATTATAAGTGGATCGATATGAATAAAATCCACTTAACTCTTCTTCTATAATTGTTTTAGTTTTGTAATTAGTTAATTCGGTTAATTATAATTTCCGAAAAATGTATAAGAGATGTACAGTTCCGATCAAAAACATGAAAACATTTTTTATAATATATAAACCGAATAACATTCTTTGACATAACATTCAAACCCGATTTCGTACGTATTTTATATAAAAAAAAACTGTCTTATATATAGAATTAAAATTATAGTTTATAGGTCTTTTATAAGACCACTTCTAGAGTAAAATTCCTACATATGGGCTGGTACACCAATTACTACCCTTCAGTTTAGTGACAGGGTCCAAAAACACTCTATTTCGCTGATCAGAAATGAAACAATAACGATCAGTAGCTTCATTGCGCACATTTTATAGGTATTATTACCATATGAATGCTCTAATGAAATTTTAAAGCTAATTCCAGAGTCAATTAACTTCTCTTATAATTCAAGAAATTCACAAAAGGCTCATTCATATATTCTGTATCTATTAGTTTTTTTTTTGCGAACAAACAGATTTGGAAATTCATTTTTCCCAAGAACAGCAAGATTATGGAATAGTCTCCCGCTGAACTAGTATTTCCCCCTACTTTTGATTATCATCCGTTATTTAAAAATTAAACATTTCATCTTATCTAAAAACTATAATCCACCTAAAGTGCAACTTGGATTGTTTGAAATTAACATATGAGTGATTTTTTGTTCTTATTTTGTTTTAGTAAAAGTTTTTTTTTTATCTCATATGTTTGCTTTATTTTCAAAATTTCATAAATTAATCCACATATTATAATAGATTTACCACCCAAAATCACTTAAGTGTATTCAATGCATCTATAAGGTTCATCACCTGATTAAGTGATTTCGTTACGGGCTCACGCGGCAATAGAATTCCGAGGTTTTACGGGCGCTAAACTGATTCTGCCGTAGTAACGAACAAAAAAAAAAAATATAACAATAAAAATAATTATATAAATTGCAAAAATTTACAATTAAATTAACAATTATCAATTATTATTTCTATATACATTTAATTATTTATTTATAACGACAATCATCATTTATAATTATTTTATATGCCATCATATATTGTATATATATAGTATTTAATTATGATTTTTTCTTTTTTAATTATTTGTACTTATATATACGAAATAATTGAATTTGATTTTGTACACGCAAAATATATATAGTCTGTACACGCGGTTATGACAAATAATTGTATATATGAATTTAATATAAATTTTAACAATAAATAGTCAATAAATTCATATATTGCAATTCAAATTATTCTATATAATTCATTAATATATATTCAAGCTGTAAACACATACATTTAAATACAATATTAATTTCATTTAATTCATTATATTAATATAAATTTTTTTTTTCATTAACCATCCATATGATAAGATTAATTTTAATTTGTATTGTTTTTATATAATTTTCCAGGGAAACTACAAAAATACTTACAAATAATAATGCATTACCACCACCGTCAATAGTTCAAACAAATCCAAATGGAGAGATAATACCAATTGTAGTTAATAATAATAATAATAATAGTAGTATTAGTAATAGTAAACAAAATTCCAAAAATGAACGTGGAAAAGCATTTCGACAAGTGATTGCTGCAATTGTAGCCAATTTAGGTATTATAAATACTGGATTAATATTTGGTTTTAGTGCTGTTGTAATACCACAATTACAATCAAAAGATTCATTTATAAAAATTGATATAAATCAAGCATCATGGGTTGGTAAGTTTTGTTTTTTCTATATTGTTCATTTTTTTATTTATATTTAGATAAAATTTTTCTGTTATAATATCCTCCTTAATTTTTTTATTTGGAAATTGAAATCAAAATATTAACTCAAAAAGGGATTGGTACTCGTTTCTGTGTCACCTCATACGAAACGAATTATAATGCCATGGAAAATTTTATCTTAAATCTCTATCCGCAGGTATACCTTTCCAATAGAAAATTGATCCATAGAGATCGCAGGACAATTAATATTTTTTAATGGAATTTATCTGATTTTTCGAGCAACCTCATATATTAATATAGGACAATTTTGTTTTGTTTATATATAATAAAACAATAAAAGTATATAAATTATATAAAAAATATTCATCATAAAACTTCATAACGATATATGTGACTTTTTTTTTAATTAATTAATTTTTGTTGTTGTTATATATCGTTAAATATGCGTGTAATTGATATCATACCTCTTGTGTGTGTGTCTGCGTTTGATAATTAAAAATTAATATATACATTTTATCATCACGAGAGTAAATAAATATTTTTGCGTGATATATATATATATATATAAAATAAAAATTAATCCATTTTTTAATCATAATATTTGCCATCATCATATTGGATAAGTTTTATTTTGTTTTGTAATCATCAAATACGCATATATATATATAAATAACGTGCATTAATCAGTCTACATAATACAAACCACATATGTATAATGGTACATATTTTAATAGATTAAAATAATCATATATTATTGTTAGAAAAATAACCCACAATTGATTCATATATAAATATAATATCGCACTGCGAAATTGCCTTATTAAATCACGTATTATTTGTTTTTATTATAAATTTTCTTTTGTATATATAAATTATTAAGAAAATTACAAAATTTTATCAAATAATATGAATTTTTTGTTTGTTTGTTTGTTTTTTGGAACTTTAAACTTGAAACGAGCCTTCTTTTTGTTTGTTTTCTTTTCATTGCGTGTTCAATATCGCAGGCAGCGATTAAAAATTGTTTTATTGAATCATGTAGATTAAATATTAGATTTTATTATACCTGATAATTATTCTTATAATTCGTCTATAAATTGAAATAAGAGTACCGCATGCGGTATAGTTTTAAAATGTATATAAGATAAATCATATATATAGATATATGAAATGGATAATAAAAATGTATTTATTTATATAGAATTAAATTAACAATTGACTTTCCTCATATGATCAGTAAATTATATACAAAAATTGTATAGGAAAATGTAACGATATAATATTTATTTATATATTTAGTACTGATTCATCATCATCATATGCGATAAAACAAACAAAATAAGTACGTAAATCTATATGAATATATATATATATATATGTATATATAAATTGTGAAGATTCAAATGAGAATTTTGGTTATAAAAATAGAATTTCGGTATTTTTTCTCAATTATATTATAGCATTATCCGCCGACGTTGTTATGATGTAAGAAGATATACTTACCTTACATTTATATAGATAAATATATACGTATATTAGGTATTTTTTTAAATTATAAATATACATTTTGATAAATAAAAGTGCAGGTATATAATAAAAAAAAAAACTGTATAGATAAATATAAGCATTTTCTTTTAAACATATATTGTATTGTTTATATTAAAATTAAAATTGTATACACTTATGCCAATTTTTTTTTTATATAAACAAACTTTTTCAAAAAAAAAAAAAAACAAAAAATTGCTTAAATTATTTTTGCTGTATTACACAAACAGAATAATTAATGGTATTCGAAACGATGATGAAGAAAAAAAAATGTTTAAGATATAATAACACCACAAATTGAAATTGCCTGAATATATCCGTGTACATATAAATTAAAGGTATCGGCCGTGCGATATAGTCATTAATAAACGAATATATATATATATATTGTAATAAGGTATTATAGAATTAAACAGATCGCATAAATACATTCAAAAACATGTTTGAATTTAATAACACATACTATAGAAAAACGTTATTAGAACATATTTAAAAAATATTGATTATCTTATCATTAGTCATTATAGAATCGAAATGTACCTTCCTTTTATAATAATCGATCGATGCCATTAAGTGTCATACGGTTAATGAAGCTTTTGTAAATATATATTAATGGGCTTAAACCAGCAGTTTGGTCATTTTCCAATTTAATGTCCTTATAACTGTACGAAAATGTCCACGATGTCAACAAGGAACTTTTGTGAGTCCTTATAGAAAGATAATTTACATCAAATTTTGTTTTTCATTTTTAACGCTGAGATCCATTGAATCTTATGTAATAGAAATCGGTTCGGTTCGATCAACCCAAAGGATGTCATTAATATAGTAGCAAAATTTAAGGATCTGTCAACGGTTAAGATGAATTTCCTTGATGTTTTTTTCGGTTTATAGATGAATAAAAAACCACCGACACTGATTTATTTCTTACTATTTTATATTATTGCATCGATATATAGATTTTATTTTATTGTATACTTGTTTAAAATTGTTTGACATCATTGACTGCAATGCAAGTTTAAGGTTCATTTAAGTTAATGATATTTTTCTATATATATATATTAAGATTATGTACTAGTCTTAATCATCATTCATATATAATACACAATTATTTATTTTAATAATAAAATTTATTATATATTATTATTAATAATAGAATAATTCTTTTTTTTTTTGTTTTAAATAAAATAATGCGGTATTTATTATAGTAAGTCGCATTAATAAGTGCAATATCCTCCTCAAACAAAAACTTTCTTTATCTTAATATATTTTTATTTTTATATATACACAAACGGATAACACAATGCGATGATGTGATCATTAAAACTATATTATAATATAATAAAGGAACATTCCGCAATATATTTGTATCTATGATGATGATATATAAATAATAATTATATCGGCGGTGTGTATTTTTTGGTATAGTTTTTGTATAAAACATTATTACCTATTATTATTTATTTTCATATCTAAAATCTCAATCGATAAAACATTTTTAAATCTGTATGAGTTTTTTTTTAAACTTTATATATATGTATAAAGCAAAAATCGATTAAATACATTATTTATTTATTTAGGTTTTTTCTTAAAAAACATTTATATATAGAATATTTATTGTTTAATCTTTTATATTTTATTAAGCAATTTTGTTATATTTAAGTATATATATATTTTTAGATAAACCAGACATTTTAGAGACAATCGTCATATTATATATATATATTTATAAATAAATATAGGTATATTAGGTATATAGAAATAAAAAGGAAAACTTTTAAATTTCTATATATCTTGTAGATTGGCCGATAGCCAAATTTAAAGGTATATTACATAATTTTATATATGCTCATAACTCGCTATATATAAATATATAAACAATTTAATGTATTGCTAATCGTGAATTATTAAATAAATAAATCATAAAATTTAATGTATAAAAAACATAAAAAAAAAATGTAAAAGACAAAAAATCAATTTTTTATCTAAAAGTTATTCAGTTTTAATATATAATATTAAGAAGAAAAAAAAACTATTAATTTTATTCTTTTTAATTCATTTTTGTCCTCATAAACACATTTATTACATATATATATATATATAATTTTGTTTATATATATAGATTAATTTGTTTTGGTTTTTTTTAATCAAAATTAAACTCAATATATATAATAATTTACACAAATTTAAATTTAGTATATATATGGTAGAGTCAAGTCAAGCAAAAAAATTGCGATAACATGTACAGTACATATTCTTAAATGATGTGTAGTACACGTGATTTATTTCATTTATAACAATACGGAATTAAAATTAAAAATTCATCATAATTATAAAAATAAAATATATATACATATGTTTGTAATCAATTAATATATTTAAGTAAATATATTAAAGCAAAAAACGAGAACAAAATGATTTTAATTTTTTTTTTGTTGCGTTGCGATTATAAAATATATGTAATATTGTAATTTGAATATATATAGTATATATAGAGAAAGTTTATCATCAAAAAAAGCTGTCGTTTTCATTATACAAATTTTTATATTACAATGTATTTATGTATTGAGGATGATCTCTGTAATACGATCATATACTTACTTTCATCAATTAAATCTTCAGATCGTCAAATGTATTCAAATTGTGTTTAATTCTAATAGTGAAATACATTTCAAGACATAAAACATCTTAACATAAAACAAAAACTATATATTGATCTATAATCAATAAATTAGGAAACTTACTCTACGACATCTATACGACTCTACGAATCTACGACTTAGACAGCTTAATTAAATCTGAAAAATCTATGAATTGTCTTATTATAAAAGAAAAAATCAATCAATTAACGAACAAAAATATTTTATTTCAATTTTTTATATTTGCGAAACATAAATCTCGCAATTCGTTTCAAAAATAATCCAAAAATCTAAATCAATCTGTAATAGATTTCGATTGCAGAACTTCGGACATCGCAATTAATTATATTACATCTATATTTTATAAAAAAAAAACAATCATCTTCAATATGATACAAACTCCTTTCGTTGAACATGTTATCTGTATCAGTAGATATAATAAACGTGTGTGATATGAATTTCCTATATATTTATAATTTTTTTTAGAAATATATCAACCAAAAAATACCATACAATAATTTGCTATAATTATATATAAATTCATTAATTATATTGTCTTCATTGTCCGCCATTTATTACACATATATTTATTTTTTTTTCATAATATATCTGTATACCTGTCTGTATATAGGTATATAATTTAGATATCAAAAAATAAAAATATATATATAATTAATGTTATCATTTTATATATTGCAAAAATTGTTTAAATTGTTTTTTTTTTTAAATTATCTAATAATCGCATAATAAAAATTATTTCAATAAAATTGTTTTTCGAATAAAAAAAAAAAACAAACAAAAATGTTTGCCATAAAATTACACTTTTAAATTTAATATTGATGATGAAAATATTGAAAAGTTGTTAAAAATATATTTTTGTTATATTTACATATATCTATATAATGATTTCATCGCGTATAAATCATTTATATAATTAATTATTTAATTAAAAGTCTATTAATAATAGCTCGTGTTTCTAAATATTACTCATTGTGCGTATATTTACAAAAAAATAAAATAAATATATTTTGATGTAATAAAAAAAAAAAACGATTAAAAGAACTTTGGATTAATTACTTAAATAAAAAATAGATGTTTTATGATCAATATATTATTGTTATCATTTTATTTAAAACAATAAATTTCGTATATATACTTAATTTATATTTGGATGGATGAATAGATTAAGTCATATCTATTTCTAGAATATATTCAATGTTGTTGAAACAATGAAAGTTGAAATTATATACAGAACTTACTCTGGATTATACAGAATTTCCTCTAGAAAATTATACAGAATTTCCTCTAGAAAATTATACAGAATTTCCGCTAGAAAATTATACAGAATTTCCTCTAGAAAATTATACAGAATTTCCTCTAGAAAATTATACAGAATTTCCTCTAGAAAATTATACAGAATTTCCTCTAGAAAATTATACAGAATTTCCTCTAGAAAATTATACAGAATTTCCTCTAGAAAATTATACAGAATTTCCTCTAGAAAATTATACAGAATTTCCTCTAGAAAATTATACAGAATTTCCTCTAGAAAATTATACAGAATTTCCTCTAGAAAATTATACAGAATTTCCTCTAGAAAATTATACAGAATTTCCTCTAGAAAATTATACAGAATTTCCTCTAGAAAATTATACAGAATTTCCTCTAGAAAATTATACAGAATTTCCTCTAGAAAATTATACAGAATTTCCTCTAGAAAATTATACAGAATTTCCTCTAGAAAATTATACAGAATTTCCTCTAGAAAATTATAAAAAATTTCCATGGAATATTAAAAAGCCTGACATTGAAGCATTTTTAAGTAAATTTTTTCCGAGGATTAAGGAACAGTTCTTCAGACGGATAGATACAATTTTAAAATAAATGATCTGACCTGATAAAATAGCCTGATATTTGATTTCAATTCTAAATAATTGTTAAATTTATATGTTTTTTATTAATTCTTTGTTTTTTATATAAATCTTTTCACACACATATATAATATAGCATCATTATCATCGGCGGCTACACCATTTGGTTGTATACTTGGTGGTTATTTAATGGATCGAATAGGACGTAAAAAAGCACTGTTAATCACCGAACTCCCATTAATTATCGGTTGGTTAACAATTGCATTTGCTGTCAACATTGAATTAATATATTTGGGTAGAATATTAACGGGTATCGGATCGGGTATGGTTGGTGCACCGGCTCGTGTTTATACGTCCGAGGTAACCCAACCACATTTACGTGGTATGTTATGTGCATTGGCATCGGTTAGCATCAGTTTTGGTGTCCTGTTTCAATATACATTAGGTGCATTTTTAACGTGGCAAGTACTATCGGGAATATCAGCCGCCGTACCAATTTTTGCATTTGTATTTATGATTCTGATGCCAGAATCACCGAATTATCTTATATCAAAATCAAAACCGGAAAAGGCCGTTAAAAGTTTAACAAAACTTAGAGGTTCAAATTATAATGTACAAAAAGAAGTGGATACTTTACAAGATTTTGTAAATAAATCAAATACAAATAATAAAAAGTAAATTTTGGAAATTAACCTAAATTTCAAACATAATGATAATGATTTTTTTATTGCATTACGATATTTTTTTTTTTGTTTCAGATTAACATTTAAAGAAACATTAGATGCATTATTGTGTGCGGCTACACTTAAACCATTTGGAATATTAGTTTTATATTTTATGATGTATCAATTTAGTGGTGTTAATGTCATTACCTTTTACACCGTGCAAATATTTAAAGATTCGGGAACGACAATCGATAATAATACATGTACAATTATGTTGGGTGCTGTACGTTTACTATTTACCGTAATTGGATGTGGCCTATGTCGTCGTTGTGGTCGTCGACCACTCACATTCATTTCAAGTATGTATAATAATATTAATAAATTTATCAATTAAATTTTATATATTTTATATATATATGGGTTTGGTTATTTATTTATTTTTTTATTTATGATATAGGTATTGGTTGTGGTATATCAATGATTGGCCTCGGTACATATCTATATTATAAATATCAATGGGATAATGCAGTACCACCGATTGCACCGTCAGTCACTTGGTTTCCCGTATTATGTATATTTGCATTTACCATAACGTGTACATTAGGATTTTTAGTTGTACCATGGTTAATGATTGGTGAATTGTATCCATTAAAAGTACGTGGAATTGTCGGTGGATTAACAACATGTACAGCACATATATTTGTATTTATTGTCGTCAAAACTTATCCATTTTTATCACATGTATTATATAGACACGGTGCATTTATATTATATGGATGTATATCATTGATAGGTAAATAAAATTATATATTTATTGATTTAATATAATATAATATAAATTGATTGAGAAATTTACTGTTTATATTTATCTATAATATGATATATAGGAACAATATATTTTTACTTTTGTTTACCGGAAACAAAAGGTAGAAGTTTACAAGAAATTGAAGATTATTTTTCGGGTCGTACAACTTCATTGAAAGCACCAAAAGTTTCATCAAATTTTAATTTAAATTTACAACAAGTGAGCATGGTTCAGGAAAAAGAAAAAGATAAATTATTAAATGCAACCTAATCCGGATCGATTGAAATCATTCATTTTATATCTTGCATATGATGGATCCGATAATATTGAAAAAGTTTTATATATAATATTAATTGTTTGTTTATATATATATATATATATAAAACTCAACAAAGTGATATTTTTTAGCTGTAAAAAATGAGTAAAATAAATACTATAAATGTAAAAGAAAAAAAAATGTATTATACTTGGGAATGAACAAATTCTCTGTTAAAAATCAATCAAATATACATTTTATATATACCTCATCATAAAAAGTCACGAGCTTATAAAGCATTCAGAGTATATATGTATAGTTTTGGCGAAAGTTAACACTATATATATAAAAATTAAGAATTTAATTAGATAATTAACTGGGAAATTTCTTATTTAAATAACAATCAAATATGGGGTTAAAATTAAATTTAATTTATGAAACAAAAATTAAAATTTGACTCTAATTATATATTAACCAGTTTCTATATATATTAATAGATATTGTATAATAACATTCGGAAAACTAAATAACTTAACAATACATAGAAAACTTAAAAAGAAAAGTATATATTTTTTTTAAATAAAATTATATTTTTATTATATACCAAAATATCTAAATTTTAATTTTAATTTTATTTTTTTTTTTAATTTAAACTGCAGTATTTTTTTATTGTTAAATATTTTTTTAAGTTATATTATTATTATTATTTATAAGTAAAATATATATATATATTAAATGTATACATTTTTAAGTGATAAAAACAAAACAGAATTGTTTTTTTTTCTAAATCTTCTTTTAAGCGTTATATAACATATAAGAATTTTATTAGATCATATAAAAAATACACTCCATCGACATCCTCGGATTGTTTTTGAAAACATCATCTCGGTTCTCACGCTTCTATAATAAAGAATACATTATATATAATGATTTTACCTATATAACTCTGGGACATTGTAATTCATATATACTGATTATGATATATATAAATAAGACATCGATATTGATTTTTAATTTTTCTTAAATATATAAATTATTAAATTATTATCGACTTTTAAATTATATATATATATACAAATGACAGAGAACGTGTATGTGTGCCTATTTATATATAATGTGATCAATTATTAATTAATTATGAATTAAATTTTATGTATATGTGTATTATATATATATATGCATGCCATCACACACATTCCAGTTTTTATATTACATTATACGATATATCGGAACTTATTTATATATATTGTATGTATATGAAAATATATATGAACAGTGAACCATAAAAAATTATGTATACATACACATTTCTTGCATGAATAATTTCTTCAACAATAGAAAAATCAAAAAAAAACAAATAGAGACTTAATACAAAAAAAAAAGTAATTGATTTTTAATAAATTATATACCTATTTATATATGATTGAATTTTGATTTTTTTTTATTATAGATAAATTATAATATATGAAAAGTCGTCTTTAACCGGGTCGCTATTCGTTATATTGAACGTTCACCATATAAGAACACATACCAAGAACTCGATGTTGGTCATATTGTGTTAACATTTCATCTTAATCGGAGTTTAACGTATTTCCGTTGATTGTATTTCCTATCCTTTTTGATAGTATAAGCGATCATATGCTTAATATTTACATAACCATAAATCACCTCATAAAGGACTAATCCTTTTCTAAAGAAACAATGCGCCCTGTATACATTTTTTTTTTTAATTCATGATCTAAAATAAACCATCATTTGTCATCTTCGTTATTCGTTCTTCCAAGTTAACTTCTTGAAAAGTATTGAAAAATAATGTAATCCAAAGAATCACCGATTATCAAACAAATTACATCATTAATTACGAATTCATCCTTCCGTTATACGCACATATATAAACCATCAAACTGTTAATATATTTATCAATTTGTTCATAAACGCAAACACGACTCATGTATTTTAATTTTCCATAATTTGTCATTCCAATATTAAAACATTCTATTATATGTGTTTTTATTCTTTTCCGCATATGTATATATTGTTCACATTCACATCCCCATCCGATTGTTTTTTTTATATATATACAGAAATAATTTTCCATTTAAGAGTATAACATATATAGATGTTGAATAAATATGGAGGATTTTATTGCTGTACATATATTCATAGGCACATATAAAAACCTCTATATAAATAGAAATTTCATCTGGAAACGAATTTCCACAATAAAAACACTGTAAAAATAAAAAGAAAAACGGCCCGTTTTCATTTGCACACACATATGCATTTTTAATACATGACTGAGGGAAAAATATATATAAAAACAAAACAAAAAAAAGGATGCCAGGCTGTAACACCTGTAACAGAATGCACGTATATTGGTGGCCATGGCAGTAAAGGGGGCTTAAATTTATCAATAATCTAATACAATTTTAGATTTCTAGTCAATTGCGATTATAGAAACAGAGAACGAGATGTCTCTAATCATCAATTGAATTTGTAGAAGAGCTCCTCGATGGGATGGATATCATCAAGATTCATTAAGATATGCGAGAAACAAAAAATTTGCATTCGAGGGGTTGTCATGCCAGATCTTCGAACTTAACCAGATCTACATTAAAAAAAAAGCTTATGTTGAAAATTTCAGCCAAATCGGTCGAGTATAGTTTCCGACAAAAACGTTCCGAGACAACCGAGCGATCACGATAAAAATTCTATATTTCACGATACGTCACGATTCACGAGTTCAAATCACGAGTTGAAGAACAGTGATAAACAGTGGTAAAATATCTTACATCAACTATATCTTTCGACAACCAATAACAAAAATTGTCATACTTTGAAAAAAAGTACGTGCATAATAAATATTTGTTATATTGCATACATACACGATATATATATACCTATATGCACACGTCGTGTGTACACGCGCTCCTCGCTATATATATACTCTATTTATAAAAAAGCCTATATAATAAAAATATCCTTATACATATATACCATAGGATATATCATTTAAAATATATTTATTTTCTATATAAAAATATCATATCATTTTTATCCTTTGTTACAAATAGAGTGGTGTTTAATTTTTTCTGCTTATATTGTGTGAAGAATCAAAAAAAAAAAAAAAAACAAGTGCAATAATTTGTGGAATAATAATTTTTTAATTAATTTAATTAAATTTACCGCAGTATTTTAAAAGTTATATATCATTATTTTAATTGTGCGAAAACGATTGATTGGGCAAATTATATAATATTTGTTATTCAAGTTTATATATATATATATTATAAATTAATTAAAGGTAATTATATAATATTAATATTTTGATTTTAAATTTGATAAAGGATTCGATATACACATTACAATTTTTCTTAACACGCCTTTTTAAAACAAAATTTATATATAAATATATGAAAAAAAATGCAACATGTTATATATGGAGTGAGAATTTGCACTTAAGATTTTTTTTTTTATTTTATATTATACTAAATGCAATATCGTGTGTGTTTATATATATAGAAAAAAAAAAAAAAAATAAAGGATATGTAAATTTACCGGTGATTATAAAATTGATATTAGAAAAATTGTTGAAAATATAATAAAAATCAATATATTTTTATGTATACGAAATATTTAGGTGTTTTTTTTTTTTTTTTTGGTACACAGTTAAATATTTTTAAGACAAATCTTTTATTCTTCTCTTATTTATATATTTTTATAAAATCTTATATATCCAGATAAAATCCATTATATGCCTCTTTTATTTTATATATATATATATGATGCAATGCAGATATAAATTTGTCATCAATCCATATATATATATAGAATTATAGATAAAAAATTGGGCTGTGGGCAGAATTTTTCCAAAATTTTCTTTTATATACTACAACACACTTTTATAAATTCATTATTCTTATATATATATGTATATGAGTATATTGCGATACGATGACTGTGTGGATAAATCAATTTAATGTAAATATTGGTAAAATAATTGCTAATATATGTTCATTTATATATATGCGTATTTCTAATCAAATATATCGATCAAATGAATTATATATATATATATATTGAAAATGGAATTGAAAATAATAAAATATATGTTTTATTTAGTTCAATAAAATACAATTTTATTTAATGTATATATATATTTACATATAAAAGATATAATGTATATATAAAATATATCTAGAAAATTGTATTTGTAAAAACTAATATATATATATAATTTTTGTATATAGAACTTTTGATGACGAGCGCTGTGAAATTATGTGATGATCCTTAACATAATAATAATAATAATAATATAGACATTTGACAACAAAAAAAAAAAATAATTACATTTATTGATTTTTTATAAACTCTTTACGATTTATTTTGTAAAAAAAAAAACAACAAATTTTTCTTTTATTTGTATAATATTTTATATATATTATAATAATATACAGAAAAATTTTCATGTCAATGAACAAATATATATATATGTACTATTGCCGCACCCTTTATATTATATTATTTTTGGTATATATAAACGCATATTGTATATACCAGAGATATGACATTAAAAAAAAAATAAAACATACACACACACACACCCCAAAAATTACAAAATAATTATGAAATCATATTTTCATGTTTTATTATAATATATTCATATCATTGGCGATCCTTTTGAGGGTTGTAAAGACACAAAACAAAAAACAATTTATAACATTTTTCATATATACAAAATTAATTAATTAAAAAAAAAAATACAAATTGATAAGCGACGACAGTTAAAAAAAAAAAAATCCCGGTAAGTCCATTTAAAGTACATAGAGGTTAAATGACTTTGAAAATTTACCGGTAAGGAATTTAATATCACCTGCAATCAGAACATATTACAGACCAGAGCTGTTCATATAGTTTTATATATATATAGATGTTCTAAATATATATATATATAAAAAAATAAAATAAAATAATTTTTCTTTTATTTTAATATAAAAATATTATTTTTTTTAAATTGATATATTTATTTTATTTTTTACTCTGTGTCATCATATATATAGAAAAAAATAAATATTATTTAGTTATTTATAATCTATGAAAGAAGTAACACAACAACACGTCGTATTTTATAGATATATTATCTAATAAACATTTTAATTTGATATATCCTCTGTAAAAATACATCTATTAAAAAAATAATATATATTATATATATAAAAGGTGAAAAATCTGTAAAAAAAAAAAAAACGGTAATGTTTTTATAAATATTTTCTATATTTATTTTAAAAGTGTTTTGATAAAAAAAAAAGAAAATTACAACCGGCGATATAGGAGTTTTTTTTTTAAATAATTTTTTATTACATCTCTATATATTTAAATAAATATACATCCTTAAATATACATCCTTTTTTTTTTGTGTTTTGTGTTGTGTATATATTAACGCAAGAAGTACAAATAAACAAAAAAAAAATAAAAATATAATTGTATATATATAGAAAATATTTTGCATATATACATATAATATTGTTTATATATACAATAAAAAATAATCACCGCGCGATTGTTATAAATCACGCAAGGTATATATATTTTTTTTAATATAATTTTAGTTATTCAAATATACGATATATTAATATATGGTTTAAAATTATATATAATACACATACGAGTATATATAAATTAATAAACATTATATATATAAAAAAAAAAGTTTTACACTCTTTTAATTTAATTAAATATAATATAATATAACATTTATTATAATTGAATAATTTCTTTTTGTCTTTAACACATCTATTATACATATATATAGAGAAAAAAAAATAGTTAATTAATTAAACAAAATTGTAATATTTATTTATAAATTATTACGTGATATTTTATATAAATGATGTTATCAATTAACGGTTTAGATAATTGTATTTTGTGATAATTATATAATAATGTATATATATATAAAAATATCCTTCATCGCGGTTATGCGTATACATAATTAACTGAAGGATATTATTATAATTTTTATTTATTTTTATCAGTCATCATTAATATATATAGTTCGTAATAATTTTCTAAATTTTCTTAATCAAATTGATTGATGGCGGATAATAGATTTAAATTTTAATAAAGAAAATGCCCCTTTAAAATATATTTATATAAATAAATGTTTAAGCTTCCAAAAATTAATTATAAGATAAATCAATAATATAAAGTTTCCGGATACAAAGATTATGTAATTGAATTCTTTTTTTTTTTTTTCTGTTTATTATATTCGAATTCGTTTAAAGAAGAGTTATTTTTTACATCCGCAAAAGAGAAGTGAACTATATATAATAACTGCAACCCGTTTTCATTTTCATTGATTTTCAGATGAAAATAATTTGTATTTTGCTTAACCGCTAATTCTATCTATATTTTCGGTCAAATTTTATATACGGAACATGATATTTTTTATTCAAATATAATTTATTAGCAGCTATTATAGAATTTAAATTCTTTATAGTTTTAGAGATATAACTCTGTGGTATAAATGTTAAAAATGCCAAACTAAAATTCTAACGAATTTTTGGGGTCGTGGGTTCGAATCCTATACTGAATGCATAAAATATGTTTTGTGTTTTCGGTTATTTTTCGAATCTGAATTTTAACGCAGAGTTGTATATTCCGCTTGCGGTTGGTCGTACGGCTAATTACCGACACCGTAAAAGCCACAAATTAAGAAACTAACAACAGAAGGCTGTTGTTGGACGCTAAAATCAGATTGTTGGTTGTATAGCGAAAAATTGATTGATTGATTGATTGATAGTTTTAGAGAGCTTTTCTATATTAACAATCAATACGTTAAATATTTTATTTGAGGTAATTCACAAAATATCTCAAAAAAAATATTCAAAATATCTCTGTTATTTCGGCATAAATTTGGTTCTAATAATAGAGGATAAGAATTAAATTTCCTATCTAACATTATATTTATTAAATGAATGAAAAGATAAATTTAGAAAATATTCACGATGAATTGATTGAAAAACGAAAATATTATTGTGATGATATCCTTCAAAACAACTAAAACACAATATCGCATTATATATATAATCAATTCAATGGATATTTATTATTCTATATATATATAAAGAATGGACAATTAAATACTTCCATTAATTGGAATAAACTAAAAAAAAAAAATAACAATAAACAATGTAAAAATATATACAAAAGAATAAAAAAAAAAACAAATCAATTTTTTACATATAAACGTTTATTAATTGATAAATTATTAATGAAAAACGTATATATTATATATATAGCGAGAATATCCTTGACACTTTCTATCAATATATATATATATAATATTTTGAATGTATTTTACCTTTTATTTAATCCTTCTATAACCATAGTAGGAAGTGTCTATATAAGACACATTTCAATTTTAATCTAGTCCTTACCATAATTGGTCTTATTTTGCGCTTTAACACCTTTTAAGTTTAGTTGAATTTTTAATAAATGAATTCTACAAATAAAAACATTATATGAGAGAGTAGTTATATGAGAGTAGTTAAACCAATATCAATTGTCTATTTTGTCTCGCAGATATCCCCGAGTCTTTCGATTCTTATAGGTTTTAAAAATCGTCGGATGGGTTGGGTAGATTAGGGTTAATAATACATTTATTTATATTAGTAATAAATTATATAACAATTGACGATAATAATCAAATTATTATTATTACTATTATTATATTAAACCGAAAAACGAATAATATAATTCATTCATTGTATATTTATCATCATCGATATTTTATAATATTATATATTATTTAATCTATAAACAACAAAAGTATTTTTTTTATTTATATCATAAATCTTAAAAACTACAAAATTTGTATTTCTATATATGATGTATATTGTTTATACAAGCAAAAAATAAAACCCTTTGACAACCATAAAATCAATATAGATATTTCAAAGGCGATCCGTGAAAAAATTATTTCACCGATATTTTAACAAAACCAAAGTGATATTTCGAAAGGTCTAATTAGCTATAACTTATGGAAATAAATCGCTATAGGGATGCAACCTACTTAATTTTCCGCGGAATATCCTATATGGATTTTCTTTGATTTTGATAAATTTTTCATAATATGAATTTGAATGTAAAATTTTTTTTTTTATCAAATGTATATTTTGCACGGATCACAAAAAAAAACAACATATTTAAGTCATAAAAAAAAAAAACAATTCCCATGATTTATATAATATATATGCAAATTATATTAAGGTCATTCACACACACATATTCATTTATCAATAATATTTGCGATTATTCCAAATACATATGTTAATTAATTATACAAGAATGACTTAAATTTTTTGATACAATCACATACATATAGTCAAATAAATATATATATATATACAATTCGTAAAGTCAAATTCTGTATATTCAAAATATGGTATTATTCATATTTTTTTTTGTATTATCATACACGAAAAGTATAATAAATGGAATAAATAAAACTATATATTTTAATGCGTTTACAGAGGCAATAAAAACAATATCAAAAAAAAAAAAACCCACCCTCTATAATAATGTATAAAAATAATTTTAATATTTTATTTATACATTTTCATGAAAAATAAAAATAAAGAATAATTTAACAATAATCATTTTATAATATATATATATTTTGTATTATATATAGGTCCTTATTAATATTAAATTGAATTTTCCGTGAGTGCGTATATATTTATATATAATATATAGGTATAGAAATACAGAAGAATTTTTTTGTAATATATATATTGAACCACATTGAACCTATCAAACAACTTATTATATTAAAATACACTCAATTTTATATGTATATATATCTATATATATTTGTAATAAGGATACAAAAGTTTAAATAAATACAATTGACTTCATTCAATATAAAGGTCGTTTTTTGTACGGGAGGGTCCGAACCTTAATCTATAATGAACAAAATCTGTACCCATAAAAATCATGAAACACAAAATAATTATAGAATAGTTTCATATCTTCCGTATAGGATATAGGATTCAAAACTTTGACTGTGTCAGAGTGGGACGGTTTATCAACTATAAACATCACATGATCTATAAATATATATGATATTAATATGTCAATGACTCGCAATTAATTCATCTCTGAATCATCGTACACAATTTTCACCCAATTTTTCACCCAGTTTTCGTATATGTGTCATAGAATTTATTTATACGTAAAGGTTTTATTTATTTATTGTTTTATTTGCAGTATATATGTTCATTTGAGTACAGATTTAACTATATATAAGTATACATATTTTGATATAAATAAAACTATGATAAAACAAATATAATGAAGTATATATAAAAATATATAATAACTTTATTATATTTATCAATAATTAATATAACATTTCCGAATATAATGAAATCTAATATATTATTGCAATAAAATTTATTGTTGTATCGCTCGTATATACATTTGATTTTGTAATGGAAATAAAAATTTAATAAAGAATGAAGAGGTGAATGATTTTTCGTAGATTCATTTCTGAATCGGTACGCCAAAGAAGCTGAAGTATCATCTATATATATAATGCATTACAAATTACGGGTAAATTTTTCAAAACGACTGTTCAAGAAATGCCATTCAGAAATACTTCATAAATAGAAATTTTCCATAAATAAAATGTATTAAAAACGATAAATCTATCAATCAATCCAGATATATCAATCTATATCAATCTATCAATCTATCAATCTATCAATCTATCAATCTATCAATCTATCAATCTATATCAATCTATCAATCTATCAA
This sequence comes from Dilophus febrilis, assembly GCA_958336335.1. NCBI lineage: Eukaryota > Metazoa > Arthropoda > Insecta > Diptera > Bibionidae > Dilophus > Dilophus febrilis. The sequence continues at coordinate 3,341,388 of OY284469.1, read as the reverse complement.
TCTATCAATCTATCAATCTATCAATCTATATCAATCTATCAATTTATCAATGTATCAATCTATCAATCTATCAATCTATCAATCTATCAATCTATCAATCTATCAATCTATCAATCTATCAATCTATCAATCTATCAATCTATATCAATTTATCAATGTATCAATCTATCAATCTATCAATCTATCAATCTATCCATTTTTCCATCAGTACATCTTTTCATGTATCCATCAATCCCTACATCATCTTTCCTTTCGTTCATTCATCGATCGTCTCTAAAACGCATTCTATTTTTAATATACGAAGCTGCGTAATATTTCTGTTAAAATGATTGTTAAACGCATAGATGAAAACAAAGAAATAGATGTAAAAATCAATTATAAACCGCATATATTCAAAAGATAACACATAGGAATACACCGACCATATATAAAATATAATCGTATATACATACACAATGAGTGCAAGGTCGTATATTATAATGAAAAAAAAACATTAATTAAATATAGCAGGAAGGATAATAATCAAAACTATATATATATAATAAGGTCATTACAAATATTTTATAGGTTGTTATGGAACCATTTAACGCATATATATATAGTATATTTTCACGTGTTTTTTAGTTTATCATTGGATTAATATATTTGAATTTTTTTATATATATATATATATATATGATGAGGTATACACATTTTTTATATACGTTTACGTATATGTTTTAAAAAATTTAGCTTCATCACGCACTCTATAAGAACCTATATATATATCTGTTTAAGTATACTATATCAATATCGACGGACACAACGCGTTTATATACCTTATATCATACTTATAACTATAAATTTTCATATATAGATGTAAAGTAAAGTTTTAAAAAGTTTATTTTAAATTTAATTTACAAATTATATATGTAATATATATATAATGTTATTATAATAAGAATTTCCTTAAAGCAATATATGAATTTTGTATAAAATATATTAAAAATGTAGAAGATTTTGAGTTACGTATACCTGAAAACTTATGTATAAAGAAGTTTGTATGATAAAATCCTATTTCAGCACTGGCTCTGGACAATCTCGTGCCCTTTGTTTACTTTTATATTATGCCATTTCCGATATTTTTTTGTATATAGTGATTTCCACCCATCTCGCAAGATACCTTTCACGGATAACCTTTTCTCGCTTGACTATCTCAATAAGGGTCGCTATAAATTCTTCTATAGTTCTTCGATAAACATAACACATTGATATAGTTTTCTTTTTTATTATATATCCAATAAAAAAAAATAAAAATTCAAATAAGTAAACCGTATAAGTAAATATATATGAAAAAATGAGAACGAGGAAAGAAATTTCCTTAAAATATACATTAACCATTTGTTTCTTTAATTAAAGTTATATATTACATATATATATATATATAAATATTCAAATATGTATATAAAAAGTATTTGTATAATATATATATATAACACTTCGTTCAATAATGTGTGTGACTGACACATAGATGGCGTCCCTAGAACTAAATCAATATTTTTTTTCGCATTTGGCAACCTTTTTAGGCTTACTGTCAACATCATATGTTAATCAGATCATTTGTTTACAAGTTACAGTGCTATAAGTGACGCTATTTTTGTGTTTTAAAAAAAAATGAATTCAAAGCAATTCCGTGTGCTGATTTATCATTGTTTTTTAATGAAAAAAAATACTGTTCAATGCCAGGAATGGCTTGAAAAACATTACTCGGACTCTGCTCCATCAAAAAGAAGCATTTGTTATTGGTATGCCGAATTCAAACGTGGTCGTACAGACACCGATGACATTCCATCTACTGGAAGGCCAAATGACGCTGTTATTCCGGAAAACGTTGAAAAAACACTGAAAATCATTATGTCCAACCGTAAAGTGAAAGTGAGGGAGATTGCTGACATTCTGAAGATATCAGCAGGCAGTGTACAAACCATAATACACGAACATTTGGGTATGAAAAAGGTGTGTTCCAAATGGGTGCCGCGTTTGCTCACACCGGAGCAAAAACAACAACGAACCGATGATTCAAAGAGCTGTTTGGACATGTTTACGCGCAATAAGTCGGAGTTTTTGCGACGGTACATCACAATGGATGAAACATGGATCCACCATTTCACTCCAGAGTCAAATCGGCAGTCTGCTGAGTGGCATGCAGCCGGCGAAAGCCGCCCAAAGCGACCAAAGACGCAGCAGTTGGCTGGCAAGGTTATGGCGTCTGTATTTTGGGATGCGCATGGAATAATATTCATCGACTATCTCCAGAAGGGGCAGACCATCAACAGCGACTATTATATAGCGTTATTGGAGCGTTTGAAAGTCGAAATCGCAAAGAAACGGCCTCATATGGCGAAGAAAAAAGTGTTGTTCCACCAAGACAATGCACCGTGTCACAAATCAATGAAAACGATGGCAAAATTGAACGAATTGGGCTTTGAATTGCTTCCCCATCCACCGTATTCTCCAGATTTAGCCCCCAGCGACTACTGGCTCTTCGCAGACCTCAAAAGGATGCTCCGTGGTAAGAGATTTGGCTCAAATGATGAAGTAATCGCCGAAACTAACGCCTATTTTGAAGGCAAAGAAAAATCGTTTTACAAAGGCGGTATCGAAAGATTGGAAAAGCGTTGGAATGATTGTATCTCCCTAAAAGGGGACTATCTTGATGAATAAAAACGAATTTTGGCAAAAAAATGTGTTTTAATTAATTAGTCACACACATTATTGAACGAAGTGTTATATAAAGGTATTTGAACACTGCCTGTATATACATTAGGAATTGTAATTAATGAGAATATAAAATGGAAATAATGTCATGAACTGTATTTTTACACATATTTTTACACTTTCATATATATATTTTTATTCTTTTATATTTATTTAACTTCTATATATCCTTATTCTATATATAATAAATACACATTATTTTATATATATACCATATAATATGTTTTTGGTTTTAGTTTATTGAAGAGAAATTGATTTTCTAGAAAAGAAAAAAATTGTATATACATAATTTTTCCACAATATTATATTCCACCTACCCATATATATAATAAAATAATAAGATATATTGAATATAAAAATAAATCGATATATGGTAGAAAAAAAAATTGAAGAAATATTTATTTTTTTGGAAAATAACAAAATATACACACAGTTGTCAATGAATGGGCATAAGAAAATGATTGTGGTGCGTGTATTTCCTCTTAATCATATTATTTGTTTTAGATGTTTTTTATAAAATATATATATAGAATAAAAAATTTGTTTAAAAATTTGATAATATATTAATTATATATAATAATTATAAATAAAAAAATAGAAAGAAAAATTTATTAAACTAAATCATGAGTTCCGGAAAAAATAATTCCGGTGGGTATAATAGAAGAATAACACTAAAGGTATATATATATTACCGACAAAACCTCATCCATCCATTCATCCGCACCCATTTATCCATCCATGGATATTCATTGTTATTATATAGCTATATATATATATGGAGAATAATAATTTCACTAACTTATCCTTTTATAATTTTTACGAGTCAATGAAATAAAAAAAAAATAAATTAATTTTTTTAAATTTAAAACCATTAAAGCAATGAATAAATACTATATACTATCTATACTATCGATAAATTAAACAATTTATTATTATTTTTTTTTTATCATTTTATAAAATATATAAATTCTAAATTAAATTTTTCCATATTTCCATATTTATATATAAAAACAAAATTTTTAGATGGCAAATCGTCCGTCCAGTTCAATGACAAGAGGTGAATCTGAACTTATAAATAAAAGTCGTCGGGCATTAGCTGATGGTAAACTTAAGGATCCAATTGAAAAATTACGATTAATGTGTTTGGCAAGAGGTGCTTCTGGTATTTACGGGATGGGAAGGTATTATAATATGAAAAAAAATGAATATATTTTAATTTATTTTAATATATATTAATTTTTTTTAATACAAACACACAGAGCCTTTAGACGTATGGATGATGATGGAAATAAAAATTTATCATTAGATGAATTTGTTAAAGGTTTACATGACACAGGATTAGAGTGTTCAGATGAAGAATGTACGGAATTATTTAATGCGTAAGAATAAAGCCATATATATATATAAAAAATATATATCTATATTAAATTTCTTAATATACAAATTAAAAATATTTATAAAAATAGATTTGATACGGATGGCAGTGGCACAATAAATATGTCTGAATTTTTAATAGCATTACGGGTAAATAAACATGCTTTTTTTATAAATAAATACTTTTTTTTTTTTTAAATTTAATAAATAAATAAATACTTTTTTTTAAAATTTTGTAGCCACCAATGTCACAAGGAAGAAAACATATTATAGAGGAATGTTTCAAAAAATTAGATAAAACTGGTGATGGTTTTATAACCATTGAAGATCTTAGGTAAATATTCACAAAATATATAACTATTGCTCGTAAATATACAGTAAATTTCTTATTTTATCTATAGGCATGTATATTCTGTGAAACATCATCCATTGTATATTAGCGGTGAAGAATCTGAAGAATCAATTTTAAAAAAATTTTTGGCAAATTTTGAAGATGGTGGTGATGTAGATGCTAAGGTAAAATAAATAAATAAATAATTAATATAATAAAAACAGCAACAAAATTTACTTTGAAATTATATATTGAATGTTAATTTTTATTTCTTTTGTTTCTTATTTATATATATATATATAGGTAACTCAAGAAGAATTTTCTAATTATTATTCAGGAATTAGTGCATCAATTGATAATGATGGATATTTTGATTTAATGTTACGTCAATCGTATAAAATTTAAATCTATATATTAAGTTTTTAACAACTATATATATATATATATATAGAGAAGAAGGAAAACTGGAAAATTTGTATTTCCCTTTTTTTTTTAATATCTTCAAATTATTTTCATTGCTTTTTTATTTCTTTTATTTAAATAATATAAAAACATTTATATATAAATTCAACAATAAGAAAAATTTATATACAGCACAGTAAATATATATATTAATATATTTAATAAATATATATACTTTCTCATCATTTTCATATATATTTATATATATGCGATAAATATATATATATAAATTGTATTAATAAATTTAAAAAAAAAAAATTAAATTTATTAATATCACAAATTAAAAACTTAAAGCTTACATAAATACAAATATAATAAATAAAATATGCCGTCTTAATTTTAAAATACACACACACGGACGGATATAAATTTAAATATGGGGTTTTTATTTTGTTATCTTTTTTAATTTAAGATAAACTAATCCGTTCATTTGTGGTCGTCGGTGTGATGCAGGAAATGTTGTTGGAAATCTTCTCATATATTGTAAATAAACCAATCGCATTTCAAAATGGACACACATAATTATATAAGGTTTAATATATCGAATGATTGTGATTTTTTTTTTTTGGTATAGGCTATTTGGAGAATAAATTATGATCCCAAGAACTTATGCGTTTTCCTATATGGTTTATAAATTAATTTACACTTTTTATAATGTTTCCACAAGGTTAAATTTCCCTCGTGACACAATCCCACACCAAAAAAAAAATTCTATAGGGAAAAACGTTTTTATATACGGAAAAATCAACATTATATATATTGTTCTGTTTTCTATTGTGAAATTATATTTATCAATATCTTCAACAAATATATATATATATATAAAGTACAATAAAATAAATAACAAAGCATTTATTATATAATCACTTCCGTTTCATTACATATATACATTTATAAAATATACATACCTTCCATATAAAATTTTCTATTTGTTGCATTTGCAATTTATACGCATTGTTGAATTTGATGCCATTTTATTTGACTTTTTTATTAATGTGATTATTATATATAAATACAAAACCACTATTATAATATTAAAATTACTTTAAATTAACAAATAATTTATTCACATTAATTAATTATTAAAATTAAAAATTATGCAACAATAAATTAAAATAAAAAAATTTTAAATTCAAAATCATAAGAACAAAACGAACCCATTCAAATGAAAATCGCGAAAATCAAAGTTGATTGACAGTTAAACAATGAGCCATCGCCGTTGATTTTTCTGTATGAACTTGAGCATTTTCATGGATGAGCTTTTTTTGTTTTTCTTTATTCATTTGTTCATTTTTTAAATTCATTCATTTTTTTATTTTGGATATTGTTGTATTTATATCCAATTTTTTTAAAACAATCATTTTTTATTTTAATTTAATTTTCATTTAATAATAAATAACAACTAAACGAATACGTACAAAGGAACAACTTACGAGAATAAATTAAAAAAAAAAAAACAGAATTGTTCAAGTCACTTATATTAATTATTATTATACATTCCTATATATAATAATAATAATAAAGAAAAACATTTTTTTTTTTTAATTAATTTAATACGATATAATTAAATTTTTCCAACAAACAACAACAACAACAACAATAGCAGCAGCAGCAGCAGTTCTTTGAAAAGAAGGTTGTTTTTGTGTTGTTTCATAAAGTGGTTGATCGTAAAAAAAAAAAAAAAGATTGTGATTATCTTTTTTAATTTAAATTTTGTAGTCAAGTGCGAAACTTATTATTTAAAAAACCAAAAATGTATAGATATTTAATTTTAATTGTAATTTTAAGTATTACCGGTAAGTTTGAATTTTTATTTTTTGTATTCTTTATTATTAGAATAAAAACTATAAATTTTGTTATTTATATCATAAAAGAAGTTGTGTTTTTTTTTTTTTTTTAGATGAATCATTCAATAAATATTTATTTTTTTTTTAAAATTAAAAACAATTATATATTAATTTGTCCCATTTTATTCAATTTAATATTTAAAATATATATATATACAATGTATATATAATAAAAATCAATCAATTAATTAAACATATATGTATGTATATATATCTGTTTTACAGAGCAAATCAAAATATAGTTGAAAAAATTTGGTATTTACACAATATAAATATATACATATATATTTTTTTTTAATATTATTATTTATTCAATATAAAATTCAAAATATATAATTAATACAATGGATTCATTCACTAATAAAATTATATATGAATGATATATATACTCCTGAACTTTGTACATTGAACAACCTCCACCACATATATAACCATTGATAAAAAAATAAAATATTTTTTTTTATTTATTTTTATCGCAAAAGTGAATACAAATTCAATATATCAACAATAATATATATATATATATATATATAAACGTCGAGCGAACCAAACAATAATAAAATAAATATATGTTTATTTAGTGGTGTTCATCATAATTTTTTATTAATAACATATAACGACATAATTTTTTTAATTTTTATCCCTTTATAAAATCATAAAAAAAAAAAAACAGAAACAAACAAACAACAATCAGAGAAAACGCTTACATGTAATTTTGCAATCGCATTTATAAATATATTATTATTTTATAAATGAGTAATTATTTTTATATTTTTTGTTACAAATTTGATTACGCGATGTATATAATTATAAAAAATATGTTTTATTATAAAAAAAAACAGAAACATATTTGCTTTTTATTCATCAATAAATATGTATAAGGCCATTGATTAGAATAAAAGATATATAATTGTTTTATTTAAAAAACACATTTTTATGATAATTTTTTTTAGCATTTTTAAATGAATGCAATTATAAATATATATATTGATTTGATTTGACGTATATATATTGAAGAAGAAATAATTATTCATATATAACAATACTAAATTTGAATTAGATCTTATGGCGATAAAAAATTCAAGTTATAAAGAAAACATTCATTCGTCATTCCATTTGATTATGATCTTTGTACCTTTATATAACATATATATATATAAGGTAAAAATATGTTCAATAATATTCTATCAAATGTATAAAGAAACTCCAATGACAAAAAGAAAATCGCTTTTATAATCTCTATATATTATATATGATTAATCAATATTCGATATAAATTTTTACTATTTTAATTAACCATAAAAAATATATGTAAGACCATTTATTTATATTAATATATATATATATATATATATATACAAAGCCGTCCCTTTATGAATTTTCGATGACATAATCTTTTATTGATAATATATATATACATTTAACGTTACAGAGAATAAAATCAATCAATATCAATAAATGAACTTAATCTTTTTTGTTAAACTTATATATAAAAGTTAAAACAATAATATATAACGAACTATAATAATAATAATAATAATATTGATTGGTATACGGGCGGTATTTATTACAAAAGGGAATTATATTTATAAATAATATACTTATAATAAAATATAGATAGACACTTTCATTAGATGCATATATGTACGTGGACTTGCGAGCGATATATGGACTATATTAAATGCGTATATATATAACTTATTGCTGTTTATATATATTATATTTATATAGTTGAATGAAATCATATAAAAAATAATGTTTTGAAATTTGTTTTAATTAATTCCCCAATGTTCTAGTTAATATAAAACAGAAACCCATTTTCAATTCAACATTCGCTTCATTAAATTTCACAATTTTAATATATCTCTTTAAGTAAATATATATATATATTGAAACAAAAACAATTTGTAATACAAATAATTGTTTTAACGGTCATTGATCAGCCAACAATGAAATTGATATTGGTTTTGTTTTTTTTTATATAAATATATATTTGCATTTTGGTATCATGTATCAGTATGATGAGACACAAACAAAATAACACATTTTAGATAATTCTTATGCAATGGGAACGTACGTTGAAGGGTTATCTAAAACAGACTATGCACCTTTTTCCTTGAGAAACCCAATAAAATATGACTGTCAAGGTTTCACATTAATATCATATAGAATTTCATTTTTCAAGTTATTTAAATCTCTATATTTTGATTTATGAATTTACCTGATAAATCTATAATAAAAACTAAACAATATATCTGTTTTTTTTTTTTTATTGAAAATTTCATTAATTATTTTGTTTATTTACTTATATATACATAGGTTCATCGATATGTCAAGATGAAGTTGATTTTGATAAAATAAAATCACAATTACCAGAAGGTTTTATGCCAGAGGGTTTAGGTAATATAACATTACCGACCGCAGATCAAGCAAAACAAATTATAAAAGATAAATGTTTAAAGGTGTATGGTAATGAAACGGCATATGAAAATGCTGAAACAGCAACTATGCAATTAAAAGAATGTATAAGCGATTTGGTAAATGTAACAGCATTACAAATAGAAATTGAAGAGGCCAAACCAAATGGTGAATTGGATACAGTTTTCAATAAGTATAATAAAGTTTTTTTTTAGATAGATCCAAAAATTCTCATTATATTATAACTGAATATATATATATATATATATATATTTTGTTTTTTAACATTATTTATATAGATATTGTCGACGACGGTCCATAGCCATTGAATGTTTAAATAATTTTACCGCTTCAATTGAACCATGTTTGAATGCAGAAGAAATTTCAAATAAACAGATATTTGTTAATATATTTGTAAATTTATTAAATTTTGTATGCCATAAAGATGGTGATCAAATTGCATTGTTCATTGCCGAAAAGGGACCAGAATGTTTTAATGATAAAAAAGATGGTATTATTGAATGTTTAAATTCAACATTCTCTGATTATATACCAAAGGAAACGCCAACCATTGATAATTTACCACAATTCATTATATCAACAAAACAATGCAAGTAAGTTTTAAGGGTGCCGGAATATTTTGGAACAAATGATTTGGGTTTTTTTTTCTAATTGGTTTTATCTCTAATTGGTTATTTTCTCTATTGTTTACAGTGAAATGGATAATTTACAAAGTTGTATGGTAAAACATCTGGAAACATGCGAAGAATCAACACCGGCCAATTTAGTTGAATCAGCATTTAAATTCATTCGTAATGAAACGCCATGCAAAAACCATACATCAACGGTAAATATTCCAAATTCCATGTGTTAATTTTATCTTTCCTCAGATAACATAATTGTTTTTTTTTTATTTTCAAAAAGGCACGAGCAAAAGCTCAAGTTGGTAATGGTGCAAAAGATGTACATACGAATACTGCCATCACATTGATTGCCACAATATTTATGGCTGTAATTGCAAGATTTTTAATCTAATGATTTAAACAATCAAACCAAAAAAAAAAAAATCATCCTGGGCGAAACAAAGGGAAATGTTTTTTTTCTTTCTAAATAAATTCAACAATAAAAAATTTTAATTTTATATAAAAGTTTTTATTAAAATGACATTGTGTGGCTAGTGAACAAAAATAATAAAAAATTTAATTAAAAAAATTAAATAATAAATAAATGCGACTCTATCATTAAGTTACAAACGGATTTTTTTTTATATAAATTTTTATTTTTAAGGTTGAATTTAATAATTAAATATGCGCCGCGAATCCCTAATTTTTATTAATTTTATCCAATTTCCAAATTATAATAATAAATAATTTAGATGTTTTATTTTATATGTGATATAATTTAACAACGCAAATTTTGTATTTTAAAAATCATTCAACATATTTAATAGTTGTTTTTTTTTTTTTATATAAATTATTTAATAAAACACAATTTAGGGGGGGGTTATTTTAATGTAAAAATATAAATAAGTTAATTGTACAGAAAAAACAAAAAAAAATTGTACAACAAATAAACAAATTTGTAATTTGATATATTTTAAAAAAATGTTTTTATCTAATGAAAATTTAATTGAAATTGGTTTTTTTTTTGTGTATTATTAAGTCATGAAATGTAATTGATATTTTAATTTTTATTATGTATATTTTTATTATTTAAAATTGGTATGGATATTTGATTTAAAAGTTTAAATAGTAATTTACCAGTACAATATATGCGTTGTTGGTGGGTGCGTTCTGGGGTGTTTATTTATGCTGGTCAATCGTAAACTCATTCAATTATGGTTCATATTTTATATGATGAACAATTGGTATAATAACAATTAATGTTTTATAGAGATATGCCACCGACCACTCAAATGGTAAAAATAATAATGGTTTTATAAATTTTAATTTTGTAATGAAAAGAATGAATTTGTTTTTTTTTTTTTTTAAATATCTATAAGTATATTTTCTATGGCGAATCAGTGTTTTATTTAAAATGGATAATAAAAAATTATTTAGAATTTAAACGGTGTTTTTATTATTTTAGTAAATGCCAACAATATAACAAGTCAATAGAATTTGAATTTAATGAGATTAATAATTAATTCTTATAGTAACATTGGAGTTTATACTGCAATTATTGAATCTAATTGATATTTAAAAGACACTTCGCTGATATAGAGATATGAATACAAATGAACTCACAATTCAGGATATTATCACAAATCAAAATATAGGTCCAAAAAGTGTCCCGTTACACGTTCTATATTATCTGATCCTAAAATAATATTATGCTATTTTTTTGCCAGTTCTAGTTTATGTATTGTAATGCGTTATAAATAATATCAAGAAATCAAAAAAATATCATCATCTTGTATTGTGAAATATAAGAAATATATTTATTATAACTTTAACAAATTTAAAAAAAAAAAAAACATGTACGCGATCACCATAATTATATAATATTAAAATTTACATATACATATCATCATTATTATTATTTCCAAATCCCGGTGCAGGAAAATGATCACGATTTGGATTACGAATACCAGGTCCTCGTCTATCGAATGGACTTATAGGTTCATATCGTGCTCCACGTATTCCTGATGGAACATTAAATGGATCAAATACCATACCACCTCCGCTTCCAAATGGATTTAAATCTCTACTACCAATTTGTCGTAATGGATCAATCGGACGTGATAAATCAAACCTATCATCAAATCTAATGGATTGACATGAAATTTAATAAAAAAAAAAAAAAATCACGATAGAAATTATATTATATATATATATATATTTATTTGTTTATTTACTGATCAGCATTACGCTCTATATCCAATGATCTTTTTGGGTTTCTATTACTTTGGGTAAAATCGGTTTGAGTTGAAATTCCACTAGTAATGCTCAATAACTGTACAAATTTTTGTAAATAAAAACACAAATATAAAATGAAATAAATTTAAAATATATTATCATACGGTAAAATGCTTACCGGATTTAATAAATCCCATTTGATTGTGTTTAAAACTTTTACGATATCCGGAACTAATGTTTCCAATGAACCTTTCATCGATTTCACTGTATTTTGAACAATAAAGAAATTATTTGTTACCTTTGATGTGGATTTTTGCTATGAAAAAAGGGTGAAAAATTAATTCCGTTATCCATATATATATCTTAAAACAAAACATAACAAAAACCTATAAAAGATTTCGATAATTTTAACGTACCAATAAAATACATGATAAAGTATCATCAGATGTATCAGAGTAACATTTTAAATGATATAATTCATTGTTTAACGAATACTGTAATAAACATTCTTCAGTGTCTGTCCAACCTTGTGGTAACAATTCACTTCCTTCTTCATCCTTTGCAACTTTATTACCCTATACAAATTATAAAACGAGTATATAATCTTTTCGTAATAAATAAAATAAACCATTAAACTTACATCGTTTCCCAATCCTAGACAACGAAATCCTCCATTTTTTACCAAATACCAATGTATTATTGCCACAATTATATTCTTCTCCGTTTTTATATCTTTTTCAATTATGCTAAACAGCAATTCCCATCCTATCATTTCTTTGATATGCATATTCTATATTAGTATTGTACAAATCCCATATGAATGTTATTGAAAAAAAAAAATCTGTTATATATTGTTTGGGAGGACTCTAAAAATGAATATCTGATTTGGGAATAATTTATTCCTATTATTCCGATGCATACACAGAATCAAATTTCATATAATTTATGAATATAAAAAAAAAACAAAACAAACAAACAAATCCAACAGTAAAATAAAAAATTAGTCGTAAAAAATTAAAATATTTTTTGACAAAATGCAATGTCATTTTTGTGCGTATGGTGACAAATTCACAATAAAACTTTAAAATCTTTTGGGAATGATTGAATTATAATATTTAAAAACAATTTTATATTTTCTATATTAAAAAATTATTTATAATTAACTGTAAATTATTAAATAAATTATAATTTCTAATTTAAATTAATAAATTAATTATTGATTAATAATTTTTCAAAATCAATCGACGTAGAATTATGAAATAAAGTGATTGTTTTCTACCAGATGGCACTGTTATATTGACACCATTTATTGAAAAATCCCGCGTTTTATTTTTATTTTAATTCAAACATTCATATATTTTGGTTGGGTTTTGTTTGGTTGTGGATATTTTTTTTTTTTTTATTTTGTGGATCAATTAAAAAAACTTTTATTTTGTGGATCAATTAAAAAAAGAATTGTTGTTTATAATTTAATTTAATTTAATATAAAAGGAAGTGATTATCAATTTTATAAAACAAATACATATTTGTGTATGTGTAATAATCTCAATAATAATAATAATAATAATGTCATCAAGTTCACCGCAACGACCACTAACATCATCGCCGGTAGTACGAAATGGAGGCAGTGGTTCACAAAATAGTCAACCAAGTAGCCAACGAACACCTACACGACCTGGTAAAATATTTTCAATAGTATTTTCGTTCATAGATTTCTTTTATTTGTTATTTATCTTTAAATTAAAATATTAATATTTTTCTGGAAGCAGTAAATAATGGCAATGAAAATGATGATACACCGATGCGTATGGGACATAATCGACGTTTGATTCAAGAGAATGCTCATGTAAATATACCAACATCACCGGCGGTACCAACGTCACAACATTTACCAGCTACAAGTCCACTTCCAGGTGGTATTAATATTAGTGAAATTGATTTAAGTTCACCGTTAAATTATGGTACCCCATCCAGTTGGGGTTCTGTGCGTACACCACGATCAGGTATACGTGGTACTGCAGTACGACCACGTCCAGATATACGAGTTGATCGTCGTATGCGACAAGTTAACATTGGGTCAAGTCCTATGGTGAGTATACTTACAATACTTAAAATTGAATGATTTTGCATTTGATTTTGTTGATGCAATTGTTATATTAATTTAATTTGTTTTGCATCCAAGCAGGTTGATTCAGTGGATCCCGAACGTCGATCGGAAACCGATCCAATTGTGGATACAAATGCACCGCAATTGGTTATATGGGGAACAAATGTAGTGGTCAGTGATTGTAAATCAAAATTTAAACAATTTATTTTGCGTTATATTGATTTGGAGGCACAACAAGATGAAATTTCAGAGAATATCAATTTAAATGAACCATTGTATATGCAAAAATTAGAAGAAATCCATACACTGGAAGAACCATTTTTAAATGTAAATAGTGCACATTTAAAAACATTCGATGAAATGTTATATCGTCAATTGATTTGCTATCCACAAGAAGTTATACCAACATTCGATATGGCCGTAAATGAAATGTTTTTTGAACGTTATCCAGCTGCGATTTTAGAACATCAAATACAAGTGCGACCGTTTAATGCAGAAAAGACACGTAATATGCGTGCATTGAATCCCGAAGATATTGATCAATTGATATCGATCAGTGGAATGGTTATACGTACATCAAATATTATACCGGAAATGCGTGAGGCATTCTTTAAATGCATTGTTTGTTCATTTACCACAACCGTTGAATTGGATCGTGGTCGTATACATGAACCAACATTATGTTCAAATTGTAATACAAATCATTGTTTTCAATTGGTACACAATCGTTCGCAATTTACCGATAAACAAATGGTAAAATTACAAGAGGCACCAGACGATATGACAGCCGGTCAAACACCACATAACATTCTATTATTTGCCCATAATGATTTGGTGGATAAAGTGCAGGCTGGCGATCGTATAACTGTAACGGGTATCTATCGAGCCATACCGATACAAGAGAATCCCCGTATGCGTAACGTTAAATCAATTTATCGTACACACGTCGATGTTGTCCATTTCCGTAAGGTTGACATAAAACGTTTATATGAGGAAGAAGAAGGGTAAACTCTATTTCAAATAATACTTTAATTCCATTGAATTGACTCTATATAAGATTATATTTATTGTTTTAGAAAAGAACATATATTTCCACCGGAACGCATTGAATTGTTACGTACTTTATCTCAGAAACCGGATGTTTATGATCGTTTGGCACGTGCCATAGCGCCGTCAATTTACGAAAATGTTGATATTAAAAAAGGTATCCTATTGCAATTATTCGGTGGAACAAAAAAGAAACACGTAGCATTAGGTCGACAAAATTTCCGATCGGAAATTCATATATTATTGTGCGGTGATCCGGGAACATCCAAATCACAATTACTTCAATACATATATAATTTATTGCCACGTTCGCAGTATACATCGGGACGTGGATCATCTGCGGTCGGTTTAACTGCATACGTGACCAAGGACCCGGAAACAAGACAATTGGTATTACAAACGTAAGTTGAACAATAATCATATTTATTTACCCACTTATTAACATTATTCTTTCAAATTAAAATAGTGGAGCACTTGTATTGGCCGATAATGGGGTTTGTTGTATAGATGAATTTGATAAAATGAATGATTCAACCAGAAGTGTTTTGCATGAAGTTATGGAACAACAAACATTAAGTATTGCAAAAGCCGGTATTATTTGTCAATTGAATGCAAGAACATCAATATTGTCGGCGGCCAATCCATCCGAATCCCAATGGAATACAAATAAAAATATAATTGATAATGTACATTTACCACATACGCTATTGTCCAGATTTGATTTAATATTTTTGGTATTGGATCCACAAGATGAAGTATTCGATAGACGTTTAGCAACCCATTTGGTTTCATTGTATTATTCAACGCAAGAGGATGAAGAAGATAATATATTTGTATGTTTTATATGAATTTATTTGTATTACATTTTTATTTAATGATTTGGTGTTTATATATGTAGAGTATGAGCGTATTACGAGATTATCTTGCGTATGCACGAGATCATATACATCCAACGTTATCGGAAGAGGCCCAACAACGATTAATTCAATGTTATGTGGATATGCGTAAAATTGGTGCGGGACGTGGTCAAATCACTGCCTATCCCCGACAATTGGAAAGTTTAATACGTTTATCGGAAGCACACGCAAAAATACGTTTAAGTCAAGTGGTTGAAGTGATGGACGTCGAGGAGGCCTATCGTTTACATCGTGAAGCACTAAAACAATCGGCTACCGATCCATTATCGGGTAAAATTGATGTTGGTATATTGACAACTGGTTTATCAACGGCAACACGTAAAAAACGGGCTGATTTAATTGCCAGCATTAAGGAATATTTAAAGAAAAAAGATAAAGCTCCAACAATTGCATGGCAAAAATTATTTACCGATATCAAAGAGGCATCACAAATTGTAAGTTAAATTAATTTTTTCATATTTATAATTATTATTATATCTGTATTTTGACCAAATGTTTTTTTTTTTTTCACAGTTGATAACTCGAGAACAATTTGAAGATGCACTGAAAGAGTTACAAGATGAAGGTGTAATTGTTGTAATGGGAAAAAATACAATTCGAGTTTGTTAACTTTAATCTTTTTTATTTATATTTCATTTATTATTTTCGTTTTTAATTATTTTCCTTTCATTTTTATTCCTTTTTTTTTTTGTATAAGATTTATATTTTTTAATAAAATCAAATTAAAATGTAAAGTTTTTTATTTTGATATTTAATTGAACATGTTTGGAATACGTTTGTTTGTAAGGGCTTGATGACTATTTTGACTGTGTCGTTGGATTGTCTTACATATCTATAAAAGTAATTTTGCGATAATTAAACAAAACTTTCTCCTCACCCTATATATATATTCAACGCTTTATTATGCACGGTTATATATAATCTATTGTGTTTAAATGTAACTGTTGTTATCGCATATTAACATTATTTTAAATTAAATGAAATTAATATATTTTTATTGATTATATT
This sequence comes from Dilophus febrilis, assembly GCA_958336335.1. Lineage (NCBI taxonomy): Eukaryota > Metazoa > Arthropoda > Insecta > Diptera > Bibionidae > Dilophus > Dilophus febrilis. The sequence goes on along the minus strand of OY284469.1, from coordinate 3,324,262 downwards.
AATTTTAGTATCACTGTATTTTAACGTGAAAAATGAGAAAGATAAGAAAATTAATTTGTTTGTTTTTTTTTCATTGTTGCAATTTTTCAAGTTTCAAGAAATGCAGTTAAATAAAGAATTTTTTAATCAAAAAAATATTGCTAGTAGTAAATGATAAATGAAATCAATTTTTTGTGTTTTTGACTCTTTGGGAAAGCAATAAGATTATTCATTTACGATGTTATATTTTAATAGGTATGGTACAAGGTATGAATTGGTTTTTTTTCCCCCACGTTTTTTTTTTTTTATTAGATTTACCATATAATTTTATATTGCAAAAGTGTAATAAAACAGAACATGTTCATTTGCCTTCAACGTTTTGATAAATAAACGGTATGTTCACCATCAATTTTTAATACAAGTTCTTGTTTTACCCGTACATCGTCAAATGTTAAATGTGTTGTGAATTCAAATTGTTGTAGCAAACGTATTAAAAATATTTTCATTGATAACATGGCATATTTATAGCCAATACAATTACGTGGACCCGCACTAAACGGTATAAAACTGAATGGATGACGTTTTGCAATGGCTTCGGGTAGAAAATTATCCGGATTAAATTTATCGGCATTCATACCCCAATAATTTACATCACGATGTAAACCATAAATTAATATAAAAATATCAACACCAGACGGTATTGTAATATCACCTGTTGTTGATTTGTCAGCAGAAAAACCAAATGAATTAGTAACCAAATAAATACATAGATATAATATAAGACAAATCAAAAATTTACCTAATTTTAAATCTTCTGTTGTATATCTTGATAATAGTGGACCAACTGGAAATAATCTTAATGTTTCAAAAATTACCATTTCTAAATAGGTAAATTTTTTTAAATCATCCATTTGTAAATTATTAGTGATGCTATCCGAATCCGTATCGATACCAATAAGTTCATCATTATTTGATTTGCGCTCCATTCCATTAAGATTTTGAAAAATTTCCTCTAAAACTTTCTTTTGAATATCTTGATGAATGGCTAACATTAAAATTGTAAATGCTAATGCACTTCCTGATGTTTCATGACCCTTTTTTTTTACAAAATATTTTAAAATAAATACAAATTACCTTTTTATAATACAAATAATATAGAAACTAGAAATTAAAAACAGAAAACTTACAGCAAAAATCATAACATTAACTTGATGTTCAATTAATTGATTGGAAAAATTTGTATTCGTTATTAATTGTTCTAGAAATATATTGGATTTTTTTAAACCGTCTTCAAATTGTTCCAATTTTAATTTATTCATTGTCATCAATTCAACATTTTGTTTTTTCTCTAAAATTAACTTTTAAAGTATTGAAACAAAATAAAATTTATTTATTTGCATTTAATTATTTGCATTAATTTAAATTCAATTTCTGTATTGTGGTTATAGACTTTTTTTAATTTAATTCCACAAAGCTACAATCGAATTTGATTTATTACATAACAAAATTTAAATAGTTAAGGTTTTAAAAGAGTGGAATGGTTTAAAAGATTGTTTTTTTTTGTAAATTTCATATATACCTTTTGTGTAAATGAATTAATTTTTTCCAATGTACGTTTTTCATGACGATACAACGGAGTTATAAAATACATCCAATCAAAATAATATATTAAATTTGTAATTCGTTTCATTAGAATTTTCACTAAAGTGTGTGATGCATCAATAAATTCTATGCATTCCGTATTGTCTAATGCTGATTTAATACCAAATGTTGTTTCTATATATAATGAATTGTGAAGCCAATTAAATTTTTAATAACCATTTTTAATAAAACGAGTCTTATATTAAAAAATTTATATAATAAACAACAAAAAGCACTTACCACAAATCGAACGTAGAGAATATGAACAGGAATGTATTAATATGTTAATTGGATTGTTATTATTATTATTCATTGCCAATTTTAAATCGTTAATAGTTTTTTCCGTTTGTCTTTCAAATACATTCAGAAAAGATTGTAATGTAATGGTATTAAAACAATGTGCAATTGTTTTACGATGTCCTTTCCAAATATGACCTATAAAAACATTAATATAATAAAAAAAAACTTAACATTTAATTTAATTCCCAATAACCCATTGGATTTATTGTATGGCAGAGGACCAGAAAATTTGCATAGTTCCATTTTTCATAAAACCTAATAAATTTTGAAGAGGTTCTATTGATACAAAACGAAAGTTTAACTTTTTAATAATCAAACTATAGATTTGTTTATGATTGGGAATGGAAGGATCTAAGATCAGAAAAAAATTCCTATAATTCACATTTGGTATCTGATAACTTTTAAGCACAGGTATAACAATAAAAAAAAAAACTAAATTAATATACCTGGTGACATTTCCAATCCAGTTCCAATCCATCGATTATTAATTTTAACGGCATCCGAACCTTTATCTAAACATTGTGATGAATTCAATATTGTTTGTATGTGAACGGGATCTTTAACGCGTACATAATATTTTGGTCCAAACCATACACCTAATATTGGTGCTTCAATTTTTGCCAATGCCATACATAATTTGAAAAAGTCTTAAATTAAAAACAAAACAAAAATTATTAAGTGTTATTAATGTTAATAATCGTTTTTTACACAGAAAAAAAACACACAGAATTTATTAAATAATCAAAAATCAATAATATTATTACTTTGAGTACCGCCAATTGCTTCATTTGCAACGCCAATTAATGGTAAACCAGGTAAAATTGGTATTCGATTAACTTTTTGCCAAAATTTTATATTATTATACGATTGCGATAATATCCATAATAGTACAGAAACGAATAGAAACAAATAAATTAACATTTTTTTATTTATTTATCACTTTTTTATATATTAAAATTTCAAAAACATTCTTAAAATAAAATTTAACTTAACTTTTAATTATAAACTTAATAAAAAATTATTATGCGAAAATATTAAACTTTTCTTTAACGCATGATTATATATTTTTTATTTAATTATTTTTATAGTTACACAACCACCGCGTAGATATTTTTATTTTCAGAATTAAATTTGAAATGATAAATTAATTGTAATAGAATTTTGTTTTATATATAATATAATTTTCTATTCCATATTTTAAATGATATTAAAATATTAAAGATTTTAATTTTTCAATCTAAAATTATTATATTAGTATTTAAATAATACATATATATACATTTTAATGTTTTATTTAATATATGTACAACAACATTTTATTAATTAAAAATAATTATATTGTTATATATATATATTTTAAAAGACAACATATTTTTTATAATTAAAATGATAATAAAATTACATCTATCTAGAAATAATAAAAAAAAACAAAATGATCAAATTATAAATCTAATTAGTTTCATATAATTGTTATTATTATTATCATTATACATATATATATATATTGTAATATATGCGAATTGCGAATTTAATATTGTATAATTGTTTAAGTACCTGTCTGCGCTGTATATTATGTTAAATCTTTATTGTTCACTTTTTTCTTTTTCTTATAATATAATAATAACACATTATTAATTAATTTTTGCTCGAGTTTGTGCGGCGAATATGGTAATTTTTGAAGTTCATTAATAAAAAAAAAATTTAATAAACAAGGTAAATTGTTATATATATAGGTAAATAAGGTGAATTATAAAAATATATTATACTTGCAAAAATAATTAACATTGAAAGAGATATATATATATAAACAGATATATATATAATTAATTTTATTCCTCTTTTAACATTTAATATTTCTATACATGTATATATATGGGAAATTATGTCTTTATAAAATATTTATAATATTTCATCATTTCACCAAAACAAATCCTATTTACTTATATCCTTGCGTTATTATCCTTGCGTGATTTTAATTATTATTCTTCTTCTTCTTCTGCGCGCCTACAACCTACAAATGGTTTTGGCATTCATTAACATAGCCTCATCCTCCAACCGGACCTATTTACCGCCAACGTCCGCCAGCCGGAAACGCCGAGGGCCCGAAGGTCCACGTCTACTTCATCTTTCCATCTCTACCCCGCGGTCTTCCTACACTCCTAGATCCGCCCGGTTTACTGTCCAGCATTTTTGACGGTATACGATCGCCATCCATTCGTACCACATGACCAAACCACCTCAGGCGACCAATCTTAATGAACCGAACGATGTCGGATTCGGTTTATAATTTATATAGCTCGAAATCGAACCGCCTACGCCACCATCCCCTTTACTTTGTCGGTCGGAAAAGTATTTTCTTTTCGAACCCTCCAAGTCGCCGTTCGGTGGCCTGTACGTCATGCACCACGTTTCAGAACCGTAGGTCACAATTTGTCGAATCAGTGTTTGATTTTGAGCTTTAGTTTCAATGTTTTACTCAATGTCTTCGAGAAGAACATCTTTCGCAAACCGTAAAAGGTCTTGTTCAAACCGAAGCAATCCGGGATTGAACTTCCTCCGCTATAACGCGTTTTCGCTGTTTATGCTGCTTCCAAGGTATAGCTAAACCTGTCCACCTATTTCATATTTGTTCTGACCAATTTGATACGCTTTGATGTTGTGCCATAAACCATCATGTTCGTTGGTGCGATCATATACTTGGTTTTCTCCTCGCTTACCCCATTTAATCCCATTTCCGAAGCTTCACGTTCCAACAGTAAAAACGCTTCTTTAACGGTACCCACCGTACTTCTACCCACCACGTCAATGTCATCGGCATAGCCGAGTAATTGAACAGATGACGTAAAAATAGTGCTGCTGGTCGGTTAATGGTCGTCCTCCTTATACATTTTTCCAATATAACATTGTAAAACAATGTAGCCAAAGGGTCCCCTTGCCGTATTCCGTCAATATGGTTTCAAATGCCGATCCGATTTGATCCCCCTATTTTTTGTACCTGAGATGTAACTTGCGTCAGTGTTAGTTTGGCTAACATGGCTATCAATTTTTGTGGGTATCCAAATTCCTCCATCGTGCTCCATAATTTTTTTCTAATAACACTGTCGTATGCGGCCTTAAAATCAACAAATAGATGGTGTGTTACTACGTTGAACTCCCTACACTTTTCCATTATCTGTCGTATGACGAACAGTTGATCAGTTGTTGAGCAGTTATCATTACGGAATCCACATTGGTATTCACCAATGACTTCCTCCGCAAATATGGTAATAGGCGCTTATGCAACACATAAGCGAGTACCTTATATGTTGAGCAATTCAGCAAAGATATTCCACGATAGTTGGCACACTCCATCCTGTCTCCCTTCTTGTGTATTGGCACAATTACAGCAAGCTTCCACTGATCCTGTGGTATAACCTCATAGTTCCAAACATGCACAATTAGCTCGTGTATACTATTTTCAAATAGAGAAATTCTGTATATAATTTTCTAATATATAGGAAAATTCTGTGTAATTCTTATTTTTCAAAAGTAATTCTGTATAATAGCAGGAAATATAATTATTCTGTTCAAATTTCTAATAAAAAAAATTCTGTTTAGTTTTCTAATATATAGGAAAATTCTATATATAATCACTTATTGGGGCGCCCTTCCTATAGGACCATAAGTATTGTTTACGGTATTTTAGACATATTTTTTTATTACTTTCCTTTCTTTTCCCAAAAACCACAAAAACTCCGAAAAACCAACCCCTTCCGGCTAATGTACGGATGGTTGTTACCATGATAACGGAACAAGCTATCGAGCTTATTTCTTTACTATAGATTGTCTGTTTCTTATTCTGTACAATGATCTAATATAGGAAAAATCCTGTATAATGTTCTAAAGGAAATTCTTTATAATTATATCTAATAGGAAAATTTTGTATAATTCTTATTCTTTAAATTCTGTAATTCTGTAAATAATTTTCTAAAATAGGATATTGTGAATTCTTTTCTCACAGGAATAAATTTCTGTATAATTTAATTTATTACATCCAATCTTGAACGGTGAAGTTGAATATTGATTTTTTTTTTCTTTAATTTATATTATATTTAATTTTTACATGGGAAAAATATGTAATTCCGCTGCAATCATTCTAGAAATTTTCTATAAAAAATCTTTTGTATAAAATAAAAATTGAAAAATTAAAATGTCCAAAATGTAATATTAAAATTATATACGCTATATTACAGTCATATTACCGACAATAAAGGTATGTTATAACCAAAATTACTTCACATATATTCAATAAACCCACGCATATCCGATACGCTTATTATATTTACATAAAATTAAAACAATTTTTGTCTTTGATGTCTTTTATCGTGAAACCGTCGAATTTGCAAGCAAAACTAATTGTACATTAAAAATTCGTGTTTACACTTTTATGTAATTTTGTGCTGTTACATCTTTTACTAAATCAGGATAGGTTTTTTATCATTAATTGGTCAAGCCCTTTTTTCTTTTTCTTTTTTTAATAAATACGCTTAAATTTTTTTTTTTTTAATTTTGCTGTATATCATTTTAAAATAAACAATAAATAAATGTTTATACGGTTTTTTAAAATTTACTCTTTTGTTGGACAATATAAAAATGCAAATAAAAAAAAAATATGCTATATGCTATAATTGAAATTTTAAATGATTTACCCTTATGATATGCATATATCGATATAGATTTATAATATATAAAAATACGTATCATAATCACAACAATGGGTTTCTTATATACCTATATATACAAACATATACATATATATATATATAGAATTGTGAGAAAATTTATATATGATTTTGTGTAAGGCTAATATATATTGCTTTTGTTATATACATATATAATTTCTAATATACAACAGGATACAAACTACAGGGATTTTTAATGTTAAAAATACAGACATATTTTATTTTAGATATATTTTTTATATATTGTCAAAAAAAAAAAACTTTTTATATGAAATTTTAACAAGGTTTTACAGGGATCTATTATATATTAATGAAATGTTCGCTATAGATATAGTGACTACAGAATATCGCTATTATGACAATCGTTTTATCTACAGAAATTATAATTTAAGATCGGGACAAACCCGAAAAATTTTGAAAATCTATCTTTTGGTAATTTTTTTGTATATGTGATAAACGCACCCAATTGTTTTATTTGGGTGCGTTTGTTTTTTTTTTGTCCCATTATTGCAAGATCAATCAATTTTCTAACTTCCATAGTTCAGATTCAAATATATTAATTTCCTTTCTTAATAAAAAGGATTCATTACATATTTTTTTCAATGAATTTGTCCTTTTTTTTTTTTTTTTTTTTGATTAAATTCCATAAAAAAATTACCCACAAAACAACCCCTGATATATGCAACATCTATCTCATTTCAACAATTTCTATTTTCAAGGAATATACCAAAATAGGGATTCAATACATATACATATATAAAAAAAAAAAAAACAAGGATATATATATATAAATATATATAATAATTCTTATACCTCTATACAATTATAAAATTTCTGTTTTCTATTCAACATTTTTCGATAAAAAGGCTGAGAAAACATTGGGATTGAACTCAATTCAGTTATAGTTGCGACGTAGACGGGACGGGCTAGCTGTTGTGTACAAATAAAATATAAAAATTGTGTTAAAATTTATCAAAAAAAAATAAAAAATAAAATATGAATAATTAAAGAACTTATAAATTTAAATATATATAGCTTATTAAGGTAGAAAAGTTTTACACGTAGGGTATAAAAGTAAAAGTGAAAGTGCGAAATTGAATAAATGTGTAATTTTTATTTTTATATTTATCTATATATATATATATATATATAATTTGTTAAATATTTTTATTTTTTATTTTTAAAAAAAATTACAAGTTTTTTTGTTTTTTAATACAATTGAGGTAAGTCAAAAAGATTTTTTTGTTTTTATCCTTGCAAATTAATATTATATTGATTTTTTTTTTCCTTTAAATTTATATTTATAATATATTGAAATGAAATCAGTAATTTTTATTTTACTTGCATACAAATAAATTCAAAGAGCAAAAAAAATAAAAAAAATAAATAAATAAATATAATACAAAATCAACGAATTTCATACTGCCATATTCATTTTTATATATGGGATTCGAAAAAAATAAATAAATATATATTATATGTTTATGTACCCTTCTTGTTGTTTTTAACCATTTTGATTTGTATATAAACAATAAATTTAAAAAAAAAAAAACAATAATGTTTCTATATCAATAATTAAATAATAAACCAAAAATTAAAAACAAATTTGGTTAATTTAAACAGAGTTAATTAAATGTTGTTATTTGTAATGAGGAAATTAAAAAAAAAAAAAAAAGTGGAATTTATTCATATATTAAAAAACAAAAGTGCCCCAAAAACGAATTGGTTTTTGTAAAGTTTTGTGTTTGTAGCAAAATCTAAATTTTTAAGCTAATTTGATTCTTGTAAATATGTAAAAAAAAAAATCAAATGTAAATATAAAATGCACAACTATACACAATAACAAAATATAGATGATCATAATAATATTAAAAAGAAAAAAAATAACAAAGTAGAAAAAGGAGAAGAATAATCCTAATCGCCAAAAAATGCGTATATATGCGTTTTTGTATATATGTGCGATATACATTTAAAAAAAAAAAACAAAAAGCCTCCAGTACACACAATACCTAAAACTGAAAGCATTCACGTTTTTGGTTACGTGTAACAAAACGCCGGAGGGTTTAAATATTACCACTGTCGAACTATTAAAATCGTATAACATTTTTTTTGATATAAAATAAATTGTCATACACTAAAAATATATTCAACTTAATTGGAAGAATTAAAAGGGAAAAAAATTCAATAAAAATGAAAAAATCAATTCAATCCAGTTCATTTTCCATTAAACCACACTATATCTTCAAGTATAAATTTGGTTGGGAAACAAAACAAACTAGAGATTATGCAGGGTTTAGTACCCTCTTACCATCTTCACGATGGTCTACACACTTGGTCCCCATTAGTTGTCCACGTTTTCCTCTGGTGTAACGCATTCAGGGCAGACGTAACCTTACTTTATCTATACCAAACCACTTTATAATGTAATAATGTTGCATAAAATATCTTATAATGTTATAATGTTGCATAAAATATCTTACAATGCGTAAAACTTAATTTTTAGAGGGTTCTTGTATGGCAGGCACCGGAAAGGCCCGGTCGCTCGGATTCATTTACAAACTCAGTCTTAATTTTTGGGGAAACACACAATCTAATTAAGAAATTCGTGCTCGATAACTTGTTCCGTTCGATAGTTATCGTATGTTGACAACCATACATACGACACGGCAACCAATACTTGGCCATTTCTGCAGACAGGTCAAGTGATAATCGTTTGTACAGAAAATTATAAGTATTTGTGGGGTAAATAACGTTTTCTCTATTTATAAAAACCGAAACCCGGCTTATATTCAAGATTTTTCGTGAGTGTGATAAACAAATTCAACAAAATAAAACAAAATTTGTATATAACTCTGTGGTGTAAATGACAAAAATGCCAACCTAAAATTCTAACGAAATTTTGGGGTCGTGGGTTTCGGGGAATATCTACTGAAGACATAAAATATGTTTTGTGTTTTCGGTGATTTTTCGAATCTGAATTTTAACACAGAGTTGTATTTTTCGATTGCGGTTGGTCGTACGGCTCTAATTACCGACACCGTGAAATCCCCAACAAACTAAGAAACTAACAACAGAAGGCTAAAGTTGTTGGACGCTAAAACCAGATTGTTGGTTGTATAGCGAAAAATTAATTTTTTTAAACAAATTAAAAAAAAAATGAATTGAATAAATTGGGAAAATCAGTTAGGATAAAAGGGATATGGTCGTCGGCGACATACCTCATCTTTGAACAAATATGTAGAAAATTTCAGTGAAATCCGTCGGAGGAAACGTATATAAGCGTATGCCATTGTGTTAACAACCGATTGACAGATATTTTTGTCTATAAAAACCCATAAAAATCTCTGAAAAAAAAACTAATAAGTCACATATATCATATATATTCCACAACATGTTTAATATATTATATATGTGTGTATATATACAACAACATTTCGAATATATATATGAAGTGATTCAATTTAAAATAGTGTGTGTGTAATTTGCAAAACAGGATATTTATTACAACTACAACAATAATTGAAGAAAAAAACAAAATTCAGTGTAAAGTCGGTATATACAATAGTATATTGATAGCATATTTAGATATAGGCAATGTAAAGCGAAAGGATAAAAAAAAAATATAAATTTTTTATAGTTATTCTAGAAATTAGAATCTAGAAATCAATGCATTTTATTATAAATATTTTTATACTTATCTTATACGATGAGATATTAAACACACAAAAAAAAAAATTGGAACCGTGTCTTTATCTATTATATTTTTTTGACTATTGTGTTTTTTTTAGTGATGATCAGCATAACTAATATAACATGAGTACTTTCAAAAAAATGCATTCATCAAACCTTAACGAATTTTCAATAAATATATACATATATAGATATATTCGGTTATAGTAATACTAATAATTTAACAATTATGCGATAAGGGCAAAAATATGTTCCCGTGAACAACTCGTATACACTTTTATATATATTATATAGCTAGCTATATATTCTTGGAAATTCAATTGTATATTAATAATCTTATTATTTTTTTTTATTCTTATAATGAATGCATCAAAATCCAAATTTTTTTTTTTTTTAAGATTTCTACTATTTGAAATAAAATAATGACTCATTTGCAACCGCACTCACTACTAAATATATGCGTATATATTATATAAATTCAGGGTCATGATGAAAAACAGGAATAATAATATTTTTTTTTTTTTCGATTTTATACCACGCACTATATGCCGCATATAAAGATAAACTATATATGTTATTATTGATTTTTTTTTTATATAATAATAATAATAATAATAAAGGATATATAAAATATTTTCATAAATACACGCATGCATGTTATATGAAATGCAATCCACTCGCCCCCAGAAGAAATATAAATATATATATAACACCATATCAATATACGAATAAATATAGAAATGCATAAACAAAAAAAAAACACCAAATATATTTACTTATACGAATGCAGGCATATAAAGATTTTCGGAAAATGTTTTTCCTAAAATTTTATATTTAGGGGTAGTCCTTTTAATTTTTATTATATATATATATATATATATATATTATTATCATCGCATATATCGTCGTATATGTACACGTACATAAAGAGTGAAATTCCTTGTTTTTAATAAAACACAATATTTTTTATTACATATATATAAAAGTATATTAGGAGTTATATTGGGGTCGCCAAGTTTCCAAAAGTATCCAAAAGACATATAATAGAATTTACGAAATTACACAGAAGAAAACTCTATGAAATTACCATAAGATTTTTTCTTAATAATATATTTTGTTTTAAAAGAAATCGAAAAATGTTAATTAATCATGCAAAAATATGCAATTTGATCAAGTTCGAATGACAAAAAGAAAAAACAAACGATCATATTCTGTATTATGGTAATAAACTACACATAATATATATATATGAGTATATATAAAAACCTGTGTGATACGAACGAACCCTTCAATCTTAACAATATTAATATATATATAATTATATTACACGCATTATATACATAAACACACACACAAACAAATATGAAATGCATATGCGAAGGAAAACCGATGCAAATAAATTTATATTTATTTTTATATACCCTTTAAAATTTGTATAAAACGCATAATGCATCTCTCTATATAGGATTATATACAGGATGTTTTTTTTATAGAAAGGTACCACCAAATTTTATTAATTTTTTACCGGTTAGACTACATTTAAAATATCCTTAAATCTATCTCATGCATATCTCAAAATTAAAGATTAAGAATTACAGATTTTAAATATGAATCATATTGATTTGGAATCCATCGTCATTGCATTACTTTTGTATTGGTATTCGTATATATAACCACCTTGTAAATGCATATATATAATATCTATATATATAAATAAAGTTTTGATATGGATTCGAAATGAAATCGAAATGGTTCTTATTCATTATATATATCGCCTATATATATAGAAATATATACATATTATAAATTATGCAAGTATTTTTTTTACGTATATGCGATTATTTATTATTATTAGAAAAAATTTAATTATATTTTGGTGTCCAATAATATTTTGGGCTTTTTTCTCGAAAACCGGAAGCTGCACTTTAAAAGAAATTGTCTCAGAATAAATAATAATTGCTTAAGATTATGCTATAGATCATGCCGTGCGATCTGGTGATCATTGTGAAACATTAAATCCTTTAAAAGTTAAGAATCAATAGAACGGCTTATTTTGAAATCAGATTAAGGACATAAAACGTAACACTTTTTGTCTAAATTTATATTGCATTATGTATAAAATAACGATTCTATATATCGCAAAAATATTTTTAAGTTGAATTCTTAATAATTAAGTCATTAACAGAATACCCGCACAGAAAGAATAACAGAACAAAAAATATTACGTGTTTTAGCTCTTTAATCAGATAATGCATTTAAAAATAGCCTGTTCTAATCAAATATAATGTTAATTTGGTCTTTAACATCCTTAACCATAAATGATTTTAAGTTTCATATAATAATCGCTATATCACGGCACGGCCAGAGAGTTTTATATACGAATATATGATACGAATGCGACGATCGCATATAAATAATAAATATTCCAAAATAAAGTTTATATAGCAATGGGTGCGGTTTTTCTATTTTATATATATACATCAGATTATTATTATTATATTATAGGAAAAAATACGGATTGATTTTTTTGAATTATAGTTATCCCTATCGATATATATATTTATTTGAAAATATGATTTATTTAGTCTGTGATTTATTCAGTCTATTTATTTGAATATTTCTGTTTTAGACTAAAGCATATAAATTTGCATACATGTTTTGTTTGAAAAACTGCAATCGTTTTGAAAATATTCCTCATATATGTATATGTAGAGATGATGTATAAGTACAAAGTACATTCAAAGAATTTCTGAAGATGCAATTTCTTCTTCAAATTCGCATTAAACGCAACACAAATATAGCTTAAATAATATACGCAGCAATATTTATATTTATGGGTTTAAAAGCTGTATTAAACAATATAGATGTTGGATATTTAGATTTTCCTTGGATTCGACTTGGCATTCCGATTGATTCAGAATTGAGAATTTTCCAAGAATTTTATTCTGTTCTTATATAAAAATAAACAATTTACAATTTTATCCAAAATCAATTTTTTAATAACAATTGCATTAAAAAATTGACGTATTTTAAAGTTTCTAAATGCGATGACGTACGTTTATTAGTTTCGAAAAAGTTATTTTCTTTATATATAATTACGATGATGATCTGTTAAAAAAAAAAGAAAAATTTTCATGATACTAAATAATAATATTTTTTTATATAAATTTTTTCTTATATACTTAATAGTTATATGAAAAACATAAGCTTTAAAATCATATATAGAGTATAATAAATATTTGGGATGAATTCAATTTAAATATATATATAATATTTATTTGGAAATCTGTGAGTTTATTAAATGTGGATGCGTAGTCTATATATAAGGAACAAATTATATTTAGGTCATAAATATATAAATATATATGTATAAATATTTGCTTTCGTTATCAATATTTATATATATACAAGAACAAAATAATAAGATTTTCTATATATTTTCCTTTTTCTCAAAGTACGTCTACGTCATCATTCAACAATTTTACTAAATATATACAATTTTTTGATATATAGGTCGCGGGAATGTTTTTTTTTTTATTTAATAATAAATATATATATATTATTTTATTTATACATGATGGTACTGTAAATCCATCTACAAAATTGAAATTGTTCTATAACTTTTTTTTTATTTCATTTATTCAAATAATATCTATAAATTGATTTAGATAAACTGCGTATAATTATAAAAAAGAAATGATTAAGTAATTTCGTCTTTTGGATTTTAACCTTTTAAGAACCTTTTAACAGAGTACACCCTGTAGACATCGTCTACGCATCAAGGAATAAACGATAAGAAGAAAAAAAACAAATTAAACCCTCAAAAAATGATTTGATAAGTACAAATGGAAAATATATAAATTAATATAAGAAAATTGAAAAATATACTTTTTGTTGTTGTCATAAAAACCTATAAAATATTCGTTTTTCTTTTTTCTTTGTTTTTGGTTTTTATTATATTAAAAATAAATATTTCAATTCAATTAATTGTTTTATACTTTTACTACAAATAATAATTGTATATATGCGATCTACAATAAAATTACTCCCTTGATCTATGGTAGAATTACTCCATTTCTTTTTTCTTTTTTTTTTTGTTATTTAGAATATAAAAATAATAATTTTATACCCAATACAAAACTGCAATTACTGCAATTACAATTAATAGAATAGGTTTATTCCAGTTAAAAATGGAATAATAATATTCAAATTTTTTATGGTGTTTCATCGCGCATCAGGAGTCTAATCAGTAAAATGAATAAATAAATGATAAATTTATATATATATTCATAATTATAAACTTTTTATTTTTAAATTATAATAAATTACAGATTATATACAGCTGCAGGTATGGCGTCGAACTTCATTAACATGGAAGAACATTCTTTTACACAATTACACGTAATCATACATTTCTATATATTATATATTCATTATTATTATTATAATTATTATTATATAGAAATCATATCAGTATGGATCTTTAATTAATTAATTTTCTTTTCTGTTTTAATTTTATCGTAGGCTTGTGACAAGTGCCAAACATTAAGGAATATGAATGGATTATGTGAATGTATCCCCCAAATTAACAATAATAATAATAATATAAATAATAATAATAATAATAATAATATTAATTATAATAATAATAATATTAATCCTCATCTTGAAACAAATGGTCATTTAATAAGCGGTGCAATACAACAATTGGAAATGCTATCAATTGATACGTTATCAGCACAAAATGTACTATCACCCGTTATTAATCAGAATAATAATAATAATGGTTTTGGTTCTGGAAGTACCTTTCAACAAATGGGTTTCTGTGCAATGAATAATAATAATAACAATAATAATTATAATCTTTTTAATAATAATCATAATGATTATAATCACAATAATCACAATAATCATAATAAACACAATAATTATAATAATAACAATCATAATAATTATAATCATAATCACAATAATAATCTTGGGGCCGCATATTTACCGACTTCCATTCAATCCGATATTGGTGCTGAAAATACAAATTCAAACGCAATATTTGACATAAATGAACATACATGTGAACATACGTAAGTTAATTTGATATTTATTATTATTTAATGTGATCATATAATTTTCTTATGATGCGATACATAGCATTCTTATGTATATATATAGTTTGATGTTATCGTAATAAAATCATATATACATATATAAATAATTAACTATAAATATATAACTCTATATAATATAATAAAAACTATATCTTTGCGGTGATGATAAGCGCACTGCGGTAATTGTTAATGGTAATGGTAATTCTAATAGACCGTTCTTGATGTTTATGTATGTGAGTTCTATATAGTGATCGTAGAAATCTTTAAAATAAATGAATTTCATTAAATATTTGTATTTATTACACTTTGTAATTGTATTTACAATATATTTTGGCTAAATACAATACAATTACAAAAGTCTCAAAAATATGTGGAGGTCTGCGATTCAATATATCAGTCATAAAATTACCGGAAAAATAATAATTTTATATGTTAATTGTTTTGCTTTTTCTGTTAATTTTTAATCTTAAATTATATATTATTATACAAATATATAAATATATAGTCATACATGTGAGGCGTGTTGGATGCAAGTGTGTAATTCTTGTAAACAAAATCATGATGAAAATAAAATTATCGATAATGAACTGATATATTTGGATGATTCAAAAAATAGAATTAAAAAAATACTACTAGAAAATGCTAATCGAATAAAAAAAATACTGGATTGTCATTTGACCACCGAATCGAAAATTGTATCAAATGTAATGCAAGCAAGTAATCTTATCCACGAGTATTTGATTCCATTACGGGAAATTTTAGATCAAATGGAAAAAAGCATACTGAAACAAGTGCATTTATTTAGAGATGTAAAGATAAGTTTCATAAAAAATGAAAATACTTGTTTGCAATCGTATTTACAAAAAATTGCCGAAACAACAAAAACATTGGAAAGTATACAATCGGATATGATTGATGAGCCAACAATTACATCCATACTGAATACATTGAAAACATTTCAAGTGCATTGTTTACATGTAAAGCGGCCATCCGAAGAGATTAATGTTAATATAAAACAAGACAACGGTCGTGTACGAAATCGATTTTATAAATTATGTGATGTATTACATTCACAATTTAAAATTACAACAAATCAATTTATTCCTCTTGGCAAAAGTATGAGTCCATGTAATATGAAAATTCATCAGGCGGAACCATATACTGGGATACAACAACAACAACAATCCCCATCATCCTCATCGTCATCATCATTGCATTATCATCAACATAAATATCATCAGCAACGACCACAGCAACATAAACCACATTTTCCACAGAATTTACACTTCGTTAAACCGGAAACACGTCGAACACAGCAAAAGTTACAGCAACAGCGACAACACCAAGCGGTATTGCGCGAACTGCAACAACAACCAGATCAACATCAATTACCAAAAGCGACAGTACCTATTGTACCTGGAAAATGTATTCCGGATTCATCGAAACCGATTCAAGTGATGCATTCGGTTAATAATTTATTTCGGTATTTTGCAGGTGAGGGTACCGAATGCGGTCAAGTGTCACGTCCATGGGGTTTATGCGCCGATAAAATGGGTAATCTTATTATATCCGATCGACGTAATCATCGCATTCAAATTTTTGACGGTATCACTTTAAATGTAACACTGATGTTTGGCGTTGAGGGTACCGAACCCGGTCAATTTAAATTACCAACGGGTGTTACAACAACACCGGAAAATGATATTGCCGTTGTCGATAAAGATAATCATCGTATACAAATATTCTCCGCAAAAGGTGTATTTCGTTTTACATTCGGTTCACAGGGTTCTGATGGTGGTAAATTTTTGTATCCTTGGGCAATTGCGGCCAATTCAAAGGGTGAATTAGCGGTTACCGATTCAAAAAATGGTCGCATTCAATTATTCACAGCATTAGGTGACATAATATATATATTCAAATTTGATAATTATTTATGTGCAATTGATAAAAAAATGATACCGTGTAGCCCGCGTGGCGTAACATTCACACCATGCGGTAACTTAATTGTTACGGATTTTGCGAATAATACGCTACACGTATTAAAACGCGGCCCCTCGGAGGTGAGTAAAGAGTTTTTTGAAAGAATTTTTATATTTGACTTTTATTTATATGCTAAATGTTTTTGTAATGTTTTTTTTTTTAATTTTTATTATAATAGCTTTATAACATCAATTTTATACCACAACATGAGGTACTATTACGGCCATCGGGAATTGCCTGCGATGACTACGGTAATGTGGTCATTGCGGATTCCAAACATCAGCGAATCCGAGTGTATGGGCCGAAGTGTGAACCATTATTCAATGTAAGTACATTTATTTTTTACAATTATTATTATTAATATTAATATTTTTCAACAACTCTAAGTATGATTTTATATGATGATGTTGATGTTAAATATACTTTCATATATATTAATGGGTGGTATTATGCATATGTATGTGTGTGTGTGTGTTTGTGTGTGTTGACTTTGTTAATCTTTGGATGCATCCGACACAATATATATACCATCAAAGATATTCATTAATTTGATCCCAATGAATAAAAGTTGACTTAGTTCATGAATTCAAAATAGGAAAAAGTACAGAAAAAATGTCTGACCATGGATTTGAACTCATGACCACCCGCAATTTGGGTTGGATGCTTTAACAACGGCACCACGAAGTCGTATGCATTGTCATTTCTATTTAGAAAACATATGATTTTTTTCTATAATTATAGTTTTTTTTAATTTTAACATATTAAAAATCTAAAATGTTTTTTTTTTTTTTTAATTCTATTCACATATATATATATATATATATATATAGATTGATTTAGTTGATTTAAACATCGGCGACATCATTAAAGATCGGCCAGCAGATGTGGCCATATTACCGAACGGTGACATTGCAGTTGTACTTGAACTATCGCCAGATATTAAGGATAAATTTGTTGATCGTAATAAACCTCATATAGTGATATTTTCCAATAAAGAAAAATTAAAATCGGAAATCGAAATGCAAAATTGGACAAATTGAATTAATGCAATTATATGTAATTTTATATAATGTCGTTGGTCCAAAAAACAAACAAAAAAAATTATATGTGTCAAAATAATTGTGTGTTGTTTTTTGTTTTTTTTTTAATAGATTTAGAAAACATAAGTAAATCAATATGTTGTGTGTCGAGTCTCTCTCAAATAAATATATTCAATATATTTTTCAAATATATATATATATATATATATATATATATATATATATACAAAATATATTATTATATCTCTATATTATATATAGTAAATGTTTTTTTTTTTTTTTATAAACTGAATGGAATAATACTATAAGTACAATTATAAATATATAAATATATGTATTTTTAATTTTAATAAATAAATGTAACATTAATAAGACTGAACATGAAATAATGAAACAAAATAAATAATTAAAAAGACTGATTTGATAAAAGATAAAAAAAAAAAATTGATTTATTTAAAATCAAATTTATATATATTTAGTATATTATTTATCTCTGTATATTATTTTATTTGTATTTTATTGTTTAATTTTTTTTTTTTTTTGTTTGTTGTGATTTTTTTTGTTTTTTTTTTTTTTTTTTTTTATTAATTTTTTATATTATTGAAAACTTATTAATTTTATTTTATTTTTTATATTATTGTAAAAAATATAAATGAGAATATATATATTATAATATCAAATCAAATAATAAATTTTAAATTTTAAATTTTAAATGTTCTAAGAAGATTTTATATTATAGATAAATTAAATTTATATATATCATTCATCAAATAAATATACCAATAATATATACAATAAATATCAATATATAAAATGATAACAAATTTTTTGTATATATATGCAATAGATTTTTTTAATCCATACATAAAAATAAAAATAAAAACCAAAAAGATATAATTAACAAAAATATATATACATATATATATATAATTAACGAAGGTATAAAATTCTTTCAATTATATATGGTAAAATGGTAAAATACAATATAAAAATTAAATTAAAAAAAATAGAAGATTTTTATTGAATTAATTTTTAAGAAAATAACAAAAAAAAAAAAAACTCTGTGTTCCTTTCTTCTACATACATATATATGTACAACAAAAAAATTTATTTATAGAGACCTAGTTTAAACTCTATCATTTCTGCGTTAAACAATAAGAATAATAAATAAAATATCCTTTATTTATATACACCAATCATGTTACATTTTGTGAATATGATAATGAATACTACAAAAAATAATTAACTCGGGGAAAAAAAATATAATACAAACATAATTTTTTTTAAAATTTTATTTAAGAAAAAAAAACGTAACGCGCGTATAATATAAAATAACATTTTCAATTATTTTCCTTTATATACCTACCATATATATATACAAGTATAAAATATACATTCATATATAATAAATGTGCAAAAATTAATTATAAATTTTTCCTTAACAGTATTTAAAATAATAATAATAATATATAAAAAAAAATCAAAATTAAATTTTAAGTATAAATATATTTTTTATTCATTTTTATTCATTTTTTTTTTTTTTAAACTTATATAAATATTCAAAATATAAAAACAATGCGATTATTAATTAGATTATATAGATATGAAATAAAATTAAAAATTTGTGAAATAAGTGAAATAAAATTAAAAATTTAACGAAAATCACTTCAAACATACTAATCTTTATATATATATATATAATATATATATTAAATTATAATTATATGTATTTGAATTTTGCGTTTATTAACAATCATTCAAAATTCTCTAATACATGTCCAATAATATATATATATATATATAATATATAACTCCCTATCTATCTATATGATAAATTAATAATATTTTTGTCTGCCAATTATTATTATTATTATTATTATATATTTACTTATTATGCGATGGCAAATATAATAAAATTAATATGAGAAAAAAAAAAAAAAAAACTAAAAATATTTTAAGATAAATTATTATTTGTGTATTTTATACAATATTATTATTATTATTATTATTATTTTATAATTTTTTAAATGTGTTAAAATTTAATGTAATTAATAAAACGAATAAAAAAAAAAAATTTTTTTAAACGTGTTTTTTTTTTCTTTTATTTAATTTAATTTATTATTAAAACATATGTTTATTTAGAAAAAAATGAAAAAAATGCCTTTTTGTTGATTTATAAAATTCTAATTATATAATTAACGTTTAGGAAATCATTTTATAGATTGATTAAATCCTCTGAAAACTTCCCTGCTACCGTTACCCTGCAATATAGGGTTGTAGAACAAATTCTATATAGTCAAAATCTATATATAACCTATGTATCATAATAAGTAGCTGGACAAAATTCAAATGCGGCAAAACATGGGAAAACATGCTTCAATCTTTACAAAAATTTTTTTGTAAATCCTCTCAGTATTCAACAATAATCATTTCAATCAGTATTACATTTGGAATCAAGATGAAAGTATATGAACAAAATCATTTGCGATTACGCGTATTTAAATTGCTTGGACAAGAAGATAAAAAATACGTTTTGCGACATTTTCTGAATGAAGGATATAGCCGTAGTACAATATATTCGATGATTTCCAGCAATAAGAAGAACATTGAACCAAAAAATATAAAAAAAATCGAGAAGAAAGCCAATATTGAACACCACAACATTGAATTTATTAAAAAAGAAAGCTGAAACCAAAATCGGGGTGAGTACACGCAAATTAGCCAGACAATTCAAGGTTTCAAAAGATACCATTAGTCGGAATTTGAAGAAAATGAACTTAAAAAGATACAAAAGGATTCAAGGACCCAGGTACGTTGACAAACAATTAATAGAAATTCCTGGGAAATGTAGATTATTGCGTCAAAATTTTTGCAAGGCGGAACAGTCATCATTATGAATGATGAAAAATATTTTACGTTTTCAAATAGTACCGATATCGCAAATCAAGGATACTATAACGCTAATAATAGTATCACTCCCGATAATGTGATATAATATATAATCATCGAATATATAATATATAACCACGACTATACCCTTAATTCAGAAAATGTCGCAAAACGTATTTTTTATCTTTTTGTCCAAGCAATTTAAATACGCGTGATCGCAAATGATTTTGTTCATATACTTTTATCTTGATTTCAAATGTAATACTGATTGAATATGATTGTTGAATACTAAGAGGATTTACAAAAAAAAAAATTGTATAGATTGATGTTTGCCCATGTTTTGCCGCCTTTGAATTTTGTCCAGCTACTTATGATACATATACGTTAAATGTGAAAAATTGTCAATTTATCTACAATTTTTGCATGGAAACGAATTAATATTATATTGTAAATTTGAAAAATTCAATTTATTTTACTTAAAAAATAGACCCTTAAAATCTTAATACTATTTTATGGAAATATCTCACCCTTTCTAATTTAATTTAAATTACAAGAGGTTGATTTTTAGCAATTAAAATGTACAAACATTTTTTTTCTCATAATGTAAGACTTGTAGTAAAACTTGGAAATCCGATGAGTTAGATTAACGTTCAACTAATCATTCGATAGATAATTAAATCCTCTGAAAACTTCTCTTACCGATCAAATGGGGTTGTAGTACAAATTCTATAGTAAAAATCTAAAAATTGTCAATTTATCGACATTTTTTGCATTGAAACCTATTAATATTATTCTAAATTCAGAAAATTCAACTTATTTTACTTCAGATTCATCCTTAAAATGAATCCCATTTTATGGAAATATCTCACTCTTAAAAATTGAAATTATTAGAAGTTAATTTTTACCAATTACAGTTTATAACGTATTTGCTTTTATTATAAGTACGGTTTGTAGTAAAATTATCATAATTTGAGAACCGGATGAGTTAGAACAACGTTTAGGGATTCATTTGATAGATAATTAAATCCTTTGAAAACTTCCCTTACAGATCAAATGGGGTTGTAGAACAAATTTTATTGTAAAAATCTAAAAATGCGAAAAATTATCAATTTATCCATATTTTTAGCATGGAAACCCATTAATATTATTGTAAATTCGGAAAATTCAACTTATTTTACTACTTAAGTTTCACCCTTAAGTTAATTTGGTTCTGTATTTGTTAAAATTTGTTTTTTTTTGCATACAACAACATTATGAATTGAATGTTATATGGAAACTGTATTAAAAAAACCTACCTTTCGGGTGATGTGTAAATGGTTTTTGCTTTGTATATGAAGGGGTCGATCGTTTCATAACTTGAACAGGGCGAAATAATATCCAGGTCCTAATTTCCATCAGATTTATTTCGTTGAACGTAAGTTTCTTTTATACTATTTTTATATTTATCAAATCAAATACAAATTTATAAATAATTTAATAACTTTAAAGTTAATTAAATATAGGAATCATATTCACTTATATACGACATCATGTATACAATAATATATATAAAATATACAAAAGTTTTATTATTATTGCATTATATATATAGACATATCAAATTACAATATTCCAATTGATTTGTATATATCGATATATGATTATTTTATAAACTTGATGTTGATGTATACAAACAAATACTACAAAATATATATAAATAAATAAATAATTACTATTTAAGATGTTTGGCGATTGTTAATGAGTATGTGGATAATTGTATACTATATACTACTCTAACCACTATTAAATCGGACACCTTCTATATTCTATTCGTATGCTCGACTTTGAGATGCCGATCGTTGTGGATAATTAATAAAACAAAGTACAAAAACATAATATGAAAGTTACAATTGAAGGAGTGAACAATTCCAAGGAAAAATCATTGAAATGAGGAATGCCAAAATACCGGATGAATGTAAAAATTTAGTAAATACAACGTCTAAGAGAATGGATGATATTATAAAGGCCAAAGGATAGGCGTTACAAAGGAGATTAGTGGCGTATAATATAAGTGTCCGTATATTATAATGGTCAAATTTTGTTTTTTGTGAAATTGAATCATTTTAAATTAAATTCCATAACTAATTGAATTTAAAAGTTTTTTTTACTTCTGTCTGCTGCGTAATTATTTAACTAAAACCATCATTTTATCAAATAAAATAAGAAGGATTAAAAAATTTGGTTGTTTAAAGTCCTTTTTTGGCATCTCAAAATCGAGTATTCGAATAAAATAGCAGATATAATAGTGATTATAGAGTAGTATATACTATAGCAAATATCATTATAATATATCATATTCATGTAATTGAATATTTAATATTAAATTATTTATAAAGTTATTATATTTAAATTATATTATACTGGTATAATAATTTACTATATATATATAAATATATAATGTGTATTTTGTGTAATACATGCGATGCGATATATACTTAAGTATCTATACTATACATATGTGGAAAAATTAATATTAAAATATTAATGGAAATTTACACGCATAGATATCGTACATATAAAAAGGTGATAGAAATACATTTACATACACTATCATAGTGATAAATTTTGTAATTGCACTCGAAGACAAACCGCATGCGGTTATATTCCACCATCGGGGCATAAAAGAAATGTGTCCTGATGACCGGACAGATAGAATTTTTACAGAAAATTACCTTCAAGCAGAATATCTTATTTATCGTGTGGGTCGTCCGAAACCGAAATTCTCTAAGTTCGCTCCACTGCAATACTGCAATACAATACTTTTTAGCATTTAATTTATATTACAATATAATTTTTTAGACATTCGTTTGGCAGATAACCGCCTGCGAATGAGGGAGGTTTTTAAGTCATTATTGTCACAATTATTCTATACATACAATAGTTGTTTGATTAACGATTGAATTATTAATATATTGTATAGTTTAAACAACTTTTAAATTGTCCGTCTTTGTTTGAAAAAATATCATTTGTAATTTCTATATATATATTATTGCAAGTTTGTGACCCGGTTGATAATTGTTATAAAATGCATTATATCGCAATCACCCCGGCACTCGCAAAAAAAAATACTCTCATGATAGCAATGCATTTTTTTTTTCTGAAACTGTTATATATCAAAAAATTAATATATTCTTTACTCTGTATATATAGAACTTTAGAATTATTTTGTAGAGATATTTACTTAAATTTGTTCATTCAGTGGCGCTAAACTGGTAGACTAATGGTTAGTAAATTTGTTAGTATAACGATCAAGCAACAAAAGCAGAAAAATAAACAAAAAGTAATCAAATCAAATAAAATAAAGCGATGAGATACGCACTTTTTAGTTGTTAAAATATATAATGGTATATGTATATGCTATTTAGTTGATGTATATGAAAATTGTGAGTATTGATATTACACATTGCCTTTATATATGTTTGTCTTACCTGTCTATATAGTTACCTGTATATAGAGTTTACCTGTCTTGCGTTTAAATATCAATATATATATATATACATTCGATGATTGAATTTGTTTTCATATTATTATATAAAATCTTATGTGGAAAACATTTTTTAAATATGGAAAAGAGAAATAAAAATGACTCTATATGCGCTGATTGACTCGATATCGAATTAACTAATCGCATACATATTATTACATATACAAATAAATATATAATTAATATAAAAATTCAAAAACTGGAAATAAAAATTGTATTTTTTTTTATTAATAAATAAATTCAATGTGTATATAGTATCATAGTATTGATGATAGGTATGAAATACATAACGATATATTATTCGAAGAATATCACCGGTGGTTAAAAAACAAAAACTAAAACACATTTACATTGTTTTGTATTTACATATATGTAAATTCTCTATACAAAAAAGAATTCTTTTAAATTATAAAACATCATTTTTTATTTATTTTTTTTAGAATAAAGAAAATTTTATTCAGTTTTGTACTTTTATAAACGCGGATAGTGTGTGATGTTAAGATAGTAAAAAAAAATAAATAAAATAAATATTGTCGCGTATTATATATAAATTTGTGTTGTGTTGTGGTAAAAAAAAAAAGGTGATTGAATTATATTATTATAAGAAAATATTGTATAATATATATTAAATTGCAAAAGGTGTTGAAAGTTTTTGGTTTTGTTATAATTTAAAAGGCAAGTATTTTTTTTTTTTTAACTTTTTATATAATAAAATAAGAAGAATATTATTAGCATGTTAATAAATATATAGAATCATCTATTTTTCGTGTTAAAAATTTGTGATAATTAAACGTGCGATCATAATCATCATAATAATAATAATAATAATAAAATACAAACAAAAATATATATAATTTGAGAGATAATTTAAAAGTGCAGATAGACAATAATAGAATAAAATTATGTTATATTTAACTATATAAACTGCCGGAAACAATAAATCTATATGATGACTGATGATGAATCTTTCAAATATCTTTAAAAAAATTCCTTAAAAATACGAACACAACAAAACACAATTTACTATAAAAAAAACATTCCGAATCTATAAATATCTTTTCAAAACATTTAATTTTATCATTTTCTTTGTAAAATTTGTAATTCATATAATAGATTTATAATATAATAGATATATAATAGATATATAGAAAAAAAAAACATTTGAAATCAATAACATATTTAAGGTAGTTATATATAGTGTTATTGTGTGTCTTGTTTTTTTCTTGTTTAATTTCCATTACAATTAAAGTTTATTTTAAAATCAAATAAATTGGTAAAAATATATTTATATATGAACATTTTTCAAAGAAATTTATTTCCAAAAAAAATTTTAAAAACCCACCCAAAATTAAATTAATTTTATTTTTTCTGCGGCGGCGGTAGTATATATAATATATATTAATATTTTGAAATTGGATATTCTAATAAATCATTGATCAATAATAAATACACAAAACAATTTGTGATAATTTTTGTTTACCAACTTTGGGAAATAAATGAAATGTACAGTACATATGTTAATAGACAAATTGAAAGTAATATATTTTCTATTATACATGAGTGAATTGTAAAAGATATACAAAATATTTATTTAATATCTTACAATAACAATTTATTATACATTTTATCACAGAAAATATTTTTGATAATAAAAGAATTTTGTCAAAGCAGATTTTATTTGAAATTTTTTTTTTTTTTAATCTCAGAAAATCTCAGAAAATAAATTTGTAATGATTTTTAGTTCATATACATTTTTTTTTTCTATTCATTACAAAATATATATGTTATATAGACCCAATTTGAATTCGAGTTTGAAACGAAATATCTAATATTTGAATATAAAATTTTACTTTATCACACACGCAGATTTGAAAATTATAATATCTTATCATGTATATTAAATACAGGTATTTTAATCAACAATCTCTATATATATAGATATATATATATTCTTTATTTTTTTTTTAATAAATAGTTAATATAAATAATGTGTATAATATAACCGCATATCGCATTTAATTCGCATATATATATTAATAATAATAATATTAAATGCATTTTTTTTATTATATATATATATATAAATTCCTATTCTGCCACTATATCACAAAACACATTCACATTTGCAAAATGCATTATATTTCAAAATTCAATTTTGAAAATGAAAGTTTACAAATGTAGTGTAAAAGTACATATAATTTGTTTTTTTTTTTTACTATTTTATTTAATTAATAATATAGCAATATAAATAAATCATTTTTGTTGCAGTATATACTAATACCTTTATTTAAAAAAAAAAAAATAAAACTATATTATATACATTAAAATAAAATGTAATAAAAAACCTGTATTTAATATCAAGATAATATCAAGTTTAAGTCTATTTTATATGCTTTTTTCTTTAAAAAAATTAAATAAAATAAAATAACCTAATGTTTATTAAATAATTTATTTTATTTATATTTCCTTTAATAAAAAAAAAAATATGTTTTTTTTTTTTGCTTTTAATTATATATGTTTGAGTTTATATTTTTTGTAATAGAGTTTTTTTTTTTTTTGTTCGTTACTATACGGCGCAGAATCGGTTTAGCGCCCGTAAAACCTCGGAATTCTATTGCCGTGTGAGCCCGTAACGAAATCTGCACTTAATCAGGTGATGAACCTTTTATAGATGCATTGAATACACTTAAGTGATTTTGGGTGGTAAATCTATTATAATAATATGTGGATTAATTTATGAAATTTTGAAAATATAGCAAAACTTATGAGATAAAAACAAAAAACTTTTACTAAAACAAAATAAAGACAAAACATCACTCATATGTTAATTTCAAACAATTGTCCAAGTTGCACTTTAGGTGGGGATTATAATTTTTTTAGATAAGATGAAATGTTTAATTTTTAAATAACTGATGATAATCAAAAGTAGGGGGAAATACACTAGTTCAGGGAGACTATTCCATAAGTCTTGATGTTCTTGCGGGAAAAATGAATTTCCAAATCTGTTTGTTCGCAAAAAAAAAACTAATAGATACAGAATATATGAGTGAGCCTTTTGTGAATTTCTTGAATTATAAGAGAAGTTAATTGACTCAGAAATTAGCTTTAAAATTTCATTAGAACATTCATATGGTATATAATAATACCTATAAAATGTGCACAATGAAGCTACTGATCGTCTATCGATCGATCCAATGATTCAATGGAATTTGTTATTGTTTCATTTCTATGATCAGCGAAATAGCGTGTTTTTGGATCCTGTCACTAAACTGCGCAGGGTAGTAATTATATGGTGCACCAGCCCATATGGAATAGGAATTGTACTCTAGAAGTGGTCTTATAAAAGACCTATATAAACTAATGCTAAATTTTCAGAATTGAGAAATTCTTTCGAACTTCTTAAAAATCCAATGCGACGACTAGCCGCCTTTTTAGCTGCAATTATTATATTATTACTCCATATGAAAAGTTATTTGACAAAGACATTCCCAAATTTAATAGGTCATTAGATTGTGGAATAATTTATTTATGCAATTGTATTATTTGGTCAACATTTATGGATCGATTTATGGTTTGAGAACAAACATACCTTTATTGTTTTAGATGGATTGAATTCTACTAATAAGTTTATCCTTCTCCAATTAGATATTATTATTCTAAATCTTTGTTAAGTATATATTATATATTTAAAATAAAATTTAATTCGATATAGACGATATTCTGTAAAAATAAATATAAATAATATATAATAAAATATGTTTTATGCATAGACGAAGGGTGATGATAGATTATTATTATTATAGATATTTATATAGTCAGAGAAAACCCGTGGTTCCCTCATCTTTTGAACAGCAATTATGTAATTTTCAAATTTTCTTTTATATGAAATATCAGAAATTTTGATTGCGTTTTTTGATGGAAATAAAGAATTAAAAATAGAAAAGAAAAACAGGGCCGTAATCCAAAAAAATATGGAAAATTGGAACATAGTAGATTTTCCGGAAAATTTAGTTCTTTTCACATCTTCACATACGAGATTTGTTTTTTCCATAAATTATAGCTAAGCTATATATAAATGTGCTGTTCGGAATATCCTTTCATTGTTTGAATATATTAAGATTAAATTTGTAATTGAGGCGCCTCTGAATTAAATATATACCATATATAATATATTTAGACATTATTAAATGACTTGTGTTTTTTTTTAAATAACAAACTCACAAACTGGATATCCTTGCTTGTTATTGTGTAAAAAAAACACTATATTGATATTAATATAAGCATTTATTTAATTATTTATTTATATATATTCTATTCGATTAGAATAAAGAATATAATCGTTTTTTATTATTATTATTAGTTATAAAGAGTTTTGTATTTATAAAAAATGAAAACAACAAAAAAATTGTTGTTTTTTAACATAGACAGGATAGGAAAAGATATTAAAAATATGTTTAAAAATTATATCAGATGCTTTTGTCGTTTCTTTATACTATTAAGATATTTATTTATCATAAATATTAAAGAATGCAGGTAAAAAAAACAATAATCATTTTTGCGAAGAATCATTTTGAATTTATATATACCAATATATTAACTTCGTGTTACTAATTTTTTTTAAAATATATGTATAATATTTATTTTGAATTATTTGTTAATCCATATAGACAGAAATTATGTTTTTTATGAACATTTATCTATAGTATAGTAGATTTAGTTGAAATTCTTTTCGTTATCACTTTCATTTCAATATGATACCGATTCACAGAACTTCTATGAAAAAAAAAAACAAGAAAAAATCTATATATCACAATAAAGGCATAGTCTAAAGTTTAATACAGACGACGAAAGTGAGATGCATTTAAAAAAAAATAAAGGTGTGGGACTGGGAAAAGATCAATTGGGATTCATTTATTTGTTTTTTTGTATTATAGTTATATAGATTAATGATTATTATTATTATTTATTAATGTGTTATTTATTCTCATATACACAAATTTACCAGTTCCCAACAAAAAAAAATGTCATTTTAGAAACAATGATATATTTTAAACTATTTTGCTTGTGTTTTATTATTTAATTTTGAAAAATATTTCCAATCTTTAGATTAATTTCCCGAATTTCTATGTTGTGGATCTATATCGGATCTATTGCGAATATCTACCGAATATCTATTGAGTAATAAAATTTTATTCAATCATTAATTCTGATTGAGAGATTATAAAAAAGTTAATTAATATATTTATTCGGTAAAACATTTAGTCCTTATACAACTCTGTAAACTTGTCTTTATGAACCTTGAACAACCACACTTAATTATAAAATGCAAAGAAGATTTCTATTCATAAATTCACAATATACTATATAAGAATTTAAGAAAAAAAAAAAATTTATAAGAAAATACAAATATTAATGATATATATTATAAATCGCCGCAAATAATTTATTATATTATATTCTATATCTAACCTGTTTATGTGTTTAGTTTTTATTTTATTTAATAAGTATAAATACATTTTAGAATAATTAATTATTTATAAAGAATTTTTTTTCATTCAATTTCATTCTATATATGTCATTACTTGCGAATTATCATAAAACATCTGTGCAGCGAGTTATATCTACTCTATAAATTTACAATTAACAAAATACAAAATACTTTATTAATCAATATAATTGCAATCAATATGGAAGAAACACAAATTGAATCTACAATTTTCGGTGAAGTTCCATTCGATATAAATGAAGAAGATATTGAATCAATTAACAGTGATACAAATAATAATAATAATAATAATATTAGCAGTAATAATAATGGTATTGTAAAAAATTACGATGTTGCTGTCATTGAAATCGAAGGTAATTAATTTCTTATTATTATAAAAAAAAATCTTATTTATTTATTTATTTATTTATTTGTAAAAAAAACTCTATTATTTAATCATCAGTCTGAATTTTTAAATCAATTGACAAAGTTTATTGTTGTCAAACAAATATTATATACGCAAAAAAAAAAAAAATAAAATTAATAATTGAATGAAAGTGAAAAAATTTTTTATTATTATTATTATAGTGATGGTGTGTGTGTATATATTTAATTAATATTTGCATAAAATATAATTTTTTTTTTTTAAATATTATAACGACACTTAATAAATAACATTGGCGATCTACTTAACATAAATTGACATAAATTAATGATGATTTGGATGACTTTTGGGATTTGGGATGTTAAAATACATAAGTTTTTATATAAATTGACAAATTTTATCAGGAGTATTTTTGTTTTGTATGTTTAGTTTGAGATAGCGACATTATATAGCCGGACAGCAGTTATACAAAATTTTCTTTTACAAAATCAGACAGAATATATTCTTTTATAGAAAATTATATATATAGAAAAGTTTCCTTTAACCAAATAATTATACAAAATTTCTTCTATAGAAAACTTCAGAATTTCCTCAGAAAAATCATTCAAAATTTTCTCTAGAAAATTACATAAAACTTTCCTGTAGAAAATTATTCATGTTATTGTAAAATAAATAATATGTAAAATTGCGATATGCGGATTTCGACCTCCGGAACTGCTTATTACCAATGAATAAAATATTTATGTATTTTTTTTTTGTACATTTTTCATACTTTAATTTGATTCTTAAGTACGCATTCTTTTTAAAGTCTGCTTATTTATATTTATTTATTTTATTTTTTTTAATTAAAAGGTCATTTATCAATTTTATTTTTAATAATAAAGCTTTCCACTCTTTAAAAAATATATACATACGACCTATCATA
Organism: Dilophus febrilis; assembly: GCA_958336335.1. NCBI lineage: Eukaryota > Metazoa > Arthropoda > Insecta > Diptera > Bibionidae > Dilophus > Dilophus febrilis. Next base: position 3,292,599 of record OY284469.1, on the reverse strand, counting down.
AAAATATTTTTAGAATTTGTCTATTGTGTTTGTCATGTTCATTTTTATACGCAGAACAAAAATTATTTATAAATAAACAATACAATAAATAAATAATAATCGCTCTAAAGATTATTGACTTCAAACTTCATCATCATATAATATAATAATAAATTCTTATATATTTAGTTATAGTCGATGTACAAAGGTCATCATCATACAAATATTTTAAATTTTAAGAGGCAAATGTAATCTTATCTTTGTTGTATTTTCCCAATATATACATTTACAATAATAATAATAATATACGTATACTGATAACGATTTTGAATTTTTCTGTATATTATTTTTATTTTATTGTATTGTATATGAACAAAATAAGTTTTACATACGAGTGTATAGTGTTCGCAGTAGTACTTTTTTTTTTTTTTAAATTATTTAATTAAGATTTAGTGCACGTAATATTAAAAAAAATAAATTTCAAGTAAGTTAAAATATATATAATTAAAAGTATTATAATTTCGGTTTTGTTTATACTATAAATATATATATATATATAAAGTGAATATTGAATGAAGTAAAAGTTTAAAAAACAAAAACAATTTTTTATTAGTTTCATTTGGTTTCATATACAGGTATATATAGAAAAAAGAAATGTGTGTATATTCAAATAAAAAAAAAAATATTGATAAAAAATTCATAAAAACAATTTTTTGGTGGTTTATTTTGGTATAAAAAAAAATTTTAGGGGTAAAATTTATATTATTATTATTATTATTATTATTGTTATAATAAATATTTTATTTATATTAAAATAATATAAATCTAATAAAAAGGTCATTATTAAAAAAAAAAAATAGAATATTAAGGTATTTTTTTCATGCATTTCATGTATAAAATAAACTTATTTTGTATATATTTAAAATATCGTCAATATAATCAATATATATATATATATATAGAGTGATCGTGGTAAAATCTATACGAATACGAATAATTTTTAAATTTTTGTATTATATTTGTATGAAAATTAAAAGAAACATTTTTGTTAAAAAATTAATAACTTAAATATACTATACATACGTGTTTGGAATTATTTTTTATTATTTCTTCATATATATATATATGCGATATATTTATAGAAGAAAAGAAAAACATATGTCAATTTTCACGTAATATTTTCTTTTCAATATTATGTATGCATAAATGGATATATAATAATTTATATATACTACTCTAACCACAAAAAATTTGACCATTATAATATCGGACACTTATATTATACGCCACTAATCTCCTTTGTAACATCTTCTTTGGCCTATATGACAGCATCCATTAGACGTGGTTTACTGAGTTACTAAGTTTTGCTTTCATCCGGTGTTTTTGCATTCCCCATTTCAATGATTTTTCTTTGGAATTCTTCACTCCTTCAATTGTAACTTGCATATCATGTATTTACTTTGTTTTATTAATGCCCACAACGATTATTCTAATGGACTTAAATCGGGACTGTATGGCTCCTTTTAATCTTATTATCAATAAGAATAATACCAAATATTCCTAAAGAACTTAATGTAACTAATTGTAAGTCTACCGTATCAGATATTTAAATAAAATGTGGTGTAACCGGTTCATTTGCGTCACAGAAAGTGGTGTAAAATTTAATGTTACTGATCGTGATAAACGCAACTGTGAAAAAAAGGAGAACTGCTATGAGTGATATAAGTCTAAAATGGTCAACAGCAATCCAAAAAATGGTCGCACGAAAGTGGACAAGGCAAAATGGATTCATAAGCCGAACTATATGAATATAAGATAAAAATACAGATATATTTTATTAAACAATATTTTTTTCCTAATAATAATCACTAATAATTTTTCAGCACAAATCAAAGTCCCTTTCAATTGTTTTGCAAAAAAAAACAAAACAATAAACAATTTTGAGTTCTGCGGCAATGGGATAGCATTATATTTTGATGATGAATGTAAATTTGTTATTGTTGGTGATTCCGATAATCGAGTAATTCACACACAAAATGAAGCATTCCATCGTGATTGTTTAAAACGCACTGTGAAATTTTCAGCCGCAGTTATTATAATTTACATTTCAAAGGGAGTCGCTTCTTTGTTTTAATTTACTTACTTAATTTTATTAATTTACATTTCATTTAGTGTATACGGTTAACTCCCAAAAACACATTCATATATTAAATAAATGACTACCTTTTGCGATCGACTATTAAATTATATTCAAACGGCGAATATATACATTTCAATAAGATGTTGGTCTACCAAAAACCGCTAAAGCAACTAAGAACTGTTGGAAGCTAAAGAAATGGATTTAGAAATCCACTTTTAGAAATGGACATCTTCAAGTCCTGATTTAAGTTCAATAGAATCATTGTGGGCATAAAAAAACGAAGTAAAAACATGATCCGAGAGTTACAATTGAAGGAGTGAAGAATTCCAAGGAAAAATCATTGAAATGAGGAATACAAAAACACCGGATGAATTAAAAAACTTAGTAAATACCACGTCTAAGAAAATGGATGCTGTCATATAGACCAAAGGACGTGTTACAAATGAGATTAGTGGCGTACAATATAAGTGTCCGATATTATAATGGTAAAAATTTTTTTTTGTTAAATTGAATCATTTTGAATTAAATTCCATAACTAATTGAATTTAAAAGATTTTTTACTTCTGTCTGCGCAATTATTTATCTAAAACCATCATTTTATGAAATAAAATTAGAAGGATTGAAAAAATTATTGTTTAAAGTCCTTTCGCAGCATCTCAAAGTCGAGCATACGAATAAAATAGCGCAGGTGTGCGATATTATAGTGGTTAGAATAGTATATATAAGAGCGTATATGCACTGTATATATATAAGAAATCTTATATATTGAAAATATATTTCTTGTATATAATTATATCGAAGACATTTATATATATATAATTATTTTCTTAAATATGATAATTAATTTTATTACATATTAGTTCAAAAGTTTTCATTGTTTTTTATTATACAATTTAGTATATTTATACAAAATGTATATAATTATTATTTTTTATAATATGAGAACGCAGTGATTTTATTTCCGAGGTTCTTCGATTCAAAAACTTGTTCAAGGTAATAAAAAATATATTAAGGAAGAAAATATTTTAATAATTCATCCAAATGCAATAATACAGAAAATATAATCATTAATTATAATAAAAATCTATAGTTTTCTTAGCATTTACATTTTGTAATGCATTTTCATTAGAATTATACATCCTTCGTCCCGCAAGAAAATTACTATATATAATTTTCAATCGAACGGTTTTTCGATACATGAATTGCACAAATTCTTAAGATGTTTTTTTAATTGCTAACCGCAAAAATATTCAAATGCATTCATATATAGATAAGATATATATATATATATATAGAATTCTTATCATTATAGACTCATATTTAAATATATACAAGAGTTTTATATATTGTGTTGTGTTATCATATATAAGTCATATAAATACAGAAATGAAATGTTTTTATATATATCAGTTTTTATATCTTAAAGTCTATATAGTATATTTTAAAACCCAGTCATATATAAAAGTATATTAGCCTGGAATAAAAAACGCAAAGATTTATTACTTTTTAATGTGATTCGAAAATTTACATGTTTTTTTTTTGTTTTTTATTACGATAAGATATAATTAAAATATATATTACTATAAAATAGTACGATTTATATCTAAATAAGAAGTTCAAGTGTAAATTGTTTGGAAACATAAAGCGAGATGGATAGCTCTATTATAATAATCCCTTGGATTTGTGTATGGGATTGTATTAGAAAAATAATATATACAATGGGAATATACAATGTTTATCAACCGTAACGTAACGGTTAAATAGTGAAAGTAAAGATCATTTCATATACAACGGAATACCAAATATACGAATAAAGAAATATATGACATATAGCTATCTATATTTATACTTACAACTTATCTGCTAGAGTCCTGATCCTCTGTAAGGCAAAGTAAGGTAAGGATCCTCTAAGTAAGGTATATAAATTATAGAGTAAAAATGACCAGTTTTTTGACTGTATGGAAAAAGTATATCCCAATAAAAATAAGTATTCCTTATCGAAAAGTCTGTTTGGAAACGTGTATCGAAAACAATTCCCACATCCAAATAAATTTCTAAATATAGAAGTACGACGGAAGTGTTAAAGAAAAGAATAACTGTATATAGTTTATTAAAGAATGCAATTATCAAAAAGGAAGACTTTAACGAATATATACGTAACGTGATTAAAAAAATTGTATTACAACAAATGATTTGATTGTTTTTCCTAATCAAAATAAAATAAAAAAATAAACAACAATTGCCATCTAGTGAAAAATAATTTTGCACTTTTATCTACAGTTTTTTTTTTATCTTTAGAAATTTGTTTAATATCCCCTATATAAAAATATTTCTATCTCAAATTAATATTATTGCATTTTCTACATGAATTGAAATAAATATACATAAATAACTATAAATTATCAATAAGTTAGAAAGAGAACGAAATATCAATATTATTGTTATTTTTTTTTTATTTATTTGAATTTGGAAATTTTCAAATTTTATCTCGATTGCGGAAAAAAGAAGTGTGAAGGAAGAAGAAATGAAATGATTTTCTTCTTTATTGTTATATTTTTAATGATGTCATATAATGATTTAAAAAAAAATTAATTATTTTTAATTCAAAATTTAAAAAAAAAAACATCACAAATTGTTTGTTAAATAATAATAATAATAATAATAATATTGGTATATATCAAATAAAATACACTCACACACAAACATATAACTTATCAAATAAACAAATCGTGTTTTGTGTGTTAACAATAACAATAACAATAACAATAACAACAACAACAACAAAATTCAATTGGATTTGTTGTTTAATTCCATTCATATAAATAAAATAATAATAAAAATAAAAATAAAAATCATTCGCATCATTCAATCGTGTTATTTACAACACACACATTACATATTTCAATTCAATTCAATTTCATAATTCATTCATTTTCATTTGGTGCATTGAATGCGTAATCAAAATATAATATTTGTTTGTGTAGTGAAAGTTTTTTTTTCTTTTCTTAATTTTTAATTCAATTATAGTTAATTATTTTCATATATGAGAATATTATTATTAAAATTTAATTCTTAAAAAATTGGTGTGTGATAAAAATATAATAAAAGAAAGAAAAATGGTTGCAGGTGATTTATTATAATACAATAAGATAACGATATGTTTTTGTTTATTGTTTGTTATCGCAATATATTACCACACAGTTTATAGACAAAAGAAATTTTTTCCATAATCTATATTTATTATTTCTCTTATCACTATACTGATATGATATATGGATATCTCAAATTAGATTTTAATTTTTTTCTTCTTTTAATAATCTAATTACATTATTTTTGTATATCTTTTAATAGGTAATCTATTAAACGGCAAAAATATGACCAATTACGGAGATGTAAGTATATTATATATATTTATTCATGAATTATATATATATATGTTTATATATTCGATTATTTGTTATATAAAAAAAAATAATAATAAATTCTGCTATTGTTTAATTTGTTTAAGTTGAATAATTTTAAATATTTTAATTTCTTTTAATTAACCTTTGATCTTTTTGCATAATTTTTAATTGTTTTGTATTTATTTATTGACTTTTATTTATATATAATTGCGTATGGCATTTTTTCAAAGAAATTAACTAATGGAAAGGTATTATTTTTTTTTCGACAATATTTTAATCTATTTTAATGAATATATATATAAATAATAATATATAATTTTATTTAAAAAATGTATTAATTTTGTATTTTTAAATTTTGTTTTTTAGGTTATGCAAAAAGCAAATGCAGCGTTTGCTTCAGGAAAAACCAGAGATGTGGAATTTAGGTATTTTAATTATTTAATAAGGAAAATTAACGAGATTTTTGTTTTATTAATGACTTATATGTATTTCTTATTGTTATATGATAGACAATAAAGAATTTCAATTATTCTTTGTACATAAATATCAAAAACAACCTTTATATCAATAGTAGAGAAGTATATAAAAAAAAATAGTATTACTTTAATTGTACCTTGATATTGATATTGATAAATATAGATATTAAATACAAATTTCTCAATCTATAATATATAATAATAATAATAAGTATAAGATTAATAATACCTGATTTTTATGTATTAAAACAAAACAATTACATGTTCAAGGTAAACATGTTCATATAAACCTATTATTTTTGATGAGATTCAGTTTTTTTTACTGTCTAACCACTTTATTTAATACTAAATAAATGTATACTAAAATGAAACTTTTCAACTGATATTTATTTTGAAATTATAAATTAAATAAACCTATGTTAATCCCCATTGGATATCTAAATCAAAAATACTTGAACTGAAACTGCCGTACACTCTTGTATATTTGAATGTATTTTATAATTAACATGACACTTTTTTTTTGACCAATATGAGACTATAAAATTCTATTAAACGGAAATACTAACCCCATTTATTTTTGTTCAATTAACCGACCGACCATTTATATATATATATATAGGTTAAGACAATTAAAACAATTAATGAAATTGTACGATGATAATACAACGGAAATGGCAAATGTATTGGCGGCCGATTTAAAAAAGCATAAACAAGAAGCAATGATATTAGAAATTGAATTTTTAAAAAATGATTTACGTAATACAATTATGAATTTAAAGGAATGGACACAAACGGAAACACCATCGAAAAGTTTTGCAAATATGCTTGACGGTGTCTATGTATACAAAGAACCATTTGGTATTGTATTGGTAATGGGTGCATGGAATTATCCATTACAATTGGCATTAGTACCATTTGCTGCTGCATTGGCAGCCGGTAATTGTGTTATATTGAAGCCGAGTGAAGTGGCAACGGCAAGTGCTAAATTTATGGCTGAACAAATACCAAAATATTTAGATAATGTTCGTATTTTGTTTTTTTTTTTGTTTTTTTATTTATCCATTCTAGTATATGTATATGATTGATTATTTGTTTTGTCACTTGATGATTATAGGATTGTTATCAAGTGGTTTGTGGTGGTGTACCCGAAACTACCGAATTACTTAAGCATAAATTTGATTATATATTTTATACGGGTTCATCACGTGTTGGTCAAATTGTTCATGCTGCCGCTAATAAATATTTAACACCGGTAACACTTGAATTGGGTGGTAAAAGTCCGTGTTACATTGATAATACGGCTGATATTGCAATAGCAACAAAACGGATTTTATGGGGTAAACTTGTGAATGCCGGTCAAACGTGTATCGCACCCGATTATGTATTGTGTACAAAAGAAATTCAAAGTCGTTTCATTGAAGAGGCTAAAAAAACATTAAAAGAATGGTATGGTGAAAAAATTCAAGATAGTCCTGATTTATGTCGTATTATAAATACTGCAAATTTTCAGTAAGTATTATTTTTACAATAAAACTATTTTTTTATTCTTTTGAAATCGTTTTTCTATTAATTTTATTTTAAAGACGTCTTACAAATTTAATGAAAGATGGTAAAATTGCCATTGGTGGTGTTACCGATTCAGAGGATCGTTTTATTTCACCAACAATAATAACCGATTGTCAATCGAGTGATACAATAATGCAAGAAGAAATTTTCGGACCATTATTACCAATTATGACTGTAGACAATGCATTTGATGCAATTAAATTTATTAATTCAAGGTATTTATTACAGTATATTTATATGAAAGTTAATTTTTTTTTATTGAGGAGGGTTTTGTTGATCAATCCCTCCAACGTTTTACACCAACATAGAGTGATAATTCAACAAAAAAAAAAACTTAATCAATCTTTTCATTATTTTCATTATATGAAAAAAATCCAAACATTTTAAAAAAAACATTTTTTTTTTGAATAAATTCGATATATTCATTTAAATTTAAATATATATAAATAAATAAATCAATCAGATCACATGCACTTGTAATGTATATTTTTACAACGGATAAACAAGTACAAGATCTTTTCATCCAATCAACACAATCGGGCAGTATGTGTTTAAATGATACAATAATGCAGTTTGCTGGTAAGGATATCAAAAAAAATAAACGATACGATAGATTTGGCTATTTTTCTCTTAATTAATTAGTTGTTAAAAATAGAAATGGGGGTTTGTTTTTTTAAATAATCCTTTGATAAAGGTGTATCAATTTTTGTTTGGTGGTTTTATAGATCCTTTTTTTTTTAAATATTTCTATTCAAACGAAAGAAAACTTGTATTTAAAAAAAAAATCAATTACTTTTTGTTCTTTTTTCCTAATTATTTTAAGTTGCCAGTTTCAATTTAAATTTTTTTTTTAGTAAAAATTTTTGATCTTGTAATTATATTATTATATTAGATTGAATGCGACCGGCCGGCCGGCTTTTTTTTTTAACTTAATATATAGTTAATTATTTATTTTCGCTTCTTCAAGTTTTGCATTCTTAATTATAGTTCTTAATATACGAACCAGAATTTTTAGATAGTTGTTTTTGTACTATAGGTTTCGATTATTAAATTAAATTAAAAATATTGCACACATTTTATTTATTTATTTTTTCTTTTTTCCATTAAAATATTAAATTAAATTAAATTCGATAAATTCATATTTTTCATATTTTTCATAAATTATCGAGTATTATAAACCCAAATAAATCGTAACATAAATAAAAAAAAACAAAAAACTATTCGAAAAGAATTGGCAATGATAAAATAAAAACAATTTCTTTACTAACCATAAACCATAAAAATTATTTTACTAACACTTTTTTGATTAGAATTGTTTTTTATGTGGTGGGTCAATAACTTATATTGGTACTTCGGTATTTATATTATTATATTGGATTATTAATTCGGCGATGTCTTTAACTTACAATCTTAATCTATTTTCGATATCAAATTTATTATATTGTAGATTAATTAATTTTTAAATAGTTTTTTTTAGGTTGGTGAATAATCTTGAATTTTGGTGATGATTTCCCCATTTGTAACTCACAAATTTTAAAATAGAATATATTGCACACAATTTATATTTAACAAATATAATATAATCATTCATTCATTCATTCAAATCTAAAATAATTTCTGTGTATTATAGAATTTTTTCGTTTCGTTTTACTATTGTAATTATTATTATTGTAATTATATTTTTGGTGTAGGGATAAACCCTTAGCATTGTATATATTCAGCAAAAAACAAGATGATATTGATCTTATCATAAATAATACATCATCCGGTGGCATTACCGTTAATGATACAGTAATGCATTGTGCAGGTAGAATTTTATATATTTAAAATTTTTTTTTTTTTGGTTAATTTTGGTTTTTTTCTCTGATTTGTTGTGTGAGTCCTGTCTTGTATGTATAGTAGTAATGTTTTACTTATTTGTATTCAATGTTATATTATATATTGTTGGACAAACTATAAACTCTGATTGACTCGTCGCATACGCACTTTACAACTTCTTGTCTACGTATGCGAAGTCGGATTATATATAAATGTGGTCCAAATGATCCCGGAAATTATATATATACATATAAAGATCGTTTAAGTTGCTTCATTAAGATTTTTTAAAAAAAAAATGTATTTTAACAATCTCTAACATTAAATAACTTCCAATATTTGTACAAATTACACAAGTTTGTATATTTTTAGTTTAAATAATACAATTTTGCATGTAAAAGAAAAATTTTAATTTAGAAAAAGAATATAGATTGGCTTTAAAAATATTTTCCATATTTGCTTTTGTAATTATATAAATATTTATATATTTTTTGTAGAATTATGTTATTATAGTATTTTAATGTTTATTGATTAATCCAATTTATGTTTTTTTTACCAAAACCAAAATCTTGTAATCAATTGTTTGTGTGTGTCTGTCAATTTTAGTTGATACTTTACCATTTGGTGGTATTGGCAATAGCGGTATGGGATATTATCATGGAAAATATTCTTTTGAAACATTTACCCATAAAAAATCATGTTTAACAAAAAATTTTAATGCTATTGGGGAAAGTTTAGCAGCGTAAGTATTATTATTAAGTATTGGAATTTGTATTTATGTTAATTTCATTTATTGATGTTAAAAAATTTGGTTTTTTTTACAGAGCCCGATATCCACCATATTCGGAACAAAAAACAAATCGTTTGGCAATGTTAACGAAAAAACGTTCGGGTATTTCAACAAAATATTGTGCATATTTACTTGCCTTTGGATTAGGTGTTGCCACAACAATACTATTTAATCATTTAATTAATAAGGTAAGTTGTTGTTTTGTTGGTTGGTTGGTTGATATGTAGATATTCGATCATTCAAAAATTCACTTTTTCGTAAAATTGTGTGTAATTTTCAAGTTTTCAAAATTTAATTTAACCGAATCTTTTACAGTTTTATAATTCCGCACTTATACGGTGAAGATTATTGTATACATATATATATACTGTTGAGTTTTTGAATTTTTTCCTTCTTCAATTTTCCTTATGTTTCCAAAATGATGTTCAAGCTGCGATTAAATTCAAAATTGGGATATATCAGATTATGATATATATAGATTCTAAAACCTTCCCTCTTCCAAATTGATTTTTCGTATAACTCTATTAGGTGTAGGAATTAATAATTTGGCGAATTTTTTGGCTTGAAAATGGCATTTATTTGTATAACAAAAAATGTAAACGTTTGCCAATATGGTTGTTTGGTCGACATTTAACATGGCCATTGCAAGTTCATGTTGTTGTGTTCTACACGAATTTTCATCCAATAACGCTTGCAATAATTCTTCGTCTTCAAATTTTTTTTTCGGCTGACCTGCGGCCGTTCTTTGTCTCTTCCAAGTCAAAATCACCATTTCGGAAGCGTACAAACCGTATCCGTTCACAAGTTGCTTGAGCTGGAACATGTCCACCATAAGCTCAATTCAACCGCAACAAACGATAACTTTCAGCAACAGCGGTTTTCTTCAAATTACAGAAAGTTATTCAAGAACTTCCCCCCAAAAAAAACTTTTTCAGGCATTTGTTTCGACATATTCGAAGCTAAAAAAATAAAGCTTTGTTATTGTTTACACTTCAATGAAATGACATATACTGAAATTCATATAGCCTAATGACAGACAAAAAAATAGAATATGGGCGCGATGTGCTCAGATGCACATAACGCTAGTTACGCCATTTGTTATCTAAATCCGCATTTTTAATATTCCTACACTTGATTCCTATTGAAATTAAATTATGATAAATTAAAATACGAGAAATTTAAACCGGATCTCTTTCACATCCTTTTTTTGCAATACAAAAAAATCCAATGGATTATTCCAATATACATTCCTTGTCTCTAAACAATGCACATCTCATATTGGGATTTTGGGATTTTGTAAAAGGTTAATAAAAAATGCAAAACAGTAATTTAATCGTGGAATTGGAATTTCTGATACGAGAAAGTTTTTCTAATACCATTTCAGATCTATTACGACAATTTTCTCATCGTCATATATTGTTACCGTTTAATAGAAGCCATTTAATTAATTTTATTCGGTTAAATTAAAGATGATACTTGAAACACAAACATTAAAAAAAACCCCTTTTAATATATAAAAACCTCTTTTAAATATTTATTTTGTTTGCACTAAAGATAAATCTATTTTATTTTTTTTTGAATATTGAATTTTCGTAATACGGGAATCTCATCGTGAAAATCTGATCTGATGTTTATCTCGTAATTTGAATTTAAAAAATTGTTAATTAAAAGTTTATGAACACTATAATAATAATAATAATAATAATTTAGGGCTTTTATATATTGAAAGAGTTTTTTTTTTTTTGTTCCTCCTCCTCCTTTTATATATATAGTAGATAGACTTTTTAACCACTTTTTTTTTAAAAAATTTTAAATATTTTTCCAATTTTAAATGTTTTTACAGAGACGGGTTTAATTTTCACGCACCTAAAATAAATAAATAAATAAATAATTTCTTCTGTTTTTTTTTTTTTTTATATAAATATGACTTTAGCAACAAATTGTGTATTTATTAATAATATAACTTCCTTGCCTCATTTATATATATTTTTAAAAGTATTATTCTAATATATAGTTCATAAATAAAAAAAAAAAGTATTGATTAATTAACATTCAGAGATTGTTTTTATTGTTTTTTTTTTAATTATCGTGAGATGTTTTTTGTTTTACCAAAGTATATTTTTGTTGTGTTTTTCTTTTTAAACTAATAATTTTAATATATATAATTAATAATGCACAAAATCATATTTTATATAATAATTTAAAAATAATTTATGCACACACACACACACACACATCAGAAAATTAGAAAAATAATAATTCAAGATAAACAGAAAGAGATAAATTAATTAAAAAAATTGTACGTTAACTGTATTTTTAACTTTTGAATATTTTTGAATATATTTTTTTTAATTAATTCATTCATGACTATTATTTTATACACAAATTAATTGTAGTAAATTTTTTTTTAATATAATTATTACAGGATAATGATAATTAATAAAAAAAAAAAAGAAAAGAAAACATCAAAATTGGACAATTTACATAAAACAGAGAGTTGAAAAGAAAAGAAAAAATTATTATAATTTATTATTATAAATGGTATAGAAAACACACAAAGAAAATATAATGGTGAAAAATAATAAATAATATTATAATTTTAAAGGTTTATTTAATATATTAATATTAATTTTAATTATATGCATTTTCACGGTAAATTTTTTGTGTATATATTTAATTTTTTTTTTACACATTTCAATTTGTTATATATTTATATATATATATTATTAACAATTTCTTAAAAAAAAAACAAAAGTAAAAAATGATTATACAAATAAAAATATGAATTATATCATAAAAATAAAAAAGGAAAAAAAAAATATACCAAATCAGTTTTGTATTTTGTTTTATTAAACTTTTACCATTTTGACTTGACTTGGAGAAATTTTTAAATTAATTAATGGATTAAAATTGATTCAATCCTTTAATTTTTTCTATTTTTTTTAGAGAGAGATAATTTAAATTTAGGCTGAAAGTAGAAAAACAAATATCTTTAAAAAAAATAATATTAAACAGAAGACCTCACAATATTACCATTATTATTATTATTATTAAGAAATAAATAATAATAATATTAATAAATGGTTATTAATTACATTTAATATTAAAAATAAAAAAAAAAAAAAAAAAGATTTGTTTTATATATTATTTTTATTTAATTATAATTTTATATTTGATTGGGGTGGTTTTTTTTTTCTATATTGAAAATTAATTAATTTTGGAATGAATTAATATGAATTCATTGTGTTTTTTTTTTTTAATAATTTTAATTCTTGAAACGTTGTAATATAGCTGCATTTAATAGTTCAGCATCTTTTATTGTTTGTGAATCATCGGATAATTCTTTATTCGGATATGATCTCAATAAAATAAAATCTCTATTTGTATGATTTGGACGGGCCCTAAATAAACATAATGATAAAAAAAAACCAATCAATCAATCAATTTGATTATTTGAATTTTATAACCCCTCGGCTTAAACAAAAAAAAAAACCTATACATACAAAGTCAAATAGGTTCGAATATCGCCAATGGTGTGTGTATGATTAAAACGACCGGAATATGTTGAACCATCAGCTAATCTAATTTGTATCATTGTCGTTGGCTCATGTATATTAACATTTATTTCTTCAACGGCACTATGTATTTTTTTTTAATAATTTTTATTATTTTCTTAATATAAAGGTAAAAAAAAAACTCCAAATACACTTACAGTCTTTCATTTCTTTGAATAGTACTAGCATCCAGATCATTTTGACCAGCATTAATTTTAGGAAGTGCACCTGTACTACTACTACTACTGCTGCTGCTAGCAACAGTTGCAGTACTTTTTAATTGTGTTGTTGTATTCGGTGCCGGGCTAACATGGAAAAAAAATATTTTTATTAAATTTATACACAAACTAATATCCCATAAAAGTTCATTGATTGACAGATCAGAGACAATCGTATCAAAAATAAATCAACTCGAAATGTTTTAACAAAACAACGATTATGATGCCAAAATTAAAAACTAATTTATACCTTCCAAGCATGTGTCCGGTACCCGAAAATGCTTTAATTTTTCGAATTGGCTTTACATATTCTTCATTATGATGATCCTCTAAAGTTACATGTGCTTGAAATCCAAGAGTTCTTCGTAATTCTTCCGGTATTTCACTACAAACAAACAAAAAAATTATATAATTTTATTTCAAATTTAATGGCAAAAAAAAAAAAAAACAATTTCTGTCAATTACCCTCTTTTGATCATATTCAAAAATTCACGATTCTCTGGATCCTTATAACTTCTTAAATCACTATCATCAATAGTAAAACCCTCAGCCCAAAGTCTAATTTTAATTGGTACAATTTGAGTTTTTTTTTTGTCGGCTGTCGATGCCGGTACCATATCACTATCATTTTCTGTTTCACCTAATCGATGACCAGTACCACTGAATGCACTACCACCGCCGCCACCACCACCACCACCACCACGAGTATTTTCACTTGATGATGGACCACCATCTTGTTCTTCGGCCACAGCACCACTTAACCGGGACGCACGAAATATATCCGAAACAAAATCTCTTCTTTTTGGTGGACCAAGTATTTGTTGTCCAGATGTATCCGAACCACCAGCATAAAATGCCTATAATAAACACCATAAAATATAAATATATATCAATATATATATATATATATAGATATTTATTATGTATTTATTATCATCCATTTTCCATTTATTACCTGTCCTGGTTCATTTTCATCATCGGAGTCACTTTTTGATCGAATTTCATCTAGAGTAATAATACGTGGTTTACTAGATGTAGACGCTGACGTTGAAGCAGTATTGTTCTTTTTTCCATCTTTTGTAGACGATGTTGATGATGATTTTTCTTTACCGGCGTCTGGGCTCATAAAAGAAACCCTATCGACTTTTGCGTCTGAACTGGGTTCAATTTCCATGGCCGCGCCATCAATTGTTGGAACTGCATTTAACGGTGAATCATCATTATCATCATCATCACCTTCAACTTCGGCATAAAACATTTGAACTGCTAACTGAATAATTGAAAATAATACGTGAATTCATCAAATTGTGAAATCAAAAAAAGAAATGAAACCAAAAAAATCATGTTAATAGAATTAAAAGAGACTATAGAAAGATCGTCTCTTTTAATTTTATTATCATGTTACGATAAGAGATATACGGTACCAAAAAATATTAAAATGAATTAATTATTATCACTAGAGACACCAAACACACAAGCAAAAAAAAACCCCCCTGAATAATAATAACAATTATGGGATGATAAATGATAAATGCTTTTGGCCCCTCAGATTCAGATTTCAACCATTACCATTAAAATTGAATTGTTCTCTCTATGTTCATGAAAATTGTCGTCTAAAAAAACATTACTGCCTGGTTTTTACAATTATACATTGCACATTATTCTTTTTCTTTGTGTGGTGTAATTTAATTTAATTTATTCTCTATATATATAAATAAGAAAAAAAAAACAAAAAAGGAATATGATTTTTTTGTTTTACCTGTAATGTCCAATTTGTGGATTGCAAATAATGTTCAGCTCGATCTTTTAGAACGCCTGTACATTCCATAAATTCGTCAATCATCTCGTTTTTATCATTTTCAGACATTTTAACAAATTTTTTTATGTTTTTTTTTTTTTTAATAATAATAAATGGGGTTTTTCTTTTAATAATAATTTTTTTTCTTCTAAAATTAATTAAAGTATTAAAAATCAATTCACACACGGCAGCGTAAGCAAAAACACACGGTAAAAATAATTGTTTAATTAAAAAAAATAATTCTAAAAATTGGTACGGCGATTTCTGAAACTGAATAAAAAAATATCCAAATGAAAAAAAAAAAATAATGCATTTCATTTGTGTGCAATTGCAATTTTCTTTATGGAAGCGAAAATGAAAATGAAAATTTCTGTATTTCGGCTGGTATTCGCCCGAAAAAAAAAATAGCCGAAAATTTAAATAGCCGATTCCGTTTGAATTTACAATTGTCATGATTCATTCCATGGACAGTGTCATTCCATGGACATTTTTCTATAATTAATCAATTTTCGTTGAATTTTTTTTTTTTTTAAATTTAATTTATTAAGTGCAGTTGGAGGAAAACACAAATAAAATAAATAAAAAAATAAAAAATTATAATTTAAATGAAAATATATACTTATTTTTATAATAAAATAAATTATTAAATTCTATATATTTATATTTAAATAAAATAAATATAATTTTTAATGGAATTTTATATGTGAAATGTGTGCGACTTTAAAGGAATCACATATAAAAGACATTTCAAAAATCATTCCAGTTCGAATCGTATAATTAAAACGCATAAACCGGTTAATTTTATAAGGCGAGTTGCTGAAGAAATACGCAACAATTAAAAAAACAAATTATAATTTTAAATTTAATATATATATTATTATTATTATTATTATTATAATTATTATATATTCACATCAGTCTATCAAATAAAAAAAAAAATAAAAAATAAAATAAATAAATATTAATATATGAATGCGTATAAATAAGTTTAAAATAATAATTTATAACGGTATAAATCATCATCATCATCATCATCATTTTGATTTTGTTAATTCTTTTGTTTGTGAAATTTTTCAAATTATAAATTATTGGTTGAACTGGCTATAAAATATAATTAATTATATGTATGTATAAATATATACTTATTAAAATGTGTAACAATAATAAAATATGCGAATTACATATATATATTTTATCATTAAACGCAGATAATCAATCGATCATTATATATATATATATATTAATAAAATTATAGATCACCAGCAACTGATTGATTTGGCTTTCGTCGAACATATCTTGAAAAATAATCGGGACGCCAACATTTACATGATCCAGGTATTAAAAACCAATCATAATATAAACGTACTTGAAAACAACCAATTTCATCGTGACCATCACAATGTGGTAATTTTTGTTGTTGTTGATTTATATTATTGCTGCTAATACTGTCTGATGATGTTGACGAAGATACTTCACCGGCTCGTCGTTGTAAATATTGTTGATATGCTTGAAAATCTTGTATAGGTGGTGCACCACCAGCAACTGATTGCTGCTGTTGTAATGTTGACGATGATTGTGTTGATGATGATTGCTCTTGATCTGAATTTGGATAGAAAATTTCGGCTACCAACATACTAACCCAACGCGGTGATGACAAACAACCACCATCCAGATAATGACATCTTGCCTGTAAACATCTGGTTACCTCAACGGTTTGTGTAAAATAACCTTCATATGGTATTTGTACAACATAACGCCATGAACCTTGATAGTTTTTAGCAAATACAGGTGTTGCATATTCAACTTTTGCCGGACATGGTGTTGGTGGACCTTCATATCTAATAATATAATACAAAAAAATTAGAAAATTTATTTAATTTTATATTATTATATCAATAATATAAGATAAGATTCTAAAATATCATAAAATATTTTTGTTATTGTTGTTATTTAGAAAAATTACCTAGGTTGTGAAGCCGTTTGTTGTTGTTGAATGGGAACCGCTTCTTCTCTACGTTCAGCTACAATTTGATGAGGTTTTGTACGTGCCATTGGTTCACCACCTTGAATAGCTTGATATAATGTACAAAATCTATATAATAAAAAAGATTGAGATAAACACAAATGAAAATCGATTGCATCAAATTGCATATTTTATATATATATATATATACTTACACGCCACCACCATCACAAAATTTTCGTCCTCGACTTTCTTCATGAATTTCACTATTATTATTATTATTATTATTGTCATCCTCCATTGCAGATTCTGCTACTTTTAACGATTTACTCATTCGTCGACCGATGCTATATAATAAATAGATAATATTTTAAATCAAATTTTGTATACATCGCATAAATTAAACATACCCATTATTATTATCAAAATTTTCAATTGGTTCATCTGGTAAAATTTGTGTTACTTTTGGTAATGTATCATCCGATTTTAAAACCGGTAATGTTTTTGATAAAAATTTTAATGTTTGATTTCTTAACAATTCACTACAGATATCAATATAAATATAGAAAATGTATATAATAAAAATCATTTCATTTCTTATATATCATCGCATGACAATTATTTTTTTTAGTTTATACGATATATGGATGGATATATATGCGCGGATACTTACAAAGGATATGGTTCACCTAAAACATTTTGTTGCATTGGATTTCTTGGTATTTGTCCTTTATTTAAATCACCACATATATTATGTACCGATACGTATGATGCTTTACTAGTCATTTCTTTACAATCGATGTCTACGTGCGTATATGGTGGTGGCCGAACCTTTGGCGGAATCGCCGATGGTGATTCAACAAATGCATAATATCTATATATAAATATATATATAATAATGGAATTTAATTTGAATATATTCGTCAATAAAAAAAATTATTAATACCCTTCAGGTGGTTCATCATTATCTAATAAATCATCGGCTGTTGCTGCTGCTGCACACCGAATATTGTCGATTATTGTTAAAATCATAAATAACTGTTTTTTTTTTTTAAATATATGTAAATAGAAAAAATTAAATAATATATTTGAATTTATTTTATATGTATAATGAAATTTAATATTCATATATATGATGATGAGGTTGTCGACTCTGTATTTACATATATCTATTTTATGAAAAAATGTATGTCAATTACATAAACGTAAAAATATATAGTTAATGATAATTATAAATTAATTGCAAAGAAATTTTATTCTCTTCTTTAAAGATCGTATATATATGGCATAAAATTATATTGTAAAAATATTTGAAAAGACAAACACTACGGAATATAAGTTTGTATATCTGCAATATATTAGGTGTATGAATTAATAATGCGGATTTTTTTACTTGAAAATGGCATTTATTTGTATAACAAAATGTATAAACGTTTGCCAATGGTTGTTTGGTCGACATTCAACGCCATTGCAAGTTTATGTTGTTGCGTTCTACACGAATTTTCATCCAATAACGCTTGCAATAATTCTTCGTCTTCAAATTTTTTTGGCTGACCTGGCCGTTCTTTGTCTTCCAAGTCAAAATCACCATTTCGGAAGCGTACAAACCATCGTTCACAAGTTGCTTGAGCTGGAGCATGTCCACAGCATGTAAGCTTCAACCAACAAACGATAACTTTCAGCAGCGGTTTTCTTCAAATTAAAGAAAGTTATTAAACTTCCCCCCAAAACCAACTTTTTCAGGCATATGTTTCGACATATTCGAAGTAAAAAAAAAGCTTTGTTATTGTTTACACTTCAATGAAATGACATATACTGAAATTTATATAGCCTAATGACAGACAAAAAAAAAGAAAAGGGCCGCGGTGTGTTGCGATACACTGAACGCTAGTTGCGCCATCTGTTATCTAAATCCGCATTTTTAATTCCTACACGTAATATATAATGTGTGAAATTAAAGAATCTCTCTATTTCATTAATTATAATCATAACAGATATATATAGAAAGTAAAATATTATAAATTAATTACCAATAATAATAATAAAAAGCGTTTATTAATTCATTAAAATATTTTATATATTATTTAAATATATAACGCATATGTTATGAAATTATATACAGTTAAAAAATAAGTAATTATATATTCCAATTTTTAAATGGATTTTATAATGGGATTTGTATATGTATTTTTTTTCACAAAACTACGATGTTCTAGTTCTCGACGATGATGACGCTCTCTATTAGAAAATTTTACAGCAGAATTAATGATATCTTTATATAGTGGCGGGTGCCTTTAAGTTTTTGTTTGAGTTTATTGTTATAACTGGAAGGATAATCATCAACAGTTGATCTTATCGCAAAGGATATAGATAAATATAACTCAATAAAATAAACCTATTTCAGGTTAGTTTATCCTTAAAATTATTTGTGATGTGCAAAATTTACTATGAACATTATTACCACGCAGTGAGAATAATTTCAATATAAATAAACCAAATATATGGAATTAGAAATGGTCAAATACGGAGCAATATCCATATTCTAAATCTATCTATAACACTATATATATACAATTTTCGAACACATTTGAAAATTCTTGTTTTCAGCAACAAGAATTTATCAATACAATGTTTTATTTTTCCAGTTTGTGGATTTTCTCTTATATATTCGATTAAAGTTTCATAATTTCAACACACAAAATCACCGAAACTATAGGTTTTCAATCCATCATAAGTTCATTATCTATAATTATAAGGTGATTTTGTTTCAAGGGCTTATACGGCTATAGAATTCTAACATTTTCAGCGAGACGCCAAACTGATTCTGTCACAATATAACGAAAAGTAATGTATATAATAGGAATACTAGGAATAATAGCGAGATTCATATGACCGTATATAATGGACAGTATATTTATAGAGGCCTGAACATCGTCGCCCATATATAGTTAAAGAAAAACACGACGGGCTGCTGCTATTTACTATATATAGTTTAAATATTATTATTTATTTCTATACTTAATTTAATTTTAATGCCATTGAACTATATGTTAATAAAAATCTATTTAAAAAAAAAATTAAAAAACCATGAAATATGTACAAGTTCAAGGGCATAAAGTCATTATATATATAGAAAGAGGAGGTTTGTTTGTACATATACAATACACAATAAAAAAAAATACAATTAAATATATGTACGTACAATGAAAGTAAGAAAAAATTGTTTGGTTATTTTAAAGATATATTATATTGTAATGTTATATTACATCTCGATCTTTATATATGTAAGCCCATATCTATAGAGACTTGCATGCATAGAGACGTATAAAGGTATCATTATAATTGTTATAATGGAATAAAAAAAGAATTTATAAATACACAGTGCGACAATTAATATTCCGGACTGGTCCTATATAGGAAATACATTAAAAAAAAGATTTTTGAAATTTTTTATTTTTATTTATTCAAACTATTCTCTTTCCTGATTCAAAACAACTGTTACATCAATTTAATAATGATTCAAATGCGAATTCAGAAGCTGTTTGAATGCGGTTTCAATATCCTCAAAAAAAAAACATCCTTTCAATATCATTTTAAGATTTTTGGGAACAAGGAGAATTCACATATGGTGCTAAATCAGGTGAATACGATAGATGCGATTTAACAGACACAGACTTGATTTCGAGCCAAAAACTGACGAGCAAAATAAGTGAAGTGTGACGACTTGGTGAATTATCGTGTAACAAACACCAACTATATCTGATTCACGATATTTAGGTCGAATACGACGAATACTGTTCATCAAACGCTTTAAAAATTTCGATATAATATGCGGCGCCACTGACTGTTTGACCAGTTGGAACGAATTCTTTATGGATCGGATTCCCTTGCTATCGAAAAATGTTACGAGCATTGTCTTTCGTTTTCCATGGAACTTTTCTTGTTTTTTTTTTGGCCTGTGTTTTAGCCATCCACTAAATATTTATACCACTCAAAAATTTGTGTTCTACCCATACCATAATTATCGCCGCATTAACTTGCTACATAGATTTGAACATTTCTGTTGCTGCAGATTTACCAAGCTTTGCGTTGAATTTAATGACTGCGCTCTTTGTTCCATGTTAAAATTTCTATACTTCAACTAATAAATATTGTTTCACGTAAGAAATGTCATAAGTTTTTTATTTGCCAACCAAATTTTGCAATGAAATTTTTACAGACGATAGAGAAAACATCAAGCTTCTTTTGGAACGTATGTTCCATCACAAAGATCGTCGTCCCGCTGGTTATTTAGATATGGTTTGAGTCCGGAATATTAATTGTCGCACTGTGAATATTTTATGGAAATATTATGTTGTGGTTGGTCAAGTTTTTTTTTTTAATTTATATAATCATAATCATATAATAATAATAATATGATATGATAATAAGCAGAACGACAGAACGAGTTATATACTATATATATAAAGAAAATAAATAAGATTAATATATATTTTATAATATATATTTTATATAACCGCGCATATAATATATTTAAATTCAAAAATACTATATATATTCTGTTTTTGAATAATTATATATTGATGAAATTCTTTTTTTTTATATATAATATATCCATAAAAACCACAGGCAACAAATTGAAAATTAAATATACCATCCATTCCATTATAATAATGATGAAACAAATATATTTAAATTAAATTTTAAGTATATTTTCAGGTCATATCGGTTTTTTTTTTTAAAATACATATCCATATTCATTAAATATATAATTAAAATACATATTAATATTTATATGGAGAAAATCACGTAAAAAAAAATATAATTTACCACTATGTTGTTATTTAACTAAAAAAAGATTCTTTTCATACAACATTTACATATATATAAGTTAAATGAAATTTTAAACAAATATAATATATATTAAATATATAAATGAGTCACTTTATTAAGTGTGTGTTTTTTTTTTTGTTTTTTGAATGACCTAAATATTTTATTTATTATTTATGCAAAGATGGTAAATAAAAAAAAAAATCAACACACACACAAAACATTTCATTTCAGGGTACTTACCAATATTAAATTAAAAATTTTTTTACAATTCATATTTTATTAATAATGTGATTTTTCAATTAATAAACTATAATTTAATTATTATTTTCACTAAAAGCAAAATTCTATTTCTTTTTTAATGGATTTTTTTTTGTTCTTGGTCTTTTGAAATAACGATTTGTTCTTCTAAAAAAAAAATTAAAATTAAATTTTATTAAACTTAATACACCAATGTCTTAATGAAAACTGATGATTTAATTTTTTATTTTTTATTATTATTATAACACAAAAAAAAAATATCGCGGTGTCTTCAATTTTCTTCTTTTTTTTCGAGTTCTTCTTATACATTAAAATATATATATAGAAGAGACTTGTTTTTGATGTGTGATGATGATCGATTTGATGATTGAATACGATGGAAAATTGTATATATATATATATATATATAGGAATTTCTTATATGCTACTAGAGTTCATGTTCATGATCCATGACCATCAATTCAATATATATATATATTTATGTTATGGGTAGTGGTAAAACAGAACTATATATTTATTTATATAGAAATAAATTCTTTTATATATATATATATATATATATATGGAAATAACTTTCATATAAAATATTTTATAAAAAAAAAAAAATTTGAATGCGCTTCATTGCAATAATGTAGTTCATCTATAAAAAGAATTTATTACTTTGCAAACATTTCATCATTGAATGAATCGTTTAAAAAGATTTTCTGGATGATGGTTTTTTGATGCGATGATTAAGAACTTGATGATGGTATTATTGAAAATTGTCTAATCCATAAAGATATTTTGTGATTAATCGCGGATTATTGAATAATGCATTAATGTTCTATTTATCTGGCATTGCCGCAGACCAAAGCACGGATGAAAATCAATCTAGATAGAAAAAAAAGAAGAGTCCTGAAGAGGATTAAACATTCGAATTTGACTACACCATTGTGGATGTGCCAATACAAAATTATTTCGATTGAATAGTCGAAAGATCCGCACGGTGCGATGAAAGTCAACTGCAATTCTATATATCTATATATAATTGGAAATCAAAGATTTATTAAAATTCGGATGGATTCGACGGATGTTTCATCATTTTTAACATTATATTATATGTGTTAAATGATTAAATAACATAATCATCATCACATTTGTATATATTTGTATACTGTCAAATAAGTACCCGGAAATTTGAAATTAAACACAAACAACTTATCAATCATCTAAATTTATTATATCCCCTTCAAAATAGGCCCCTCCTGAGGCAATACACTACTTCCAACGAACAATCCAATCATCGAAACACTTTTTCACAAAGCTATATTCCGGGATGGCCTTCAGTTCTCGTTGCGAATTAGTTTTGATGTCTTCAATGCTCTCAAAACGGGTTCCACGAAGTGGTAATTTGAGTTTCGGAAACAGGAAAAAGTCTCGTCACCAGTTATGATGCGTTCGATGAACGTTTGATCGGAATTTACGCGTTCAAGCATGTCTTCAGCCACCTTACGGCGATTCACTTTTTGAAGAAAATTCAGATCTTATGGAAGGCAATCGCGCTGCGACTTTCCGCATACCCAAAACATCAACCAAAATATGACGAGCGGTCTCATGAGACATTTTCATTTCTTGAGCTATATCTCTCGCAAACTATAATGACGATACTCGAGCACCATTTCCTTTATTTTGTCGACGTTTTCTTCAGTTGAAGAGGTCGAAGGCCGTCCTGAACGTGGCAAATCGTTCACTTCTTCTCGCCCCTCTTTGAACGATTTATACCAATCGTAAACTTGAGTTTTCGACATGGTTGAATCACCAAATGTTTTTTTCAACATTTCCAACGTTTTGGCACAAGAAATTTCGTTTGAAACACAAAATTTCACACAAACTCTTTGTTCGATATTTTTATCCATAGTGAAAATCGCAACGCACACAAAAGGTTGACTTGTTCCTAACGAGGCCGTAAACAAACTAAATGACACACAGCAATAACAATTGACAGAATAGTTGCTGACATAGTTGCTGACAATCTGGGAAAAAAAATGTTTGAAATATTCTCAGCGGGAAAATTTAAAATGAGAATTTCCGGGTACTTATTTGACAGAATGTATGTGTTTTTATTTCAGTTATATAAATATAGTTAAATTCATCAAATAATGATTATAAAAAAAAATCATTTATAAGAATAAATAAAAGATATAAAATATAGAAGAAAAAAACAAAAGGTAAATAAAAAAAAAAAATACCACAGATATTGTTGTTGTTGTTGTTGTTGTTGCGGGAACAAATAATAATAAGAAAAGAAAATGTAAGTCAATAAACTATGGTGAGAATATAAGACGATGGTAATTTATAAAATTAAAATTTCACACTTGATCGATTTTCAATACCATCCGTTTCCTTTGGACAAAGTTCAGCATATAGAACTGTATATGGTAATATATTAATTTATTGACTTCCTTCAAATCGCCGTGAATAGATTTCAATGGCTTTAAAATAACAAATGAAAAGAAAATCAATTGTCTTATTCTAAAAATGTTCCTTTTTCGAGTTTCTTGTTTTTGTTCCAGTTCGTTATTTTCCCATATAGATTATATACAAACGGGAATTTAACTTTCCGTATTCAAAATTACCAAATATTTTATAAAAAAAAAGGTGTTAAAATTAACATAAAAATACATTAAATAAAAACACGTATTATATGGTGATGTTTTTTAAATTATAAATTAAATATATATAAAGTATAAAAAACGCTATACCAAGGCGACAAACACCCCTGAAATAGGAAGTACGTGTTTGTGGTTAGGGGGAGAAACGGGTGTGTTTGATCTTTTTGGGAATGGACGAAAGCAGTGAGATCAGAAAAAAATATAAACGATATTAAACGGTCTGATATAAAAGTTTTTCCTTGTTTCATGAAACCTATAAATTTCAAAATTTCACGTCAATCATGGATAGAAACATAATGAGAAATCTCTTAATCACTCTTTGGATTTGATTGGGAGCTACCTGAATGCGATTTGATCACAATCAAATATAAATATGAAAATGTTTCCATATGTTTCATTTCCAAACCTCTAAATCGAAAAGGTCAATTCAATGGGTTAGAAACCGAACAAATCAAACAAACAAACAAACGAACATATCTCTTAAGCATCCATATATATTGGATTTGTTTGGGTTTGCTTCCTGGATGGGATGGCCGATACGGATATAATGTCCTAGAATGAAGAATTTGGTAATAAAAAAAATCCCCCATACCTATAATATTTCAAGCGAATATCTTTTTAAATTCATTATCTTGAATAAACAAAAAAAAGTGTCGTGGGAAATTTTCAATGGAAAAGGTATAGGGAGCGATGAATGGATGACATTTTATCATCTTTAAACTTAATCAGGTATATGTTAAAGAAACAAACGTTTTTTCGTTGTTTTTGTTGTTTCTTAAGTTTCTGCAAAATCAGTTGCCGTGTATATAGTTGCCCAAACGATAACAATAACACACTTTACTGAAAATTAAGTACGTACTTTTATAATATACATACTTTCTTGTATAATAATAATAAGAATTTTGTTTGTTTGTTTGTTTGTTTTTTTTTGTTGTGTGTAATACTTTGACTTGTTTTGGTCTATTTTACCGTTATTATTAAATCATATAATACATAATGACGCAATATATAGGTGGTTAACCCATCGTATATATAAAATTAAAATACACACATAATATTATTATATATACAAAACAAACCAAACATGTTTAAAAATTTTTATGGATATATTTTTGTTTTTAGTTTAATAATGCTACAAAAACAGAGAAATAATTATATAGGGTTTCCAAAACGTTTGAATTTTTTTATTTATAATCTTTGTAAGATTTTCTGCTTTTAATAGTTAGAATAGAAGAAGTTATAATTTATGGAATGGAAGGGATTTCTGAAAGGTTTCAAGTTTCTGCAAATGGAAAATGATCACGTTACGGGAAATTTTACAAAGGCTTAAAAGGCTAATAATAACATATAGTTAATATATAAAGAGGCGATCGTATTTATTTCTGGATATAAGATAAATTCATAAACGATCAATGACATTATAGCTCGCTTTAACTGTTTTAAAACGTAAAGATTAAGAATATATATATAAAGATAAATATCTACTTAACAGATAATATATTAATTTAGAGTTGATCACATTTTCTTCTCGTTGTTTTCTTTTCTTCGTATTTAAAATACATTATAGAAGAAAAGAAAAGGTGATCGTACTCATCACACTGCTGTTGTATAAGAGAAAAAAAAGGTCAAGGTTATGTAAGTGGAAGAATAATAACATGAATATTACTTGCATATCCGACCCCAAAACCAAAAAAAAAAAAAAAAAACCAACAAGACAGAATTTCTAGGAATATCCTGAGACAGTTCTAGAGACATGAAATTTTAATTAAGACTTAATTCTTACTTTGCAAAAAAAAAAAGAGTTTTTTTATCCCGCCGATAACTAGAGAAGGAAGTCCCAGGACCAATTATTTAGAGGTATGGATACTTTCCGAAATCGGGAAAATAACTCCATAATTAGAACGTTAATTTTCCATCCAAATTATATAAAAAAAAAAAACAATTTTATTCTTAATTTACCATATTTTTTATGATTTTTTTTTTTTTATATATATAATTGTTTTCCAATTGAATATTTAATAATGTGCCATATTTAACTCTAAACATAATTAAATTAAATTAAATTAAAATAAAATAACCCACTTTTTTTATTGTTGTTGTTGTTGTTGTTGTTGTTATACATAAATCGATTATATTTTATTTTATTTTATGTTATGTTTTCACTTAAATCATCACAAAATAAAAAAGAAAAATAGTATTTTTAATTAGTAATTTTTAATTAGTAATTTTTAATAACTAAAATTTTCGTCAAACAAACAAACAAATATTTTTATTTTTTTTTAATACAAAAGAATTACAATAATTAAAGTTAAGAAAATAAATATAAAAAAAAAAATCATTTATTTTATGAAAAAACAAAAAAAAAGATTGTGTTATTGTAAAAAATAAGGAATATTTTTATTATTATTTATTATTATTATTATTATTATAATTATTATAAAAAAAAAACAATTAATTTTTACACAT
Source organism: Dilophus febrilis (assembly GCA_958336335.1). Taxonomy (NCBI): domain Eukaryota; kingdom Metazoa; phylum Arthropoda; class Insecta; order Diptera; family Bibionidae; genus Dilophus; species Dilophus febrilis. The sequence goes on along the minus strand of OY284469.1, from coordinate 3,264,688 downwards.
GATTAAAAAACAAAAAAATTAAAATTATTTGATAAAGAAGACAACGTTTTTTTTTTTATTTTATTTTATTTATTCATTTAATATTCACCTTTAAAGTATCTTTCTTTTAATGTTTTTGCACATTGTTTTTTTTTTTTTTTTTTTGTTTTTTCTTAAATATTTTCAATAGAATAGAATAAATTTTAAACACATTTGTTTTTTGTTTTATTTATTTAAAAAAAAAATAAAAAAAATAATAATAAAAATTGCACTGTTTTGATTTTGTTATTGGAAAACAATAAATAAAATTATTATTTATAATTATATTTAAATAAAACAATGCAATTTATTGAAATGTTTGTTTAATATTTTATTTGTGTGTATGCGAACAACAATTTTAAAGTTATTTCTATTAATTTTTTTATAATCAAAAGAATATTTTATTTATTTATTTATTTTGTTTAGTAAATATATTTTAAAAATAAAAACTTTTACACATTTATTTATTTATTATGTTGTTTTGTTTTTTTTTTTTAATTACACTTCATTAACATTTTGTATTTGTTATGATTTTATAATTCAATTTTTAATGACATTTTGTATTAAAAATAATCATTTAAATAATTCAATTTTTGTTTTTTTTTTTGCTTTTAGATTAAAATCCACAAAATAACAATTCACACTTTGAAAATAATAATACAGAAAATATTATAATTTTTTCTTAATTAATTGTACTTTACACTATTTTCAACAAAAAAAAAAAAAGAAAACTGAATCTAATTTGGACAAAATAATTGAATAGAGATGATTCATTGAAAATAAAAAAACAAATTTTAAGAATGCTGGAAGAAAATTTATAACTAATAAATAAAAAAAAATTTTGAATAATTAATGTGCCATAGCCAAAGCCAGATTAAAATATCAATATATTATTTAATTAATAATACCTATGTAATTAATTTTTAAGAATCAAAACAACTGAAAGAAAAAAAAAACAGTTCCAGAAGAAGATTTGTTTTGTGGATTTTGATGTTTGTATATGAAGAGGAGTTATGAAGTGTTTTGTTTATGTTATACCGTTATACATATGGCTATCGATATATATATATATATTTAAAAAAAAAAAGAAAATGTATTATATAAATAATAAAAAAAGATTTAGAAATATTGTTCAATTTTTGATAAAACTTCTTGGTTTTGTTGTTGTTGTTGTTGTTGTTGTTGTGGTTGTTTACATACCTGAAAATTATAAAAAAAAATTAAATTAATTTTTTTGATTATTATTATTATTATTATAAATTAAATGATTTTATTTACCTATATAATATAAAAGAAGAACGCACACACCAAATGAAGAAACCTTTTTTTTTTTTAAGCTGATCCTCCACGTACAACCACAATAACCAAATGATCCTCTTTAAGACCGTCTTCGGTTAAACTGTGACACGTACGCTTTAATAATTCCGATGAAAATTCACATGGTGGAAATGCATATAAAACACCAGTTGCTTCAGTTTCTTTATTCAACAGTGATATGACACCGGCGGCTTCTTTTTGTTTTAAATATGATACGAGATTACGAAGTGGTCGTGTCTGTACACTGGCATCATCGATTGGCATCGATGCCGTGGATCCCGGTAATCCCAAGAAAATTGCATGTGACGATGATGTTGTTATACGTTTTTGTACATCTTCCAATTTCGATTGATCCAATCGTAAACGTTGGGTTATACGCAAATGATGTTTACCATCTTCATCTTTCATTAGACCATCGACAATATCTGTATCACCATCGGTCAAATGGAATTTAGCCGGAAACAGAGAACTTTTTAATATTAATGCACCGCTCCAAAGTATAGTACATTTTTTGGCAACTTCCGGTAATCGACTGGCGGTACTGAGTAAACCACCGCCAGCACCACTACTGCCACCGCCGCCGCCGCCGCCACCACCACCTCCACTAACACCACCAGCAACACCACCACCACCACGACGTGTATCCCCATCAGAATCCGATTCTGGTGTTCGATGACGATGCGGTGAACGTGATCGGGATCGATCAACACCCGGTTCACGAGATGCTGAACGTCGTACACGATGCGGTGGTTCATATTCCATTTCAGCCGGTGGCCGTCGCCATTCTTCTTCGGGTGCCATTGGCCGATGACCTTCATGATGATATGCACCACGATACATAGGACCAGCACCACCACCACCACCACCACCACGGCCACGATATATACCACGACCACGATATGGTCCACGGGGCATATACGGAACGTAACCTTCGTAATGCGGTTCATGATGATATTCGTATTCGGGTCGACGATATTCAACGGGTTCTTCGTATGGCGGCGGCATTGCCGCTGCCGGTTTTGGTTTAAAGGCGGCCGTACCATTTGCCGACGCATCAGCAAAATCTAAACGTAATCGTCGTTCGGGTCCGCCCAATGCAAAACCACGCATTTCATTAACGGCCGCTTGGGCTGCCTCAACCGTTTCATACATTATATTTGCACTGATGTCACCCTTTTGATATTCGATTTTTTTTATCGCACCAAAACGATCAAATTCTCGTTCCAATTGGGTAACGGATGTCCATGAACCCAAACCGCCCACCCATATACGGGTGGTCGGCGTTGCCTTACCATAACCGATTTTACATTGAAATTTACCAATGTATTGGCCAGACAATTCAACTTTAGCACGATGGGCCATATCTAAATTTTGATATCGTACAAATGCATATGCATTACCGGTGCCCGGTGCCGGTCGTTTAATATCAATATCCTCTAGTGTTCCATATTTACCAAAGATACGACGTAATTCATCTTCGGATATATTAATTTCCAAATTACCCGCAAATAGGGTACGGGTTGCCAATGGATCTTTTTCCGGTTGTACATGATGTAGATAATTGGGAAATTTATCTTTTTTACTGTCGTGTGGCACCACCACCGGATGTCTGGGTATAACATGACGTTGCACATAATGATGATGTGGCGGCGGATGCATATGCGGTGGAAAATGTTGCATTGGTGGTCCACGTGGCATATACTCATGGTGCATAACCGGACGAAATTCAGCCGGATGATGTATGACCGCTGGTGGTGGTATATAACGTTCATAGGGATCGACGGGCGGCAATCGACGACGTTCGGGTCTTGGCGATTGTGCAAAATATGGCCGTTCATATTCGGGTGTTATCGAACGTGTCTTATATTTATATTCGGCACGGCCCGATTCGTAAACCGGTTCAACTAGTGCCACCTTATCGTACAGAATTATTCGGGGTTTGGCATGTTTTGCTTCGCGAGCATCGTCAACCGTACGAAAACATACATAGGCTACACGTTCCTCTAAATCATGTGACACCCGAATACTAAAATCACCAAATTTCTTATATTCACGATACAATGTTTCCTTTATGAATTCATCGGATGCCTTTGGATGTAAAGCACTGACACACAGTACCTTATAATGACCACGATCTTGCGGTATCTCCCGCGGTATACGAACATATTCTTCTCGATGCGGTGATACGTATCTTGACCGCGGTGACGGTGAACGAACTACCCGACGACGTAAACGATCAGGTGAACCACGTTCATCGGAACTATCATCGTAACGACCCATACTGCCACGTCCTCGTTTTATTCGTGTAGGTGAATCGCGCGGAGCGCTACTTTTCATATTATGAATCTTAACAGTAATGCGATCTCTTTCGGCTGCTTCCCTAATACTACTCATGGGCTAAAAAAAATATTAATTTGTAAGCAATTGAGTGCTGCTGTTGTTGCTGTTTAAAACCAAAACAAAAAATTAAAAAAAATTAAAACCCCCCCCGGAAACAAAAATTGCTTTTGTTTATATTAATTTTTTTTTTTTTTTGATTCTTATGAAAATTGATTTGTATTTTCATACGATGGAAACACTCTATTCAGTCAGCTAGGAAGCCTTTTATGCTAGTTCCTGTAAAGACAAAAAAAAAAAAAAAAAAACAAAGAAAGAAGAAAAAAACAATAAAGAATGATGGCCAACAAATAATATAATGTATTTCAAAATACGTCATTTTTCGTCAGGAGACAAAAAAAAATAAAAATCACATGCACTTTTCACAAAATTAAAATTTTTCACACACTGCTGATAGTAGAAAATGATAAAAACTCAACAACAATAACAATTCAACAAATATAACACATTTCAAAACATTTGAATTTAAAAAAAAAAAGAATTAAAATTATTAATTAACAAATTAAACGTGTCAAAAACAAGTAGATTTTGAAAAACATTTCTCGAAATTTTTTTTTTTTTTTTCTTCAAACTAACACTAAACTCATTTTGTTTTTTTTTTTTCTTAATTTGTTTAATCCAAACAAAAAGTATAGTAATTATTATATGTAAAAAGAAAATATGATCACTTCCGTGATTAATGCCTAGCAGGCCCCCAAAATAGCCCAATATCATGACCATCATGGATAATATCAGAGTTTGCACTGCACTAACCAAAACAAACAAAAAAAAAAAAAAAACAATAACAAAAATAAAAAAAAAACCTGTTTATAGTTTATATTGAATTTAATTGATTGATTTAACTTGAAACGGTTAAAAAAAAGGAAATATACACATAATTACGTAAAAATAACTATTTGAGAAAAAAATTAAAATAATTAATTAATTAAAAAAAAAAAACAATTTGATAAATTAAAAAATCCACTCAACATATCCTGTACGGTTAATAAATAAATAAATAAAAATTATTTCAGAAAATCGGTTCGCGGTTTGGTTTGTTTGTTTGTTTGTTTGAAGAACAACATTCAGTGTTGTTGTAAAACAAAAACAATCAGAGCCACAACACTATAGAAATTGTTGTTGTTTAGTTTTTTTTTTAATTATTTTTGTTTTTTTAATTTTGAGTGAAAAACTGAACTTTGCAAATATAAAATAAAATATATGCTTTTGTGTGTGTGTGTGTGTGTGTGTGTGCGTGAATGTATTTTGCATATACACAATAAAATCATCATTTCATTTCTACACTATATTGTAAGGTAAACGAACTTGTCGGCGGCACTCAAGAATAATCCCAATTAAAAACCGGCACACAATTACAAAATATTACAATTAAAAATTAAACCATAAGAAAAAAGAAATAAAAACCAAATATAAAAACATTTCTTTTTTTTTTGTAAAAATTAAAAAAAAACAACTTAAATTTTATTGTGAAAAGAACAAAAGCAGCAGACGCTCAAAAATGTATTTATTTTTTTTTTTTTCTTATTTTTTGAACAAAATGGCGGACCGAAGAAATGCTATCACCACATCACGTCTTATACCACAATCACTCAAATGAAAATTTTTTTTTTTTTTTTGGTATTACCACCACTAAAAACCATTCATATATATATATATAATTTTAACTACACTAAACAATAAAATTATAAATTTCTTATATAACTCTCACCATTAATTAGTTGTTAATTTATTTTAATTATGAATTATAATTATATTTTGACAAAAATAAAAATTAAAAAAGAACACTACACACAGCACATTCAGTCACTTTTTTTTTATTCTCCGTCCGTCCGTCGTACATTGATTGATCGTCGTTATTTGCTTTTGCTTTGCGTTTGCTTGCTTCTTTTGTGCAATGTTGTCATATTTTCGCAAAATTTTTCATTGGAAATTGGAAAAATAACCAAACCTTAAAAAACCAAAGTTAAATGACGGTTTAAATATTTGGTGAACGTATACGTTACAAAAATAGAAGTAATAGATTAAGCAATCTATTACTTCTATTGTTACAAAAGAAAACAGAATAAAATTTAAAAAATAAATTAAACACAAAACATAAATTGCGAATTATAATTTAATTAAATTTTTTTTTAATTTTATATTTGTATTCGTTGCATCAATTTTATTTGGAAACGTTTGTATTATTTTACTTAATATCTGAAATTTTTTAAATAATATTTTTTTTTTTATTTGTTAAAAAACTTATATAAGAAATTATTAAACTTAATTTTACTTATATTTTACTGTTAATTATTTATGAACGAACATATATGATGAGACTGCTTAAAATTTCAATATCACAAATTGAATAATTAATAATTAATTTTGTTTGTTTGTTTTTTTGTATAATTAATTCTCGCACACATTTGAATTATTTCCACTCTATACTGTTACAAAAAAAAACAACATCAAACAAAACGCAAAAACGTATTACAATTAAATATCAAATTTAATTAAACATATAGTTATTAAAAAAAAAAAAATATTATTAAAATTGTGCGATTTTTGTACACGAAAATATTAAATTTAAAATTGATTTTAATAAACTGCCCGCTTTTTTTTTTATATTATTTCTTTTATAATTTTTCTAATGTTTCACGTAATTCCTTACCAATCAAATCAATATATTTTAAATAATTTTGATTTAATTTTGATCTCCATTTACTTAATTCCGTACGATTTTTACAATAAATATATTCATTTAGAAATATTTGATTTCGATCCAAATGAATATTTTGTGTTGTATCATTATTTAATATTATCATTAAATTATAATCGGGACGAAATATATAAAATGTTGAATTATTATTATTATTATTATTATTAAATGACGATGATGATGAGGGTATCTTCTGTTGTTGATGTTGTTGTTGTTGTTGTTCGATTGTGGGATTAATATAAAATAAATTATCGGACAAAATTTTATAATGATAATTTGTACAAACATATTGTCGTACAATTTCAAAACGTTTCTCATCTAACGAATAGATTTTTAATGATTTTAAAACGGGTGATTCGGACGATGAACGTAAACTTTCATTTGGATATAAATATTGATTTGGTTGGGTGATTATCGAATATCGTGCAATATTTTTTGTTCGCATAAGACAATCCATTTCTAATATTTTTTTTATTATTATATTTTCACTTTCATATGGAAAATTAAATGGGAAACGATGAATTTTTATACCATTTTTTGTTAAAATTTCATATAAACGATCTGTTATTGCATCTGAATTATCATAAACAATAAATTCATTCAATCCAATGAAATTATAATGTAAAAAATATTGTAATAAATTTAAATAACTTAAAAATTGTCGATTAAATGTTCCGGCCTGTTGTTGTTGTTGCTGCTGTTGTTGTTGACTATCGATTGCATTTTCATTATTTACGGTAATTAAATTTAAACATATCGCCACATTTAAATGTTGTTTTATTAATGCACTATTTACATTTCGTATTAGTACAGAACTACTTGTTTTCGATCGGATATCAGTAAAATATATACGTTTTGGAAGATCACCAAAATCACGATTTATTTTACAATAAAATTTATAGATATTAAATTGTTCATTCTGCTGTTTCGGTTGTTTGTCACGTCGTTGAAATTGATTCTGTTTTTGTTGTTGTTGTTGTTGTTGTTCTATATCTTCACGGACAAATACAAATTTTCCCGAAAATCTTTTATCATTTGCATATTCTATGGAACATTTAAAACTTACAATTGATTGGGCCAAACCGACAACCAATGAAATAACTTCACCGCCCGATGCCAATTGATTTTTTTGCCAATACGATGAATATATATGGAAATCATTACCGATACGTTGCCAAATCGGTTGAGGATGACCAAAATCTAATGGAGTTTTTTGATTGTTGGTTTCATTGTCCAGCCGATCGAATATAACCGCATCATTACGACCAAAAAAATTGACCACCTCCAAAACGTATTTTAAGCGGCTATTTTCATTTCGATACATTATCAGTATTACAACACTAATAAATGATACAACAATTAAACATAATTGTTGATATTTTCGCATTTTTGCATCGAGTGTTTAATTTAATTCTTTAAATTTATAAACTATATTTAATTAAAATCACAAAATTTGTTTAAACAAACAAAAACTATTATTGATAAAAAAAAAAAACAACAAACAAATAAAAAAAAAACATCAACAAAAAAAAAAAATGGACATAAAAAACAACAACAACAAAATAATATTTATATTTTCGGTGTACAATTCACAATTGAATAAACAAATAATAATTATGGCGACAAATTTACAGTGTATTTGTCATATTTTGTGTGTAGACAAAAAAAAAACAAATTTTTCTCTACACACTCCACAAAACTACAAAAATTGGCGCAATGAAATAATTAATCAAATAAAAATATATTCAACAGTAGGTAAAAATTTGAGGTTATCTAAGCATATTGTCCATCAGCTGTTGCTTCTTTTTATTGTTTTAAAATAATTAAAAAAAATGGTTGTTGCTACATTAATAATTAATTAATTTAATAATAATTTTTTAAAAAATTGATGAGTTTGCATGATTTAAAAATACAAAAAAATTCATCGTGAAATATACCAAAAAAGAACATTATAACTATACACTATACAGTAGTTGTTCATATTCGATCGCATTGTCGTTAAAACAACAATAATATATTCACATCATCACCACCACCACGACCACCAAAACACCAAACACAAGAAATGGGGGACATTTATGAATCAACTGATAATAAACCAATTGTATGGCTATCACCGCCAATTCAACGTATAATTTCAAATTATTCACATACCCTTGTTTATTATAAGTAAGTATATTTTTTTCTGCATACTGCATTTTTTATATACATTTTTTTTCTTTAATTCTTTGTTCGCTTTTATTAATATTAATATATTGTGGTATAGTGAATGCATTTGGAATTCATTGAGGATAACAGTTAATAGTTTTGTTATAATTGCAAATGATGATAAAGTTGAACCATGCTTTATTGGACGCATTCTTAATATGTATGAGGATATCGATCGGAATGATGATCCATATCGTGCCGAAATTGAAATGTATGCTGGGTAAGTTAAAATCTTATTTGATTTTATTGCGGTTGCGTTTATTTTAATTGATTGTGAAATTCACTAAACAAACATTTTAAACTTATTTAAATCAAAAAAAAAAAATATAATTTGTTCAGCATCAGCATTTTTTGTAATAAAATATGGAAATAGTATAAAGGTTTTATTTTATTAATAAATTGAGATTTATTTTTTGTTTTATTAGTCCACATGTAGCGGTAAAGTATTTAAAATCTGGTTATGAATTATCACAGCACGAAGTAATTCGAGATTTACGACCATTTTGCACAGATATAAGTCTTGAAACAATTTTAAGTAAATGTCACGTTGAAATTTGTAATAATCCAAATATTTCATTGAAACAACTGAAAAAATTTATTAACAATCAAAAAAATATGTATATTTGCCGATATAAATTAATAAAAAATGTATTAAGTAAACGTTATGAAATTGTACCAATATCAGTATTATCAGAATCGGAATGTAATCAACGTAATAATAACAATAATAACAATGAATATAAAAAACAATATAATAATAGAACAACAAGCATCAGCAACAGTAATGGCAATACATCTTATGGAAGAAAAATACAACAAGATCTACCATTATTAAGTTCAATTAAAGAGGACGTTCCTAATAATAAAGATACACCACCAAAAGTATCGTTACGTGTAACAAGAAGTAATAGCTATTGTAGTACAGTAAAAAACAATTCAACTCATAAATTAGTAACACCAATAAAAATTATAAATCGCAGTATAAAAAAGCAACATTTAACGATCGTTCCAGATGATATTGAAAATATAGACATTGACAATCATGATTGGAATAATAATTCCATTGCTATTGACAATAATAATAATGATGATTATGATGAAGATCCATTACAACTTGATTATGGGATAACAAATGAAAAAAACGCAAATGAAAATAATATTAATTCATCGTTAAACAATCGTAAATCGTTAAAGGTTAAAAGAAATTTAAATTTTGGTAATGAAAACCAAAATCAAATGATGGACCATGATGATGATGATGAAGATGAGAGACAAGGAGAAGTTCCAAATGTGGAAAATAATACGAAGAAAAAAACGGATAATTTAAATATTAAAATTAAAATAATTGATAAAGGGTAAATAATATAAATTTTTATCATTAGAAAATTATATGGAAATAATTAATTATTTAATGGTTATTTTTATAGACGTAAAACTTGTAAGTATTCAATTGAAAAAAATAATAATGATATTGTTACGGCGACAACTACGGTATCATCTAATGTTGATGAGCACTTGGAATCACCAAGTCGTCGATCAAAACGAAAAATACTTGACGATACAATAGACGATCATAATGAAAATGAACTTTCACCAAGGAAATCACAAAAAAATCATGATATAATTTATGAAGAAATGGCTATTTATAATAATAATAATAATAATGAGAAGACACCAACAACGTCAAAACTTTTACGAACACCAACACGTCGTAAAAGTATATTAAAAACACCATCAACACATATTTTAGGTACAAAGTAATACTATTTAATAAATATTTATAGAAAATATCTATATAACAATAGTTTTATTTAATTTTCCATTCACAGACACACCAAAGAGTTCAATGAAGACGATTAATAATCAAACGGACGAATCAACACCAAACCTTAGGCGTTCTGTTAATTTTAGAAAAAATAATAAAATACATTCATACATTAAACCGATAGTTTCCGAAGAAGAGAATAATTTGTCTTCGTCGTCGGATCAAGATGATAGTGACATTGTAAGCGATAGCGAATCAGAAAATAATATACCAAAAAAAGTCGTGGGAAAAAGTCGTTTAAAAAAGACAAATTTAAAAATAACAAATAAGTAAGTTTTGTTTTTTTTTTATTATTATATACAATTCAATTCAATTCAATGGATTTACAACATAAAATTTGTATTCCCCACCAAAAAAAAAAAAAAAACAGACCACTTTCAGCATCTAAATTAATGAAAATGGAAAATTTTACACCAATTTTAAAGAAACGTATCGATATTATAAAACCAAATAAATTATCATTAAATAAATCCAATTTAGAGGTAGCCCGTGAACAATTACATGTTTCGGCTGTACCAAAAAGTTTACCATGTCGTACCGATGAATTTCAAAATATTAAATCATTTATTGAATCGAAAATACTCGATGGATGTGGAGGGTAAGGTTTATTTTGTTTATTTCAATCAATCAATGGAAATCTTACGATTTTGTTTTTGTTTTTATATTTATAGATGTATGTACATATCGGGTGTACCGGGAACTGGTAAAACGGCAACGGTAACCGAAGTTATACGTGCCTTGGAACATAAAAGTAAAATGAAAAAATTACCAACATTTAAGTACATTTCAATAAATGGTATGTTAATGACAGAACCAAGACAGGCATACGTACAAATTTATAAACAATTAACGGGAAAAAGTGTTAGTTGGGCTCAAGCCCAAACATTATTAGAAAAATACTTTACCATCAAATCAACATCAAAACAAATTGTTCCAATTGTTTTGTTAATTGATGAATTAGATATTTTATGTACACGTCGTCAGGATGTCATTTATAATTTATTAGATTGGCCAACAAAACGTACGAGTCATTTAATTGTATTGACCATAGCGAATACAATGGATTTACCGGAACGTCTATTAATTGGTAAAGTTACGTCTAGATTGGGATTGACTCGATTAACATTTCAACCGTATACGCATAAACAATTACAAGAAGTTGTAACGGCTCGTCTAATCGGAACAAATTCCTTTAAAAACGAAGCCATTCAATTGGTAGCAAGGTGATTATTTTGTTTTTTTTTTATATAGATTTGGAAATATTTTTATCGCCGATATATATAAAACTTTTATGGTTTACAGAAAAGTTGCATCGGTATCTGGTGATTGTCGACGTGCATTAGATATTTGTCGTCGTGCAATAGAAATTGCCGAAGCTATGAAAAAAGGTAATGACGGTAAAACAATTATGGTCACCATTGAACATATTCAAATGGCATTAACCCAAATGATTGCCAGTAGTAAAGTACAAGCAATTAAAAATTGTTCTAAATTAGAACAATTATTTTTGCAATCAGTTTGTGCGGAAATATCACGAACTGGTATCGAGGAAACAAATTTGTTATCGGTGTACAATCAATTTGAAACGATAACATCGATAATGGGGGTACGGACACCTAATCCAGGTATGTATAAAAAAAAAAAAACTAATAGATGCGTTTTCCTCAAATAAATAAATTTTCTTTCTTATTTTACATTTTCGCACCATAGATCAATCACTTCAAATTGCTTCACGATTGGGTGCACAACGTCTTTTAATTTGTGAACATTCACAAAATGGTATTTTTCAAAAAATTATTTTAAATATAAGTCCGGATGATGTACATTATGCATTGAAAATTTAAATGGAGCTATATATATTCTATTGATATTGAGCTTAAATAATTTTTAATGAATTTTATTCTCAACAACAAGTTGACAGAATGATCAAGCAAACAATTAATAATTTTTATCATCAGCACTCGGAAACATTTTTAGCATTTTAGCATTTTAATTGAATAATTTATTAAAAATTTTCTAATATTTATTTTTTTTTTTTTGTATGTATATAAAATTAATTTATTTTTCATTGCATCTTTTTTTGTTTTACCAAAGTGTATTTAACTGTTTATCTTTTACCGTATCCATTATCGATAAACTTAATTTTGTTAATTCTTCATTTAGACAATTTATCTCTTTATTTGCATTTATTTCTAACCAATATTGATCATCTTTTAATTTTTGATAGCATTGTTTAACTTTATCTTGAAATTCCGGTATATCATATCTGGATGGGTGAGTAAGAAATATTTAATTAATCCAAAATATCCGGGGATAATAAAAAAAATAAACTTACACTTCATCACCGAAACCACCTCGTTTGGTTAACGCATCCGTCGGTATGGTCAAATAAAATACACTATCCGGTTTTAATAAACCCGATTCGGGAGCTTTACACCATTCAAAATCAACACCCTTGGCGGCCGTAAATGCAACACCCGAATATGCATATCGATCAACAATCAATGTTGTACCATCATTTAACAATTTTTCCATATCCATTTTCGCTTCCCATCGATTTAATGTAAATAGTAAATGTATGGTTTGAGGGGGAAATTCTTGTTTTTTCCTTAAAAATGCATCAATTAACTTTCCACAATCTGTTGTTCTTATCGGAAAATTATAATATTGTACTTTTGTTCCAATCGCACGTAATGATTCCACTGTAAAATTTGATGTTTTAACAAATTTATTAGGATATATTTTCCATACGTAAACAATTTGAAAATTGGGATGAAGGCAATCATATATATATATATATATGTTATTTATATTGGAAAATCAGTAAATTCAAGATTTTATCTTCTTCTATATGATTTTAACGGTATTTTTGATTAAAAAATTAAAAATTCCATACCTAATTTTTTACTTTGTGTAGTTTTTCCAACACGATCGCAACCTTCAATAACAATTAATGCTCCACGTAATTTAGACATATTTATTTTTTTCCCCGGTTTGATTTTAATTTATTAATTTAATATATTTAAATTATAAATTATTATTATAAATGCTATTTTACAATTAAATTATAAATATAATTAACAAAAAAAAAAAAAAAAAAGAAAAAGTATATACAATCAATACAGCAAAAAAAAAAAAAAATAAATAAAAGAAATTGATAATAAAGAAAAAAAAATACCGGGAAAATGTAAATTTTATAGGTTATGTATAACCATAGAGATAATACAGTTTCATAATTACCGCACATAAAAAATAAATAAACGCCAAAGAAAACGAATGCGAATATTAAAGGAACGCTTGCACCATAAAAACAAAAATGGTTGTGTTGTAAAAAGAGAAAACAACAACTATTTTTGCTTATTTTTTTGTTTTTGTATATTTTTTTTTTTTGCACCAATTGAATTTCTCCTCGATCAATCACTACACACAAAAAAAAAATAAATATATAGGTTTCAAATAAATAAAAATAATGATTTTTTTTTTTATTTAATAAATATAGTAGTGAATTAATATTTAAAAATTAATTTACAACTAATTTAAAATTAAAAAAAAACTAATATTAAAATTTCCAAAAGAAAAATATAATTTAAATTAAAAGTGTTTGAAATAAAATTTGTTTTTCCATAGTTTGGTGGGTGCGCGAATGGGCTTCTATTTCGTTTTTTTTTTTTTTGTATTTGTTTAATTTAGCTTTAAAAAAATTCCCATAGCCGTGAAAGTGGGTAAAATAAAAAAAATATTTTTTTTTTAGTTTCACTAAAAATTGCTAATTTGTTTTGTTTTTTTTTCTTCACGTAAAATCCATTAAACTGAACATGTTAAAGTTTTACAACCAAAAACAAATATTTTATAGTGCAAGTGGTTTTTTTTATTAAAAAGGCATTCCATCAACAAAAATTTACCTACAACAACAACAACACACGCACACACGGCATGGTCTATGGTGGTACACATGAAAAAGTGATAGCTGAACTGGCTGAACAGCAGTTGGAATATTTTTTTTTGTGTGTGTGGAACCATCAACCAAAATAATTATAATACGATATAAATTTGATAGATTTATTATAAGAATTTAGCGGTCAACAGGTAAACATTGAGATTTGTTAAATAAAAAAAAAAATATCTGATTAAAATGGATCCTTTAAACACCCCATCATGAAAACCGATTGTGAATAATGCGCAGAACGAATTTTATCATGTTGTTATCCAATTACAATTCCTTTTTTTTATTTATAATCCACACTCTGAATCATATCTTAAAGTTTTAGCTAAATCTTTTTACTTTAATTATTATTATTATTATGAAGATAAACCACAATAATTGATTTCTTGTTATTGTTGTTATTGTTATTATTATAGGTCAAAATATAAAAGTTTTTTTTTGGGTTTTTTTCTTAAAAAAAAACATTGAACAAAAATCATATGTTCGCGTTGTTACAGATACAAAAAAAAAATTAGAAAAAATTAGATAAATAAATGTTAAGATAATAAACAAAAAAAAATAAACCGTAAGATGTCTGGTAATAATCCACATGGTCGATTAGGTCAACCACCAAATGCATCTTCTTGGAATCATTTACAAGTACCATCATTTATACCCAGGCATCCACAATTTGCACACATGTCAAATGAACGATCAATGGTCGGATCACAACTTACTTGGCATACACCAACACATGGTGATGGTTCCATTTATAATTATATGGCAGCTGCAGCTGCAGCAGCGGCAGCGGCAGCAGCAGCAGCAGCCGCAAATAGTACACATAAACCGGTAAATATATTTTGTTTTTTTTGTTGTGGGTGAAAATATATACGATATGGACACAAATATTGAATAATTTTTTTGACTATTACCTCTCTGATCTGATATTATATAGAATATGGAAATGTCCTCGTTAATATCGAATATGGGACGGCTACAACCACCACCGTTAACACCACAAAATCAATCTCAACCATATGGATCCGTAGATTTAAGTATATCATCGAATGCACATCAAAATAATTCCACATCATCATCATCATCATCATCATCATCATCACAACAACAACACCTGCAAAACATTGGTGGTAATAATTTGTCTATGCAATCATCAGATTTTAGTAATTTGCATGGCGGACAAATATCTTCCAAGAAAAATTCAATAAAATCCTCGAATAGGTATAGGAATATTTATTGGATTTGTTAACAACAATTTATTTTAATTTCGCTTAATTTGTTTGTAGTTCTACTAATTGCGTTCCAAATATACCAACGACAAAAAAGGATAAATTACATTCAAATTTGACTAATGGTGATTTAGCAATATCTCTTGTACCACCTACCGGAGGAGGTGGTCTGTATGTTCGTGATGCACGTGAAATTAATGATAGTGCAAAGTATTCGTCAGCAAGAGATCCAATTGGGGTAATGAAAATTTTTCATTTATTCTGTGTATTATTTTTGATAATTTGTTTATTATTATTATTTGTTTATTGTTTATAACAGTTACCAATGGCATCGGAACCCGTAAAATTAGTAAAAGAAGTACTTTTCAATACGTTTAAGGATGATTCATTGGTATCGCCAACAAAATCAAGTAAAGAAATATTTTAAATCTTAGATAATTTTATTAAATCTAGATAGAAATGTTTGAAATGTCTTTGCTATTTTTATTTTAAAATTAGGAACACCACCAATAATATCTCATTCGAATTTTAATAATATTCGAAAATCTGCAACACCTCCAGGAACAACAACAACAACAACAACTGGAACAGGAACGACATCATCAATAACTGCAACACATTTATCACATTTTAACCAAAAGGATGGTAAAGACAACCAATTATCAAATTTATTGCGAATTGGTAGTGTACCGCCATCACAAATGCTACCTGCTCCATTATTATCATCATCATCATCATCATCATCATCATCATCAGCATCACTACCACCACCACCACTTCTATCATCAACATCATCGCTAACAGTTGTTACTGGATTACAAGAAGACACAATTACCACACTTAGAGATAATAGTCAAACGCCAACTTCGAATGAAGATAGTTTAGATTCAAATATTGGTAGAAAACGAAGACGACGTAAACCAAATAAAACGATACGTATGGCTACGGAAAATGATGATGATGGTGACGATGATGATGATGATGGTGGAGGGGGAGATGGTAAAATTGATATGGATATGGAAAAACGAATGACTCAGTCCGAAACGATTAAGAATTTAACAACATTTGGAACAATAAATTCAAATTATCATAAACGATCAATTCAAAATGATAATGAAACATTAAATTTATTGCCATGTACATCATCCGGAACATCATCAACAACGTCAACAACAATAACATCAACAACATCACCTTCATCATCATCATTATCTTTATTGCCTTCCATTTCATTAAACAATGCTGCTGCTATACCATCTGCAAATGCCACAAATACATTTTTAAATGCAGAATTAATAAAAGTAAATAAATTAATTGATGGTATTTTAACAAATAACAAATCATCTGGTCATAGTGAAATTACAGCAAAATCAAATTCAAAATCAAATACAACCATAGATATGAATGTAAACTTTATGAATAAATTAAATTCAAATTCAACAAAGATTTCCGAAATTGCATCATCATCATCATCATCGATTGATGATTTAATAAAAAACAACGGTTTTATTCCAAATCAATTATCAAGCATTACCACAACGGCAGCTGCCACCACAACCATTAACACCACAACTCCTATTACCACTCCCAGTAGTAGTAGTACTACTACTACCACTACCACTGAAACCACAACAATCAGTATTACGACAACCACAACAACGCCTATAGTTACAATTACAACCGATAATAATACATCATCTAATACTTCCAAAAAATCACAAAATCCGTTAACCACCATAGAATTGGATGGAAAATCCAATTTTTCAATATTACCACATAAATCAAATTCCGTTTATGTGGCGACAGCAACAGCATCCAAATCAACAAAATCCGATATTGAAGATTGTGAAACAATTGATAAAATTGCAGCAATGATTGCCAGTACGAATCCAGACACATCCGTAATCATGAATAATAATAGTATAACTACGCCTGTATTATCAAGTGATGATCTTCATTTAACAAATAATAGTGATAATAAAAATGTTAATAATCACAGTACTTTAACAAATATTAATAATAATAATAATAATAACAAAACTAGTAATAATAATAATAGTAATACTGTAAATATAAATGTAAGTTTAACTAGTGATAACAGTGAGATTAGTATTAATGACAAAGAAATACCAAATAGTGGTGGAAATACGCCATTATTAGATGAGCCAACCACACCCACCACACCACCAACCACCAGCCCCACCACCACCAGCCCCACAACCACCACCACCACCACAACCAACCACGAGGGTATTATTGCTGTTTGTGAAAAAGAGAATGACATCGTTGTTGATGGTGCACCGCCAAGTGAAAATAGTTTTGAAGAAGTGGAAAATAAACTGGAAGAAATGTTTGCCGGCATTGAAGATGATCAACATCAACATATGAAATTAAATATAAATACAAATCTAATAAAATCATCAACAACATCCGAGCAACAACCACAACAACAACAACAACAACAACCACAACCAATGATAATAGACGATAATAATGCTGAAATTGATCTGCGTGAATCTACGAATAATAAAAAATCATCTGAACAAATTGATTTAATTGATCAACAAATCAATGAAATAAATAAATCAACTGAAATGTCAACATCAAGATCGATTGCAACACCACAATCCACGATCAAATCAAGACCAAAGACAAAACCGATGACGACAAAATCAAATAAAAATAAAAAACGAAATAATCGAAATAGAAGTAATAATAATAATAATAAACGATCACCAATAAAGAAATGTTCAAAAATAACAAAACAATTACCACAAAAATCAATAAATGGTAGTGGTGGTGCCGGTTTATTATCCTCATCACTGGTGGATTCACAACAAAAGAAATTGAAATCGGCAAAAGAAGATGGTAATGGTAATGGTAACATATCACAACAACAACAACAACAACAACAACAAACGGATTTAAAAAGTCGTGGTCCATATGTACATGTGTATCGTGATGGTAGTGAAACAATTATAAATACTCCAATTGCCGCCGAAGATATCACAGAAAATAAATCAAAATTAAAAAAATCATATACATCACAAATAGCACAGGATCGTAATAAAATACGTGGTTTACATATAAGTACATTGAGTATGAAATACGATGCGGATACAACGGATAAAACATGGATGTGTGTATTTTGTAAAATGGGTCCACATAAATTTACAGCCGGTGATTTATTCGGACCGTATATTATCTCAACAACTTGTGATGAATTTCATGTAAGTCGACAGGATGCCAACGAACAAGATGTATTTAAAAGTAAACGTACAAAATTTGATATGATACAAAAAAGAGGTTTACCAATGATGGTAGCAGCTTCAGCTGCTGCTGCTGCTAGTACAGCTGACACAGTTGGATGTGATGAGGTAATTCTATTTTATGTATTTCATTTGTTAAATAACAAATTCGCGACCAAATTTGTTTCTGTTCTTCTTCTTTAAAAAACCATTCGAAGGCTTGTGACAGATTTTTACTGAATGAAATCTCTACTTCGATTGCGATATATTCGGATTAGGTTACGTGCGGGCCCATTTTCGTACCATTTTCGATGAATTAAATGTCCCAACTTTCACGTACACGATATCTCCATGTCTGCTGTCAAGGGCTAAAATGATCTTTACCGCTCACTCGATTGCATTGAACGTGGTCTAATGCATGCATTAGGGACATCTCCTGGTTTCATGGTTTTCTCATGTCATTTTGATTGCTGCTGCGGTTTGTGTTTATTAGATCGTAAAGGTTCCGCAATCCATCCAACCGCCGCCGTCCTTGCGGGACTGGACGGCGGCGGTTGGATATACCTGGTATTTTGCTACCCTTCATCTCTTCTCCACTTCATTGGTGTTACCATTTCGGTGCGGTGTGCTTTCCACTGCACTCTCCAGAATCGTGCTACAGTTGTTTTTTAGAATGCCTTAACTCTGTCTACCATCCCACAAGCAATTTGAATATATTAGCGTGAATACATCTCATTTTGTATTAAAATTTTATTACGAGTTGATTTATGATAAATTTAACTTACATTTACCACTCCTCTGTCCACTAGTACTCGTGCTTTCTATTTCATCTATTTGTCTGACATTGATTTTATTAAAATTTAAATAACCAATGGTTTTTTTTTTGTTTTATTTTCATTTATAGAGGAAAAATAACCGGAAATATTCACCATCAATAGTAATTGATCAACCACATACAACACACGGACAACAACATCATCAACAACAACAACAACAACAACATCATCAAACATCCCCTCACACACAACTCCCAACAAATTCATTTCAAAATAATAATAATAATTGTACTGATGATGATCACAGCAACAGAAATAACAGCAATATGAATACAAATATATTTTATGGTATGACAAAAGTTAGTGATACCTCGTATGAGGTATGGATGCATGAAGATTGTGCTATTTGGTCATCGGGTGTTCATATGATTGGTTCAAGTATTATCGGTTTGGAATCGGCCGTATGGAATAGTACACATCATAAATGTAATTTATGTCAATTATATGGTGCCGTTTTATGTTGTTTACAACGTGGTTGTAATAATCAAATGCACGTTCCATGTGCTAAAAAATCAAATTGGAAATTTACCGATTATAATTTTAAAAGTTTATGTGATAAACATTCACCATCATCAGTTCAACCATCTCAATTATTATGTTCAACAACATCGAATACACATTTATATAATAATAATTATAATAATAATAATATTAATAATAGTTTATCAACGATAGAAATAATACCGGCAGCCACAACGACAACAACGACGACGACGATAAATAACTCTTTAAATCACAAACGGTAAAAATTAAGTAATATTGGAATTGAACAGAAATTATTTATTTTATGATATTCAATGAAATTTTGATTCTCATCATAAATATTATAAATAATGAATGAATGAAAGATTTAACTACGATCTGATTAAAAAAAAAAAGAAGATATTTTTTATGTTTGGTAGATTATATAGAAAATGAAAATGGAAAGAAATAATGAATGGAAAAACAAAAAAAAAAAAGACTGTATCCATCTGTGAAATTGAAATTAAATTTTATTTAAAATTTGGTAGTGAATGTATACAAAATTGCAACTATTAAATTGTTGGCAGTCGATTATTTATTACAAAAAATAAAATTTCCAAATCACACAGTTATCAGGATCAGGTCCAAACATTTGTATATAGGCTATATAAATATATATACTCTCTAGAGCTGTGTTGTGTGTTTCTTTTTTTTTTTTAATTTTTATTATAGACATTTCATTGTGGATTTTGCAGATTTTTAAAATAATAATAAATAAATAAATTTATATAAAATAAGACGAAAAACAAAAAAAAAAAAAACATTAATTGATTAATAAATAAGTTTTTTTTTTGTTTTTAAATGAGATATAAAAATTTTGATTTGATTTAGATTTAGACAAATATTTTTGGACAGTAATTCAATTGATTGATTGATTTTTCTTTTTATTATTATCTCATTATGCAGGTTATACATAATTTTATATACATTTTTATTACGTACATTTACAAATTGATTGTAATATAATTAAAAATTTAAAAAATATATTAATAATATTTTATATAACAATAATAAAATAATTATAATATTAATAATATTTAATATTAATAATAATAACAATATTAAGATAACAAAATTTAGTATTAAAGAAAAAAAAAAAAGAAATGAAGGAATGAAAAATAAAATGCATCAAAAAAATAGTATTTTTTAAATAATAAAATCTATTTTTTCCATTATAATTTTGATTTTATTTGATTTTATTACCAACACTTTATTTTTTTCTTTTTATTCTTCCTCTTCATCTATTTTTTTTTTAATTTTTAATTGTAATAATTGTTAATAAAACAAAAATAGTGATATAAAATCAAATGACAAATGAAAAATAAAAAAAAAAAAACAAATAAAAACATTTAAAATATATAGTAAATATTAATAATAATATTATTATTATTATTATATTAATAAATATAAATATAAAAATTACAAATAAAAAAAAAAAATTAGTTTTTTAACTAATTTCACTATAAAAAAAATTTAATCATTTATAATTTATATATAAATAATTTTAGATATATTTATAAATATAAAAAAAAAAAAAAAAATTGAAATAAAATATAAAATAACAATAAACAAAACTTTAATTATATTAATTAATTATGGATGATGAATGATGGATGATGAATCTGAATAAATTTCCTTTTTTTTTTCTTTTTTTTTTATGAAATAAAATACGTGTAAATTTTTCGGAATTGTTTTTTAAATTAAACCAAAATTAGAATGACTTTTGTTTTTGGTTCTTTAAATAAACTTTGAATACGTTCAAGAAAATATAACAATGGAATGTAGAATGTTGGAAAAAAAAAAACAAAACTAAAATTTATATTAGATTAATTAAAAAAGACTCAATCATCATAAATTTGAGGTATCATCATTTTTTAAATTATCTATATTTGTATTGGAATCTGTAATTGATTGCAAATCTGCTGATGTTAATTCATTCGATTGGTTTATGGTCGATGATGATGATGTTGATGAAGATACTGATGCTGTTGATGCGGCTGCTGATGCTGTTGATGCCGCTGCCGCTGCTGTTGATGCTGCTGCCGCTTTTGCAGCTAATTTTGATGCAATATATAAAGGTTTCCAATATTCTTTTAATTTAAATACAACCTCTTTATGATTGTATTCCCATAGTATTTGTGATATTGAACCTAATGTTACCATATCGTTATTGTGTGCATCCAAAAGTAATTGATAAATTGCTTCTCGTGTTCTACCAATACCCGGTATATTAATATCCATAATATGTTGTTCAATTTGTCCTTGAGAGTATCCTAAATGTCTAAATACGGATTGCCATTCGCCACCCAAATGCTCTGATATAATATTCATTGATTTAAGTTCCAATTCACATTTACTTTTCATCATTGCTGTTTGTGTTTTTTCCAAAAAAAAAAATTAAAGATAATTATTTTTTATAATTTTAAGCATACCTACATTACAAAAAAGAAAGAAAAAAAGAAAAGAAAATTGTTTTACCATTTATAGTACTAGTTAATTCACTACCACCATGTTTACAACCACTTTTATGTTTTTTTGTTTTATTAATCATTGGAGACAGCTTCAGGAACGGTTTATTATTGGTTGTTGTATTATTATTATTATTATTAATTTGAATAACAACTTCATCTCCAATATGAATTCCTTTTGAATTTGTAATTTGATATATTCTTTGTGCTTGTGGATTATTTAGTGAAAGTGCAGTATTTGTTATTGTATTATTAATATTATTTAAATGTAATTCTGGTGGTGGTGGTTGTGGCATTGCAGCATGATTAATTGTAGCCAATTGTTGTGACATTTCTGTAGAATTACCAATATTGTTATTATCAATGGACATTGCATCGGTGGTGGTCGTACTGGTGGTGGTGATGTCGCCACCGCCAGAAATATTAGTACTAGTACTAGTTTCATTAATTACTGTGGAATTCGTGACATTACCAATATTTGTGGATGACGATGATTCATGATCAACATCAATTATTGTTCGTTGTTGTTGTTGTTGTTGTACTTGTGTTTGCGATGGTACATTCGGTAATGCAGCCGCATCTGTTACAAGTTTATTATTATCATTATCATTTGGTTCACGTCGTTTTTTTGTCAATACATTTGTTAAATAATTTACAAATTTTTTCGGCATTATTCTTATTATTATTATTATTACTATCTTAATTACAAAAAAAAAAACAAAAGTAAATAAAATCACAACACAAAATAAGTCAACGACACACAAACACAATAAAACAATTGCTATATAATTGTAATTGCAAATTCCAAGATTAAATTATTTTCAACAAGGTCAAATTTACTTTTATTTTATTTTATAGAATATTATTATTATTATTATTTACATTTTTTTTTTTATATTCGTTTTTCTTTTTTTTTTTTTTTTTAATAAATAATTCTATTTAATTTTAATTAATATATATATTTTTTTTTAAATAAAAGGATTAATTTAAATAGAATTATCCCGTTTTTATCTAAAGTCAAATTTTTTCTTATCAACAAAATAATAACACAATAAAAGATATCACAAAACAAAAAATAAAAAATCACTGTAAAATAAATGAAAAAAAAAATAAAAACATAATTAATTCCCCCCCCCCCCTCCGTTCTTACAACATTACCGCCATAATAAAAAATAAATAAACTTTCATTTCCATTTTGACAATTTACCTAATGTTTTGACATTTTTGCATATTTTATTTATGCGAAATGCTGTATCGGCGTTGAAAATAAAATTTTGAATTTCTATTTATTCATTTCTAAAAATAAATTAATTAAATTGTTTTATTATAAATAAAAAGGAAAAGGAAGAGAATTATATCCGATTTTCCAAGAAAATTCCCAGATATGATTAAATTCTAATCGAAAATATAAAAAAAAATAGACTAGAATATAAACCAAGCCAATACCGTAGGGTTAAAAAAATTTTTGCAAATAGAAAAATACTAGAATCCATTTACAGAATGACATGTCAAAAGGTCATCAACCTTTTTTTGCAAAGTTTGTTTATGTTTATTTTAATAATAAATACAATTTTTGTGATTTTTTTTTTCATTTATTTGTTATTCCCGTGAACTGAAATTTGTGTTTGGAACCTTAAATAATATATAATTAACTTGATTTTAAATAATGAATTAATTATATTTATAAGAATATTAATATATGTTTTACAAAACAAACATAACATAATGAATTATAAATCAAATAAAATATCAATTGTATTATTTTTAATATTTTTATTTGGTGCCACATTTTTTATGTATGGATTTTTACCATTATCTTATAGTAATGACGATCGTTCCGATTATAAAGATTTACCAATATTTTTAGACACGGATGATATTCCGTAAGTATAATATTAATTACAGTTAAATATAATTAAATAATTTAATAATGGTATGTATATGTTTTTTTTTTAAATCTAGTCTTAATTCAACCGAATATTTACCAAAATATTCACAAATGATTTTAATGATAATCGATGCAATGCGTATTGATTTTTTGCCAAAAATGGATTATGTAAATAAACTGGTGGACGAGGGAAATCTTTGTAAAATTAATATAAAAGTACAATCGCCAACGGTTACAATGCCAAGAATTAAAGTATGTAAAATATTATTATATGGTATATAATTGTCTCTATTATTATTTTATGTATATATAGGCTTTAACAACCGGAACTGTACCAAATTTTGTAGATATTATATTAAATTTAGGTAGTTTTGAATTAAAAATTGATTCAATATTACATCAAATGTATGATAAAGGTGGAAAATTAGTATTTTGTGGTGATAATACATGGATAAAAATGTTTCCGGGAATATTTGATAGAAAATTGGAAAATCATGATTCATTTTTTGTTAATGATTTTTATGAGGTATGATTACAATTGAATTACACAATTGAAATGCATTTTTATTTTTTTACTTATATTCTTTCAAATTTGCCAATATTATATTAGGGTGATAAAAATATAACACAACGTTTAAATTATGAATTAAGATCACCAATTGATTGGAAATTATTGGTATTACATTATTTGGGACTTGATCATATCGGTCATGTTGAAGGACCATTTAGTCCAAAGGTACCGATAAAATTACGTGAAATGGATAATGTTGTATCAAAAATAATATCATCAATTGATTTATGGGTGGTATGTATACAATATTTAATAATTTTCTTTTAGAATCATATGATGATTCATTTATAACAAACAATATATTATGGGTTCTTTTCACACAAGTCAGATGAATTGCCTACATTATTTTTGATAACCGGTGATCATGGAATGAGAGATACCGGTGGACATGGCGGTAGTACATATGCTGAAATGAATGTACCATTAATTGTTAGTGGTGGTATAAATTGTAAATCAATTAGTGAATCATATCATCAAATTGATATAACACCTACGGTATCCATACTATTTGGATTACCAATACCATCGTCTAGTATCGGTGTTATAATTCCAGAATTGATAAACATGTTAAGTTACCGGGAACAATTGTATGGCTTACATTATAATAGTAAACGTTTATATGAAAAATTATCGAATTCATTTGATATGAATATGTTTGTAAATAGTGGTAAATAATAGAATAGTAATAATAAGCAATTTGAAAGTTAAAGTATTGTTTTTTTTTTTTTGGTTTACTTTAATAGAATTTTATATTCAACATAAAGAAGCAATTGCAGAACATAAAAAATATCTAACATCATTAAAGGATAATCACGAAGAAGATAAAACATCATTTAAAAAATCGAAATTATTATATTCATCATCGTCACGTCGAATGAGTGATTTATTAATAAAAATTCTTATAAAATATGATGTGATTAGTATAATAATGGGTTTAATTTTATTAACAACGGTAATTGTTTCTTAATGATGATACTTTTATTAACTATTTAATGAATTTTCTTTATTTTAGACATCAATTGTATTGATTTTACATACTTTTGTTGCATTGAACGGCACCGGAACGATTAATATCCAGTTTAGATTAGCTAACTTTTGGTTATGGTCAACGGAAGTGATATTTGTTAAATATTTATTAAATAAAATGGAACTATTTGTTGAATCAATGTGGTTTAGTCAATTTTTGCTATCCGATTTGATATGTATATTTTATGTATTTTTAATATATTTAGAATATTGTATTTTTAAAGGAATTAAACAACATTTACATAAATGTAATGTAAGTAAAAAAAAAACAGCATTTTAATAAGTAATATCAATTTTTAGTATATAAATACAAAATTTTTCTATTTACACAGATTAATTTAAAGACAATTAATAATAAAATTGTATGGTTTATGCTATTTGGAATTTTATTTCATACATTATCGTTAGCCAGCAGTTCATTTATTGAAGAAGAACATCAAACTTGGTACTATTTAATGAGTACCTTCATTATTATATTATTTATAAAAGATATTTTATATCATAAAAGTGAAATTTTTAAATTCATTGAACGAAAATCGTTCAACAATTTTCCAAAATTTCTATTCAATTGGTTTATTTTAATTGGTTCAAATATATTTTTAAAAAAATTAAATCAAACCGGTGATAAATGGATACATTTATCTGATATTGGTGATTGGTTAACGACAGATGAAAATAAATTTTGGTTAAGTGTATTTGTATTAATCGGTTAGTATAATTTGGGATCTTTCATATATTACATATTACAGATTATATTCCATTTCATTTATATTTATTTATTTTCAAAGGTCTTTTTGGAATAGTTCCCATTTGTTGTGGATTTAATCATTTTTTGGTAAATGTATTAACGTTTACTGGTACAATATTAATTTATTATTATCGTACAATAACGGGAATGGTTTTATGTCCGGGTGTAAAAATTTCAGAGTAAGAGTTTTTCTTTTTTTTTTTGGTTGTTTATGTATTGAAATTGTTTGCATAAAAAAACAAAATTGTTTTTTTTTTATATTTTGCAGTTCAAAAACATCATTGAAAGTCTATTGGTATAATATTTTAGAAATTATAATAATAAATTATGCAACATTACTGTTTAAATATAAAAAAAGACAGATTCATAGAAAAGATATTCGTTTATGTTTGAGTACAAATATAACAATATTTTGTTTAATATCAGCATTATTACATAAACCACATAATATTATATTAAATATTTCGATAATTATTTATTGTTGTTTTTTCAATGGTATTTTGAAAATGCATTTTACCCGACGTATCTGGCAATTTACAACAATTATATTACATTATTGGATTGGTAAAACATTTTATTTTTATCAGGTAATTTTTCTATATCAATTTATATTATAGATATTTTATTCGATTTCTAACGAATTGATTAGAAATCTTTTTGGGTTTTTGGAGGTTTCGAGATTAAAAATGGGCTTCCTTCCTACGACCGAATCCTATATAAATTCAAGAGCTTATTTAGAATTATTTGACCATTTTATTGTAAATTTTTATGATGTAGTTAAATTCAACCCCCTTCCGACGATCCTCCCGAATCCTTTTTGAGCTAAATTTCTTATCCTTTCGGATGTTGTTTTTGAAACATTTCATTTTGTTCAAATACATTCAACAGAAAAAATTCGTTTTTCTAATAAGATTTTTTTAATTTAAACAAATTTTTAATAATTTAACAGGGAAATTCAAATAATTTATCAACAATTGATTTAAATGCCGGTTATATTGGATTAACAAATTTTAATTTTTTATCCGTTGGATTTTTTGTTATATTAAATACCTATAATGGTTTAATACTATCATATTTAGTATTGATTTATAATTTATATGATTGTCATGATGTGATTACATTATCATCATCAATACCACAATCAGTTCAGAACATAAAAGATAAGAAAAACGATGATGATGATGATGATGATGCGATTGAACAAAAGAAAAGTACCAAAGATATTGAAATCAGGTGATTTATTATATAAATATTTTATTGTTATATGATTTGCAATATATAATTTAATGTAATTTAATTGAAAATTGAATCAATTAATATTTTATTTTCTTTTATATACAGCCAAAATACATCATCAATATTTTTATATTTTATTCTGCAAGTAATCATTCCATTTACCTATTATTGTTTTATTGTATTATTATTTCGTCATCATTTATTTATATGGACTGTATTTTCACCAAAATTATTATATAAATATTTTCATTTATGTTTAGTATTTTTAATATTATTAATAACATATGTTTTTAATTAATCATATTCTGTTTTTTTTGGGGGGGTATAAACCAAATAATTCTAGTCCTGTAAAAATAAATGTTAGTGAAATAAATTGACAAAAATAATAATTATATTCAATTGTATATATATATATATTTATTAAATGATATTTTATATATGTTTTAATCATTCACTATAAATAATTTCAATTTAATTATTTTTTAATTTTTCGATCGATCAACTACAATATATAGAAATATAATATACGCGCAGCCCAATATACATTTATTAATCTATATATAATATATATATATAAATATTTTTATTGATGTATCAACAATTAATTATTATATGTATAATTTTTACTAATAATATATATTTTATTTTTTTTAATTTGATAATAATATTTTAATTTATTTTTTTCTGTTTATCATTTAACAATTTAAATTGTAATCTGATTTAAATATAGATAAATACAAAAAAAAAAAAAAATCAATAATTAATCGTAATAGAAAAAATAATAATAATAATTCATTTATGTATAAGAAGTTTTGTTTTTTTTTTTTTACTTTTTATTATCAAATTTAAAAACTAAAATATTTTATTATTTTTATTATGTATACATTATTATTATTAATTATTTTATAATAATAAAATATCGCATACCATAAATAAATAAAATACATCATTTCTTCGTTTTTTTTTTTGTTTCTTCTATAATTTATTAATAGTAGATTTGTATTTTTAATTAATTTTTTGTGTTTTTTTGAAACAGTATTTTAATTTATATATTGTAATAAAACAAATATATATTTTTATTTATTATTGATAATTTTGTGATTATTATTATAATAATATTATGATTATAATAAATATAATTATTATATAATGATGATGATAATAATATAATATATAAAGTTTTTAATTATTATTAAATATAATTTCTTATTATTTTATAAAAATTGTATTTTAAAAGGATTATATATAATTAATATAGTTATATAATAAGATAATAATTAATAAAAAATTAAAATAAATATATTAAATTATGATTATATTTCTTGTTTTGTTTTTTTATTTATTTAAATTATTTTTTATTTTTCATTTGTTTTCTGCTGTACGAAAATTCAACAATCAACAGTTTTGTATGTACATATTCTGTTTAATTAATTTTAAAAAATTAAAAATGATATTTTTTGGTTATTCCTTGATTGATTTTTTTTAATTAATAATTATATTTTAATATATAAAATGTTGGTAAGGACAAAATTATTATTGGGATATAGATTTTAATGGATATATTCGTATATAGTGACTGTACACATCTCGTAAAAAATCTGAATAATAAATAATGACTGTAAGTTTCCATTAAATCACCATATAAATTGCAATATATAAAATCGATTTAACTTAATCCCTTTTTTTTTTTTATATCTATGTGTGATGTTGAAGGTTTCTGCAGTTGGTTAAGTATATATTATTATAGATTTTGAGGTCGATTATTCGACGATTATTGTTCAACAGAATCCCTCAAAAATCAAATGAAAATTCCAAATTAATATGATTTTTATTTGATTGATATTATTTTGTATTTTGTATATATTTTTTGATTGATTATGTGTATAAGAGAAAAAAAAAACCATAATTCCGTTTTGAAAATTAATATAATTAATATATTTTTATATTATTATTATTGGTTTTTAACCCTGTAAAATATAAATAATGAATATTAATAATAATAATAATAATAATAATATAATAATAATCAGAGGATAATAAAATACTGTTATATTTTTATAAATTATACTTTTACATAAAACAATTATAATAATATAATTATATATAATTATGTATTTCAAGATATTATAAATACGCACTTAAATACTACAACTGCCGGGATAGAGAAAAACTATAATTTTTCGTTTACGCATCGCTTAAAAAATTTAAGATAATCACCAATTTTAATTCTATATATTCGAATATAACAGAAATTAATCATTTCTATAATATAATTTTCATCTAAAACAAAAAAAATATCACTAATAATTTATATTTATTATAATAAAAAAATAGTTTTTTGACAAATATATAATTATAAATTTTATTGTATAATATTATAATTTCGTCTATTTTTTATCTATTTATTATCATATAATATAATTTTGTACCAAATAAAAATATGTAAATATAATAAAATATATATATGATGATAAAACACTCGCATTTATTTATTATTTTTTTCTTTAAATATTATTCAAAAATTGTTAATAATAATAAATAATTAAAAAAAAAAAATGTATTTTCGGATTAATTTTTTTCTAGTTGTATATATTCATCATTTATTTTTCAATCTGCTGTATATTGATATATAATTTTTAAAATTATGAATGTCATTTTTTTTTTTCATTATTATTATTATTATTATGTATTGTTTTGTTGTATAAATAAAATTGTTAAAAAATTTTTAATTAATTTTCTTGCTATATCCGCATCCATATATAAATAACAAATATGTGAAATATTCGATTCGAACTATATATATAGTAAATAAAAAAAGGTATATTCAAATCAAACAATATACATTCAAATTTATATATATTTTGATATACGAGTATGTATTCCATTCGTAAATAATGATACATCACACACGAAGGGTGTATCATCAAAAAATATGTGAATGAGTTTTTCGTTTATTAATAACCAGTAGCATCAAATAAATCCGGTAATATTAATGGTGGACAATTATGTGGACTACATGTTACACGTGGTTGATCATTTTCATTTGTACCATTTGAACATATACATTCTAGACAATTACCCGTTTCACGTGGTAATATTGTACCAACATTATATCGTTCACCTGTTTGAGAATGTTAAGAAAAAAAAATTTATTTATTAAAAACAATTATATTAATGATTATATATAAAATAAAATTAATATAATCACGGAAACAATAACAAATTAATTCTTTAGATTATAACAAAAATAAAACAATTTCAGTTTGAAGATTGATCTAACACTAACAGAACATTGATTATTTTTTTATATTCTGAATTCAATGAAAAAAAAAAAGAACCTCGCACCTCTATACTACGGTATGGATGGAGTATAAATTATGGAAAAAATATTCTGATATGAATGCATTTTAACTTATATAATTGTATAATTAATTCAAAATCAAACTTATATTTTAATTCCCTTCCTTAATTTAAAAATAAAAGCATATATGTCATAAATATATTTTATTCATCTGTTGATTTTTACTGCGAGAATTATTTCACATTTTGTAATCTAATATCCATATAATATATAAATAAATCCATAAATAAAAAAAAACTTTTTTTTTGTCTGTCATTACTCTATAAATTTCAATATATGTCATTTCATTGAAGTGTAAACAACAAAGTTTTTTTTTACTTCGAATACGTCGAAACACATGCCTATGAAAAAGTTGTTTTGCGGGGAAGTTCTTGAATAACTTTCTTTAATTTGAAGAAAACCGCTGCTGATAGTTATCGATTGTTGGTAGAAGCTTACGGTAACTTATACATGCTCCAACTCAAAAAACTTGTGAACGGTGATTTACACGCTTCAGAAGTGGTGATTTTGAAGCGGAAGACAAAGAACGGCCAGGTCAGCCGAAAAAAAATTGTTAAAGACGAAGAATTGCAGGCATTGTTGGATGAAAATTCGTGTTGAACGCAACAAGAGCTTGCATTAGAGTTGAATGTAGATGCCTCTACCATTTCTAGACGTTTGCATTCAATGGGAAAGATCAGAAAGCTAGGAAAATGGGTCCCACATCACATTGAATGAAAATCAACTCAAAGCACGAAACGATGCAGGCAATAAACCTCTTGCCGATCACAAAAAACATAGTTTTTTGAGTCGAATTGTCACTGGCGATGAAAAGTGGGTGTATTACGACAATCCTAAACGTAAAGCATCATATGTTGATCCCGGCCAACCATCAACTTCACAATCAAAACGCGATATTCATTGCCAGAAGCTTATGCTATATGGATTTGGTGGGATCAGAAGGGTGTCGTGTATTATGAGCTGTTAAAACCGAATGAAAACCGGTTACATCTGATCGCTACCGACGATAACTGGGCGAATTGGCAAAGAAATTGAACGAAATACGACCATTGATAGCTCGAAAACACCACAAAGTTTTAATACACGATGACAATGCCAGGCCACATCGTGCAAACATCGTTAAGGAACAAATAAACAGGCTCGGTTGGGATGGATCATATTGATCACCCCCCGTACTCTCCAGACCTTGCTCCTTCTGATTACCATTTGTTCAGATCAATGTGCAGGTCAGCCTGACAGATTTACGCTTTCAAAATGCTGAAGAAGTGCGAAAATGGGTCGATGAATGGATTGGGATAAAAGAGAAGAGGAGTTTTTCAAACGAGGAATCAACAACAACTTCCTAAAAGAGGAAGGGAGGAAGTCATAGCTAACGATGGGCAATATATTGGTTAATGTACTCAATCATTTTGTTATATAAATAAATGTTATTTCCAAGTCAAAAAATCGACATTATTAATGCAGGGTCCCAATATTACAGAAATCATATTAAATCCATTTTTTTTTTGCAAAATTTTCAAATCAATAGGTTAACAATAACAACTATGATTGATTGGATAACACTTTTTATACAAAATCATGGAAAAAAATCTTGGAAAACTCTCAATAGATTTTTAAATCAATATAGTTCGCTCAAGGGAAACCAAGGGGTTCAATATTTTATAAATATGATTTGAGATATAAATATTTAGTAAAATGTTAAAAATGATTGGTTTACGAATTTTCAAGAAATCCCTATCAGAAAATTGATTGATTTTTGTAAATTTTTGTGAAAATATTTGATAATTCTCAATTGTTTAATCAATGGTCACCAATTCCATTATTTTTCACGGGTCTTTAAAACCTTAATAAATTCTAAATTCACATTTTTATTATTTATATCCTTAAATTAAATGTATATACGCTCCTATTTTATACCATTTTTATCGCCCGAGTATGCAATAAATGTTCAATCAATATATATCAACAATATCCATTCATACGACCCTGCCTGTATTCATATATACTATAATATTCTTTCATTCATATATATCGCTTTTAAAAAAAGAATTTGCTGTATAATAATATAAAAAACAATGAATAAAAGAACTTTATCTATATAGTAAAAGCTAAAATACAGATATCATATATAGAAACCCTATATATATATACAATTTCAATATATAATAATAGAAATAAAAAAAACAACTCACCCATAACAATACAATAAAGTATTTGTGAATTTTCTGTAGTTGACATTTCAATAGTAGTAGCAGATGATGATGTATCAAGAAATTGTTGTTTTTTTATTATATTTTCTTTTGCTGTTGCATCAATACTATTATTGTTTTTGTTTTTCAATGAAAAATCCGATGTAGTATTCATTATTTTCGATGATGATGATGATGATTTTATGGATATATATGAGGATGATATTGGTATTGTATTGGATGCTGTAATAATTGATGATAAAGGTGTTGGAGAAATAATATTTTCATCACGTTTTATTGACGATGACATATTATCAATATTATTATTATCATTATCAATATTACTATTACCAGAAATTATAGTAGTAGGAGTCATAATAGTTGTAATTGATTGTATAGGATTTATAATTGATTGTTTATAATTTGGAAAATCATTTAATAAACTATCCTGATATAGTAATTGATTATTATTATTATTATCTTGATTATTATTTTCTAATAATAATAATGTATCTTGTTTTTCAATTTTACCCGATGATGTTATTATATAATGTTCTGTTAATGATGAAATGTTATCATCAACATCATTCATTAAATCAATATTTTTTCTATTGATATTTTCCATTTCATTTATTCTGTTATCGTTCATCATATTCAAATCGTTTAAATTTTTTATTTCAATATTACTATTGCTATTATTATTATTATTATTATTTGTATTGTAATTATTTAATTTATTATTTATTGCAATGTCCAATTTTTCATTTTCAATATTAGTTTTATTATATAAAATAAAATAATTTGAATTATTAGTTTGATGGTTTTCCATTAAATTATTTATCACGGCCGTTGTCGTCGGTACATTTGAATTAAATATATTTTCTGGTATTGCATAATTTTGTGATTGTATTTTATCTGTATCTTCATCATCATCATCATCATCACGATGATCATCAAAGGTAATAATAGTAGTTGAATCAATCATATTGTCGGTATTAGTTGTAGGAGTGGAGGTAATTGTTGTTATTATTGATATTTTCTCATTATTATTTAATAGTAATGATGATGATGATGATGATGATGCAGATGATGAGGATGCTGTTGAAGACGATGATAATTGAATACCGCCACCGGATGTTTTTTTAGTTATATCCGATAATAATAATGGTATATTATTATTATTATTATTTTGTTTTGTAAAATATTTCTTTTCATTTTCCAAATCGTCGTCTGTATTTAATAAATGAAATGGTAAATTCTGTGGGAAATGTAACACATTTTCTGGTATATTTTTTATCCATGATTTTTTATATTTATGAATATTATTCGTATTACCATTATTATTATTATTATTATTATTACTATTATTATTTATATTATGATGTTTAAATTTTTTTTTGGCTGTATTTTTTGTAAAATGTTCTAAATCAAAATGGAAAAAAAAATGGAAATATGTATACAATAAGAAAATGATGTCGTCCATTCAAACATTTTTATGTAGGAAAATTTTTTTTAAATGAATTGTGAATTGGAATATATATTTAAAAAAATGTAGATTAAAATTTTTATTTTTAATATAGATATATATGACAAATAAATACACTCTCTTATTGTATATATATATAACACACAAAATATATATATTTATTAAGATAAATGTTTATGTATTATATATTTGGAAATAAAAATTGTAAAATATTCCATTTCCATTCATTTTTAAAATTATATACATAATAATAAATATCTGGAGCAGAGCAAAAAAAAAATGAAAAAAAATATTCATAAACTATATATGTATATAGAAAAAAAAAATTCAATAAATACCACATTTTTTCCACCAACAAAAGATTTCTCCATCAACACATACGCATATTTCACAAGGATCGGCACGATAAATCTATATATATATATATATATGTATAAATAATAAATTTTAATATTATATATATATATGAATGAATCTTTATATATATCTAAATAAATAAATAATATATATATCTCTGTGATAAAAAAAATATAAACTTTCTATAAAGATAAACCATATATCAAAATTGATTTATGTTATATATATATATATATATAAAAAACATTTTTATATCATCTATGCTCTGCTGTATATCACCGCATATATGTATATACGACGAAGAAGATAATAATAAATTTTTAATCATATATATTTATGAAGTTTATTTTTTTTTCTTATATATAGAAATGTTTATATCTCTAGTTCACACGCACATTGCTTCTTGTATATATATTCTCCTATATATAGATGTGTAATATTTTACCTTTTGTCCATGATTATAACGTATGTGATTACTTAAACAGGATGCAGCATCTTCTTGTGATCGCTGATATAAACTATTTAATTCCTCGGATAATTGTCTAGGATCATAACGGGCTTTTGATTGGGCTGTATCAAAATCATATACTTCTTCTAAACCAATATTACTGTGATGATATGATGATGCTGTTGAGATTTCAAAAAAAAAACAAACAATAAATTATATATATTTAATTTAATTTATCTTAAAAATAATTTTACGATTTTCCATATGACGATAAAAGTAAAAGAATTTTCATGTATTTTTCCATATACTTTTATTGTCATGCGGCTAATCACTCAACATATTGTTTAAAAATGTAACATAACACATCACTCAACAAGGTCGTACGATGACTAATAAAACAACAACTTTTAGACAAAATTCGGCTTTATTCATTAACTGCACATATGGTGTCCTTCAAGGTTGATACATTCATTACAAACCGTCTCTAACATTTCGATGCACTTTTTGTTGAACGATTTATCTTTGGCTTTAAATTACCCTTCAGTTTTTTTTTTCACTCTTTATTGTCCAATTAGCTAACTGTCGAATTGACGTTCAACCATCACTGCAGAACAGGTTCAGAATGGTGTTTATACGGCCGAGTTCAAATCATCGAATCACTTCTATACGGATTTGTCTCTCCATTGAGAAATAACAGTCGAAATAACATTTGTCAAGCCATAAATATGTCATCCTATACAATAACTTATTGACTTATATATATATATTTTATTAATCATTTAAAGTGTGATACCGCAATATATGGAGTACAATTAAACAGATGATGTGTATAATAACCGTACACTTATTATACCATCACCCATAATGAACGATGAGGAAATGATTTATGTGATTTTTCCAGTATATATATATATGAGACGCAAAAAAAAAAAAAATAAATAAAAGCAAATGAATAAAAATCACTGAAGTTAATTAATTATTCATAATGTTATATTTATTATATATATTTAATATACCTATATTTATCTAATATACAATATTTATACTATAAAAATATATACTTTATCTGCAGCGTCAAGATAAATTAAATAAATATTGATACATATTTATATAGATGGATAGACTATACACAAATAGGTATTGAATATATGCTTATTATATTTAAAAAAAAAATAAAATGTTTACGTTATTATAATGGCATTGTTTTATCCGCATATTTGTATATGTATAATAATATATATAGGAAAAAAATAAATAATATGTTCTTTATATAGCCTTACATATATTCATTTCATACGTTTTTATATCACCAATATCACAAATATTTCATATATAAATATCCCTTTTACAAGAGTGTATTATACATACGTATATGATATGGTATATATAATATACGTATATATTAATTCAAAACAGCTTCCTCTTCTCTGTCTGTATACATATATAATATGTGTCTTAAAAAATAAAAAATGTATATCAACAAATATATATATATATATATATACAATATATATTTTATATATATTAACTGAAAATGATTAATGAAATTCATGTATAAATTGTAATATACATATACATATAGAGTATATTTCGATTCCCAGATGGGGTAAAGAACATTTCATAAAATAATAAATGATTCCAATTCCTGTAAAATTGTATGTATATATGTGCGAATATATATATATATATATATATATATATATAGATACAATCTATATCGAGTATAAAGAATGTTCCAACTCATATATAACAAACGACGGGGTTGTGAGTCTTATAACAATACCTTTTTCGTGTCCTATCTGGGCGATTTAATTCTCTATATGTATTCAATTCTAACAGTTTTAATGAATCCGTGAAACGAATACACGCGACAATATGAAATCAAGTAACAAACGCATAATATGGATAATGATGGGAAATTTCTATAAATATCTATATGGAGTATTTTGGAATTATATAGGAATTTGTATATTTAAATTAAACATCCTGTATTAAATGATTATATATATGATATAAATTTACACATATCGTATTTTTTCATTCGTCAATTTATATATATATATATATGAATATATTTATAGAGATATATATATATACACATTAAAATAATACACATTATAAATGAAATGTTATCCCGCGCAAAATAACATTTGCAATATGATATATGATATTTTAAAATAATACATATACATATTCGTACATCGCATCAATTGAGAAAGTATTATCATATCCCGAAAAAAAATTTTTTTATATATTCTATATAATGTATAGATAAGAAGAAGTGAGACTTTTTCAACAAAAAAAAATTTAACATTTCTGCGCGTATTTCTGCGGATCGGATCATAAAATTATTTTTAAATATCACCAAAAGCAAAAAGGGTTATTAAAAAGAACTTTTAAAAAATATTTTTATCTACTTTTCATTAACAACTAAAAGTTCCTATATATCAACACTTCGTAATAGAAATTAAAACAGAAAAAAAAAACAAATAAAGCGACCCTTTTCCTTTTCCACTATTACGCAATTTCCCATCATATACCTATACCTAATTCAATTATATATATTTTATTATACATAAAAAAAATTGCCCAAAAAATTGATATTATACGCAGTTAAAAAATGATAAAATATATGTAAAAAAAAAAAGAAACAAATAAAAGATAAAAGAATTTAATCGCAGATTTTCATTTGCATATGATGTCAAAAAATGAAAAAATGAAAAAAAAAAAACAATGTACATATTAAAAAATTTAATTTATGCATTGAATTTTATTTTTTCTATTCATTTTTAACAATTATAATTCTCGTTTTTATATTCTTATATATTTTATAATAATAAATTATATATTACATATATACAATATTTCTTTTTTTTTCGTGTTATTTCATCAAGATAATTGATAACAGAGCAGATTTAAATATAAATTAAAGTCAAATAAACGTGAACATATTTTTTATATATAAAACATATAATATAATACAGGGTACTCTAGCTCTCTAATACGCAACAGTTTTTGGTTATATAGTGCCAGAGTATATATAGGTGAAAAATTCTGTATAATGTTTATTTAATCCTTCTAATACGGATATATTTATAAGGAAAATATATAATGGTGGATCTTAAAAGAACGAAATTTCGATTTAACTTAATTCATTCCACATATCACTTTTTCATCAAATTAGTTTAAAACCCCACTTATTAAATTGTATATAATAAATAATCAAAGTATTTTTCCATCGACTGTTGTAATTTTATAACTGTCATACACTCTGTATCCATATGCATATAGCAATAGATCATATGATTTTATTTTTGAATATTGTATAAAAGTTCTTTTTCTTTTTTTTTAATTCATTTTTCACAAGAACCAACAACAACAGAAAAAAAAGGTTCAATATGGATAATTTTACAATATAAGGATTTATATTTTTGTATTTTAAAAATAAAATTAAAATAGATAATTTAAAAAAAAAAAGTATAAAAGCTTTAAAAATTTAAATTATTCAATGCGATGGATACAATTGTTTTATTTATTTTTTTTTCTATTATATTTGAACAAGTCATATACATATGAAAAAAATTAGAATAAAATGAAAATTGTAAAATACCACAATTCATTACAAGAAGAACAAGAAGAAGCAGAAAGATAGAGGGAAATGTTTTAAAAAAATAATGTTAAAGTTGAAACCTTTCCCACCCCATCCCCCGGCCCTCTACGCCTTCCTCTACAGATATTTTTATATTATTAAAAAGTTTTTTCAATTTTTTTCTTTTCCCTATATATATTTATACAATTAGACAGGAGATTTATTTTTTTTATTTTTTTTGATTACAACAAAATGTAATTAAAATGAAATCCGATAAAAAATTAGTTTTAGTTCTCTATATACTTATAGAATTTTTTATTGTTAAGATATAATGGGGAAAAAATCAGACAAAAATATATATATTTTTTACTGTTCATATATACAAATCATTGAAATAAATAAATAATATATATTGAATATATATATAGCACAAAAATATACCGGATGTTATTATCAATAATAATCGTCGCGGTGGAAATTTATTCTTGTACATATATATACAGATAGATAGATGATTTGTTGTTGAAATCAATAAAAGAAATTGGAAATTCCTGTAGCCAAGGATATGTTTAGATTAGTAAAAGGAAACATTAAAAACGATTCACCTGTTATAAAGGTAATATAATTATTTATATGTATATATTGATTGGAATTGTACAGTCGGATTCTTGGCGGAAAGGGTAATATGATCACTATTAGTTTTGTTTCATTTTGATTAAAAATTATTTTGTCAACTTATTCATGCCAATAATCCGGAAATCCGACTGTTCAATATACTAATTAATTTCATATTATTAGAGACGCCTTAGCCGGATGATCAAATCATCACGTTGGTTGATGATATATAAATGTAGTGTTGATCCGCCAATAGCCCAATATTATATAAAGATCGCAAACATGCAATCATAATAATCATTTGTGTGAAAATTTATTATTTAATTCAACATTTTCCTTACATAATTATTTATATTTTTTTTTTGTAATAAGAAAAACTATTTATGATTTTATGATTCTTGTCAATTAATGACTTGACGAATATATTATTTATAAATTGCTATAGAGGGATGCCAATAATTCATACCCCTCGATTTTGTTGAAAATTCTTTTTTAATCATTAAAAGAGGTATAAAGAAAATTTATTCAATAAAAAAAAAAAATTTACCTATACGATAAAAGATTTTCGACAGCTCGTTGAGTTCTTATATATTATATTTATTATGTATATATAGTAAAATTAACTGTATATATTGTATGAAATCGTGTTAAACCCCACAATATAAATTTTCAAACAAATTCGTTTTTTACTTTTAGATTTTATTTTATTTATTTCTGATTTTTGCTGTTGAAATATATATAGTTATACAATAATAAATATATAGGTAAAATCCGTAAGTTTTGTATATAGAATAATAAAATCTCTTATTCATTCAATCTGTCTGCATATATATATAATATATATATATTATATATTTATATATTTATATATAAGAAATGCTTTGATTTGGAAAATAAAATATAAGAAAATCTATATATAATACGTACATGTTGAGGAAAAACAAAAAAAGAATTATACTTTTATATAACAAAATGAAAAATCACCTTAAAACATCAAATTAAGCTACTATATATATGTTGTATAAATAATAAAATACATGTTAAAGTCCATTTTCTATTGGTATATATAAATTTTATATTTAAACATTCCTATCCTTTCACATTTATTTTATTATTCGTTCATCGGATAATATAAATAAATAAATAAGTATATATATATATATATGGAATATGGATGTATTTATATACCTATATATAGAGAGAAATGTATTTTTATATTTTATATATAAATATATTTATACATGGATGGATGGATGGATGAATATATATGCTATATATGTATATAATGATATAATATATATATGGATGAAGTACCACTTTTATATTTATATATTTTACATTTACACATTTTACACATTTACACATTTTCACCATTCAACTTTCATCCACTTAACTATATATATATATATATATATATATAAATTGTATTTATTTATTTTTATAATAGTTTATACACAATTTTATACTTTAAATTTATTTTTCATTTCCATTTTAAATCTATATTTGTTTTTTGTATAATATATATACTATCTCTATCTATATCTATATGTATATTATAAAGATATGTTTCATGAATAAAAAATGGTATATGTGTAAATATTTCTACCTATGGCATTTGTATATTTATTTTAAAATATTTTTTTATTTTTTTTTTTCTGTATAATATTTTATCCTTCACATTATATATATATTACGATATTACTGCGATTGAAGGACTATTTACCTGTCTGTAAAAATTTATATATATATATACTGTTTTTGAATAATGAAATTTAATTATATATATATATATATATATATATATATATATATATAATTGCGAAATAGAAAGACAGAAGGAATGTAAAAATAAAAAAAAAAATTGTATTTATAAAAAATTTCTGCAGATATATTTATAAAAATTCCTCATATACGGTGTCTATGTATAATTTTTTTTTATACATAAAAATACTATGAGTTTTGAGTTGACAGAGTTTTGTTTGCGGCAAAAGGTGTAAAGGCAGTGTTGCGTATATATTTTTTCAATGTATACATAAATGTAGAAAGGAAATTATATGGGCAACAGATGTTACAGATAAAATAAATGGACACGATGAGTTATTGATGCAAGAAAGTAACATTTATTTTTAAAATATAATATATGGAAATTATTAAAGCTATACAATTTTTGTATGAAATATTTTAATATCATTGCGGTTTCCTGGTGAAACTACATATTGATTTAAAATTGAAGATTTTCCTAGATAAAATATTTATAAATTATTTGCCAAGACGATTTTTGGTTCAATAATGTATATTTTAGGCAACCATTGGCGTTTCTGGAGTGGCGAAAATTAAACAGAATTTTCATTGGAAAATTGTACGGAATTTCATTCAGAATATTGTACGGAATTTCATTCAGAATATTGTACGGAATTTTGTTTGGAAAATTAAACGGCATTTCATTTACAAAATTGTACATAATTTCTCATAGAACCCTATCCAGAATTTTCCCATATAACATAAAATTATAAAGAATTTCGTTTAGAAAATTATTCCGAATTTTATGTCGACAAATTGATAAAAAATTTCCTATTAGAAAATAATACAGAATTTTCCTATATATATAAAATCATCCAGAATTTACGTGAATACAAAATTATACAGAATTATATCAAACCCATAAGCACATTTATATATTGATTATGACCGGGTCTGATGAATCTTATATACATTATACAAGTCATATATATATACATATCACTTATTGTTTTGTATACATTAACCCTTCAGAATTTATCGTAGTATATACCTATACTATTAGTATTAATAATATATTTCTATGTACTTCAATAATATATGCATATAAAGTGATAAAGTTTAATAAAAAGTATTTTTACCTTTTTTTTTCGATTGATTGAAAATGTAACGAATGTAAGTATAATTCAATATAAAAAAAAAAAAAAATTAAATGCAATAATATAACATTTTTGCAATGTATATATAAAAGGTAAAGTGTTTCTTTAAAAGATTTAATTAGAATCTATATATTATATATATATATATATATATATAGATCTATATTCAAAATACAACTTTATAAATTAATAAAGTTTATTGTTTTGTTAAGTGCAAATGTTTTCTTTATATATATAACTGCGCGGTGTTAATTAATTCCTTTTTTTTCGTTTGTATATTTATATGTAGTGTTTTATATAAATATAAGTAAAATACAAAATCTAAAATATTGCATATTACAGCAAAAAAAAATCCGGTTGAAAATCGGACAAAACGAACAATCTCAATGGTTTAATAAGACAATTTACCATATAGAGTCCTGAAGCAGGGCTAATAATGAATGTATGAATATGGAATAGACTCAGAGGGGATGTAGCACCATCACAAGTAAAGGGTTAATTTTATTATATATAATTAATCTGTCATCGTATCTATAGATAGAAAATGATCTCACAAGATCTATTCTATTCATCCATCAATTTTGGAAATAACATAAAGTTAAAAAACATCAATAATTAATTTCTTTTTTATATACACCTATACATAAAAAAAACCTAATGATTTAATTAAAAATATATATATATTAAACGACCGAGTATATAAAAATTGAAACAACAATTTTGGCAATAAAAAATTTAACATATATCCATATTATAATTATTTATATATATATAGTGTATTAAAAAATCATGTAATGAAAATTAGTTAAATATATACATACAAACATACATGTAAAGATCCAATTAGATATAAAACTTTTTGTTCTCATATATTGAGAACAAAATGGATATAA
Organism: Dilophus febrilis; assembly: GCA_958336335.1. Lineage (NCBI taxonomy): Eukaryota > Metazoa > Arthropoda > Insecta > Diptera > Bibionidae > Dilophus > Dilophus febrilis. The sequence goes on along the minus strand of OY284469.1, from coordinate 3,220,678 downwards.
TAAAATTAATTACAATCGTTAAATTAACTTTTTATATCATCACAATATATATGGGGGTATATTTAATTATCATATAATACCTATATATTATACAATACACCTATATATATATAAAATTTTATTAGATCTCTGTAGTCTGTACATGTATATAGATAGGAATATTTAAAGAAAATTGACATACAAATTATTTTTCGGTTTAAAACTTTAAACATTATAAACATTTAATTTTAAATACATTTTAACATTTACACTTTGACGGGTAAATATAAAATTTGTATATAAGAAGATGAATCACCTGGGTTTATGGAATATTTTTGGGAAGAGAGATCTGAAAATTTTTCCCAATGCAAAAGGTGTTTGCCTTTTTCATCAATTTTCAATATGGAAAACTACACACAAAACATGATAAGAAGATTAAAAAATCCCTTTAATATATCTATATATTATAATATAAGAACTGTCTAAGAACAATTGTGTTTGAGTAAAAATACGACATTTAATACATTTTTTTTTAATTGAAATTTTAACAATCCCTTCTTATTATATAAAATAATATAATACACATGCAATAGAAAGAAAACATTTAATGTAATTAATTTAAATGGCGATTATATAATTGATGATAAAGCGAGTTGGTTTTATATAAAATACTATATTAAATATAAATCTATATATATATATATATATAGATAATAAACAATAAATCTTGTATTTATTGAATTGTAAAGATCTCGTCCATTTCAATTATTCACTATATTAGTCTATTTATTTACTTATTTATATAATATATAAATATTTTCTATAATATATATATCGTTATTTATATTCCCATTTTCACTTTTGTTACATAAATAATATTGTTTGTGTATATAATATGTAATGCAAAATTACAAGAAGAAGAAACGATTTAAATAAAAGTATAACTAAAAAAAAAATCAAACTTTACGTATATTGTACATGTACATATATAAAAATTTACATAAATCAACATTATATATAGAAAATGAAAAACTGAACTGAAATCTACTTCTCCATCATATACTATACTATTCTATATATATATAGTTGTTTAAATTGTTTGAAAATGTTGGATGTAATCCAAAATGCACAATGTACAAATATTTGGAATATATATAAGCAATTTATTATACATCTATATAGAATAACATTATTTAATTTATTTAATTGATTATTTTGTGAAAATTACATATATATAGATATAGATGTTTTAAACATGAGAGCTCACAGAAGCAGTATTATAATATCATATATATATATATATAATATATAAATGTTTAAATATGCATAAATATTATATATAGTTGCAAATGTAATTTGAGAAAATATTATTCTTGTGTATTTGACTTAACTAAAATTATTGCTATATGAATATTATTATATATATATTATAAATGTATTAATATATATATGTATATATATTAAATACATTAAATATATTTATGTATATATTTTTTGTATATATCATTACCATGGATGCGTATAGTAGCGGAAAAATTCTTATGATTATATATTACCTAAATGATATTCATATATAAATAAAAGGCGATAATTATATAAACAATTTGGGATTAAATGTTGTTTATGGGAAAGATTAACTAACGTAAGTCATAACTCAACGGAATGATATTGAGTTTTGTATGGTGTTTTTGAGTTCAAAAATAAACAGCTTTTGTTGAATGGTAAAACCAATCGTGGGTTATAAGTGAAAACAAAAAGGACGAAAATGTACGCTTAGATGGGCATCACAGTAGGAAAATCTTCCAATATCTTTTGTAACTCGCATGGACTAAATTTTCTTCTATGAAATATATAAGAATCGGCGTGGTAGTGTGCTAACTTCTGTGGTTACTTGCGTGATATACTTCCGGATACGGCTGGTTGAGTCGATGATCACGATCGTTGAAGATACGGCGTACTTATGTGGTTATTGCTGCTTAGGTGGCAGGTTACGTTATGTTCTTGTTTCGGGGTCACCAATTATGGACGTATTAATTGAATATGTAAACACTATATTATTTAAACTCTATACTTTATTTCAATTATACAATTTCACAATATTACTTAATTATACTATTTGGTTATTTGACACTATATGTTGTGATTGCTGCGACTGTTCGTGATCGACTAATTTCTTTATGTCGTTTTTGCGTGTGGTGTGGTTTCAATCGCCAGCCGTCTCACGTTCTAACAGTGCTTTTCCTGCAGTGATTCAATTGACAATGTTCGAATAAAATATTGTACTAGAATCACTGACCGGACGGCAAGCGGTTGATCGCCACAAATGTTTAGTTAAACTTTTAAATCAATAAATATACAAAGTAAATCATAAATTTACAAAATTAAAACAAAAACTAGAATTAGGTATAGATTAAAAAATAGATAACTTAGAATTTAGGTGATAAAAAATTTCCTTTAGTGAACAACCGAATATTTCCTTCATAAATTATCTAATAATTCATAATGTTTTATAATGAATTTTCTATAACGTCTTAAAAATATGTACAACTCTTTTCCAGATCCGCCAATGATATAATATAAGTCATTATTATATATTTATATAAATGAACAATTCAATTATATATCGCATAAAGTGTATCTATCTATATCTATACATAACACACAAAAATAATATATATATATATATATAATTTAAATACAGGCGATAAATTTTATAAGTTATAATATTAAATAATAATATATTTTTATACATACAGAAAATATAAATATAAAATCAAATGGATTACGTCGTTGTATATTGTAAAAAAAAAAAATGTCCTTATATAATAATTGCTTTTATTGTCTCATTATATTATTGTTATAAAATAAATTTAATAGTCAAATGTCCTATATTCACATTCATCATTTAATGTTTTATATATAATATAAGTACGAACATAAAATGCAATTAAAATTTAATGTTTTGTTAATAATTTTTGGGATGTTGATTTTTCTATTATTTATATATCGTAACAAATATATGTATATATTTTTTGGTATATAAAATAAATTCAATTCAATATATATATTGTGTGTGAGTGTTCATAAGCAGCATAAATAATCCAATATAATTTCTGTCCTTATAATAAAATAAAAACGGTTGTTATATATAAAATTTGATCAAAAAATTATATAGAAAATTGGATAGTTAAAAACAAAAAAACAATCAAATTATTTTATACCATATATAACATTTTCCAATTGAATTACAACTCGTTTCAATTGAATTTCAAAATGTTGCTATATACTATAATATTTAATATTCAAATCTATTCTATATACATATACAATTCAATTCAATTTCAATTAATAATTTGGTGAAATCAATTAAAAAATTTCTGAATTAAATTGAAAAAATAGTATTGAAATTGAATGAAAATTGTGGTATTTATATATACAAACCATGAATAGAATTTAAGGAAAAAAAAAATTGGTAAACAAGGAAATTATTAACATTACCCTAATATCACCAACGTCCATATACATATATCATTCTATATACGCATTCTATAGATTATATCAGATACATTTGTGTTAAAATTAATAAAATATATATATACATCTTTTAATTGCGTTTTTGTTTTTATTATTACATTAAGATATATCTTATATTATTAACATTTATATGATAACATTTAATTTAATATGTTTTTCTACTGCAAAACATTATCTATACATATAACATAGATATAGTTATAAGTATAATTATACATATATTTCTTTGCGGGTATAATTATATATTTACGAAGAAAAAATAGACCAATTCTTATTTATTTTTGTTTCTTTTTTATGTTCGTTAGTACGGTAGAATCGTTTTAGCACCCGTAAAAGCTTGGAATTCATTTGCCGTGTGATCCCGTAACGAAATGATTTTTCTTTAGGTGGATGCGTCTTTAGATTTAGGAAGAAATCCTTAATTTAAATGATTGATAGAGTGATAAGAATGGGGAAATACTAGTTCTGGGAGACTGTTCCATATAATGTTCATGGATGAATTTCCAAATCTGTTGGTTCGTTAAAACAGAAACAAGTTAATACAGAAAATATTTGTATGGATGTGCAATAATATGTGAATTAGTACAAATTTATATATGTTATTTTTGCGTATATTATATTTTTATATATACATATATATAGTTTATTTATTAAGAACATTGAAATTAATTGTTTGTGTTTCCTGATCCATATATAAAAGAAAACAATAAAATTTCTTATATATATATATATAATAAAATATGTATAATTAATTTTCATAAAACATTTTTATATAAATGAATATGTTATAATAAAATAACATATAAGAGCAGTATATATAGAAAATAAATAGTGATACATTTGGTTTTTATGGAAATATGTATATTGACATTTATAGGCAAGGTATCAAATTATATTATATATATTATATACCAAATATAATCAATAAAACACTTATTATATTCTCTGCTAGATATTCATATATATACATAAGTCGTATGTGTATTACAGTAATTTATTATATTATACATATCCTTATGTCTATATATATGAATTGATACATATATTAATGTATAATATCTTGTAATATGTATTTGTATATGTATTTAGATGCGTGTAAATAATTCAATTAATTATATATTATATAAAATAGAAATTATTATCAAATATATACTATATACATATTTATGTTTGCGTATATATATTGAAATGAAAAGAAAAATAAGATTTTATTACATATATATTTTTTGCGATCAGACCCGCAACTGCTATTTGAACAGACTTAAAACATTCTTACAGGTCGATTAAAGAACGAACGGCCGACAAAATTTGTAAAATAATAAGTATAAGAAAGGAATTTTGTTTTATTATGTAAGGGTTGTATAGTAAATGTAATGTATTATGTAAGGGTTGTATAGTAAAAACACCATAACTTGGGAACCCATTGAATTAGAATAACGTTCAGGGATGCAGCATTCGATAGATGATTAAATTCTTTAAAAACTTACCTTACCGATCAAATGACATTGTAGAACAAATTCTATATAGAAAAAATCTAAAAATGTGAAAAATTGTCAATTTATCCATATACTTTTCGTTACAGTTACAAATTCGAAAAATTCCATGTATTTTACTTATGTTTCACCCTTTAAAACAATACCATTTTATGAAAATTTCACCCATTAAAAATTGAAATGGTTAGAGGTTGATTTTTACTAAATACAGTTATAATTTTTTTAGGAATTAGAAAGGACCGATCTTTTCATAACTTAAACAGAGCGTAAAAATAACAAGGAACGGGCATGTCTGCGATATATACATATATATATAAGATTTTATTCATTTCAAATATGTTATTATATATAATATATATATTATCGAAATGACATAAACGTTTTTTGATAATTATATTATATGTTATATGGATGGATTGGAATATAATACAAAATGATTGATAGTTTAAACATCTCTATTTTTTATATATTGCGTGTATACGCACACTTCAAATTAATCGATTAAATATGTATCGATCATAAAGATACAAACGTTTACATATAATTCCATAATTAAATTTCAAAAGAAAATATTTGTAAATGAGAAAATATGGAAAATCCCTTTTGTATGATTACGAACATATATATGAACTTCATATATATATATATATATATATATATATATATATATATATATAAAAATCCTCGTGAAAATCAAAAAATTTCCAGGCAAATTTTGATTTTGATAATTTTGGAATATAAATATAAAAATTTATTGTTGAAATTATCACAAAATTCGTTGATTTTTATCGGGTAAATATGGTATGAGGTTTTTTTAAGAACGATTCTAAAATAAATTTGCATATATAGATTTGATTTGAAAGAGAAATATATAGGTCAGCAGTTTTGCAATTATAAGTTAACCGGCTATTTCAAAATCCAAATTATCTATAAACTCAAAATTATATATAAAAAAAAATTATCTACTCCAAATCCATTCAACAATTTATGATTTGTTGAATCGAATATATAACAATAAAATTCATATTATATCTATTTAATATAATTAAATAAAGCATCGCATTACTTTTACAATTTTAATAATTTTATTATCTATATATCACACACATTTAAAATAAATTACCGCATTTCAAGTATGTTCGCAAAAAGAAATCAAAAAAACAAATTACTACATAAAAATGAAAGATGACAAAATATAAAAAAAATGTTATTAAATATGTATATATATAAATAAATATGATTTATTATCAATTCAATATATATGTATAGCAGATATTTCATTGAACCGCATATATAAAATCGAATATAAATTCGTAATAATCAATCAAAATAATATAAAGACTTTTTTCTTCATATATCGTTTACTTAATTTACAAGGATACAAAAATGGTAAATTGTTTATAAAGAATATATTACTGCGAGTATAATATATATGTAATGTATAATATATAAATAATCACAGCGGGATTTGAATTTATATTCAAAGTATCGCCACCGCCGCCCCGTAAATATATATTATATAAAAATAAAATTTATCCATCATATAAAATATACATTTTTATAATTCGTTTAACATAAATTTTAATAAATTATATATATACATAGATAGATATACAAAGCCTGTGTATATAAATTAGATTATTTTATATTATAATCATATATTGTTAAGGATATATACGCAAAATAATATTAAAAAAAAAAACACATAAAAATTCATTATAATTTTTTAATAAATTTCTTATTATAATCGCGCATATAATGTTTTAATATTAATATTATACAGAAAAATATTCAATATAAAATATGGTCTTCGGTTTTGTATAATATATACATATAGATATAGTGAAGAATGTTTATTTATTTCTTTTTTACATCATATGCTAAATCGATACAATATAAATAAATAAAAGTTCCAATAGAATTTTCCTAAACATATAATGTTCAATCTTGTATTACGAACAATATATATAGGAATATTAGGAATATTATACCAAAAACTCTAAACATATATATTTTTTATATTGAGATAATAAATATTTATACATTTTGTAGATTCTGTAGAAATAGAATTTTATTTTCCTTATATATGAAATTTAACAAACTATTTAATAATATAATACAAAATAATGAGCAAAAAAAAAAAAAAAATAGCAGGAATGAATTCGATAAACGACACGATATTAAATGTATATATATATAGACAGAAAAAATATTTTATTTAATATTATATACTACTATTATATACTACTAATATTATAATATGTACTATTAAAAGATAATCTTTTTAAAACATATATACATTTATGATAAGAGGATGATATATGAAAAAATACACAATGCTATAATATAAAAATTAATCCTTTTATAATTTTTTTTAACATATATATATATACAAAAATATATATTCAAGTTGAAATATATATAACAATATAAGCAGGGACGGGGTACATGAAACAATTTATCCTGTTCATTAAAACGATAGGATATTCTGTGAAAGGTACAAATACATAAAAATAAATTAATTATATTACAAAAATTAATTTTTTTCCGATCAAAATTTTCCGGGAAATGTAATTTTATAAAATTTTGAATTTTTCGAATTAAACACAGGGGATTTTTTCTCCAATTATTCTTTGCATCATAATATTTTAAAATTCAATTAATTTCCTATAGAAGAAAAATTTTAAAATCGCAAACATTTTTAAAAGGACATTGTGTAGTGGAAATCTTGTTCAATTTTTATAATAGTATACAAAAAATTGCATTTTCCGGAAAATTTTTTATCGTTTTCGTTTTGTTCATCAGACAGAAAATTCATCATACGTTCCGCCACTGATAACAATAAAAGTTACGTACGTATATTTATAATTAAATAATTATGTGTGATGATTAAAAAATGTATATTAATATATAATACATATTTTATATGATATATGATTAAAAAAGAATTATAAAATAATTTATATAACGACAAAATTATATAAATAATAATATATAAATAATAATCCTTATGTAAAATTTTCCGAAAAAGGATTAAAATTATTGTTTATTGTATATATATTCCAAGAAAACAGATTTTATAAAATATTTATATCTATATATGTGATATTATATCACAGAGTGGATTTAATATTCTAAAAAAATGTTTTTATTAAAATATATATATCATATACATTACGGATTACGATATGATATATCTCTAAGGATTCTTCAAAATCTTATTATTTAGTTCATCAAGGGAATTTGTGTTCAAATAATTGATGTTTTACTTTTCATTTATTTTATATATGATATTTTTGCGGATTGTCTAAATTTAATAAATACGTTTAAGAATATAAAAAATGTTAAGAAAATTGCAATTCTAAATCACACAAATCCAAATAGCATTTTGATTAATTAGTAAATTTTTTTTATTATTTAGTCAAGTTTATAGAAAACAACTAAAAACAAATAAAAAGTGAATATATCCAAAACATTTGCGCTATATTTAAACCATTTTTTTATGTTATTCTATGGAAAAAATTTAATTTTGGATATGTGAACTAAAAAAACGGAAAATTTACAAAATACTTTTTGATAAATTTCCAAAAAATAATAATAATAATAATTGGATTTTCATTCGTTATATATAAATGAAAAAAATAAAATACATTACACAAAATTAAAATTTTTTTTTTAAGTAAATCTATAGTTCTTCACACATCTTCACACCGTAACATTTTCCATTTACCATTTCACATGCTTTTCATTTATATTTTATATATATATATATGCGTATGCATATATGTAACCGCAAATATATACAATATTAAAAAAAAACACAAAAAACACAACAAATAAAAAAAAATTCATTTATTATGTTATTACAACGCATCGCTCACAAAACATTATAAAAACTTCTTGAATAACATCTATATATATATATATATATATCCATGTATGATGGTATAAATCCATGTATGATGGTTATAATTAATATTCTTGTTTTGAAGGATAAAAAACAGTAAATAGAAATAAAAAAAAGAAAAAATTCATTATCAGAATAAAATGAAAAATCCAGGTCTTTATGTCTCTCACTATACATACCATATATACATATATATAAAAACATTTATATGCCGTTTGTCTATCTATAATACACATAGAAATCTAGAAATGTATATAGAAAATTAATCAAAAAAAAAAAAAAACACATATAATGTATTTTGTGTATTATTATAAAAATAAATAATACACATTCATATATGTATATAGTAAAAGAATGCATTTAGTATATTAAAATACAAAATGATTTTTTTTAATCATATATAAAAACAAAAGAAGATATATATAGTAGAGGATGATATATTCTTAATTATAAAAAGTATATGTATATATTATTTTACAGAATGAATCAAATTTTGGCGTAAATTTTTAAATCTAATAATCCAAAAAATCTACGTAAACAGATTGTGTTCGTCAGATTTTACGATCTATATTTATAAAATAAAATCATACAAATTTTTGGGAAATTACCTACGATTTTCTCTTGAAGGCGATTTCCTAATTTCCCATTCCGTATAAGCAAAAACAGAATTGATTAAATCTTCAAATGATTTGTAAAGGACATATATCATCATTGGAGTATGTATTTAAAAAAATTGTTAATTTATCAAAAAATTGATCCTTGATTTAACCGGGAAAATTTTGGTAAATTTTTTTTCATAAAATATTTGATTAAAATAAAAATTTCTTATATGAATACTACAGACAATTCCTACAGATATGGGAAAGAAACATCTGTTGAAAGGATATATCAGAAAAATAAATTATTTGGGGATATGGGAAAATATCTCTTATCAAACCAATCCTTCGAATTATTTGGTTAAAAAACTAGAAGTTTTTTTCATGGTTTTATCGGGTAAATTTACTTATTTTTGAGATAAAGAATAACAGATCACATACTACTAATAATATAATATATTTTTACAATCATTATTCTGATCCTTTTTATTGCAAACGTTTTTTTTGTTTTAGGATTTAAAGAAAAGATTTGCTAAATTCAGTATAATATTATTGTAAATATATAAGAATAAAATCCGTATAGATTTACTTGTTGTCGCATTTTATTTTTAATATCCTTATTTTTATATACTATATAAATTTTGAATCATCTTGTAATTATACTTAAAAAAAAAAAAAGAATGCATTTATTCATTATATATATTAAACAAAAAATATCTTAAACAAAAAAAATTATATATGTGTTAAAAAATAAAGAAAAGTTTATAACAAAAACAAGTATATAGACAAAACAAAAAGGCTTATTCTCACTTATTATATGTTAAATATCTTATCACTGAATTCAACTGATTCAACATAATAAAAACCACAAATATCATCAGTCAGTCAGTATATTGTATATTTATTTTGTATGCTTTTATTTGCCTTTTGTATACCTTTTCTTCTATGCTTATAGTTATATATTTGAATAATAGTTTATGAAAAATAAGATATTAAAATCAACATACCACAATTAATTTCCAGTGTAATTAACGTAAATAATAATAATCCAACAATAATAAAGTTGGAAAATAATATTTTACAATTCATTGTGTGTGATAAATTTCTTTTATTTTATTCACAAATATCATAAAATTATAAATTATGTTAAAATGATTTGCTTTTTACTATATATAAATACACAAACACAAATTCTTTATTGTTTTTATTTATTTCAACAAATAAAAGAATTCTATTATTATTATTATTATATTCATAACTCACACACAATTATTTTTTTTTTAAATCAAAAACTTATAACTTTTAAAATATTTCATATTTATTTATTTATGTATAATTGAAAAAAATTTTAAAAGTAATTTAAAAAATAAAAAGTTCTTTACAATTTTTCTAATACTATATTTTAAAACATATTTCATTAAATTTTTTTTTATTCATTAGTTTAAAAAACTTTTTATCCTTTTATTTTTTGTTCGGTATATAAAAATTTAGATTTTACTTGTTATCTATATATATAGCAGAGATTTTCAACAAATTTGCATATATAAATATAATTAAATATAGTTAATATTTTAAATTTTTTATACCAATAAATTGTGAATTCAATTTTCATAAAATTAAAACACAGAGTTTTTCATTTATTATATGTATGTATATTGATTAAACAAAATTTAATTATAATAAATTCATTTTATTACACAATTTATATATATATATAATTGTAAAATTGCGAGCCATATAATAATAAATCGATGTGTGTATTATTTAGTTTTTTTTTTATTTCTATTATATTTAACTATTTACGATGCACTTTTGCATATCTGTTTTTCGTGTGTATATCATATAACAATCATTATATATAATTCATTTTAACATAATACATATGAATATATATATTTCATTGGTAGATATACAACACAAAATGAACAATTTTAAAATATACACAAATGAAAAACGACACAACTCTATATTTATAATATAACTATTTTTTTTTTTGATTTTATTACATTCTTTATATAGAAAAATTTTCAAATATATAAGTCAGTCAGTATATATCGCAATTCGTTTATTATTATTATTATGCTGATTTTTGTGCCGTATTTTTATGTTTATTATACACAATTATTATTCAATATATTCAAAGTATCACCTAACCGCTTCAAAGTTTATCTATAAACTGAAAATTGTAATGTAAAAATGTTTCACCGTTTCACTTTTGTATATTTTTTCAAAATATTTCGCACACATATATATATATATATATATATATATAGGAAAAATTCACATCCTTTTTTTTTACTGCTTTTACTCACTCAGAGATTTCATCTGTGCAAAAAAAAAATCTGTATAACAAAACAAATGTGAAATTTTTGCATTCAATATAAATATATAGAAAGAAGTAATTTTACATATTTTTATATATAAGTTTGTTGCATGTCGGTCTACTCTATATATATGAAAATAAATTGTAAACTCCAAGGATATCAAAAAAAAAAAATTACATATAATTGTATAAAATAAGAAAAAAATAAGTATAATGAAAGAAAAAAAACATTATTTTTTTTAAGACTTTTCTTCAATATATATACAATAAATTCATGTAAACTTTTTATAGAGAGAGCATTATTTTTTTTATCCTTATTTTTTAAATGAAATTTGTTGTAATAAGGAAATTTAGGAAATTATTATTCTGTATAACTTTTCAAGTGGTGTTATTTGCCGCAAATCTATACAAAACGATAAAAGACGAATAATAATAATAATAAGGAAAATTGTATTTGATTGAATTTGGTACTTTTATAATCTGAGAAAATATAAATTTATTTTAGTTATATATATAGAAGGGATAATATAAACGAAAAGAATTTATATAAAATTTTCATTATATATATATATATAATAATTGAACAAAAAAAAAATGTAAATGTAATAAAATTTGTATATGGAATAAAAATGTATACGTAAATACAAGTACAGCAGCAGAGCAAGGATATGCAAGGATGCTGCGTGAACAGAAATATATATATAACAAAATGAGAATTTAACACATATACAGGCATAGGATCACATTCACATTATAAGGGTTTTCGTTCCAATAATGAAAATGTTTTAGAGTACTCCATACTATATATATATATATAGTAATAGAGGTAAAAATGTAAATATTTCACAATAACAATTTGATATACACAATGGAAAATGAGTTTCGCATTTATATATATATATATATATTTATACATAACACAATTAATATACATATTTCATTTAATATTCAAATATATATTATTGTTATATATATATATATCACTCACTACACAACAATACTTTGTTATATGTGTTTTATTATTAATTTTCTATTTAGAAATAAATAAAAAGTTTTATAAAAGTTAAAGAATTTTACACGTACAAATATATATATATAACGCGATATATAAATGAATATATAAATTAAATGTTCAAAACAATTAAATTATATTATATCTATATGTATATGTATACAAATCTATTTAAACGATTAAGGGGTTAGGCTGTTTTATAGTTGTGAAGTTGGGGTTGTTATTTTTTTTTATCACCAACTTAAGGGAAAAAATGGCTTTATTATACAATAAAATTCTGACCTGGACAAAATTATTGTTTTCCAAAAGGTGACACGTGCAAAGAAAATCCAGTTTCTTTTTTTTCAAATTTTTTCGTTTAAATCAGTTTTTTTGGATATTTAACGGGGTATTAAAAATGTCATACCAATTGGTGAATTAATTTAGAAGAGTTTATGAGTCTTCTTTTGGTACATATGGTCATTTTTCAGATTCTTATTCCTTTAATAAATACAAGAGGACATTTTAAGCAAAATTGGGAGATTTTTCTTAAGAATTCTATCTAAAATTCTATATAGTCTTTTAAATACATAAATTAATTTTTCGCTATACAACCAACAAAAACTGGGTTTAGCGTCCAACAGCAGCCTTAATCTGTTGTTAGTTTCTTAATTTGTGCCTTTTACGGTGTCGGTAATTAGACCGTACGACCAACCGCAAGTGGAAAAGTCCTTTGCAATAATAAATATTTATTTCATATATATATATTGAAACATTTAACATAAAATTTTTTATTTGACAATTGAAAAAAAAGAAAAATTGTGTAATTATAAAAATGATATAATAAATTTTAATTAATAATAATTTTATAATTTTATATATTTATTATATAGGAAAATTAAATTAAATTAAAAAAAAATATTGTATATACCACATAATTGTGAATGGTTATATACAGAAAATATATAATATTTAACTTACATGTGTAAATTAAATACATATAATATATATAGATATTTATTTTGCTGTGATATACACGTCCTTTTTATATACGTTTTTTTTCTTTATTTATTTATTTGTAAGTGTATATTTAGGTCACATATAATATATATATATTTTCTCATTAAATTGTATATATTTTTTGTGTGTAAAAAATTGTAATATTACACTTTGTGAATTTTATATATATATATTTTATATTGAAAGAAAGAAAGAAAATTCTATACGCATTCTATAACGTAAAAAATTCTATATATTATAAAAAGTACTTATAAAAATATATGTTAATTATACAGGGTTTTGTATTTTAGAAACATTTATTCAAAGTACTAAATATCTATATAGATATAGATATTATTCATTTAAAATATCTTAAATATACTTTTATTGTATGATTACCAAATAAATAAAGTCATTCAAAAGCAAAACAGATTACATATGAAATTATAAAGGAAAAAAAGGATAATTAAAGTTTCCAAAATTGATACAGCAATCACAATCACAAGTCTATTTCTATTATATATGTTATATAAAAAAATGTCTGTACCACCATGTATTTTATATGTATATATATATATATATATATAGATTGTTGCTTCTGCATTGGATGGCTTTTTTTTTCTTCTTCATATATATCTATATATACACATAAAAGATAAACATATCTCTCAAAGGATATATATATATAATACGATGAGTATTAAAAAAAAAAAGTTTTTTTTATATGAATTTATGAATGTGTATACAAAAAAAACATATTTATAGTTAGTACATATCATATAATATATATAATATTTTAATAACACATAATATTTTAATTAAATTTTATAAAGTATGTACATTTATTGTACATGTACTTCGTGAATATATTATACATAGTATATATGTATCAAAAGGTAAACATATTATTATATAAAATATATATAATAGTATAAAATATAAAGCAGGTAAAAAAAAACTGGTAAATTTATAAAAAAAAAAATATAAACATAAATTTTAAACGGGGTACAAATTAGTTCCGCATTAAATATTAATATTAATAATATCCATGAGATATAAAACAAACAAAAAAATAAATAAATTTTTAATAATTAATTTACATATAATAATAAGAAGAAGTTTATTTTAGACAAACGTCAGTAGGAAAGTCAGTTTTTTTTTTATATATTTAATTTTAAAATAAAATTGTACATATGGTACACGCAAATATAAACGATTAAATTTATAAGAAAAATGTATAAATATTATTGAAAAAGAAGTTTGAGGAGTTATCAGTTACCAATGAAGTTTCGTTTTCTATATTACGCATTTACATACTTTTAACAAAAAAAAACTATATAAAATAAAATTCATATAAAATTCACTATAAAGAAAACAATTTTACAATAAAAGTTTAAATATAAATAAATTTTTTTTGTTTTATTCATTTATTTGCGGAAGGCACGGGATTATAATCCTTATAACAACAAATAAATACAATAAAATTGATATTGTAAACATTTTGTATATTTCAATTAAAACAAAAAAAAAAAATTATTTATTAAATAAACAACAATTTTAAAATTAATCAAATTTGTTCAATCATCAACAAAACATAGCAGAGCAATTTTAATATATAACATTAATAAATAAATAAATATACATAAAATGACAATTTTTGTCATCCCCCTTTTTATTTATATACAAATACAATATATATATATATATATATAGCGATAGAAAATTGTTGGCATATATTCTTTTAATTATTTACTTTTTAAGAATTTTATTGAATTAAATTTAATTCTTTTTCCATTGTTTTGTATTTATTTTTTTTATATTGTCAGTCGTGTTGCAGATAATAGAATATTTAAATATTTTTGTCTCGCATTTATATCGCACGGGTGTGTTAATTGGTTATATACTATATATTAATTTTATTATATTAAATAAATATAGACGAAAATGTTTAAATTAAAATATATTATCTACACGATATATATAATGAATGCATAATTTAATTAATATTTATATTATATATTAAAAATATTATTATAAAAATGAAAATTAATAAATAAATATCAACAGCATTTATATATAATTTGTAAATGATAATTAATTATTAATAACCAATGTATATTTGTAAAGAATTACACAACAGATATATATTATTTATTTTTTTTATCTATATTAATTATAAATGACAGTTTTTTTAAAATTTAAAAACATTTCATTCCTATATATATGTTTTAAATTGAAAGACATTTAAAAGTTTTCGAATGGGGGTTTTCTTCAAAACAATATTATAATATTTGGATATAGAGAAATGGTATATATATAAATTGTAAAACAAATATATATGTATTTATATAATGATATTTAACAAAACATGGGTATAGACTTCAGTTTAAAATTCTATATAAATATATTTATATAGATCTTCTTAACAACAACAACAACAATTCTCATTATAATTTGTATAATATATACCATTTTGTAAATATTTCTACCTTTATATAAATATATACATAACATAACATATATATATGTTATATCTGTCTGTATATATTGTATACAATTTGAAATACTTATATAGAATATATTAAGTATATAGAATATGTTTTATAACATATACATTATCTATCTAAAATGTATTACAAATAAATACCTATATATATATACAATATATGGTATAAATTTATTTTATACTCCTTATATACATATTTATACAATATATATCCTTATTCAATATGTATATATAAACGTAAATGTTCTGTAAAATCACAGGATATTACCAATAAAATCGAAACATCTTTGAATATAAAGTTATGATTTCATCAAGAGGTGTTATAAATATTTACCATATTCACCTATCTTATACTCAATATAACTTGGATCGATTAATTAAAAAAAACTATAGTTTGATTTAATGTATCGTACGCCCAGTTAAGGATATAGTAATTTTTAACTTCCCTATATATAACGAAGCTCAAGGCTTGTTCAACGAAAAACATATATATACATTGTTTTTACACCGAGTTATTATTATTAAAACTATATACTGATATGGCAGATGTAAAATACACATACCAGCAATAAAATATTTTGTTGATTGAATGTTTTTATAGTTTTTTTTTATTTTTTGGACGGATTAATTTAGAATTGAGAATTTTCCAAGAAATTTTCCCAATTTTCATTGTATTTTATATACCGAAATCAGCATAATTTCTTGAAATTTTGTTAACCAATCGTTTTGAATATCAGAAAATGTTTCTTTGGACAAACTAAATTAAAATTACCTCTAATTTTCCAAATATTGCCGCAACCGCATTTTCCTTATGTATTTTTTCAAATATATTAACATTCATTTATATTTACAGATAGAAGAACTGTATATATATTAAACAAAACATTCTATTCAATTTTAATACTAAAAACATTTCGGATTCGATTCGTTTTGTAACAAAGTGTATATTATATACATACGCACGCATATCATATATATATATATAGTTTTTTGACTAAATAGACAGCTTTTCTAAAATAATACTTGGTACGACTGATAAGGGTATACAATATACGATTCATTTTAGTTAAATATTTTCTCGATATATATATATTCATTTTATTGTATTATATATACACACCGCATAAGTATTATATTATTATTGTATATTTTGTTTGTAAATATATATGTAATGTAATGTACATAATGAAATGAATGCGACTAAAACTGAATGACTGAATATATCCATATAAAGGTTTTTTATTATATATATATATATAGTTGCTTATATTATACAAAATGCTATTTCAATTTCAATATACAATTCAGATATAGAAATACATATTCTATATATGTATACACAAAAGGTATATCCATTCATATATTCCATATATAATATATAGATATAATTTGTGAATATGTTCCTTTCAAATGATTATAGATTTATGTTAGACATTTAACATACATTACATATATAATATTGTTTCCTTTAACTTATACATCATATATATGTTTATTATATTATATCCACTTATACTTATTAGAGAAATTAATTAAAGAATATGTGTGATGATTTTGTAATATATATATAGATTTATATATTCCTTGACTTATATATACATTTATACGATTAAATCCTTGAATTATATATTCGTTTAACGTTATATCAGTATGGTCAATATCTATAACAGTCAGTATACATTGTACTTTGTGCTATATAGAAGCAGATGAATTCCAGTACGTAATCGCATTTTCAATTATAAACAATTATAAAGTTTTAATCACATAATGAAGATGTCCATTTAAAAACAGTTCTTAACTCATGATATTATTATGAATATCAAGATGAGACACCGATGCTAATGGCTTATAAGGTCTCACAAAGAATGGTTTATAAAATCCCCCATATATTGGAATCTATATATATAATGAAAGAAAAAACATAAATTAAAAAATGAATAAAGTTGTATTATTGCTGTTCAGTTGAATTTGATGAAATAAAATCATTTAGAAATATAAAATAAAATGGTAAAATACATTTTGGGGTATTTTTTGTTTTTAATTAATGATTTAAATATATATTAAGAAGTGGTCCTTTAAACAGCAAGCTATATATTTGTATTATAACATTATCTTCAATCAATCAAGGTATATACCATAAATCTTTTCTTTTTTTTTTGGCAACATCACACGCATTATTAAGATATAAAAAATATGTCTATATTAATATATAAATACTATACATATTAAAACCAACCCCTTTGTTTTTCGATAACAAAAAAAAATAGTATCATCCATATATTAAAAATTTGTTCCATTAAAAATTGATTAATTTAAATGGGAATAAATAAATTTATCAATATATATTGAAAACCATATATATATAAAATTATTAATAGCTTAAAAGGTATATGATTTTTTTTGGTTTTGTCTATTATATAAATTAAGATTAAGATTATAGATATATGATTAGGGTTATGGTTTCTGCCTAATATAGAAAGAAGTATGTTTGATTTTATGTTTATCTTATATTTTTGCTGATTTTATACTTAAAATAACATGATGTTTTTTTCTTTTTGTTTATATAATAATAAATTTCATTATAATTTTTTGTTGTTCTTTAAATATTCGATAAGATTTATGACATAATTATAAATTTGGATATACGGCCGGGGGTGGGTTTAAAAACTTGTCAATTATAGCTTATAAAAAGTGACATGTTTTTTATATTTTGTAAAACGATGCATAAAACTTATATTATTTAAAGATTTTAGATAGAAGAGGTATATATTATATTTACATTGTATATGTTATAAACTTTTGAAATATTATATATATTAAATCGTTGTGGTTTACACAACAATTTTGTTGTAATATAGTTAGTTTATATTATTATCCTATATTGAAAATGGCGGTCGGATATAACGAAAGTTGTAATATAGTACAAAAAAAACATTCATAGAATTTGCCAATAGATATAGTTTCATAATTTACAATATATATAGCTGCTTTATAATTACCGACACCATTGAAAAGACAACGCAAATATATCATAGGGAAGGCTGTTTTCGGACGCTAAAACCAATCCATCCAAAATGTAATGATGGTCTTAAATAATTTTCTCTTTGGAATTCAAATATAAAGTGAAATTTCTCGGAAAATTCGTAAATGAAAGGCTTTAAAGTTCAATGGATGAGTATTTATTATAATTAAATTTTCATAATCTTTCAGAATATTAATTCAAATTGGATGGTTGCAATATGGCAGTTGTTTGAATCTCACCGAATTTAACCAATTTATTTAGCTATTTTTGTAATTATTTTTACGAAATTCTTTCCTTTTTTTTCGTCATGTTTTTCTTTTGATACCTCATCCAATAATATTTTATTCTTAAAAACCAAAGAAAAAATACATTTCTGAATATGATTTAAAATTTATATATGGCAAATTTTTCTATTTTCTGCCATTGACGTTATATATTTTTTATATATATAGTTTCAGTGTTTAAATTTTTCATTTTATTTTTTGTTAAAAATCTTCATGTCATATTATTGAATTTTCTTAAAAACTCTTTTGTTGTGTGCATTACATATATGTTATATACAAACGATGAATTTGCTTGCGAAGATGAATAAATAATATTTTTTACCCCTTTAGCTATCTTATATACAAAAAATTAAAATGTAATATATACTACTCTAACCAGTATAATATCGAATACCTATGCTATTTTATCCGTATGCTTGAGATGTTTGAGATGCCCAAGAAAGACACTTTAAAAAAAATAATTTTTTAATCCTACTGATTTTATTTCATAAAATGATGGGTGATAGTTAAATAATTGCGGAGACAGAAGTAAAAAAAAACTTTGAAATTCAATTAGTTATCGAATTTACTTCAAAATGATTCAGGCACTTATAATATACGCCACTAATATGGGATATAACGTCCGCTTTGACAGCATCCATTTACTAAATTTTTGCATTTATCCGATGTTTTTGTTTTCCGCACTTTTCAATGATTTTTCCGTTACTCCTTCAATTATAACTCTCGGATCATTTTTTAACTTTGTTTATTAATATGGTCCACAATGATTCTATTGTAGTGATTAGAGTATAGTACATAATAATATTTGGATTGATAATAAAGAATATATTATATATATGTATAGCAATATAAGTTAAACGTATTTCCTATTACACTATATATATATATATCTATACAATTTATTATATTGAATATTTTTAAACCATATATTATATATTTGTATGTAAATATCTGATCTTACAAGTAAATGGATTTTTTTTTCTTGCACCATACACACATTTTATTCATCTATATATGCATCATGATATGTTATTTCATTGATATGATATATGTATTTATATAAATTCGTACACACAATTTATATATGTATGTTACATATATGATGTTTATATAAAAGAAAAATCGTGAACGACACAGAAAAAAATACTCTCTCATATATTTATTTTAAACATTATTATATACATATACCAACTTCAACATATTGAATATCTATAACATTGAAATATATATATTTATACATATACAATATATAAAATTTGTTATTATATTTACGTGCTGCGGAAGAACTTGTCTTTCAAAAAACACTTTTTCAAAAAGCATGTACATATATGTATATTACAGATAATCTATCTAAATATATTGCTATACATATAGTTAATAAAAAAAAAAAAAAATTATAAATGCCTGTTGTAAATTCTTATCGTTTTTTTTTTTTAGATTATCTTCTTTATGTTTCTATATATATATATATATATATAGAAAAATAACATGAAACTATTCGACGCTTCTCAAATATTCGACAGCTCGATATACCATATACAAACAAAAATAAAAAGATATATATATATATATACCAATAAATACAATTTTCTCAAAGCTTTTTCTTTATATATATACGCATTGTTGTGGTATACCCACAAATTGAATCCTTTTATAATGTATTGTATATATATATTTGAAATGATATTATAAGATATGATATATATAGAAACGTCGTATATGAGTATGTTAAGTTTATTATTTTCTTTTTTTATACTATGTGTATATGTATCTAACGTATTTATTTTTTTTTCATTATAGAAAACTCTAGTTTAAGGATGAGTATTGATGATATTTTCTATTTTGTATATATCCATATATATATAGGTATATATGCGAATGTATATACGATAATAATAATAATAAAATTAAAGGGTTCTAATCCATATAATAAATGTGTATCTATGAAAACCCAGAATGTTATGAAATGTATTATACAAAAATTATGTATATAAATTATATATGACCACTTGAAGAATGCCTGTGTTTTTATATACCCGCATTTATATATAATAAATGTGACAATAATTTTTCATATTAAGTATATATGTATATGCGGTATATAAAAGAACTCAATACACTTAAGTCAATGGTGAAAAAAAAACCTATATAACGAACAAGCTAAACAAAAGGAAAACCCAATAATTTAAGACAAAATATAAATGTATATGAAAAAATGATAAATGAAAAATCAGAAGAAAAAAAAACATGTAGAAAAACGTTTAATTTCGTTATAGAACAACACAACTAACACTATACTACGATGAATGTATATCATATTATAAAAAAAAAACTATAAAGATAAAATATAATATAGAATTTTATGTATTTTATCATCAGTCCATGAAAATATAAAAAACGTTTTTATGTGATTTTTTCTATATGATAGATAATATTCTTTATTTTTTTATTTTTTTAATATATATAGTTATATATTTAAAGGGTTTTCAAATCAGGAAGGAAATGGAAGAAAATCCAAATAAGAAATAATAAAACGGATATAAAGATATTATATATTAGGATTTATTTTTTCTTATTATATATTTTGAAAATCTGTTCATTCAAGATTTTTATTTGCAAATTCATTATTTTTTGGAACACAAGAATTTTTCCTTTCTTGTTTATCTCTCCGCATACCGTTTCGTTTTTGTATTCCCAATTTAGAGGAAGATATCCTATAGTTTGATAATCCTTAAAGTATATTTGCGGCACATTTAACATATTGTATATGAATATTTTTTATGGACAGGATGATACAAAATAAATTCATCGGTTTTTAACATTTTAATTGTCATCATTACTTGATGATATTTTAATTTCATTTCAGAAATTTTAAGTAACGTATATACAATGAAAACTTATTTCAGCAACAATAATATACCGAATTCAATTTTAATTATAATACATTACTGACCTTCGTATTACATTACTATAATACATTACTAACCTTCTTATTTAAACGCTTCTTATTGTCCCTCTGTAGTTTTTTGGCAAGGATATTTGAATGGAAAATTGTATAAATATTAATATTACCCATCAGAAAAAAATGCATCTTTCAATTAAACAGAAAAAAAACAATACCATTGCTATAATGAATCCAAAAAATGAGTTCCAATTTTGAAAATTATTATAGGGAAATATTTTGTTGTACGATGTAGAATTATGTGATGTAGAAAATGTCCAACACTTGTGGAAAATATAATTATATAAATTCATTTTCACTAACCAACCTTTCAAATGTTTATCTATTTATTTATAAAGCAAAATATATATATAGATAACGTTATAAATAATAATGAATATATATATATATAGATATTATATGAACGGAAATAAATGTTCAAAATTGTATATATATAGAACGCAACGGGAGTAACTTTAACTCCCACATATAATTTTACCAATTCCAAACAACATAAAATGTATATATACATATGTATAATAAAACATCGGTATATAGTGCAGAATATGTGATATATGAAAATTAGTATATACAAAAAAAAAAAATCATTCGGATAATATTTGTGATGCGAAAAATGATTATTTTATACATATATACTATAACTATATGTGTATATTTATCCAAATATTATATAAATGTCAATAAAAAATGAATAAATACAGGACAAATTTTGTACAAAAGGATATTTATATACATACATAAACAGATACCGCAGAAAATGGGAGTTCTTATATGGAAAAACCCGTAAATTATTTGCATTCACTCAAATTATCTATTTGAGACAACCCGGTACTGAAAAATGAATTAAATAATAATAATATCTGTATTTGAAATTATATTCAATCCTTCAGTTATAAATGTGGATATAAATTTGAATTTGACCAAATGCGACCGCAGACATTTGGTATAATAGCAAAACTATTATTATTGCTCATCACATTGCACCAGATGTATATACGTTATATTATTTTATTAAATATATGTATATATATATATATATATATATTCGATTGTTATATATTATATTATCATCACGAATCACGTATTATATATATTTATACTATTTATATATTATAACGTATGATATATATATGTTTATTTTGTTGATAGGATTGCAATAATAAAAACAATTAAATATATAGGTGTTGAATTACGCAATACAATACAGCAGATTATGTGATGATGATAATTAAATTATATTATATCCTTAAAAAATGTTTATCTCATATTATTATATATGTTATGCTTATTATTGATAATATATTAAGCGCCTCTGTGGTATAATTGATAAAAAATGCCAATCTAGAATTCTTACAAAATTTTAGGGTAATGGATTCGAACCTATACCGAAGACATTTGAAATATATTTTATGTGTTTTCGGATTATTTTCGAATCTGAATTTTCACACAGAGTTATTCCCATGCGGTTGTTCGTATACGGCTAATTACCGACACACCGTGAACACCACCGCCACAAATTAAGAAACCAACAACAGAAAGATGATTTATTCGACGCTAAAACCGATTGTTGCTTGCAGAATCTCAGAATCTTTAAACAAACATGAAAATCTTCTGAACATGAAAATCTATGCCGTGATTCAAATATTGTAAACTTACAGTAAGTTTAATTGTCATGAAATTAATTAAAAAAAAAAAAAAACAAAAACAAAACCAATTTAATCTTATTTCTATAACAAATATTTGACCACAAAATTTGCTTTTATTTTATATATATACAAATCAAATGGTAAATAGTATTTAAATGTTAAACCCCATATCAATTAATTTCAAATCGAAAATTGATGGCATATATACAATTTTGTATCTCTCTATATATACATTTTTTTCAATATGTTTTATCGTTTATAATTTATGAAATTGAATAGTTTTTTTTTTTTTTGGATACATTATACAAAAAGTAGAATATCCAAGACCCCCAAAATAGTCATAATTAACCGCTTTTCTAATGTTAAAAAGTTCAATTTTTATGATTCGTATATGATTTCTAATTAAAAGTATATAGATTTCATTTCTATATGGGTAATGACCTATATTGGGGATATATCCATTCTGAGAGTATGATTAAAAATACTTCCTTTTTTTTATACACCAATATCGATATTATACCAAAATTTCCAAGTGCGTAAAAGGAAAACAATATATAAATAATTGGTTGCAATTCGTATTTAAATAAATCATATATATTGAACCATTGAACCCAAAAAATATAATTTGTTTCTATATTTGAAAATAGATTTTATTGTACAAACAATGAAGAAAAAGCAATAAGATAAACACACACAAAAAAACAAAAAAAAAAACAAAACATAAACTAAACAAACAAGGAAAACAAGAAGACAAAAATTAAAAAAAATTGAAAATCAAATATGCAAAATTTATCTAACAACAAAATCGATTTTGCTTTGTAAAGTACAAATTCAAATATAGATATATATGTCTAATAGTTCAATACAATATACTATAATACATATATTTTATTTACATTGTGTAAATAAATAGTATTTATATATGCAATGTTATATATAAATAAAAGTGTATATAACAACACGCAATGATTCAAAAACTAAACAATGTACGTACGGATATATTTTATTATATAATCTTTTTCTTTGTTTCTATATATGCTACTGTGTATATATATATACAATACATTTCTATATACCTATATATATATATTTATAAAAATTTTATCATGTGGAAAATTGCTGATATATTTGAAAATTAATATTTGTGTGGTATATATAAATATGAGAAAATCCCTACGAATGGAAATCAAACAAAAAAAGAAAAAAAAATCCTAAAATATATATATATATATAGGGAAAAACATGGAAAATAAATACACATTTTTCGATTTTTTTTTGATATATTGTTAAAAAAATATTTGTCGATTTAGCAAAAATATATAAATTTTTTTTTTTAATAATATTATTTCATATTTATAAAGGAAAAAAAAAACGTATCCCTCACTCACTATAGTACTGCCACACCATATATCCATATCCTGACATATTATATACGCAAATAGAAAAAAAGGTTATAACAAAATATGTGTATTTTATGTGCATTCAACAATATATATTATAATAGATATAAGAAATCAGTCAATAATGTGCTATATATATCTCTGTATATATAAATAAATAGTATTGATAGTATCGCTATATCCGCATGATCCTATATATTATGTTTGCCTTTGGTTTTTCATTTTAAATTGTACCTTAAAAAATTTATACATCTAAAATTAATATTTAAATATTAGCTTTTCTTTATATATATAGATTTCAATTCAAATGCAATTCAAAGGGATCTCCTCATCACGTATATATACATTTATCATGTTTTTTTTTGTTATTTTAAAATGTTATTTATAGTTCTTAAAATACAAATGGTAAATAAATATTCTATTATATTATATATGAATATGAATTATATATAGATATATATTGATTGATCAATCTAGCATACAAAAAAAAAACCAAATATTTTAACATTTAACCGCACAAACAATAATAATAAAAAAATAACCATATCGAAAAACATGCAGATTTTTTGTTTTATACAATTCATAAGTGAACTTCTTAAAATAAAAACAAAATGTTTATATAATAGTAGAAGTTTTTTTGTTTTTTGCCATCATTTATCGTATATTTTAAAATTTAATATAAAGGAGTTGATTCTATAAATTTCAACATATGTTTTTCAACAAAAAAACCAAAATACAATGAAAAGAAAAACTAAAACGATATTTTATTATATTACGTGTGCAAGATTTTAAATTCGGAATTGTTTTCTTTTAACCCTTATTTTAGTATTTGGTGTCGAAATTGACTGCGTTTTCCACAGAAACATTTCATAACTTTTTTTTTTTTTGTTTTAAATTAGGATAAAATTCAAATTTTAACTTTAAGTTTTTTGGTTAAAGAGTTAAATTATCAATTTCATGATACAATTATTCATATATATGGTGTCAAGTTTAACACATCGTAGTACTAATTAGACATATATTGAATTGAAATTACTAAAATGAGGGTTAAAAAAATAAAAATTTTAATGTGGGGTGTTGTTTTTTAAATTTATTTATAGGTATAGATATTTGTGAGTTTTTATTGGATACTTTGGAACCGCACACGCACCAACAAACATAAATATATATATATTAAGTACAATTTTTTATTATAGTATATATTTATTATTATTGTGTATATAAAAAAAAGGACACTTTGGAACTTCTATATATATATATATATAGATATACTATTGTTGAAAATGCGAAAATAATAATAAAAAAAAATAAATAAATAATTGTTTGTCCTTTTTATTTGTTGATTATATATAATCATTAATTATTTTTAATTTATTTATTATATGTTATATAAAATATTTTTATAAATGCATACGTATGATAAAATTTGTATATAAATTGAAATATTTTTTTTTATATATTAACATTCTGTGATAATAAATTTTAATTTTATTACCTTATCACAATAATAAATTTAAAAACAAATTATAAAATAAAATATCGACCAATATAGGAAAATGTATTAATTTTTGCAATGTAAAATATTTTTCATTGACTTGGTTTTTAAGGTAATTTGCACAATTGCAAAGGATCCGCAGACGACCCCCCCCCCCCAAAATTCATGGACTTAAATCGGTATAGAAAGTTTAAATTGATTTGTTATGTAAATTGGAAGTTATAAACTCATATTTATGGGATTTTATGGGATTAGAAAATGGGTTATTTGGTGGTAATATACCTTGAAAACGATTAGGGGATAGAATTACCAAAACTGCGGGACTATTTATAGGGTATAAGAAAGAAGTAATCAGAGATAATATCACTATGGTTCGGTTTAATTATATCTATATTGGTTTGATTTTAAATTGAATGTTCTATAACAATTTTCCATGCCATAACACAATTCGGTAAATGTTGCTAACAACATTTACGCAATAAATTTGATTGAGAGTTATATATATATATTTACATACATTGATTTAGGACAAATAATTTATAAAATTATATATAGTACAAATTTATCAGCAAAAATAAAACTATAACATATAAATATCTGCAGTATATTATATATATGATATGATATCTATCTCTATTTATTATATAGAAATTAATAATACCTAGAAATTATCTATACGCACATAATAGGGATAATATATTTTATACTATACACAATAAATACAAATATACCTATATTTATATAAATAAATGCGTGCATATTGTATATTTTATTATAATATTATTATTTATATGTATATATAAAAGATAAATATAAAATATTTATTAGTTATAAATATCCTTTTGTTTTATCCCGCTTATTTATGCCGGAATAAATAAGTAAATTAAAACCTCTATATCATATTTTTAGTTTAGATGTATTATAAAATATCAATGAAATGCACAAATAGAATACATTTTTCATTGGTTATATATATACGTATTACGTTCCATGTTTTATGTTCTTTATTGTATACCTCTAATTTGAGTTATAGATGAATTGGTGTTGAGTTATAGATAATTATATAAACCATTTATAATTGTTTCAATTAACTTATTGTTATTAATTTTTAATTAAAGCATCAGATACAGAAATAGAATGTATACATTGAAAAATATCAATTGAATTAAGATTGTAATATAAATTATTGATTCAACGTTCAACCATAATTAGTGTGTTTTACTTAATATATATCTAAATATAAATTTAATAATGAACATATTTTGTTATACATTTATTATAGTGTCATTTATTAGTGATTTGAGTTCCGTAAAATAATCAATTATTAAAAGGTATAACAACACATACCTTTATATGAATCAGCAAATACAAAAATTATAATATAAAATCAATAATAAAATAATTTTCATTATATTTATCCAAATATGTATAAAAAAAAAACAAATTAAAAAAGCATATAGAAATGTATTGATGTACTTCAAAATGATTCAATATGCGGTGTGTATATCAATAAATTTAATTTAATTTAATTTTATTTTTATTACATTCATTTCATAAATATATACCTTGATTGACTGCAAGCGATTATATAAAAATTACATATATTATGTTAATGTCAAAGAACGAATCATATTATATATAAAAAAAATTTATTTCTAGACCACTTATTCGAATATTCACTTAAGTGGAATTTCTATATATATATATATATAAGTATATTATATATTGTTGTGTTGTTTATGTTATAATTTTATTTATACATCATATATATTGCTGCATTATATCACATAGGATGTGATGATTATATGCAGACGAGATTGAAATATGTTTCGATTATAATAACTAAATATATCCATCCGCATATATGGTATATATATATGATAAAAGAAATAGACGTAAAAAGAAATTCATACTCCTCATCAAATGGTATATATATTATTGTGTGTGTGTGTATAATATTATTATTATGGTTATGCATATAGGAATATTTAACCAATATATAATATAATAAGTATATAGAATATTCAATAATCCATAATCGTTTATTATATATAAGCTATCTATATGTATATATATAAATTATAAACCGCGATTATACTTTTATACATATAGAGAGATAAGCGTATATAATGTATATATTAAGAAATCAATACATCAATTTCATATGTAATATCAATATGTATATATAGAAAATATAATAAATTTGATTTTATTATTAATAACATATACCCACATCATAATATATATTATATATGGATGATCATCATAAATATATTGTATATATGCGGACCATCAAATATACAAAAAAGGAAATTATGATATGATTTCGTATATATATATATATTTATGATCAATATATCGATCAACAATATAATGATGATTTTGTTAAATATGGAAATGTTTTGCGTGTGGTGTAGTTGATAAAATGCCAACCAAGAAATTCTCATAAAATTTTAGGGACTGATGGTTTTCCTTTAATTAAACCAACAAACAACCATAGAAGACTGTTTTGTATAGGACCAATGATAAACCAATGATCATCAGTTCATTGTAAACCGAAAAACAAAAAAATGTTTTGCATGTTCTATAAAAAATACAAATAAATTTGAATATTATATATATAAATAAATGAAAAATCAAAAATTCAATTTTAAATTTAAACAAAAATTCATTATATGATAATTTTAATAATATATAACCATATAAAAAAAAAATTTAAACATTATTTTAAATTAAAAATTGTAAATAATAATTTAAATAATATTTAAATTTTTTCCGATACACCATTTGCATTTGCATGTTATATATAAATTCGTCGTTAAACAATAAATAAAATTGTTATTCTATATATAGACGAATATATCTCGCGTATACTATAAAGTTATAATTTTTATAAGCACACAGAAAAATATATGTTTTTAAATATATAATAAAACATAAAAAAAAAAAGCATCCACCATATAAACCATAATATATATATAGATAAAGATATATATTTCTGAATAATCAAAAACCAAAAAAAAAAAAATAAAAAATTCGGAATTTATAAATTATTATATATTATATGCGAGAGAGTTATGATGTTATATTAAATGTTGTTTTTTTTTTTTTTTTTTTTATTTTTATTATTGAAATATTTAATAAAAAATAATATAAAACTTTTTTTTATTTTTCATTATATTCTGCATGTATACCCTGCATGTAAGAGCCCGCGTGTATGGATATAGAAAAGAATTGAATAAATGAAGAAGAAAAAAAAAAGATGAAAAATATTTTCATTTTATTATATATGTATTTAATAAATATATTATATATGCGGAATGATGGAAATGTTATATATGGAAAGATCAACATATTATTATGATTTTTTTTTTAACCCCATTACGTATTATTCAGGAATTTTTTTTTTGCTTTTAATTTACATAAAGTAATATCATCGCAATAAATTTATATAGATGTGTGTATTGTATATATGGTTGTTATATATTAGTTGTTATGAATTACAATCGCATAGGGTTATTGAATTAACTATATATTTAAGTGAAATTGAATTTATTCTTATTTTTATTTACATATATGAAGTGAAAGCTTTTCAAATATAAAATTAAATTATTGTACGGATCACGAATTGTACGGATTTCAATTCATCTTCATATATATAATCGCATTCGGTTGACGAACAATTCATAAATGGTTTTAAATTATTAAATGTTTTGTTAAAATTTAATTGTTAAAGTGCTTCTTGGGTGATCTTACAAATATTGATATTATTTAAAATTTAAAGTAATATTTAAATTTTTAGAATGATTAAATATCAAATAATTTCATATAAATATTTTGTATAATTAAGTGAAACGATCAAATTTTACGTGGATTCTTAAAAGTAGACCCTTTTTTCCGTGATTTTCTTTTATTTTTGATTCTGTATTTTCATACGCAGAGTTCCTGCGTATATCATACATTTTTCTCCTTTTTGTAAATTTGAATAAAGATATAATTATATACCGACCCATTGAAGTGTAAAGAAAACAACAAATTGTATGAAACCGTAAGAATATAGAACTGTGTTTTCGTAATTGATTCGTAAATCAATCGTCCCTTTAAAACATATTACAAATTTCAATAATCAGTAATTGGGAAGATTAAAAACAATTTGTGATGTCGCCCCGCAAAAGAAAGTTCTATCTCCAATTTTCATTGTATTGTGATTTTCTGATCAATTCTGATTTTTTGTAGAAGAAAATTTTTTAAATCGTATCATTTGTCTGTAAAAACTTGCACCATTTTTGACAATTTCGTCTATATATGAGAACTGAAAACAATGGACCGATTTCTAAATTTTCTATTACAAAACATCAGAATTTATTTGGCTTCAATCAAACGATCCAAAGAAAATGTAAATTTAGGAAAAACTTTACCATTCAGAATATATCCGATATCAGATCAGATCAAATTTATTTATTCACACCCCTCAACTAAACTGAATGAAATGATTTTTAATTCAAATTGTAATAATAAAATTCATTAAAATATTACATAATCAAAATTCATGTATAAACAAATTTATATATACATATATGCATATGGATTTATTATATAAATATTCAATTTTTATTTTACACTTACTTATTTTATAATAATATATAGTATAGTCAACAAAAGCCATGATGTATAATTTTATAAAGTTGAAATTTACATATAAATAAATTGATATCCATATATATCTAGAATAAGTAGTATATATATATCAATAAAGCTCTTACATAACGAATACACTTTCTATAAATATGTTTATATATAATTTGAAGTATATATATATACGAAATACTGCACACAACACTCACTATTTATAATATATAACTTTTCAAGTAATAATGCCACCATCCATAAACTCACTGATTATGAAAATATACCATATAGAGGGGTGTTGTATATATTGTATATAGATATAGAGATATGTATAATAATTGTATATAAAACAATATGCATTTTTATTATTATTATTATAATATATGCATATATATAAAAATATACTTGACAAAACACACAAAAGTCCTTAACCTATATATATAAATATATTTTCTAACCGAATATGTAATGCATTATATAATATATTTATATATGTATGTATATTATTAAATATAAAATCATTTTACATATTTTTGCATTCATTATTTTTATTTATATATATATGGTATATATCTTAAGAGATGATGTGATGCCATGCCTCCATATATATATATATAATGTGTAATTATTCATATAATATATATGTTCTTCAAATATGTTACATATATATATAAATTTATAATTTACATAATCAAATATTTTTGATATAATTTGATTATCGAATTGAGAGAAAAGTTATATGTTTTTTTTTTCAATGTTACATAAATCAACTATATCTGATTATCGCACGAGCATAAAAATGATGGTCTTTCTGTTCTTCATGATTAATGTGTATATATTTGTACTTTTAAATTTGACTTTAATATCCGTATATATTTTCTTTCTTTCGTCCTTTCGGCTGCAGATTATTTTTTGGAATTTAATCATATATATATAATACAGACAATAACAACTTGTAAATATATTGTATGAATTTTTGAATAAAATTTCACAATAAGTCGGTTTTATCTCTTTTAAAATGTCATATATAACTTATATTTTGTCTTGTTTGTTGTTACTTTTTTAAAGATAAAACAATTGCTTCAAGTTTTATCTTATTTTGCATATATATATATAATTTATATATGGTATATGTAAAAAAAAAATATATGTAATGATATATGAAGGATGATGGTAAAAAAAAAATGGAAAATATAACTAACTATATATAAAGAAAATGTTTTTTACATAGTTTATCATATACATATATATGTATACGAACGACAGTCGCAGTGTAAATAAGTAACTATATTTTTAAAACAAAGGAGGAAAACTCCTATCTATTTTTACTTTAAAACTTAATGATTACGACGAGGATAAGTGCGGTGAGATTGTTTTTTGCATAAAAGTTTTTTTTTGTATTTATTCTTATTTTTATAGTAATATATAATAAATGTTAATATAATATTATATAAATGAATGACAAATATTCTGTTGTTGTTGATATAGTTCATCATATATATGTATAATAGATAGAGTAACGTTTAACTTTTGGTAAATCTTATATCAATATATATAGAAAATTAATATTATTTAAATCTATCAATTTATATATTCAAAAGAGAATTATCAGTTATAAGATAATACAATTTTTACAGCATTAAGTCCAGTGATGGCTATTTTTTTACGCCATTGTTCAAGTTATGAAAAAAATTCTCCTTTCTAATAAACATTTTTAGTTTTAAACTGTAATTAGTAAAAATCAAACAACCAAAAATCATTTGAATTTTTAAGGGTGAAATTTTCATAAAATTATATTGATTTTAAGGGCAAATTTAAGTAAAATAAGTGGAATTTTCCGATTTTACAATAATATTAAGGAGTCTTCATACAAAAATTGTGGATAAATTGAAAACTTTTCACATTTTTAGATTTTTACTGCATAGAATATGCAGTTTAAGAATTCCATGTGATTGGTAATTCAAGTGTTTTGATAATTTAACCATCAATCGAATGAATTCCTGAAAGGTATTTTTACTACAACCCTTACGTATAATGAAAAAAAATATGTTTTTAACTTTTAAAACGATTATTTATACTAATTATTTTATAAATTTTGTTTCCCCCATTCCTTTAATCGCCCGATGTTACGTCTATTCGCATATTGCAGGTGTGGGCCTGATTAAATTTAGTATAACTTATTGTTCTTATATTATATAAACGAATATATATATATATATACATGCATATTAATTTATATATATATAGATGATATAAGATTTATTAAAATATACTTACGGAAATATACGGAAATCGCAATCAATCAAATTGATAAATGATTATTATAAATATATAATAAAAGAAAATTCTTTATTTTAATCTATAAAAATAATATATTTTGTTTGGGAATGTATAAATAAATATACATTTTTTTTATTAAATATAAATATTTATCTCCAATTTATATTGTATTATATAGAATTTATATAAAAATATATTATTTTATTATTTTTTATTTTTATAGTTTAAAACATTCATTTATATATTGGTTTTGCTGTTGACAGTCTCACGATATTATATTCAATAATATGTACATACTTAATATTACACAAATCTATATAAATTTTTTTTTTTATATAAATTTATATTATACAACAAAAATATGCATTTATTTGCATATAATAAAATACATAAAGTTATATAAAGCTATATATATATATCTATTGTATATAAATAACGATAGAGGTATAGGGTCTCGAACATATATATCTCTGCAAATATATAACTCAGCTCTGTAACAAATATAATACATAATATTATAATATATATATATGTACAATCATTAAATATGCTTGCAGCTGTAGTTGAAGTACTGACATGCATTTTAATTTATTTTCCCATAATAGGAAGGAAAATTATTTCTATATAATAATACTAAATCTGTGTATAAATTTATATATATAATTCTGCTTGGTAGATTACATTATATATGTTGTCTATATAGTACATATAATATTTTTCAATATATATATATATATACCATTATCATACATACGTACATACATATATAGTTGGATGGAATATAATATAATGAAGGAAAATTTTCTATATATATATATAATTTCGATGGATGTTGGCGGAAATTTTATATAAAATGTTAAAGCAGATACATATATATATATATATGAAGTGAAGTAATACGATTTATATTTTATAATATATATATTTTCTCACATGGATTTTCTTTTTTTTTTATGGATAAGTTACGCGACGTGCTTATTTAAAATTAGAATACATATATACAGTGTATTTGGTATATCAATTTATAAATAAATATAAATACACTTATATTTATTTATATGTATTGTATATATACGAACTGAAATGAAATATAAATTTTACAGGTATATTTACTATAAAATTATTTCAATTATATATATATATATATATATATATATATATAGATTTGAATTTATAAATAAAATTAAATATCTATATAAAAAAATATAATTAGTAAATGTTATAAAATAAACATATAAATATGTTTTTGTATTTATTCACATTTTACTCTATATAGATTTATTTACTTATTCTATACCTGAATTTTCTTTGAAAACTCTGTATAATTTTGTAAAGACAATTCCGTATAATTTTCTAAACTAGATTCTATATAAAATTTTCCAAAAGAAATTCTATATAAAATTTTCCACAGGAAATTCTGTATAATTTTTTAAATATATGTCAATTACTTTTCGATACCAAAATTCTGTATATACATTTTCTAAATCAAATTCTATAAGATTTTCTACCGTGAATTCTGTATATACATATTCATATATTCTCAAAGAAATTTATACTTTTGTACGAAATTCTTTTTTGGACTTGCTTTAATTTTTATATATATATAGTAATCAAGATGAAATTTTGTGCAATTTACTAAATACATCCTTTATTATGTATAGTACTATAATCTATGATATACATCAAGATATATCAAATAAAGGCACGCGATAATTTCAAAAAAAAAAAAACAATTCATATATATACAATCTGTTAATATATTATTATAATGTTATTATTTGCGGTTAGAAGGTTGAAATGGATACCGGCGTAAATTAACTACATAGATATATATATTATATTTATATATAGTAATGTATTGATTGAAAATTTTATGTATTATAGCACGCATACACGCATATATATTTAGTAATATTATATATATATATTAATATATTAATTTAATTGAAGATGAAATTGCAAATTTTCATACACGCCTAAAAAATGTATATATATATATTGCTCTATATAGATATACTATAAATAATTTCTTTTGAAACTTATATATATATGTTATGTAACGCGATATCTCATCAAATACATATAGATATATATACATATATATATAATATAAAGGAATAGAAAATATTTTCTATAATTTATATTTAAATATCTGCAAAAAATACGTATACGCGAGAGGTAAATCCAATAAGTTTTCTATATATATATGGTTCGAATTGTGAACTTGAAATTTATCCATGTAAAAAAAACTCAATTCATTGCAAATAAGATGTAAAAAATTTTAATAGATTTTTTGGTTTCTAAAAAGAGAATCATAAAACTATATTTGGACAATATTATAGAAAAATTTATCGAACTTCCCTTTCATATATATAATATATATACTTGAATATTTTACATCATTGTGTTATACATAGTCAAAATCGTATAAATATTTAGTACGTTGAGACATACTGCAATATATTATATATAGATCTATCTATCTATCTATAGCTCTATATATAACAATATATATACCATTTAGAAAATGTATATATATATCGCATATATATATAAAATAAAATCGATGTGACATTTAATAAAAGCTATATCGCGTTAAATTTTCCAAAACTCAATTTGAAAGTTTAAGTTGTTTGATAATGGCATGGATTTATGGAAGCGGCATAAATATATATAAATGAATAAATATTTTATATATATAATAGTATATGGCATGGATGGATAGACGCATATTGCAGTTATATATATATATATATAGAGAGATAACAATATTTCTTAAATCGTGGGTGGCAAACCCACAAAAGCGTGATGATATTTCACATTGTTTGACGTGTATTCTATAAAAAAAAAAAATTTGTTAAATGAATTTGTCATATATATAGGAATCCTCAAATCTATATGGGAATACGCTTAGCAATACAAAATGAGAATATTTTCAAAATTGGATACTTTTTTTTTGTCTTTAAGGTTCTATATTTTAGATCCTTTAAGGTCCTTTTTATATTTTAGTTATCATATAACTGCAAATTATCAGAAAATGAAATAAAATTATTGATTCCTGTATTGATTTTATAATTGATTATTATTATAGATGGAAAGTTATAAAAGAGCAAACAGGCGAATTAATCTTATATTATGAATGCTGGGAACTTTAATATAGAAACATTTCGGTATTTCGCACAGGGTTGAAATAGAATTTAATAATAAAAATCACTGGATATATTTTCGTATATCACAATAGATAATATATATATATGAATAATAAAATTTGTGTATAAAATATACATAACGTATATCGTATAATATAAATAAATGGATATATAGTTTAGTATATACAAAAGTAAATGGTGTGAACTTAATAAATGACATGGTTTTATTAATACATGCATAATGTCAAAATAAATATATAACATATATAATTTAATTTATGTATTTCGCGTTGTGTGTTTAACAAATTTAATATCGCATTCAATGAGTCTATATATATTATATTTTAATTTATATATATATTGTACGTAAACTTGAAAACGCACAAAATTGCTGTTTAATGATTATATGTATATTGTATATGTACATGCAAATTTTTATCACTTTTTGAATAATGTCTTAATTAATTTAAACTTATTTATATATATTTAATGAAAAATATATATAATGTGTGGGGTTGGGTTGAATGAAAATTTTATATATAATATAATATATTAAATGGAAAATAAAGTGTATATGTATTTGTTTGTTTGTGTATTTTTCTTCTTCTTCGATTGTTTTTTTTTTTTTAATATATAAAGTAAAAGAATTTTATTTCAATTGAAATTTTTTGTTAAAATATTATGCGAAATTTTCTTCTTTATATTTATTTTATTTTTTATTAATATATAATAGAAGATTTTTTATAATTTATAATAAAAATAGTAATATTATTTATTTAATTATATAAATTTATTTGTATTTTATTTATTCATTTATAGTATTTATATTTACACAACTGTTTGTTTTGTATATAAGTAAAGGGTGATTTTTTTACAAGCTATCGGAAATTTAAAAAAAAAACACATAATATTCAGAAAAATGTATGAAATCTTTATTTGAATCGATAGTACGGTCCATATAATTTAATGTTTGAAGATTATTTCATGCAAATGTTGACCTTTACGGTGCCTCAAATGGTTCATCCGCTTAGTCCAATTTTGGCATACTCGTTCCAACATTTCGGTCGGTATCTCACGAATGAATGCTTCAATGTTGTCTTCCAATGCGTCAATGCGTGAAGCGGGCTTGTCTGTATAGACATGAGCTATAACATAGCTCCACAAAAAATAGTCTAAAGGCGTTAAATCGCACGATCTAGGCGGCCAATTTACCGGTCCGAACGTGAAATAAAATGTTCACCGAACTCGCGTCTCAATAAGTCCATTGTGGCGCGTGCTGTATGGCATGTGGCACCGCGTTGTTGAAACCACATGTCATGCAAGTCAAGTTCTTGCATTTTGGGAAAAAAAAAGTTGGATATCATCTCACGGTAGCGCTCACCATTCACAGTTACGTTACGATTCGCATCATCTTTAAAGAAGTACGGTCCAATGATGCCACCAGCCCATAAACCGCACCAAACTGTGACTTTTTCTGGATGCATTGGTAGCTCTTGCAATGCTTCTGGCTGATATTCACTCCAAAATCGACAATTCTGCTTATTTACGTACCCATTGAGCCAAAAATGAGCTTCGTCGCGGAACACAATTTCGTCGCGATGAACTTTCTTAACAGAGCACGTATTTTGATAATAAAATTCAATAATTTGCAAGCGTTGTTCGTTTGTAAGACGATCATTCATGGTTAAATTATAGACCAAACTGAAGATGTTTGACAGTGAAACAAAACACGAAACGTGCGTCAGCTATGTTTAAACCAGTGTTGCCAAAAAGATAATAGCTAAAAAATCACCCTTTATATATATATTTATATAGAGATGTTGTTTAATACACCAAGAAATAAAATAGACGATGATGAAAAATAAAAATAATAAATATATAAATAATTTATATAATATATTTATGATTACACAATTTTTTTAACTATATACATTAACAGGATAGCGGATGATAACGTGAGGTTATTGAATTTTTTGTGAGCACATATATCATTTCTAAAAATATATTAACTATTATTATCACTGCGGAATGTGTGTTTAATTGTCTATCTATGAATCATTTGAAAATTCATTTAATTCCTGATTTTTCATATGGAATTAAATATTTAAATGACATAATTTTTTTCTCAAAACATATGAATGTGGTGGTCACTTAGTTCTGTAAGAAAAATGATACAAAAGTTACGACTTTGTTGGAAAATTGGCTATATCTTTTGAACCGCAATAATTTTCTTCCATAAAAAATTAGAAATTAATTGAATTTTCAAGTGATACAAAGAAAAATGAAGAAAAACTATGGCGTAGTTTAGTTTGGGGATTTTATAAACTGGTATAGAGAATAAAAATTATAATATATATGGTATAGAGAATAAAAATCGGAAAATTCATCCGATAAAAAATTTTCAGGTAATTGAATTGCTTTTTGAATTGTTTAAAAAAACATTTTCTATATCATAAATAGTTTGAAATTCTAATATATAAAAATTTTAAAACTATCCTGAATATTGTGATAATGAAAACTTTCCCAATTATGGAAATGAGAATTAAAGGTAATAATCTACGAATTGATGCTTGAAATTGGAAACTATTTTTTGTGTGTATAGATAAACTATATATGTGACTCTGTGGTGTAATAATTGATACAAATTCCAACCGAAAATTCTTACAAAAAGTTGGGGTTGTCGTGGGTTCGAATCCCTATTACTGAAGACATAGAATATCTATGGTTTGTGTTTTTCATGTTACATTTTGAAATTTTCGGTAATGCTAAAAAGGTTAAGTTAAAAACACAAATTAAAAAAATTCAATTAAAATACCAAAAATAGATTAAATTATTGAAATACAAAATTTATTTCTCGCTCAATAATTATTAAAGTTTTTATTCTATATATATCAAAATTATTTGTTTTAATTGGAGTTTTCTTCAATTTATAAATATACGAAAAAATAAAATATATATTTTTATATAAACTATAACTATATATAAAAACTATTTATCAGTTGACAGTTGTATAGATTATGATATGATTACTTACATAGTTGATATTATTGTGACAGAGCGTTACATAAACTTATATTTAGAAATGTTATCGCATGATGAGGTAAAACATTTAACAATATATATATATATATATATTTATGTGTATATTGTTAAAGAGTTTTTTTTTTTTTTAAAGTATCTCAATATAGAAATAAAACTTTATATATATATATATATATATATGATTAAAAAAAGTAGTAGAAATTCTATATATGTATAATGTATATATCATTCATCCATTCTGTATAATATCTTTTTTTGAAGGATTTATGCAATACACAATTTTCCAAGTAAATATAAATAAATTGTTATATATAGTATAGTGATATATATAGTTATATAGATAATATAGTTTTCTATTAAATATATATATAGAGTAAAGTATATATATACATATTATTATTATTATATGTATATGCAATGCAATAATACAGTACTCTGGTTAATAAAAAAAAATCCCAGCTGTATATTATAGATTATTTACATCATTATTTAATGTACTATATTTATATGTATATATTTTTTTTTAACTTATATTCCAATATACACACACTCTATATATATAAAAATTATATATAATATAGGTATATATATGCATAAGAAAATAAATGGATTTCTTTTGGAAAATGGAATTTTTTTCTATACACTCTATATATATATAACACGATATAATAGAATAAAGTTTGCCTTCCTTTTGCTCTCTTCAAATATATATTCTTTTATCTGTAAATATATGGTATATCATAGGCGGTTATGGGTAATTGTTAGCTAAATTTCCAAGAGGATAGAATATTCTGAATGACACATGTCCTAAATTTTCTATTTTTTTTTAATTTCAATCTGGGATTTTTCTTAAATTTTAGTTTCCATCCAAAATGAAATGCAAAAAACTATGACTGCGTAATTCGAAAAATTCAAAATTTATAGAATATTGCATTTTCCGGAAAATTTCGGTTGAAAATAAATGATAATTAATTTGCTATAGGCAGGTGCCCTTCAAATTATCATATCCTTTTGGAAATAAGACAAAAAAAAATGTCCGCAGCTCCGACACTGCTGTATATACACAGTGCGACAATTAATATTCCGGACTCAAACCATATCTCAATAACCAGTCGAACGATCTATAAGATGGAACAAGCTGAAGCTTGAAGCTTGATGTTTTCTCTATGGTCTGTAAAAATTTCATTGCATTTATGGTTCACAAATAAAAAAAAGTTATGACATTTCTTGCGTGAAACAATATTTTAGTTGAAGTATAGAAATTTTAACATGGAACAAAGAGCGCAGTCTATAAATTCAACACAAAGCTTGGTAAATCTGCAGCAACAGAAACGTTCAAATCTATGCAGCAAGTTAATGGCGATAATTGATAATTGTGTGGGTAGAACACAAGTTTTTGAGTGGTATAAAAATTTCGTGGATGGCTAAAACGCAGGCTAAAAAAAACAAAAAAAATTCCATCGAAAATCAAGACAATGCTCGTAACATTCTTTGGTATAGCAAGGGAATTATCCATAAAGAATTCGTTGCAACTGGTCAAACAGTCAGTCAACAGCATATTATATCGAAGTTTTAAATCGTTTGATGAACAGGATTCATCATATTCGACCTGAATATCGTGAATCAGATAGTTGATGTTTGTTACACGATAATGCACCAAATTATACACTT
Organism: Dilophus febrilis; assembly: GCA_958336335.1. Classification (NCBI taxonomy): domain Eukaryota; kingdom Metazoa; phylum Arthropoda; class Insecta; order Diptera; family Bibionidae; genus Dilophus; species Dilophus febrilis. The sequence continues at coordinate 3,178,770 of OY284469.1, read as the reverse complement.
CACGTATTGTTCGTCAGTTTTTGGCATGTCGAAATCGCAAGTCTGTGTGTTAAATCATCCACCGCAATCACCTGATTTAGCACCATATGTGAATTCTCCTTGTTCCCAAAACTTAAAATGAAATTGAAAGGATGTTTTTTTGAGGATATTGAAACCGCATTCAAACAGCTTCTACACGCGCACTAGAGGCAATATGTCACAAAATGAGCAGCTGGAACACTCATTTGAATCATTATTAAATCGATGTAACAGTTGTATTATTGAATCAGGAGGAGAATATTTTAAATAAATAAAAGAAAATAATTTCAAAAATCGTGTTTTTAATGTATTTCCTATAGGACCAGTCCGGAATATTAATTGTCGCACTGTGTATATATATATATAGATTTTTGTGTTATTTATATACATATATATATTTTCTTGCAATACATTTTCTTCATTACAATTTCTTTCCTTATACATATACTATATATATATATATATATATTTATTTATAGAATTTTCATATATTGAAGTTAAAGTTAGTATAAATACGATACGATACGATATGGTATATATATTATTATATATATACATGACGAAGATGTAATATTGTTAATACAAATATCTATACATTTATATATTGAACATTTGTTATGTACATGTATATATTAACAATAATAATACTCGCTATATATATATATGTTTTTTTTTTCTCGTATGATATCGTATAAATTGTTTGTTGAACATATGATAATATATCCACAATGTCGTCTAAAATAAGTATACATAAACTGCTTGTATTTATATAATATATATATATATATGTTATACAATAAAGATAGTATATTAACAACATGATATCATATATTACTATATATATGTGTATATAAAAATATTCAATTTATTTAATATAAATACCTATAGAGAATTCGATAGATATTGAAACCAAAAAAAAACTAGAAAAAGGGTTACATATATTTACCGCACATATTACATTATTATGTATATATATATAAACTAAATCTTATATATATTTTTATCATTAAATCCATTATATACTTTTGTATACATAAAAACTTGCGTATGTATATAAATAATAAATATATATATATACACTTAATTTGTACTGCAATATATATAAATATTTATAAAGGTATATTATTATTATTATTATTACACCTTTTTTACACCTATCTCTATACAAATATTTACAATACACAACCAACAAACGCAATAATAATATACATATGTCGTGTATTTGATATTCTGTGTATTTTCATTTATATATTCATATATTACAAATGAAGAAAATTTATGTATAAGGTATATAAATTTTTTTATATAGAAAATTTGGTTGTTTATTTTAATGCCCTCCCCCTGAAAACACAGAAGAAGAAAAAAAAGAAAAACTACAAATAAAATAATACAATTTATATATGGGTATGAGAAATGGTTAGAAGTATAGTATAAATAATATATAAATTTTTCGCTATACAACCAACAATCTGGTTTTAGCGTCCAACAACAGCCTTCTGTTATTAGTTACTTAATTTGTGGGTTTTACGGTGTCGGTAATTAGCCGTACGACAAACCGCAAGCGCAATATACAACTCTGTGTTAAAATTCAGATTCGAAAAATAACCGAAAACACAAAACATATTTTATGCATTCAGTAGGATTCGAACCCACGACCCCAAAATTTCGTTAGAATTTTAGGTTGGCATTTTTAACATTTACACCACAGAGTTAGAAGTATAGAGGTTATAATAATCGTTATCCTTAAATAGTTTTACTATACACATACCAAATATAGTATATATTGTTGCTAAATCTTAAGTCTATTGACCGCATAATAATGTATATAGCTTCTGTCATCATAATCTCGATGCGGATCTTTTCTTACATATTAACATAAAAAAAAAATATTTACAACGATTCAAATGGATAGGTAAGCGAACTGTCATTAAGGGTTATTTTATAACAGATCTATAGGAATAAGAACTAAATCAAAAGAAATGCTATTTTCTATATAAACTTTCACGATTATAGTGTCAAATGTAACTACCAGTAAGTTTAATTGTTGTTTTGTCGTATAACCAACCATCCATTATTAGAAAAATGATATACCCAATATACCCAATTATAAAAAAAAGATAAAATTAAAACAACCAAAAAAAAAATATCAATTAAAATTTTGATAACTTATTTACTTTATTATGTGAACAGAACATACATACTTACATAGAATATATATATCAATGTAAAATTCATTCTAACCATAGAAAAAAAAAACTAATTATATAATAAACAATTTATTTGTATAAATAACAATATAATAATAAGGGTATAAAAAGAATATACCATTCATTGTATAGGTATAAGAACAGGTACAAGAAAGGGTTATTTACTATATATATATTTATAGCAATTATTATGTGTTACATATCGCCTTTTAAAAGTTAAACATTTTCAAATCAAATGGTAAAATTAATAATATAATATATCATTGAATTTCAATGCAAGGGATATGAAAATTACTAAAATATTTGTATAGATAATCTACAAAAAAAAAAAAACCTATATTTAACGTATCACTAATTATTATAAATATAAACTCATTTTTAATTGTTCAAAGATCGTTTGGATTTAGGATGATTTATTTTGAAAATATTATTGTTTTTTTTTTTTTTTTAATTGGGTTTCTTATTCAAACAGGCATAATAGGTTTGTATATATTTTTCATAGACATATATGTTTAATATATTTATATTTTTGTGGTGGAATATATTTTGTTCCTTAAAGCATATATTTAGCATATATTTTCTATATATATATATTATGGCAAAATTCCCTATTTTTTAATTAAAAAATACAGTAAAATAATGATGTGTCAGAGAGAAAGTATATATGTTATATGCGAAAAGACGGTTATTTTACACACAATAAAATACAACCACAATAACAAATCCATATATATATATATATATATATTATATGCCAGTGTTGGGCATCTATACACGGGTTTACATAATAAAGATTATCTATATATACGCATTTACACGTAAACAATGTGTAGATATGTAGACCAATTTTCTAATCCCATAAATATCTCTGCCGCAGGTTGTTTTTCCCACAGATAAATCTCCTTAAAACATAAATTTGAAGTTTCCAATCTAAATATTATAAAACTCTACACCAATTTAAGTATCTCCGATAAATATCCCGGGGCATTGTCTTCGGATTCTTATTATAGGAATCATTAGAATTACCTTAAAAAAAAGAAAAAAAAATAGATTTTTTACATGAAAAACTAAATAAAATTCAAAATTTATTTATTAAAATGAAATTTTACGATTTTCCCTATAGAATTTGCATCAGAATGAAAAATTATTGGATTTCTGAAGATTTCCGTGAATGCTCTATATAGTGACTTAAAATTTTAATATGTTTATAACTGATGATTAGGGATATGTTTTGGTATAAATAAACCGGAATATAGTAACATATTCTGATCCCTTTCAAATCGTGCAAGTTATATTTCCAAAGTAACCCATTTTTTTTATTGTAGTTTATAACGTCTAAACTTCTATAAGCGTCATGTAAAAGACGTATAGAGTATACTATACATTCTACGCAGAGTCTACAGAGGCACAACACTGATATATATTTTAAGACTTTTAACATATATATTTATATAGTTACATATATCATTATTATTAGTATATTGTTGGTTTCTATATATATTCATATATAGAATAGAAGATTAACATTTATATTTTCTATTCATTATTATATACAGTATACCTTTCTATGTATGCTTTACCGCTTTACACATATATGAAGGATATAACTTAAAAAGATAAACAAGGGATCTTGTTGTAATACAACATATAAAATACAGATCTATATATATATATATTACAACATATAAAATACGTTTAGTAAATATATATGTATATAATATATTTAAATACATAGATCTTTTTAACCGCATGTTATATATATTTAAAATATAATAAATATCCAATATATTATATAGGGTATATTTACTAATCTAAAAAGTTAGTAATTATTTTAGAATCTCTCTGCGTTATTTTTCCACCTTTAACATAATCATATATATCACAATTTATTAGGTATATACGCATTCAAATGTTGTCAAATTCGTCACCGTTTTTTTTGGACTATTTAATTCAAAATTATTATATCTCGGGTGGTTTTAGACAATATAATACAAATCTATTGGTAAAATATTACAGTTCTTATAACATGTATATAAATATTTGTTTTTTTCATTGACCTCCTCTATATACCATATTACACTATATAGTTATTTTAAAACATATATATATATATATATATTAAATAGGGTTATTTTTTGTAGTGTATTTTATGATAAAACCTAATATTTGGTATCCATCCGTATATTATAATAATGCATATATGGAGTATATAGAGAAGGATCATTGTTATAACTCTTTATATTTATCCATTTATTATCCGCAAATACACACACATCACATATGTAAATCTATATATAAATGGATTAAAAAAAAAAACATGTGTGTTAATAAATTAAATAATAATTTTTCCTTCACACGTACATATGTATATGAATAGAAATAAATTGGACTCTAATGGGATTAAAATTTTATACAATTTTTCTCTATTGTTTTATTTATTATTTGAAACGTTCATGCATGCATAAATTCGTTACGGTTTTTTTTTTGAATTAAAATTAGAAAATAAACGTATGCATAGAAAAAACTCATTGTAAAAGACCTTGTTTTGTATCCTAACAATACCTAAAATAGACTATTTATAACTCATCAAATTGAATACTTTTCTCTGCTTTCCACTTTCCTCTTATACAGACAAAAGGCACGTAAACATATTTGGATTTTGTTGGGTATTCATTGTTTTTCTGAGTTGTTTGGAAACTCCACGAAATATTTCTAAAATGCTAAGGACTGCTAGGTCTGGGGAATCAGGTAAATTGAGAATCAGAAAAAATGTCTAGAAGATAAGTTTTAACATTTGGAAAGATCTACACAAAATTTTCAATCAAATATCACGATTAAAACATCCCTGCGAAAAACTCACCATCATTTGAATAATAATTCCAGTGTATAGAGACTTAAAAGTACCATACTGAGAAGAAACCCAATATCAAACAAATCCAGACGTCTATAATAAAAAATCTCTATTATAATTCAGTAACTTTTTTTTTCAACTCAAATTGGTGATTCAATACAACCATTGTGTCAACCTTTTTTTTTTTTTTTTGGTTCAGATCCCCAACATCATAAAATAATTTCAACGAAAATAATTTGAATTTTTTTGCATTTATTTTTATTATTTTAAAACTAATTTATTAAAAAAAAAAAAAAGAAAAAGTTCTTAAATCCATTTAAAATTTACATTACAATAAAAAACAAACTAAAAATAAAATAAAAGAAAATTATTATTAGTTTTTTATTAACATTCATTTTTTTTTTTATATTCTGATCTGATCTCATCTGATCTCCTCCGTTGCCGTCAACTCAATTCATTTTTACATTATCTGGATCACGAAAATCGTATACTTTTATAATCAAAAATTATAATATGTGTATGTGTAAATCCATCAAAGCATTTACCTAATTACTTATGTGTTGTGTAGTGTAGTGCATGAAACTGGAACATGTCTATTTATTATATTACGAATTCTACTTTCGGGAAAAACAATCAGTTATTTGTTCAATTGACAAGGAAAACATTAATTTAAGAATTTAAATTAACCACCGACACCGTGATAATTATAACGAATGCACACTACACAATGTGTTTTGAATTAATTTTTGAAAAAAAACCGTCGTCTTCTATTTATCATTTGAAAATTTTTTTTTCTTCATTTGTTTTAAATATTATATATTATATTATATAGAAGATATAATATTTTTTGTTTAAATACATTTTTATGTATTATTATTATTATTAATTAATAAAAAAAAATTATATTTATAGTTATATAATAATAATAATAAGCTTATCTCTTTTGTATGTGTCTGGATAATGTTTTTTTTTTTTTTTCATAAAATTCATTTCATTTTTTTCCTTAAAAATTATAATTTTTTTTTGTTGTTTTTAATTATTATACTAAAAAAACGGTGACTCACAAAACGCACATACATTTTCTTCAATTTTTCTCTCTCCTTATTTCTTAGTCTTCTTCTTCTTTTTCGATTTCTTTCGTTTACTTTTCTTTTTGCGTGATGATGAGGCACCGGTGGTGGTGGTGGTGGTGGTGGTGTTACCAGTTGCCGCTCCATCATTTGAACTATCCGAACCGCTTGAAGCAGCCACAACTTTTTTCGATTTTTTCTTTTTATGTTTACGTTTTTTACGTTTACGATCTTCGGAGTCTGAACTGGATACTGATGATTCGGTATCCGATGAAGAGCTACTTGATCCAACACTTGAATGCCGTCGTCTTTTACCAGATCCATCAATTTTATTATTACCACTCGGTGCTGCTGATAATGGATGATGCATTCCAGTGTTAATATTTTTCATTAATAAATTATCATTGGAGGCGATGATTTTATTATTATCGGCACCACCACCACCACTAATATTCGCTTCTCGTAATAAATCATTTGTTGACATTTGATTATATTTTAATTTCGAATCAATTGCATTTGTATCGAATTGTTCAAACATTTGTTCATCATAATCGGGTATAAAATTAGCTTCATCAATTATTGAACGTTTACGTTCGATATGCGGAATATTTAGTAAATTTTCCGTTGAATTTATTGATGGCATTTTCATTAAATTTTCATTATTCATTATATCGATGTTTGTCGTCGTCGTCGTCGTCGTCGTATGTTGTTGATCATTTAAACGATTTCGTTGTGGCGGCGATACGGATGATTGATTATGATGATGGTGGCGTTGATGATGATTATTATCATCCGTGGACTTTCTATGTTTATCATCTTTTTTAAGTTTTTTATCACGTCGACTTTTACTATCATCACTGGTGTTTGTGGTTAAAGCCGCGGTCGCCGCCGGCCCGATGATTGGTGAACGAGAACCGTGTCGATGCTTATGACGTTCTTTTGAAATGCTACTACTTCTTTTACGTTCCGATTTACTATTGGATATATTTCGATCTTTTTCACGTGTACGTGCTAATTCACGTGCCTTTTCACGATCATAATCACGTCCACGTACAACGACGGCAGGGCTTTTACATCGTTTTCCATCTTTATCACGTGTTAAGCCACTACTTCGTGTACTTGATTTTGATTCACGCCTTGAATCTTTTTCTAATTGTAAATGTTTATCAATACGACGATCACCGACTGAACGACCCGCATGATGAACAACACGTCTATCTGGTGTTGTATTATTATTATTATTATTATATTGTTTACCATCACGATATCTATTGGTATATTCACCACCGCCACGTGATCGACTGCGACGACTATTACTAAATAATTCCTCATCGGAATCTATTGTTTTCTTTGGTGGTGTTCTCGTTGGACTCAATAACGGTGGCATTTCCGTTATTTTTATACCCAGCCGATCCTTAATCGAACGTATCGGAGTTTTTGGTCTTGTTTCTCTCTCTGACGCCTGCTGCTGCTGCTGCTGTCCCGTCGTTGTTATATTCAAATCCTGTTTTATTTCAACGCATCGTTCAATAGTACTTTGACTATTTGTAGGAACTGTAATTTGAAAACTTTGCATTTCATTTGTGGTGTTGGTGGTGGTATTGTTACTGGTATTGTTGTTGCTGGTGGGATTCATTAGATTGTTGCTGTTGTTGGTATTTGGTGAAATATCTTTTAATGGTTTATCATTAGCGTACAATTTTTGTCGTTCAAGACTAATTTTTTTAATTTCAATAGGACGTATTGCATTGATAGCACGTGCAAATATTGCATTTTCTGCACGTTTTAAAACTTCATTGGTTACTTTACCCGATCGTTGATCATCGGCGTACGGTGATGAATCCGATGCTGAACCACGTTGTTGTTTATCATTTGATTCGTCATCACGTTCCCATTTCGATGGTTCTGGTATCGGGACAAATACATTATTATTATTACTATTATTATTATTTTTGCCAGCATTTGAACCTTTGGTATTTTTATTACTTTTACCATCGCCGCCACTACTACTGCTACGGCTACTACTACTACTGCTGCTGCTGCTACTACTACTACCACCACCACCGGCGCCGCCACGGGCACCACCACCACCACCACCAGTACCTCCACCTCCAGAATGTTTTTTCTTTTGTTGTTTTATTGATACATGTTCCGTTGCTGTATCCATATCATCTAACATATCATTATCAAAATCTAATGTTGCATGAATATCAAGTACTGAATCCGATCTTGAATACATTCTTGGACTATTATTTGTATTTAAACTGCTATTTGTGGTATTAGTATTAGTTAAATGTGTATCATCGATATGCTGATTTAGATTTTCATCTTGTTTATTACTACTTAATGGTGTTGTTTCACCAATATTTATTCCCGTGACAGCCGAATAATCAATACTTATGGTATTATCAATAACATCACCATATAAATCAAATTCGGTTGGTTCCAATTCATCGGTGGTGGTGGTGGTGGTGGTGGTGTTAGTAGTTGTCATGGCGGTCGAACCATCTGTACCCATGCCCAAATGCATTTTAGGTGGTGTTGTTGAATTAAAATGTTGTTCTGTAATTATATTTTCTTGTTTATTATTATCATCTCTATTGTCTATTGTTGAAATGGTAATATTTTCTTTATCAAAATTAATATTTGTATCATTGCGACCAATACCATCGTTATCATGTTCAATTTGATCATGAACATTTTCGTGATCATCGTTACGGTTGCGTTCATGTTCATGATCGAATGTTACAATTGATTCGGTTGGATTTACCCCCGTCTGCTGAGTCGTTGCCAATAATAAACTCATCGGTGATTTATTATCATTTATATCAAACGATAAACTATTAATTATTGTGGTATTTTCATCTGTACCATTTTGTTCACGATTGCTATTAGTAGTGGCTGAAGTCGTATTAGATCCATGTGATTTCTTTTCACGTTCTGATCCTTTTTTACGTTCTACCTTTTCACGTTTTTCCCTTTCTTTGCGTTCTTTTTTCTTTTTCTTTTCCATTGCTTTTTCTTCTTTGCGTTTTTTCTTTTTCTCTTTGGCCCGACGTTCACGTTGTTTCTCATCGTCCGTTGAGAATGTGGTCGTCGAATCTCTTTTACGATCTTTATTATTTTTATTACTATCACGTTCACGGTCACGGTCACGGTCTCGTTCTCGTTCTCGATCCCTATCACGATCATGATCTTTATTATCTCTGGTGTGGTGGTTGTCGCTGGCTGTCGTATGCTGTTGTTTATTATCACGACGATGTCGATCACGGTCACGTTCATCGATACGATCACGTTTACCGGACGACGATGACCCTTTTTCATGATCCGTTCTTGATTTATCTCTGTCCGATTCACGACGATGACTTTGTGATTTACTACGATGATCACTGTGGTGTTTTTCAGTACGATGTGAACTGTGACTAACGGGTAAATCGGAAGGTGATTTTGATGAACGATTATCATTTGTTCGTTTGTTTGGTGTACCGCCCACCGGCATTAATTTTAATTCTGGTGTATGTCTACCCGTACCATGATAATCTGATGGTGAATGATGATGATTTCCATCATCACGATATAAATGTTTTTCTCCATCCAATGGTTGTATATTCCAATATTCTCTATCACCGCCGCCACCACCAGCACCATTATTATTATTATTATTATTATTATTATTATTTGTATAACGTTCTATTGGTGCATTTTCAAAACCAGGCGGTGGTGGTTCAGTACCCGGTGGAACATCTTCATATCTGGGTCTATACGATTGCTGGCCATCATTAAAACGTATGGTGGATTGTGATGCGGATTGTTGTGACGGTGGTGGTTGTGGTCCTACTACAGCACCACCACCCGGCGGTACTGTTACTAAATTTGATGTTGTTATGGTTGACGGTGATAATAAAGGTACCAACGATTGTGGACTATCCCCCATTAAGGATGGTGGGCCTATCGATTGTATAATAGCCGGTTGAACATGTGATAATGTTGGCTGTGGATATCCATGTCTCATTTGATTTGGATTTTGATGTTGATGTTGTTGTTGTTGTTGTTGATGCTGTTGATGTTGATGTTGTTGTGACATTGAACCTTGTGATGGTGATGATCCACGAATAAATCTGAATATAGATAAAATTTCCAAATTAGTTTTCAAAAAAAATTTTTATTTTCGTTGCTTTTAAATTTAAAAAATAGCCCTTTTATTTGGTTTTTATTTTTTTTTAATCTATAAGGAGTAATAACAGTAATAATAAATAAAATTATTTAAATTTTAGTTATTTTCAAAGATGAAAAATAAAATATTTTAAATTTGTGTGAATTTTTGTTTTTTTTTTTTAACTTTTTCACACAAACATTAAATAATCATCATTAAAAAAAGTTACCTTTATTTAAAAATAATTTAAAAGATTAAAAAAAAAAACGGCATAAAAAGATTAGTGTGAAAAAAATATATTTTCTTTTTGTTTCTTTTTTTTTTTTTTTTTTTAAACAATCCCACAACAAACAATGATTTTCCATCCGTAAATTTATCAATCTCGGTCAATTTATGTGTTTTGTTGAATGATGAAATCGTTGATTTTATGTTGAAAATGTTTTGATGATTGATGATGCGATGATGAGAGGATGATTATGTTGAAAGAGTGATAATTTGATCGTCATTCCTCGAATCCGTCCATTTCTGGTCCATTTGTAGTTAGCTGTCCAACTAAAACAAATCAAAACACCTTCCTTATCCTTTTATCCATCAAGTCATCCAATTCTCACAGCAATTCCAGCAATTTTCGTTGTGTATTCACCTATTTTTCTTCCAAATGCGCTTGCTCTGCCGCTTGATTGGAATCGGACTGACAAAAACTATACTCAATCACAAAGATCTGAAAAACTATAAAAGGAGAAGTACACCACAACAACACAAATAACAACAATAATCGCCCAGGTAGGCGTTTTCCGTTCCTTATCATCTTCGGACAACGTAAAGAAATAGAGGACATACAAAAAAGTTTTCATTTCTTTTTTTTTTGCAAAATGATGTTATGGATTTGTTTTTATCCATTCCAATGGATGTCTGTTATTTTGTAAAAGATCTATCTTTATAACATATCGGTAAAATGGAAAAAATATTATAAATATTTAAGGATTTGTTTTTAATTAATTTTTATTAATTAGAAATCGAAATCGCACACATTTTTCAGTTCTGTTCCATTCACTTGTTGTTGTATTTGTGTAGTGTCGTACTTTTTCTGTCATTATTTTGACCATTAAAGCATAATTAAGCTCTTCTTCAGTTGGTTTTTTTTTTTTGGTTAAACGACATTATTATTGACTTTTTTTTTTATATATATATAATAAATACTTTATTGTCACATTTTCATTATAATTACCACAAATTTTACAGAAAACGAAAATTAAATTAATTTAACAAACATTAAAAAAAAAAAAAAAATAAATAAATTATTATCAATTTAACAAAGAGATATTGTTAAATTATCTATTTAATTTTCTTAAATTAATTATATGTTGGTTTGTACTTAAAACAACAAAAAAAAAAAAATAAGCATCACATAACAAATTTCATTCCAGTATATAACTTACGTTTAATTTAAAATAAAATTAAAATATTTTTTTTTTTATTATTATAATAAATATTTTGATTTTGTTTTTTTTTTTTAATATAATTAGTATAATTTTTTTTTTAAAAAATATTATCATTTTATTTTATTTAGAGTTATTTTTATTAATTTTTATTTAAATTTATTACAGCCTTTATTTTTTTTTAAAACATTTATAATACAATATACAATAAACTTTATGTAATTGTTACAATTCCATAAATTTCATTCAATTAAATGCATTAAAAAAAAAAATTAAATAAATAAATAATTAAATATATTAAAAAAAAAATTCTACCTGACCCCCCGTAGAATGAAAAATTCAGATATTCTTTAGTTATATGAAAATGAAATCAAATAAAATGATTATGAGTTTAACAGGCACCTTATTTGCATACTGTCGTTTGGATTTCCATTACAAATTATTAAGTATCGTATTTTGTTTATAGTGAATTTTGTTATTATGATAATAGATAATAGATTTTTCAGAACGGTTTTTGATTATAACAAACAAAAACAAAGATCTTTTTTCGAAAAATGCTATTTATGAATGTTTTGTGTAACTTAAAGAATATTTAAATTGAACGACCATTTAATAAAAAAACATAAGAAAATGATTTAATAAACATTTCCAAATCCAAGTCTATAGAAAATTGTTATTAAAAAAACCTATAAGTTTCTTTTTGTATCCAGTTAAAATTAAAGTTATTTTTAAATGATAAATACAACAAAAAAAAAAGACAATAAAATTAATAACAATTTCAATTTCAATTTAAATTCTTAAATGATAGAGGGTTGTTTTTCTTTCAATTTTCTTATTCTTACAATTTGTTTTTCTTTATATAATACACGAATAATAATCATAATAATAATAATGAGATGATAAACTTAAAACACCTGATTCTTTTTCTTTTTTTTTTGGTTCTATATACGGATTTTTATATTCGCATTATTTATAAAAAAAAAAAACTTTATATACTTAAAGGTCTTAAAACATATTTATGTGGAATAAATCTAAAAATATAAAATGTTTCCATTGGTTTGTATTGAATCAGGATCAGTTAAAATCAATGGAAAACTAAAGCAATTTTGTTTTTTTTTGGAGAAAACACAATTAATGAATTGTGTTCCAAATGTGCAAAAATTTTCTTGAAGGGTAAGAAGTTTAATCTTTTAAAGGGCATTTTTCTTTGGTAAGAGGAAAACATTTTTTTTTCTATCACTTTTAAGGGTTGGGTGACGCTCTAACGCTGTGATTTTGGTTTGCCAATTTTGGTTTTCGTCAATAATAGAGATCATTTATTATCATTTGTTTTTTTATCATTCATAACAGAAATATGAAAATAACATGAAATATTTCTAATTTCTTTTTACAATTACACACAACAATTCGAATCCTACTGAATGCATAAAATATGTTTTGTGGTTTTCGGTTATTTTTCGAATCACAGAGTTGTATTTTCCGCTTGCGGTTGGTCGTACGGCTAATTACGGTCGACACCGTAATTAGCCGTACGATTAAGAAACTAACAAAACAGAAGGCTTAGCGTTAGACGCTAAAATCCTGGGGTGGCATTATGGGAGTCGATACCATCGTCTATCGCCTATATAGTCTAAATTTACGATACTCAATTATATTAATTGTATGGTAGTCGATTTTGTGGGTATCGATGTTATTTGGATATCGTCTCCGTGGCAAATTGTTGTGGCAAATGATTTTCATATAGAAAAAAAAAGTTTATTATTTCTATGAGAATGATATTGAAAGTATATTATTTTTATGAGAATTGCTTTTGTACTTTTTATGAATATTATAATTGTGTATAAATGAACAAAAACAAAAGAAAGCAATACAAACGACAATCGAAACGATAGCTACTACCCTATCGTCAAAAATTATCATCTTAAACCGACGATATCGTCTGCCATAATTGCAAAAATGAAAAAAATCGTATGTTTGACGACATAATCGTCTATCGTAATCGAATGCGATAATTCCACCTCAGATTGTTGGTTGTAAAGTGAAAAATTTATTTATTTTTTTTTTTTTTATTTAACAATTACTTCATCATCATGATCTTAATATGATCTTCAGAGAGAATTTTTAACGTGGAATATGGAATTTTTTAATATAATTTTTCCTTCTTTCACAATCAATAATAAATTAGTATTTGAAATATATTGATTGGGATTGTGGACAGCTCTGGATTCTGGGAATGGGAAATGGGTCACTTTTTTTTTTGCGTTCTGATTAAAATTGTTTTGTCAGCTCATTGCAGGATATAGCGATAAAACCGAATGATAATTAAACTTCATATACTAATTTATAATTCAAATTTATAAAATTCAATTTAAATCACGAAGAATATATTATAACTTTTATTAAAATCTAAACCAAATGATATTTTGATCCTATATATAGATAACATAATAAATAATAGACCTTTCTATTTTGCCGGCTGTCAATTCGTTAAGATACGGATCTGAACGGATTTTCCATTAATTAATTTGATTTTTTAAATCAAAATTATTTAAAAATTTTTCATTGTGATGTTCATTTGAAAACCCAATTCAAAAAAAGCAAGTCTCTATAGTTATGCCTTTTATTTTGGTTAATAAAGTAAATGGAAAAAATGTCCATTTGGCTGAAGTTTGGCTGAAGTACAGTTTAGCGGACCTTGAGCTAGGACATTGCGGGGATACCTGCGTAGATATTCATAAAAATAAAGGTATTATCTTTCATTTAAAACAACCCCGGAATAAATCGGAAGTATATGGGGGGTGGTCAGGGGGTGGGAAAATTTGGGTTTTTTACATTTTTGGAGGTGGAACCGGTCTGTAAAGGGTTAAATGAATTTTCCCAGCGGCAAATTAAAGCTAAATGTAAGATGCGCAACCAACCCTCTTGACTCGTTTCGCATCAAACACAAATCAAAGTCAAAATATAGCAAATCACACAATTATGATGCGAAACGACTCACGTATATGCCACATATGGTTTAATAAACAAGTGGGCTGTGGTTACATGTTACTTTTTACTTTAATTTGCCGTTTGGAAAAAATTCAGTTAACCCTTTGCAGACCGGTTCCACCTAAAAAAATTGTAAAAAAACCACATTTTCCCACCCCCTGACCGGCTATATACTTCCGATTTATTCCGGGGCGGTTTTAAATGAAAGACAATGAAAATACCTTTATTTTGAATATCTACTGTTGAAAATCGCCAGTCAGAAGGGGGGTGACCGCCAAAAAATTATAACGGTTATTTTGTCTGTGCAACATAGGCTTTCGATTGCATTGCGGGTATCCCCAATGTCCTAGCTCAAGGTCCGCTAAACTGTATATTCGCCAAATGTTTTATAATATATGTTAAAATAATGGATTTTTTCGGAAAATTTTCGATAGCCTTAAAATGATTTCTTATATGTGAATCTATATCTATTAAAATTTAAAATTAAAATTATAGATAGAGATTTTTTTTAATAGTATTATTAAGGTGTTAATTAATTATTCTATTAATTATCACATTTAGTTTTTTTTTCCTTTTTTTTTTACATTTATAATAAACTATTTTATATATACTAATTATAAATTATAGATTTCTTTTATTTTAACAAAATATCACACAAAAATTGATTTATCACAATTTAAAATATTTTTAAAATAAATAGAAATTTTCATAAATAGTAATTTTTTGTTTGTTTTTTTTTTAAATTAACAGCAAAAAAGAATAATTATTTTCTTTTAATATCGCCCAAAATAGAATTAATTTAAATATAATTGAAATAATAATGAAAAAAATAAATAGAATAAAAATTATTATTATTATTATAGAATCGTTTTATAAAATAGATTTTTAAACTTATTGACTAAAATAAATAATATAGAATAATAATATTTGTACTTATAGAAAATAGTAAAACCCAAAAAAAAAAAAAAATAAATTCATAAATTAATCTAATAAAATTAATTTCTAACAGTATAGAATAACTAAGAGGAGAAAATTATTTTATAAAAGTCTTTTCACGTTCTCTTAAAAATACCTTTTATTTATTTTTTTATTTTTTATAAATAAATAAATACTTAAATAAACATTTTTAATATAATTTCTTTTTTTATTTTTATTTATTTTTTTTTTTAATATTATTCTCAGATGACATTTTGATTGATTGATTGATTGATGCGGATTGAGGGACGCGAAATTTTATATGATGATTAATGGATTTTTATTTTGTTATTTTTTTTTGTATAAAAAACACTTTTTTTTTTTTTTAAAAAAATATTATTTTTGTAGAGTTTGTTTAAAAAAAAAATTCATATAAAAATATATTTCTTTTTCAATACCAATTTTTATATACCATTTTTTGTTTTTTCTTTCAATTTTACACCATTTTTTTTTTCTTCAATTATATTATTGTTTATATTATTACAAAACATATTTATTTTTTGGTATTTGTTTATTCATTTATTTTTAATAAAATGAAATTATTTATCAATTATTATTATTTGTTTTTTGTTTTTTTTTTTTTTTTTTTTAGAATAATAATGATAAAGTTTTTAATTTTTTTATAAATATAATATTAGGTTTTTTATAGATGATGTGATTTATTATCATCAACACATCATCATTATTATAGATAATGTAGTAAATTAACTTAATTGTAATAAAAATATTATATAGAAAATAATAAAATATTTCGTACCTGTTGGGTGGAAGATATTGATCATGATATCCTCCTCCAGGTCCTGATGATCCAACATTTCCACCTGCTGGTCCCATTTGTTGTGAATTTTGTCCTTGAAATTGATGATATTGATCCATGTGTTGGATGTGCTGTTGATGGTGTTGTTGTTGTTGTTGTGAATGTGATGGATATTGCATTGATGGTTGACCACGATAATATCCACCACGTCCACGACCACGAAATATACCACCACGACCACGACTATAAAATAAAACAAAAAAAAATAAAAATAATAAATAGATTAATAATATGTCTAATTTTTGGGTCTATTTAAGTTTTGTTGGACTTTGGAAAGTCAATGAAATGTTTTTCATTGTAACGATTTTCGGTCTCTGCGAACTGCGAACTGGTTTATGGAAATTGTTGAATCAAATTTCATATGATCGAATTGAGATATATATATATCAGAAAACCAGGCGGCGATTAGAGCGGCGCTGGATGTTTGTCAAAGTTTAAGTCAAAGCTAATATATATATGGCTGTCTGATAAAAAAGGGTAACCCCGGAGAATAAACTCGTGATAATATGAACTCCATTCAGTGTATTCAGTCTTTCCATATTCACTCAATCCTCCACCCAAAAAAAAGATTACTTTTTTTCCATGACAGAATCCATGACTTTTAAAGGGTGATTTTTCAGCTATTATCTTTTTGGCAACACTGGTTTAAACGCAGCTGATGCACGTTTCGTTTCGTTTGTTTCACCGTCAAACATCTTCAGTTTGGTCTATAATTTAACCATGAATGATCGTCTGACAAACGAACAACGCTTGCAAATTATTGAATTTTATTATCAAAATGCGTGAAGACAGTTCAGAAAGTTTATCGCGACGAAATTTTGTTCAGCGACGAAGCTCATTTTTGGCTCAATGGGTACGGGTAAATAAGCAGAATTGATTGTCGATTTTGGAGTGAATATCAGCCATTGCAACAGCTACCAATGCATCCAGAAAAATTCACAGTTTGGTGCGGTTTATGGGCTGGTGGCATCATTGGACCGTACCGTCTTCAAAGATGATGCGAATCGTAACGTAACTGTGAATGGTGAGCGCTACCATGAGATGATATCCAACTTTTTTTTTACCCAAAATGCAAGAGCTTGACTTGCATGACAGGTGGTTTCAACAAGACGCTGCCACATGCCACACAGCACGCTCAACAATGGACTTATTGAGAGGCGAGTTCGGTGAACATTTTATTTCACGTTCGGGACCGGTCAATTGGCCACCTAGATCGCCGTGCGAATTAACGCCTTTAGACTATTTTTTGTGGGGATATGTTAAAGCTCATGTTTATACAGACAAGCCCGCTTCACGTATTGACGCATTGGAAGACAACATTGAAGCATTTATTCGTGAGATACCGACCGAAATGTTGTAAAGAGTATGCCAAAATTGGACTAAGCAGATGGACCATATTTGAGGCACAGTAAAGGTCAACATTTGCATGAAATAATCTTCAAACATTGGAATTATATGGACGGTACTATCGATTGAAATAAAGATTTCATGCATTTTTCTGAATTTTATGTATTTTTTTTTTTTGAAAAACTTTCCTATAGCTCTTAAAAAATCACCCTTTACATACTAAAATTTATAATTAAAACAAAATTAGC
This sequence comes from Dilophus febrilis, assembly GCA_958336335.1. Lineage (NCBI taxonomy): Eukaryota > Metazoa > Arthropoda > Insecta > Diptera > Bibionidae > Dilophus > Dilophus febrilis. The sequence goes on along the minus strand of OY284469.1, from coordinate 3,160,657 downwards.
AGAAAACAAAAAAAAAACAAACACTTACTGTTGAAAAGAATTTCCGAATCCCGGTGATCTATCACGAAAATCATCACGATCTCTATGGAAATATTCACGTCGATCAATACGACGATTATCTCTATTTCTATAAATGTGTCAAGAAAATAGAAACCAAAAAAATTAATTCTCTGTTTAAATCAACCGAAAAAGAAAATAAATAATTTACATAAAAACCCAATCATCATGCCCATTCACATTAGAATATACCAATTTTGTAAAAAAAAAAAACATCATTCAATTCCACATTCCACTCACAAATTTTTAAATTAACATGCCAATAATTTTTTATAATAATTTTATAATTTAACAAATCAATCTGTATCAAATGATGGTGGGTAGAGGTGGTAGGTCAAATACTTATACTACATCTTTTAATAATCATTAATTTGGGGTGTCTGTCAAAGGACGACTTAATTTTTGCTTAATAAATTCCAATAAATATAAATCAAACAATCGTTAAAAATAACTAATAATATACAAAAAAAAAAAAAAAAACAGAACGTAAAAAGCACAAATAAAAATTCCAATTTAATTTAAAATATTATAACAATACGTTCAATACTACTACAAATAAATTAAAATTTCCGATAATGTGATTTTAAAAAAAAAGGATTAATAAATCCTCATACATATAATTAATTATTTTACAATATATAATTATTGTATTTATTTATTTAATTTACTAACCTAGAAAGATTGTGAATTGGTGATGTACCATAATGTTTATTTAATTGTGGCGGTGCCCTATTAAATCGGCCGGGAGTATTCGAGCGAGTACGAGACCTATATAAAATAAATATGACTTTGGTTTTTTCTTATACAAAAAAAAAAAAAGTTAATTGTTTCTTAACCAAATATCTAAATAGCTCACATTATAAATTAATAACCGTTTTGCAACAAACAAGGATTGCGGTAGTGATTGCATAACAATTAACATTATAAATTAATTGAAACAATTTTCATTTGTCTATTTGTTCTAACGTGATTTAGTTACATATTACTAATAGCATTAGCATTTTAGCAAATTTTGTAATATATTTTTTATCGAAATCTTTAAGAATTGCATTTTTTCCGTAGATTAGTTTGTAAAACAATAATATATACTGGAAATCTATCAAGGATTAAAAGGTAAAATTGATTATCTTATGATAGCCGTTCGCCCGACGATCGTCCACGACGTTCGATTAAACGTTCACTACGATTTTCTGGACTCGACGACGCGGTAAACGACGTCGACCATTCATCAGTGAGCATATTTTATGATTTGATACGAGCACTTAATTAATATGAATTAATTATTCCTATCAAGAGCATGTTCTTAAGCAATCGAAGAACAGTAGGTAATAAAAAAAGTGTAGTATATCCATAAATTAAAATTAAAATCATAATAATTTTATGACATAGCTCTTTAACCCCCATGTAATATTAGTATTATGACCAATATTTTTTTGTACTTAAATATACATATAATTAAATTATAAACGTTTAAATCTAAAACAAAATGATTTCCCAACAACTCATAAACAAAAAATAAACAAATACCAAAGCGATTTGACTTTTTTTTTTTGCATTATTCTAAAACTAATACCTCATTTGATATTTTATATTCGTAATAGAATAATAATAATAATAATGTTATTGAATTAAAACAAAAAAAAAATTAAAATAATGCAACTAACTAACCTGCTCAAACTGAATGATTGCGAACGACTTCTTGATCGTCGTTGACCACCCGGTGATCGGCTTCTTTTTCTTTGTGATGTTGGTGATCGACTATGTCGTCGTGATCTTGAACGTGATCTGTGAATGTGATAAAATAAAAACAGAAAAGGTTTAGTAATTGATTATCAAAAATTATCAAAATCAGTTTTCATTGATTGGTCTTTCATTTACCTAGAATATGAACGTGATCCACGTGAATCATATGAATTTGAACGCCTACGACGACGTTCTTGGGATCGTCGTTCGCCCGACGATCGTCCACGACGTTCAATTGAACGACCACGTCCACTACGATTTTCTGGACTACGACGTGGTGATCGACGTCGATCATTCAACGGTGATCGTCGACCACGATTCAAATCATTGGATCGTGAACGACGTGAACGTGATGGTGACGAAGCTGCATTTCGTTCTTCCTTCAAACGTTCCTTTTCACGCATTATCCTATTGAATGCCTCCAATGGATCATCGATGATGCCGCCTCCGATTTTAGCCGCAACACCTTGAAATACCGATGCAACTGAACCAGGTGGTGGTGGTGGACCAATATGTCGTGGTCGTATATAATGCATTGGTGGACCATAACCACCACCGCCGCCGCCGCCGCCAACAGCACCACCTCCTCGATGTTGAAATGGAGGTCGAATCATACCACCATGTGGATCATACGGACGTATTCCATAACTAAAATTAAAAAATTATTCAAATTATTATAGATTTTGAACATAAAATTTAGTTAAATAAAAAGATAGTTAAATTCTTACTTTTGTGGTGGTGGTGGTGGTTGTTGTTGCGGTGGACCATAACCTGGATCATATAAACGTTGTGAATAACCACCATTATTTGGTGGATAATGTTGTTGATGTGATGGTGGTGGTTGTTGTTGCTGCTGTTGTTGTTGTTGTTGTTGTTGTTGTTGCTGTGGTGGTGGTGGTTGATGATGTTGATGATGCTGCTGCTGTTGCTGTTGTTGTTGTTGTTGCTGTTGTTGTTGTTGATGTTGCTGATGTTGATATTGTTGTTCTAATCGATATTCTGAATGATGCATATTATTGGATTGATGGGAATACATTGATTGACGTGATGCATTCTCTTCCATTTGATTACGTTTATTTGATTCTGATAACATATAAGATTCTTTTTCATCGATAGTTGGTGTATCAGAACGTTGTTCTTCTTGACTTGATTGATGCTAAATAATGGTTAAAGTAAAGTATTATTAATTGTGTTAAAACAAACATAAATGGACAATATTTCTTAAATAAAAAAAAATAAATAAAATGTATATTTTACCTGAATGTGATGGTGTACTCTAGGTGATGTATCCGATGAAGGGTGCATCATATGCATACCATGACGTCCATTTATATGTGTTCGATATAAAGGACGATATTGTGCATGTGTTGGTGTTATTGTTATAACAATATTATCTTCAAAATCAGATTCTTCATTTGTTGATTCTTCAACACCATCACCAATGGCGGCAACGGCGGCGGCGGCGGCCACGGCGACTTCGCCTTCTTCAACGGCCACATCGTCGACATAAGCATTTTCATCATTTGTTTCCCCTATTTGATCATTCTCATTCTCATTAAACAGCTCTGTCGTAATATTTTCAACATCATTCGGATCTCCCATTTCATCGGAATTATCTAAATTATCCATTGCATTTACGGTTGGATTTTCTTGCAATAATAGTTCCGATTCCATTGAATCTAATTGTTGTTCAACGGTTGGTTCCAATTGTTCTTCAATTTCCTTTGATTGTAAGTCATCTGTTATTTCAGCTTCTGGTTCTAGCTCCGGTTCTGGTTCCTGTTCTGGTTCCGGCTCGGGTTCGGGTTCAGGTTCTACTACTGGTGGTGGTGATGGTGGTGGTGGCGGCGGCGGATCAGGTTCTGAAATAATTGAATTTTTATATTATGAAAAAGAAAATTTGAAGAAAAAACAAGAATATTTTTGCGGCAATTAATACATACTTTTGATAACTCTTGGTTTATTATAACCGGTTTCGTTTTTAAATGAATTTACAGAATTTCGTAAAAATCTATTGGGTATTAACGAACCCGGCGATGACCCCTTTTCATTACAATCCGGACATTCATTATCCTCTGATTCAACTAAAGCTGTACGTACACCTGAATTAATTTAAAAATTAAATTAAATTATTATCCATACTCTATGTAAAAAGTAAATGGTAGAAATGCAATATGAAAATGAAATTACAATCATCACAGAATGAACTGCCACAACATGGTATCATAACAGCATCCGTAAACAAATCCTTACAAATGCTACATATTAAATCATCTGGTATTTCTTGTTTTTTCTCTAGCGGTGGCGGTGATATTGGTTTCATTGGTTCCGCATCGATAAACGATCTTGGAATACCCGTATTACGTTTTACATCATACGTTTCCTGTGGTATTCCACCCAATGGGCAATTTTTTATCCAATGTCCTGGTTTATGACATTTAAAACATCTGTAATTTATTGGAACTTCACCCGTTTGTGATCCTCTGATTTTTTGATAACTATAAAATTATGAAAAAAACAAAAACTTATAAACACTTTCAATTAGGTAATAAGTAAAAAAAAAAAAAAAACATTATATTTGCATTTAGTTTATACATTTTTTTGCTTTTCTTATACCTGAACCTATATATTAAATCCATATCATTAAGCACAATTGTTCAAAAACAAACAAAAATAAGTATAAGAAAATGTTTTATTTAACATTTAATAAAATAGCAATAAATTTATACAAACAATAGTTTATTAAAAAAATTGTATGAATTGTAAAACTATATTGTAAAAGCGTACTTACTTATTTGGATCATAATCAACTGTACTTTGCATTATCATTGCATTGATTTTATCCTCTTCGCTTCCATTCATTTGCGATAAATCAATATTTGAATGATCATTTTCTTGTTGTGGCCTATTCAATTGTTTGTCCGTTGATGTATCCCATGTTTTTTTAACTGGTCTCGATAAAGGGACACGTGCAATAATAAGTGATGTATTTTTTGGTATTAGTGTACCATCATCATTATATTCTATTATTATATAGAATCGATAAATTTTTTATTGTTATAATACAAATAAAAAATGTGTAAAAATTAGGTAATAAAAACTGTCAACTCTATTGTATATTTTGATCTTTATGATACATTTCTTTACAAAAAAAAAATATCTTTACAATAAAAAATGTTACACATACCTTCTTTTGTTTGCGCATTTGTTACTTGCAAATCAAAATCTGTTGCTTTACCTAAACGTTTTTGATGGACAATTGATTTTTTTAAATCGGCAACTGAAATATGCAGACCATCAAACGTAATCGTATCAAAATCTAAAGCACTTTTAAATTTATAATGAACCGACATTATTTTCCTGATTGTTCCTATACGAAATATTAAAAAACAAAGATTTTTTTTAATAATAATAAAAAAAAAAATTATTTACATACAAAAAACGCCTCCATTTTTTTCAATATGTAAAAAAAAATCCGAGGCTTCACAAAAAACTATTTTATTTCTATTTATGCACTATTATATATATATAAAATCACCTTTTAATGATTTTCTTTGAATCTATACAGTAATTTATTAGTGTTTTACATCACCATTAAATTAAATTAGAAAACACTTTTGGAATAGATCTATATTATAATTATGCATTTCAGTATCAAAAAAAAAAAAAAAAAATGCTATTTCAAAGCGTGATTTTTTTTTCTTTTTCAATATATTACAAAAAAATGGAGGAGCACATTTTTGGATTTTTTTATTTTTTTTTGTTTAAAATATATTTAATTTACTTACATTTATAATAAACATTAAGTATTATTTAATGTTGATATTCTTTTCTTTTTTGTTTTTTTTTTTTTCAATTTTTAAAATAAAATATTATAAAACAACTAAAAAATTAATTAATTAAAAATTATATTATATTTTTCTGCTGCTGCTTTGGTGGTGTGGTGGGTGGTTGACATTTTTTTTCTATTATAAAATTTTTTTTTTCTTTTTCTATGACAGTTGTCAAATGGATGAATTTTTAGTACCAAATATTTTTGTTTTTCGGTAAAAATTTATTAAAATTCATTTTTAGTGCATCATGCAAATGGTATGAAATAATTAAATACATTATTCATGCAAATTGGGGGATGGAATTAATTAAGAATAAAATCTAAATTAATTATTACAATTATGAATTATAATATAATTATGAATTATGACATAATTAATTATGATATAATTATGAATTATGATAATTTTAGGTTGTTTTAATATTATATTATACAAAAATTAGTTGTTTTTTGTTTAATTTGCTTGTAGAAAGATTTTTAACTGGCACCGGTATTTAATAAATAATAATTAATATTACAATTACATATTCAATATATCTCAATCGTTTCGGATAATAAAACTGTTAAAAAAATCAATTTTAAATTAATGATTTTAATTTAAAAAAAAAACAAATCAATTATTTAAATATAAATTTTTATTTTATTTTAAATTCCTATATTAAAAAATATCCCAAAAAAATGAATACATCCCAGAAAATATCAATTTCGTTAAAAAAATATCCCTTTTTATAATTTTTACCTATTACAGCGTCACGGTATGTTAATTTTATGAATTATTTTAGATAAATAAATTCATCACATGAGTTTTTTTTTTGTGTGTGTGTGGTCACAAATAAAATGTCAAATGAAATAATAAAAGGTGTTTTTTTTTTATTTTATTATTTTCAATAAATTAAATATTATTTTTATATTTTTATTTAATTTAAAACTTAATTTAATTAATTAAAAAATTGTTTTTTTGCATTTAATTTTAGATACGGGTGAAATATTATCTAGAATTTTTGACCATCGACCATTTTTAAATGGTGAAATACGATTTTTTTTAAACGAATTTGAAGTAGGTATTCTTTTGTTTATTTAATCCCTTAAATAAACTACTTTTTTTCTTTATTTGTGAAATTAATTTAATTAATTGTAATATATTTTTGATATACGATAACCTTTTTTTCGATTTTTATCACATGATTTCATAAGAAATTTAATCCCCCGTTAATTTTACTTGACAGGAAAAACGTTCAGATCGTGAAATTGAAGGATTATTTTCGTCTGTACAAAATACAATTGAAATACGTGATTCAGCAATTGAACGATCACGTTTGGCTAGTGAATGTCATTTACCAATATTAAAAATTAATTTAGATACTGTTTTGTCACGGTGCGAAGAGATTACAAATCGTAAACCCGATCAAACATTGGTAAGGTCTCTAGATACGAATATACAATTCAATTCAGTCTTAGTTTCCAATCAAAACTAACCAATTTTAATTTATAGATTGATAATTTAGAAAAAAATCGAGCTCAACGAAAAATTATATGGCAACAATTTATTGATGATATGACCCATAAATGTTCAAGAGTTGATATAACATTTGAAGAAAAAGAAGAAGAATTACGTGAATTTTATACGGATTTAGAACGAAAATTACATATTCATAAATAAATCAACATACACATTAATACATTAAAATATGTCGTCTACAAAAGGTTCAATAATTGATTCAAAAATTACAATTAAACCATCGGCAAAATTATATAATTTTATTTGTAAATCATTTATTAAAAATGAATTGGAATTACCCGAAAATATTCTGCATATATATAAAGAATATATTAAAAAAATAGATGCCGATGATGATGATGATGATGTTGATAATAAAAAACCATTATTAATTATTAAACAAAATGAAATTGTAAATAATTTCACAACAAAAGAATTAAATTATTTAACGCAATTAAATGTAGAAGAAACAAAACCAAATGATACTGATGATAATGATAAAAATATCCCAATTGTAAATACAGAAATAATATCTGACGAGGAAGATCAATCAGATAAAAATAATGAAATTCATTCCATAAATAATAAATCAATATTATTATTAAATGTAAACGATATAAAATGGATTAATATGAAATTAATTAAACAACGTGCACATAATGCAAATTCTACGGAAAATGTTTTATATTTACATGAATTACTTACCGATTGTGAAATTATATTACCAAAAAATGAAATTATTAAACGTAATCCAGTATTGGAAGCACGTTGTGAACGTTTACGATTAGAACAAGACGCCTATCAATACAATGCTATGACAAAAAATGTTGATAATGTACGTCGTAAATTACCCGAAGATACAATTGCATATCAAAGTGAGTCAAAGTTTGTTTTATTTAATTAGGGTTTTAATATTTTCAATTAATCATTTTTATTTTTATTTTTATTTTTTTTTTTACAGTGAAACAAATTAATCGTCATTTAATTGCGGTTTTACAATTTCTATTTTCGGTTGCCGCTGGTTTTGCATTTGGTTTTATTGGTATTCCATTGATTATTGGTGATTTTAATTTTGGTGCACGTTTATTGTTGGGCATTGCCATTGCACTGGTGATTGCCGTAGCCGAAATTTATTTCTTAATTAAACAATTAAATGAAGAATATAATTTATCTGTTGAAAAACCAAAATTAATCGAAGGATCAAAGGAAAGGATAGGAGATAAAATAGGAACAGCAGATGTATTAAAGTTATCATCGACAGCGTCCACCAAATCGTCGTCATCCTCGAAAAGTATTTTAAATAATAAAAAAATTGTAATCGATAAGACAAAAAATGATTAATTGCAATGATTATTAGATTTATATATTGATTGTAGTCGTGTTTTTTTTTTTTATATACATATATTTTACATATAATATATTAATTTTTATTTTATAATTGTTATAATTTTTTTTTTGCAATTGTTTCCGTTGAATTTAATGGATTATTTGTAAAGTTTCGACTATTTTACTGGAATTAATTCTGCTAGTATGACTGGATTGAACTATCAAATGGAGATCATCGAAATCATGGATTTTCTGCTGATTCGTTGAATTTGGTTCTATTTTATTTTAGGCAAATTTACATTCGTGTGTTTGAGATCGCTCTGAACTCTCCATGTCAATGTTTATTCTGTTAATTCGGGTAATTAAACCCGTAATTAAATCCAATTAATTTCATAAAAAAACTAACCGAATATTAATTAAATTAAATAATATTAATATTTTTTTTTTTTTTTGTTCATTTTCTTTTATTGTTTTTTTGTATTATTTTTTTTTTTTTTTATAATTCTATATAATAAATTTCTACAAATTTTATTGTTTAATTTTTTTTTGTATTCGCTCATATTAACCAAAAAAAAATAAAAATAAAAATAAAATAATATAATAAAAATATATTTTTATAAATAATCTAAAAAAAAATGAGAGAAACAAAAAAAAAAAAAAGAAAAAGATTATTTTAAAATTTTTTATAAAATTAAAAATATTGCAAATATAATTTTTAATTTCATTGTTTTTGTTTTTGTTTTTATTTTACTTTTATTTTAATTAATTTAATTATATTAAATACATGTATTTTTATTTAATTTTTATTATGATAATAATAAATCTACCTAAAAAACAAAAAAAAAATTGTATAAATATTTTTTTATTTTTTTTTTCACTTATTTTTTTCATTCAAAATTGACGTTTATTTATTTGTTTTTTATTTTACTTTTTTTTGTTATATAAAATTAGTTTTTTTGCTTTTTAAATATGTTTTTATTTAAAAAAAAAAATGAATAAAAAATAAAATTGGCATTAAATAATAATAATAATAATTTTTTTTTCAAGTTGGCTAATTTAAAAGTTCTATTATTATAAAAATCTAATGGAGGATCCTCAACTTTATTAATTTCTTTTAATTTATGTTGTTTTGTGTGTTTATATTTTTATTTTTTGCAAGCAAATCTCTATAAATTTTTATTTATTTATTTAATTATTTATTTATATATATAATAATATATCTAAAATACTTATTAAAAATGGAACATATTAATTTTTTTTTGTTTTTTATATTTATAGATATATATTTACATTAAAAAATAAAATTAATTTATGTGTCAAAAAAAAGTGTTCAAAAAAGAAAATCAAAATAAAAACAAAGAAAAAAAAAAAAATTAATAAAGAAAAATTTTATCACACAAGAAGAGATTTTTTTCTTTTCTTTATTTATTATTTTATTTTCTTTTTGTTTTTTTTTTTTTTATTTTCATTGTTAAAAATAAATTAAAGTTTTTTTTTTTTTATTATTATTAAATTGTTGTTAAAAAGAAAAAAATTATTTCATCTCTATAGGCAGTCGAACAGCGAACAGCTCGCGCGCCGCCGCCGCCCCAACCAATAAAATATAATTTTTTTTTTAATTTAAATTTTATAAAAATATTTTTTTTTTTATTAATTATTTTTTGTTGAGTTTTATTTATTTATTTATTTATTGGTTAAATAAAAGAAGAAGAAAAAAAAATAAATAATAACCGTTTATTTTTAGTGAATGTATGTAAAATACTATATTTTATTTATTTTTTTTTAAATTTATTATTTAAATTATTTTGGGTTTTTAGGCAAGGCAAATTTTATTTATATTTATTTTTAATTTTTATTATTATGATTTATGTATATAAAAAAATATCAATATTATTTATTTTTCCTCTTATATAAAATTTTGTTGAATTTATTATTTTTTTTATTTAATATTTGTTGGTGTTTTATTATTATGTTTATTGTTTTTTTTTTTTGCTTATTATTATTTATAATAATAAATTTCTTGTGGAAATTTACAAACTTAAAAAAAAAACACAAATAATTAAAGATTAAAGGACTTACAAAGACAAAAAAAAAATAAAAAATAAAATAAAAACATAATAAATATTTAACAAATATTTTTATTTTTAATTTAATATTAATCGAATGTGTTTATTTTTTTTTTTATTATTAATTATTATTATTGTTTTTATCTAATACAAAAAATTATTTTTTATTTTATTTATTAAAAATTAATTAATATACATATTTAATAGAAAAAAAAAAAACGAATTATCAAATATTTTGTTTTTGTGTGTTTGTTTGTGGTTTTTTTGCATGAAATTAAATTATAGAAAACGAAAAAACTGTTTTAATGAACAAAAAATAATAATAAAAACAAAAAACTATGAAATTTTTTCAATAAACAAAAAAAAAAAAACAGAATTAATTTTTTAATATAATAATTATTTTTTAATCAAAACAAATAATTTTAATCAAAATTTTAACAAACTACATTCGACATTAACATAAGAAAAATTATATATTTAACAAAAAAATAATAATTAATATACTAAAACAAATAATTTTTTTTTAATTAATAGAGTTAGTTTATTTTATTATAAAACAAAAATAAACCTTCACTTTTTTAATTGAAAAAATTTCATAGTTTTTTTTTTTTTTTATTATTTTATTATTTTATTTTTACTGTTGTTGTGTAGAGAAAATAATAAATAAATATAAAAAACAATTAATCATTATATATTTACATAATTAATAGAAAAAAAAAAAAAAAAGCTTATTTTTTTCAATCTTTATTTTATTTTGTTATTAATTTTAATATTTATTTATTATTTTATTTAAATATACTATGATAATTATTATTACTATTGATGATGATTTTGATGATGATGATGATCATGATAATGATAATGATAATGATGATGATGATGTTCCAATTACTAAATTAATTTGGAATTAAATAACAATTCCATTTAATTTCACAATTTGCATTTCTTTATTTATTTATTTTTTTTAAATAAAATTATATTTTTATTTAAATTTTTAATCCTTAAATTATAAAATATATTATTATTTTTTGATTAAATTTTATTTGAATTTAATTATATGGTTTTTTTTATTTTGTTTTGTTTTATTTGATGATGATGATGATGGGGTTTTTTTCTTTATTATTATTTCTATTTAATTTAATTTAATTTGTTGTTGTTGTTGTTATTTTTTAATTTATTTTGGTGTAACCGCTTTTTATATTCTCTTAAATTTCTTTTTTTTTTAAATGTATTTTGTTGAAGAATAAAAAAAAAAAAAAAATGAAGAAAAGAAACAAAAAAAGGACGGTTTAAAAATTATTCTCATAATTTATGATTAGATGTTAGCCATGTTAGACCTTCGTACAGTCCATCACCGGATGTTGCACATGACGGTTGAACATACCAATTTCTATCTCTAATTCTAGTTAGACCTAATTTTTCTTGAATTTCATGTGGTTTCATTGCTATAGATTAAAATTATAATTGATTGAATTTAATAAAAATAGATTAAAAAATTATCATTTTTATTCTACAATTGATCAAATTTTCTTTTTATTGATATTTGTTGAAAGGCTAAGATGATGATAAGATCATTTAATTTATTCATAATAAAAAAAAAAAAAAGGGAAATTTTCTGACTAACGAATTAGCGAATTAGAATGAAAATGTCAGTAAGAATGTTCGATAGGTTAATTCCGGTCTCAAGATCAATCTGACTATATAAAAAAAAAAAAAAAAACACAATACATTTGATAATGATTTTTTTTTTTTTAACTTACCATCAACTAAATCTTGTTTATTTGCAAATATTAATATAATTGCATCACGCATTTCTCTGTCATTTATAATTTTATGTAATTCTGTTTTAGCCTCATCTATTCGATCTCGATCGGCACAATCAACAACAAATATTAAACCTTGTGTACCTGGAAAATGTTTTAAGTTTTGTTTCATTTCACAATACAATAATCAAAAAAATTAAAAATAAAAAGAGGATTTATTGGGGGGACCCTGCATTCTGAAAATGTCGATTTAGATAACATATGGCGTAACTAGCGTTGTGTGCCGTTGGAGCACACCGCGCCCATATTCTTTTCTTTTTTTGTCTGCCGAAATATGTCGAAACCCATGCCGGATTGTTTTGCTGTTTTGCGGGGAAGTTCTTGAATAAATTTCTTTAATTTGAAGAAAACCGTTGCTGATAGTTATCGATTGTTGGTAGAAGCTTACGGTGACTTACATGCTCCAACTCAAAAAACTTGTGAACGGTGATTTACACGCTTCAGAAGTGGTGATTTTGAAGTGGAAGACAAAGAACGGCCAGGTCAGCCGAAAACAAAAATTTGAAGACGAAGAATTTGCAGGCATTGTTGGATGAAAATTGTCGTGTCGAACGCTTGCAAACAAGAGTTGAATGTAGATGCCTCTACCATTTTTCTAGACGTTTGCATTCAATGGGAAAGATCAGAAAGCTAGGAAAATGGGTCCCACATCAATGAACTGAATGAAAATCAACTAAAAAGCACGAAACGATGCATGCCATAAACATCTTGTCGAGCACAAAAAACATAGTTTTTTGCGTCGAATTTTCACTGGCAATGAAAAGTGGGTGTATTACGCGACAACTCTAAACGTAAAGCATCATATGTTGATCTCGACCAACCATCAACTTCACAACCATAAAACGCGATATTCATTGCCAGAAGCTTATGCTATATGCATTTGGTGGGATCAGAAGGGTGTCGTGTATTATGAGCTGTTCTTAAAACCGAATGAAACGGTTACATATATGATCGCTACCGACGACAACTGGGCGAATTGGCAAAGGAATTGAACAAAAAACGACCATTGATAGCTCGAAAACAGCACAAAGTTTTAATGCACGATAACGATAACAAAGCAGTCCACACCGTGCAAACATCGTTAAGAAAAAAATAAAGAGGCTCGTTTGGGATCATCTTGATCCCCCCCCCCCCCCCTGTACTCTCCAGACCTTGCTCCTTCTGATTACCATTTGTTCAGATCAATGTGCAGGTCAGCCTGACAGATGTATACGCTTTCAAAATGCTCAAGAAGTGCGAAAATGGGTCGATGAATGCATTGGGACAAAAGAGAAGAGGAGTTCTTCAAACGAGGAATCAACAACAACAACTTCCTAAAAGAGGAAGGGAGGAAGTCATAGCTAACGATGGGCAATATATTGGTTAATATGTACTCAATCATTTTGTTATTGTTAAAATCGACATTTTTAATGTAGGGTCGACATAATAATTAAATAACGCAAATAATTTTAACCTGTATAATAATGCCTCCATAAAGGTCGTATTTTATCTTGTCCACCAACGTCCCATACATTAAATTTAACATTTTTATATGTTACAGTTTCTACATTAAATCCAACAGTCGGTATTGTTGTCACAGATTGACCTAATTTTAATTTATATAAAATAGCTACGATATTTTTTTAACCTTTTATTAAGGAAAAATTCAAAATTTTTTAGATAATTAAATAAAATAATATTAAATCCGTTAATACACCACCATAAAAAAAAGGATACTTGTTTTACCAGCAGCATCTAAACCTAACATTAATATTCTCATCTCCTTATTACCGAATATTTTCGATAGTAATTTTCCCATCTTTTAGCTAATCTGTTTGTTACCCCAAAAGGGGCAGCTATATTTAAAAAGAAAAAAATTAATTTATTATTTAATTATTTATACACACACACACACAAACACACTCTAATGTGTTGTGTTGTGTGTTTTCTATAATATAAAATATGATATCATTTTATTATTATTATTTTTATTATTATTATTGATATTTAAAATGAATTATCATAAACATAATATAAAATAAAAAATACTTCAATCAATTTTTATATAGGAAAGAAAGAAAAAAAACAACATAAAAATAATATATAAATAAATAAATAAATCTTTTAATTATCTTACAAAAAAAAATAAAATAAAATAAAATAAAATAAATATTATATTGATAATAAAATTTTTTGTTTGTATTTTTGTTGTGATGCATTTTTTTTTTAATTCTTTTCTTCGTCAGTGATCAATAGCACACAGTATTTATATAGAGAAAGATTGTTTTAGTAATAAACATTAATTAAATTATATAATAAAATATCTTTAAATATCCGATTAGTTTTTTTTTTTTTTGTATTCCTTTCTTCATTATTTAGTATTTAAAATTAATTAAAACACATTATTAATAGCTTTAAAAATTCTTTGAAAAACCATTGTTTTTCTTTACAATTCTACGTAAGTGCTTTTATTTTTTTAAATCGGTCCGACGATCAGAATAAATTAACAAGAAACTGGCATGCGATTTCAATTCAAAGGATAATATTTTTTGGATACAGAAAATCTAAGTTTCTTTCTGCATAGAGTTTTCTTTATTTTTCTATATGGAAAAAATGAAACCAAAGATTTCCCTCCAATGAATTTTCCTCCAATAGTCAATTTTTTAATAGAAAATATTAAAAAAGATCCTTTCTGATGGGGTTTTTTCGGGTTTTCATCAGACAAACTTTTTCTTTTTCATAGAAAATGGAATATCCAAGTGACGTTTTCAGCAGTGGAGTTTTCTTCAGAGAAACAATTTTTCTGCAAATCGATCAGTTATAATCTAAAGGATTTTTTTCTCTAAATGGATGTTTATTCAGAAACGAAATTATAGTTCTATAGACAACCTGGACTGGAATGAATTCAAATGCTTTTCTGAACGAATGTTTCTTAACGGCTAAACATATAGAAAATTAATTTAAAGGTTTATTTCTAAATTGATTTTTTCTTTAGACAATTTTTTTTATAAAATAGAAAATTCTTCCGCAGAGACCTTTATTGAATGGATTTTGCTATCAGCGAAATATTTTCTAAACATAGAAAATTCATTGAAATACTTTTTCCGAAAGGATTTCTGGTCAGAGAATTGATTTTCTAACCATAGAACAATAATCAAAACGCTTTTATGAATGATTTCTGTTAGGAGAATTGATTTTCTAACCATATAAAATAAAAAAAGTAATCCAAATGCTTTTTCTAAATCTATTTTTCTGTCAGTGAAATATTTTATAACCACAGAAATTAATCCATATGGCTGGCCTATGATTTCTGTTCAGAGAATTGTTTTTCTACCCATAGAAAAGTAATCCGATTGTTTTTTTTCTGAATGATTTCCGCTCAGGGAATTGTTTTTCTAATAGAAAATTTATTCAAATGTCTTTCTAAATGATTTCTGTTTATAGAATTTTATTTCTATAAATATTGAAAATTAATCCAAATACGACTTTTGGATTTAAATGATTCAGAAAATTTATTTTTATTTATACATAAAAATAATAAATAGATAAATTCCAACATTTTTTTTTTATGTCAGCGACAGAAATATATTTCGTTGATTTCAACTGATTTCTTAGGGCAAGAACCAAAAAAAAATCTATATTCATTCAATATATAAAATAATAATCCAACAACAACAACATCAACACATATATAAAAAAATCTCAATTTTATTTTCTATATTTAATAACATCTGTTAAATTAATTAAGTAAAAAAAAAAACAGATCTATTTTTATTTATTTCATAATTTAAAGAATTCACAAAAATAAAAATATATTTAAAACATATTTAAAAATACAATTGTAATTTTTAATTCATAATAAGAAAAAAATGTGCGTATTTTTTTTTATTTTGGAATGTCCGGTAAATAAACAAAATAAAAAACAATTATATAGATCAAATTTTATATTATATATACATTATAAATTTAATTAGAACAATAACAAGTACCACCCCAAAGTACCCCCCGAAAGTTCTTGAATAACTTTCTTTAATTTGAAGAAAACCGCTGCTGATAGTTATCGATTGTTGGCAAAAGGTTACGGTGACTTACATGCTCCAACTCCAAAAACTTGTGAACGATGGTTTGTACGCTTCAGAAGTGGTGATTTTGAAGTGGAAGACAAAGAACGGCCAGGTCAGCCGAAAACAAAAATTTGAAGACGAAGAATTGCAGGCATTGTTGGATGAAAATTGTCGTGTCGAACGCAACAAGAACTTGCATTATAGAGTTAAATGTAGATGCCTCTACCATTTTTCTAGACGTTTGCATTCAATGGGAAAGATCAGAAAGCTAGGAAAATGGGTCCCACAACACATTGAATGAAAGCAACAACTCAAAGCACGAAACGATGCATGACATAAACATCTTGCCAAGCACAAAAAACATGGGTTTTTTCCGTCGAATTGTCACTGGCGATGAAAAGTGGGTGTATTACGCGACAACCCTAAATGTAAAGCATCATATGTTGATCTCGACCAACCATCAACTTCACAATCAAAACGCGATATTCATTGCCAGAAGCTTATGCTATATGCATTTGGTGGGATCAGAAGGGTGTCGTGTATTATGAGCTGTTCTTAAAACCGAATGAAACGGTTACTGATACTGATCGCTACCGACGACGAAGCTACCGATTTGGGATCATCTTGATCACCCCCCGTAGTCTCCAGACCTCGATCTTTCTGATTACCATTTGTTCAGATCAATGTGCAGGTCAGCCTGACAGATGTACGCTTTCAAAATGCTCAAGAAGTGCGAAAATGGGTCAATGAATGCATTGGGACAAAAGAGAAGAGGAGTTCTTCAAACGAGGAATCAACAACAACAACAACTAAAAGAGGAAGGGAGGAAGTCGACATAGCTAACGATATTGGGTAATATATTGGTTAATATGTACTCAATCATTTTGTTATACAAATAAATGCCAGTTTCAAAAATGTGCGTATTTTTTTTTTTATTTTTATTTTGGAATGTCCGGTAAATAAACCAAAAAAAAAAAAAAACAATTATATAGATCAAATTTTATATTATTGACATTATAAATTTAATTAGAACAAGAACAAGTAAATTCCCCTCCTCCAAAAATTTATGAGACAAACTTGAAATGCGGGATTGAATTTATTGCGTGATTATAAAATAAAATAAACCAAAAAGAAGAAAAACTGAAGCCAAAAAGATATGTTTTTTTCTATTTTGTATATTTCAATATTTCAATGAAATTGAAAAGAAAATTCACACCAATTTTAAAAAAAAAAATAAATTGATGCCAATTTTTAGTAATTTTTTTTTTTTTATTTTGATCTGCATTTTCAGTTTTATTTTTATTATCTATATATATATATTTGTTTATATCTGCAGTAGTTGTTGTCTACTTATATCGCGCTTTATCTATTGCAAAAAATAAGGTTTTGTTTGATAGCACAATCTAAAAAAAAAAATTTTTATTTATAGACCCAGTTTTTTCGATTCTATACACTTGAATTTATATACAGTATTGAATTGAATTGAATGTTTCATTGATTATTATTTTGGGTTGGTTTTTCTTTTAATTTTATGCGGGAATTTAGCAATAGAATTAGCAATAAAATATAGTTTTAAATAGATTTAAATCATTATTATAGGTTTTATTAGGAATATTCAAATTTGTACGATTTAAATTTAAATTCAAAACAATTTGGAAGTACAGAATTCTGTATCTGAATATTTTATTATTTTATATATATCGATTATTGATTATAGACATTTAAAAAAAAAAAAAATTTTATTCATCATTATATGTATATTGTATATACTGACGGTTGTCACTGTTTTGAACTAAATACAATTATTTGTATTTTTATTTCTTTATATGTATAACAACGCGCGGTCATCGTTTTTATTTTATATATAAACAATTTTTTAAATGGTCATAATATAAATTTTTTTCCATATAGATATACATTATATATTGTTACTATATAGGCGCGTAAGTATAAGTATTTATTTATTTTTTTTTGTATATATTATCAAATAATTTTTATGTGAAATAAAAATGCAATAGATTTTTTTTTTTTTTTTTTTAAATAAAATGCATATTTAATAAAAATAAACGCATCACAAGTAGAGTATAGAAGAAAAAATTTATAAAATTAATGCTATATATTGTGATATATTGAAAAATAAATTAAATTGTAAGGCAAATAAGGAGGAGAGGTTTTTTTTCATTCTTTGAATTGAAATTTATATCCATATTTGTGTTAATTAATTTATATAATATTCTATTTTTTTTTTATTATTATTATTATTATGGTTTGTAACCTATAATCATATATATAGTTAAGTAATAATAAAATACATCGTTATTATATAATTTAATTTTGTATTAGTTATTCAATTCTGATAGAAATTACTTGAAAATCAAATTTGAAACTTTAACCAGTTATTTTGTTATGTATTTTTCATACGGTTTTTTTTACAAAATATTCGGATAATTGAATGAAATAATCAATGCTTTTCAAGAATCTATACAAGGTTTTAATGGGTACATTTTTAAGGAAAATTCATTCTATTATATCAAATTCTTATTCAGAGTTCTTTGAAAAGTATAAAAAAGATGGTTTTGGTTAATTGAATCACCTTAACTATTGTAATAATACCTATTATATAACTCTGTGGTGTAAATGTTAAAAATGCCAACCTAAAATTCTAACGAAACAAAATTTGGGGTCGTGGGTTCGAATGCTACTTAATGCATAAAATATGTTTTGTGTTTTCGGTTATTTTTCGAATCTGAATTTTAACACAGAGTTGTATATTCCGCTTGCGGTTGGTCGTACGGTTAATTACCGACACCGTATACGACACAAATTAAGAAACTAACAACAGAAGGCCGTCGTTGTTGGACGCTAAAACTAGATTGTTGCGAAAAATTTATTATTTTTTTTATCTATTGTATATCAGGAATATTCTCTCTACAAAATACTGAACTGCTCAACTGCTTCCTTGCTCAAAACTCAAATATTTGAAAATGTTTTTGAAAAAAATTCGTAATGATAATTAAATTAAATCAATACGACTTTAAGCTGTATATATAGAAGAACAAAAGATTAAGGTTATTTTCTTGTTGATATAGTGGATTGACAAGGCATGTTAAATAAAATCATTTTTTTTTCCTTAGATAATGCCTTAATGCTTAAAGAACGAATTTCTGCAAATAACAAAATTATATTGAAATAATGAAAAATTTTCTAGAATATAACACACATCACTCAATAAGTTCCAATATAGGATAATGACTAATAAAACATAAACTTTAAGGCAAATTTCGGCTTTATTGATCAACATTTAGTGGCGTCTCCTTCAAGAGTGATACATCCATTCAAACGCACGTATCTAACATTTCAATGAATTTATTGTAGAACGATACTCAAGTCGGCCTCAAATTATCCTTTCATCCTTTATTGTCCACTTAGCTGACGATTTGACCCGGGCGAGTGTAGTGATGGATCCGCATGTTTCATCCATTGACACAAATCGCATGTAAAAAAATTCTTTTTATTACGTTGAAACGCAGCTTCAAACGGAATCGTTCTGAATCGTTTACGCATTTATTGTTTTTGATCGAATATGTGAGCAAAAGCGGTACCGATTTCGAAAAGAGTTTTCAAGCAAAATCGTGACTGCCTTCTGATATCAGTTTAATGTTTCAGCTATAATTGAATACGATCGGTCAAAAGCCCCCTTTGTGGAGTTTTTTTATATGTTTTCTAGTACAACTTCCTAATTTGGGTGACCAGAACGCGGTAAAATCACCAAATTACTTCTCTATCATTTGTCTCAATGAAGAACAGTTGGGTGAATAACACTTGTTCCATTACTTTGAGGCCATTGCTTTGATTGAACGGTATTTTTCCCAACAGATTTTTCAGATTATTTTAAAAATTACAAAAGTACCATCATTATAAAACCATTGTAACTTTTGAACTAACCGTCAGATTGTTATGAAATTTTTGGGACGTATAGTTTTAAGGTTGGCACTCATATGGATATATATATCATCGGTAAGAACTTATTGAGTGACCTGTTAGTAAAAAATTATTCCATTGTATTCTTGATATAAATAATCACATATATATGAAATGATGATTTAATAAAAAAAGCGAAATCTTTTTCGGTTTTCCTCTGTTTTGTTCAACAAAATATAAATACAAAAGTATATTTTAAATGAAAAATTTTTTTTTTTTACAAAACGGATGAATAAATGTGATAAGAGTTTGCGGTTTTATATACATAAAAGAATTAAATATTATGCGAATTTTTATTATTTTATTAATAACAATTCATTTAGTTTTTGCTTTATTATTACTTTTTATTAAGAAAATACTCATTTTTAGCAAAGGAATACAAAATAATACAAAGATTTAATTTGGTTCTATTCAAAATTTATCGAATTTATCCGATATTAATCGGATATCTATGGATCATTTATTTAAAGACATTTTATCCCAATGAATTAAATATATATAAAAAAAAATTCACAAATCCTCTCAATCACTTAAAACTTTGTTTTTGTTGATTGAGATTTTTTTTTTTTCTTAATTTTATTACATAATTTAAATAATATATTATATATAGATAAGAAATTTGTTTCATCCTTGTGTGATTAGATACAAAATGTTTTTTATCTATATGATAACAACAGAAAAAATTAATATAAACATTTTGTCACATATATATATATAATTACGATAAGAACAAGTACATATTTATAAAAAAAAAAAAAAAAACAAACAAAATCGATGCAATGATATAATAATAATAATAATTTTTTTCATATGATAACGTTATGTAAAACAAAACGTAAAATTATTCAAGGTAATAATAATAAATATTCATTTATATAGTTTTTTGTTGATGGTGATTTTTATTATATTTTGTAATGTCCGTATATAGTGTATAGATTATACAAAAAAAAAATGTGTGTGTGTAAATTAATGAATATATAATCTGGATGCGGTAATTATCAAAAAATTTACATTAATTCTATGATATTCAGGGGATTATGGAAGGAAAATGTCTGGTGAAACATTTACTGAATGAAATGTTTATTATATATGATGCGTTTTGCTAACTTTGGATTTCCTGAATTGTGATTATTGTATATCGAAAATGAAAACATTGAAATCCATTTAATAATTTAACAAATCGTTAACCCTAAACAAGATTAATCAAATCCCATATACGTTTTAAAGGGTTTTTATATTATTATAAACAAAATATATTGGATGATGATGATGTGGTCATCATAATCCATATCCAATTCATCACTTCACTTGACTTGTCATCATCATTTTAACATGTGCATGTGTGATTACTTTATATACATTATATATATCCCCACAAACATTTGGAAGATAAATCGGCGATACGATATCGCGAGGAAGATAAAAAGAAGTTATTTATATCGCCAATTTATCGTTGTTTTAACAGTTGAGCGATATTGTACGGAAGATAAAAATGCGATACGATGGCGATACACTTTGACGATAAAAAGAAAATACAGAGCCACATTTATCTTCTATTTCTCTTCCAGCCCATAAAATGACGATAATATATTATTATTTATTGCTTGCCTATCTTCTTGATGATAAATCCGCGATAAATATATCGTCTTTTTGTCTTCCTCGCGATAAGTATGTAAATAATTAAGTATAAAAATAAATTATAACAGTTTAAATGGAACAGCGAATGAATAAAGAAGAAATATTAACAATTTTTAATTTTTATAATTTTCAGGATTGAGCTTTCACAGGATTTCACAGCATTGAGCTTCCATTGATATTCCTTTAGAATATTCTAATCTATATATCGCATTAGTATCCCCAATTTATCTTTCTGGCGATATCGTCAATTTATCTTCCAGATGTATCGCGGAAGAGTCCCATTCTCTATACGTAGGGAGTAACGTACGCGATAAAAATGCGATATCTTTGGCGATAAATTTATCGCCTAGGCGAATCGTCTGCAGTACTACCAGCGATAAGAAATGTTTGTGGGGATTAATCATAATTGAATAATGTCGATGTGGTGCAATTGAAATAACAAACAACAACAACGACGACAACAACACAAAATTAATAAATTATGTTAAGTAGCTTGTATATATAAATTTTTTTTTTTTTAAGTACCATATACACATATAGGAGCGATTCTTACATAACAACGTGTACGAATGTGTACGTTACATTAAATAATTAACTATATATATATATAACAATTGCTTTATACATATATTAAATAAATATATATATAAAATAAGTAAGAAGATAATAACATTTTTATAAATAAAAACAAAAAATGTACTTCATTAATTCTTTTTTTTTTATACAATAAATTGTTAGCGATAAGAAGAATGTTATGTTATGATATATAATTATATTTTAACATTTTTATATAGAAGAAGAAGAAGAAGAAGAAGAAAAATAAAGAATTCTACACACATTAATTAATATATGTTTTAAGTATAATTTGATATGATGATTTTAATTGGAAATTGAGATTAAAATAATTTTTTTATCAAATTATCAAATTAAATCATTCAAAACCATTCAATTATCAAAATTTATAGAGTGAAGGATGATGAAGGAGGTTGTAATGACACAAAATACATAACATTTTGAGCAATTTTCACAAATAAACATTGGACAATGGTGTCTTAAAGCTGATAATCTCTTAAAATTTCCTAATAGAAAATTCCTTATCTAGAATTTCCTATTAGAAAATTTATTATACAAAATTTCCCATTAGAAACGTTTCCAGAATTTGATTTAGAAAAACAATATACAGCGTTTTTTTTTTTTTTGGAATATTATACAAGAACCATCCGAATAAATCAATAAATTGCCAATTATTTAGCATTTTGTTGATAAATGAACTTTTACGGTGTTAAGATACATTGTTAAAATACATCTGGTATCGACTAGTCGTATATAACATCTCAAATTGGTAAAGTCAAAAATGTATACGAAAATTTGCCGGGATGAAAAAAAAAACTGGGCTGGTCTTCGACCCTTAACATTTGAGTCGATTTTCCAATCTAAACATTGGTCAATAAAGACGACAATCTCGTCAGCGAATGGGTTATTAGAAAAAAGTATACAGAATTTTCTTTATGATCTTATAAAGAACCATCCGAATAGATGGACGGCTGGAGAATTTTTTTTTAAAATCTTGTTGATAAATGAACCTTGAACGGTTAGATATCGCGTTAAAATAACCCTCAAATTGTTCGTTTACTTCACCCTAAAATTGCTGAAGTTGAACTGACTATGACGTTAATTATTACAGGGACGTAATACTTAATAATATTACATTAAAGCAAAATGATTACGATAAAACCTTCAAAATTCATAGTACATACCTTTCGTTTATAGTTTAAAATTACAAAATTAAATATGTACCTTTTATTTATATGATAAAATCATGATTGTATACGAAAGATAAATGATAAATAAATGAATCAAACATTGTATCTTCATATACATAATTCATAAACAATTTGATAAAGGGTAAAAAAAAAACAACGTATGTGTAAATGAAAAAATTAAAAAAAATATCATCAGGTAAATACATACAGGAAGCAGATGTTTAAATAAAATTTAACAATAATAATAATAATAACAAAATTTTAAGATTATGTATATAATAAAATAATTCAAATCGATGTTATAGACGAATATCACCTATAGAATCATACACACTTACGTGTTACGTAAGAGGACGGAATTATGTTGGGAAGTTAACAAATTCACAACAAATCCATTTTTCATAAACTTTATCAGAGATATCTCAAAAAAAATGCTTTAAAATTCTATGGAAAGGTGTGAAAAAAGGAATGTGATGAAAAACACGTCTGAAAATGTTTAATGAACTTTCCACATTTGTTACTCAAATCAAGTATAAAAGTGTATAACTTTGAAATGCTTCGAGGAAACAATAAAAAAATTGGGAAAAAAGTAAAATTTGCAAGGTTTGGCAAGTATTAGAAGGGTTTCTCTGACATATCCCATCTTCAAACTTTGGAATAACTCACAAACAAAAGACAACCAAAACATAAAGAAAACTTATTAGTCACTTTATAAGTGCTTAATTTTTTATTTACGAAAATTTGTATATATTTTCGATATTGTTTGTTACACGACGTAAATCGTAACATTTTTTTCTGTACCTAAACACATTTTTGTACACGTTATCTTACGTATTTATACACGTAAAGGACCGTCGTCACGTAATGTTATCTATATATATAAATATATAAATATATATAGCAATGTACAATACTATTTTAATATAAAACAAAAAAAATGTACATACTTTTTAGGAAATACACCCACACAACACATGATTATATATATATATATATATATATATAAGCTTATCTTTTCCATATATCCATTGATATAATAATTAAAAAACAAAAAAAAAAATAGCATGGAATTTTCTTTTAAATATTTTTCGAGTTTTAAATAACATACTAAAGGTTTTTTTGGATGCTTAAATATTTTTTCTTTTATGGGGAAATTTGGAAATATTTCTATGATAACGCAAATATTTCTTTGAGTTTACGAATTTGATATTATTATATTATCAATGCGTGTAAAACAAACCTCAACTAAAAAAAAACAGTTTATTTATTTTTACTGCATATAATTTCAAAATATTGTTATATGTAAATATAAACATTTGAAATTATAAATTGTTGTTAGTTTTAAAATTTGGACTTAATGCAATGCATATATATACGGTGGGAATCTCTATACTTATTACATGTCCGTCCTCGCGTCATCATCATACTTGAGTATATTTAAAAATTTTTTTTTTTTTTGTTATTAGTTTACGAATGTTCTATTAACACACAAATAAATGGAAAATAAACATTTCTTTATTGTTTTTTTTTTTTTTTTCGCTATAATATTTTAGGTCAATGTAAATTTTTCATAAATAAATTTTTTATTTTTTAAATAAAAAAAAAAATACATTCATCCACTATCTTGTACTATGAATATAAATGGAATTATTAAAGCAAAGCAAAAAAAAAAAATAAAAATCCAATACGTTTTTAATGTTAAAAAATGAAGAAGAAAAAAAAGAAAAAACAAAAGGCCGATGACTCAATTAATAATAAAAGAGGGTAATCCACAAATGCGATGTCTTGTGATGTATGTTATTAAACATTTCTTTTTAATAACTATATTTATATATAGATAGAAGAATGTCAAGATTTATCTAATTTTTTTCCTTCTTCTTTTGGTGTGATTTTTTTTTGTATTGTTGATTTTGTGTATGCGTTTCTTGTGTGTTTTGTTTATTATATTACAATACTTTTAACGTCATCATAATACAATTAAAAAAAAAAAAAAAACATTTAATTTTGTGTTTTGTTTTATTTTTTGTTATGGTGTAATGAAAAAAAAAACAATTTTTATTTATTTATTTATATTTAAATATTTATTTTATATTAAATATTAACCGTTATGTTTGAATTTGTGTTATTTTCCATACACTCATTCACACACACACACATTCTCATACACACCCATTACGAACCGGGAACAATTTTATTTTTTTGCAATCAATCAATTAATTATATTAATAGTTTTTATTATGATAAAAATAATGTAATATACCTTTTTTTCGGAATTAAATAGAATGATTTAAAAAAAAAAAAAAAAAAAAATGGAATTAAAAATATACTTGAAAATTATAGTTTAAAATTGTGGTGTTGTTGTTGTTGTTTTGTGGTGTGTTTTTTTATGTATTTTAATAATTTGTCGGCGGTCGAAGAATTGATCGATGGTTTTTTTTTGGTTTTTTTAGTTTCTTCTTCGAAGAAGCGGTAAAAAATTAAAATAAAATCACATAACTTTATAAATTTGATTTATTATTTCATTTTGCACGAGATAATAATTAATAATTAAACAAGAAATTATAGATTAAATAAAATTATCTCATCACTATTAATAAAAAAAAAAAAAAAACGAAATATTTAAAGATGCATTTATTTAATTTGTTTTTTTGAGGCGTTGTTTGGATGCGAGATAGCAAAAAAAAAAAAAACGATTTTTTTTTTTCTTTCATTTTTCAATGACATCACAACATTGCAAACAATTTTTTTTTTTTTTACTTGATTATTGTTATAATATATTTTTTTTTCACTATTTGGATTTTATTTTTATCACTTATTTTAATTTTAAATTCACAAAAAATTTATAATCAATTACGATTATCAATAATATATAATATTTTAATAAAAGAATAGAGAAAAAAATTAAATTAATAATAATAATTTATTGCTTACCACTAAACATTGACAAAAAAAAATAAAAAAAATATAAATTAAATTAACACACAACCCACGATCATCATTACCGACTCCATATTGTTTTGGTTTTTTTTTTTTTTTTTTTTCATTTGCCATTTGACATAATTATTTTTTTATTGTTGATTCACTAGAGAATTCATTTTTAAAATGAATATTGGTTATAAATGGATAAATGCCATGGAAGATGTAAATTTTTTGATGATTGCGTGATTTTTAGTACAAATCAAACAAAAAAAAAATCATGAAAAAACTGTATTTTATGTTGGGAAGAAGAAATCAAGAAAATTTCAAATTTGCAATGATTTTTTTTTAATGAATTTTTAATTTTATTTTAATAATTCCTAATTAATTAAAAAAATCTGTTGAATAATAAAAATAGTGATGTGACTGATGTGTTTATATGAAGGGTTTTAAAAAAAGTGTTTATATTTATTTCTCAAAACAGCATTCTGATTAATATAAATTAATGGTGTTTTTTGTTGTTGTTATATGATGGCCGTCATGTTTAATCAAATGCGATCATCAGAACTTTCCTTCAGAATTGTTTACCTCCACATATGAAATTCCATTTTATGTAAATGCAGGTTACATTATTTTAAGGTGATAATATAATAATCACCATTAAAATATATAGCCTGATGTATTTTTTTTGGCTAAGATTGATCGATAATATAATATGGAATGGAGGGCCTCGAAGGATGCGTAAATTTAAAACTGTAAGTATTAATAACAAATAAGTATTTTTATTAACTTTCATTTTTAAAGCCGGTTCCAAATCAAAATTACTAAAATCACTGAAAATAATATAAAATTCATTGTTGATAGAAAAAAAAAACCACTTTTATTTTTCTATATATGGTTTGATAAAATATTTTTCATAAAATCAATACCATCGATGATCAATACCAAACGGGCAACTTTACATAATGGATCATTCATTGAATACATATATATTTGAAAACGTTGACGATTTGATTGTGATTTTGTTATAAGTTTTTGTAATTGAATTGTTCCAAATGCTATTTCATATCCATCTAATTTATTTGGATTTCCAATTTTATTATTATTCCTATTGGTATTATTACCAGTCGTAGTATTTAATGATGATGATTTATTCAATTTTGGTTCACTAACAATAATAAAAGTTATTTTTGAATTGATTTTTGATAGTTGTCTATCTAAAATATGAAATTGTTTATTATTATTAGTTGTATTTGCGATATGAAATATTTTGGTAAAATTAAAATCTATTCGTGGTGAACAATTCGATGACGAATCAATTATTGATGGTTTTAATCGTATTTGTTTCGATGGCGATTCAATTGTATATCCTTTTTCACATAAAAAATTATATTCAATATGTATTTGTTTTATATTATCATTGGTTTTCCAAATTGAACGGCACTCATCGGACATCATTATTAGATTTAAAGATACAATTTCAATTTTAATTATTCCTTTCTGTTTTTATGTAAAAAAAAAATGTGTTTGTATTATTTTTAAAAATAAAATTCAAAATATAATATTATTACCATAGAGGAATGAATGTGATTGATTGCGGATAGTTTATCGGTTGATGTCGTAATGGACAATTCTTGATCAGTTAAAGTTAGATCATTAGATTTGGTATTGATTTCTATTGAAAAGCGATCATTAAAAAACGATTTGTAATATAAGAACAGTAATATTTGAATATTTACCATCTTCAATATTTGAAATGTTTGATGATATACTGGATGAAGATGAATAGTTATCCTTATTTTTGAATGCATCAATTGAAAAAGCTGATGATTTTCTTTCTGATTTTCTTTCTGATGATGAATTTACAATTGATGAATCTTCGTCGAAATCCTTAATATTTTTCATTGATTTATTTCTATATTCATTGTATTTATTTGTTGAATTTATTTTATGTGACAAATAAAAGTTATTTTCTACTATATTATTTCTATCGTCCTCGTCTTCCACCTCCATCTAAAATAATATCATTATAAAAATAGCTGTTATATAACTAATAAAATCTGTTTTTCTTTTTATATCTATATGTTTATAGGACATAATTAAATAAAAATCAGTTCAAATTGAAGTATTTTTTCAACATCTACAAAAAAATGAAACTTACATTTTTTCGTTTGGACAATTCTTGATGGAAAAATTCGGTAATTGCATCTAATTTACAGGTAAGTCTAAACCATAATTTTAAATTACCTAAATGTAAATGTTTTTTTACTTGTACATTCGTATCATTCGTAAAATTATTTCCATTTATTGTTGAATAATTTTGTGATTGATCATTACATCTAGAGGTAATCGACGTCGTCGTTGTCGATAGTACTCTTGTTATTATTTCGATTTTATTTTGTGGAAATAATATATTTTGAAAATTTATTTCATTATATCCTAATAAAAATTCTTCTTTTCTATTCAACGAATATGCCTTCAATTCTATTCTAATTGTTTCCTAAATTATGTTAACGAAAAGAATTAAAAGTAATGTAAATATATAAAAGAATACACGAAATTTATATATACTTACATTTTGTATATAGTTAAAAAAATCATTTGTAATATTAATTCGATTTATGTTTGTAAATGAAAAGTTAATAATTTTTGATTGTCTATCAAATGGTATGGAATTAGTTTTTGATTGTTGTTTAAAAATATTCCAACTAAAATATAATATTAAATTTTCGGTAACCGCAGCATCGCCGCCGCATAAATCTTCTGCAAAATACTGTTTAATATCGTGGTGTTGTTGTTGTTCGAAATCCTTTGTAAATTCAAATGAATCAATATGTAATTCAATTGTACCTTGTCCTGCACATACATTTAAACTATTATTCAGTTCTATTGTATGATTGATGTTGTCTTTATTTAGTATTTTATCATTTTTGATTTCCTATATGTTAAGAGGTTTTAATTTTTTATTTTATTTCATATTGATATTATATGGTTAAATGAAAAGTAAAACAACCTTATTGAATTGTTCTTTATTGCATTTGTTAACAGCCTTTTCACATCTGAATTCGATTTCTTTTGACTTTGACGGTATTGCCTTTGACTAAATCATAATAATTAAATTAATTTTAATTCAAAATAGCTTAAATTTGATTATTTACCAATAAATCTTTATCGCAGATGATTGAATCAAAATGTTCATCGGTTAGAATCTCCTGATTAATTTTGTCACATTTATCTAATATAGAAAAATTATAATATAAATATTTTTTTTTATACCATATCCTATTTTATGATAATTTTGCTATAGACGAATATTGCCTTTTTCTGTTTTTTAGATTTTTAAAGTCAAGATTATATTTATTATTGTTTAAATTATTGTTAAACGAAACCAAAATACAATAAGGTCTGAGGAATTCTCTTATTATACCTCTAGGGTCTCTAGTTATTTGGTGGATAATTGATTATCGTTACTTATTTTTAAGCTATATTTATTTTCATATAAAATAATTGATTAATTACTGCGTTCTAACATTTCATATATAAGTTCAAGTCATAATTAAGTCAACATAATCGATTAATAAAAAAAAATCCAATATATTTCTATTTTATTAATTAAAAACAATATTAACTCTATATTTTATTTTCTTTTATATATTCAATAAATAACACATTAATTCAAAAAAAAAAAAATAAATAATAAATCAATTATTTTATATAAAAAAAACTAAAAATAAAAATATTATTACACATAATATATTTTCTTACCACCATTTTTCGCCTCTAAAATTACGGTTTCTGTTAGAGTTGGAATATTTTTTGTTCGGAAACGATCATTTAACAAATTGAATTCCATTTGAAGTTTATCATTTTCTTGTCGCATACATTGACATTCCGTTCGATAACCTTCAATTTGTACAATTAATTCATCATTTTTATCTTGTATTTGGCGTAACCGTTCTACCAAATCATTTTGGGCTATTTTCAATGATTCTTCATATTCTTGTTGCTCATTCAGTTTTTCATTTAATTTCAATATATCTTCATTTAATTCTGTTGTTTGTTGATTTTTTACGGCCAATTCAGTGGCCAATTTTGATACAGTTTCTTGATGTTTACGTAACGATTCAATTTCTAACTATATATATATATGTTTTGTGTGCGATTGGAAATTGGAAAAATTGTTATTTATTTTATATATATGAATAATTTAAGATTTGATAAGGTTTTTATATATACTTTAAAATCATTTTTTTCTTGTTTAAAATATTCCAATAATTTAATGTCTCGTTCAAGTATTTCTTTTTCTTTTAAACATTTTTCCATTGATTCTTTTTGTTTATCTAAAATTCTTTCAATTTCCTCTGTAATGAAATAAAAAAAAAACCCCATTATTTATTCTAATTCCTAAAATGTTCTCCCCCATTTTCTACGTTTTAACAAACCTATTCTATGTTTCTGGTCATCTACAATCATTGTGTATTCCTTTTTAAGTGATTCATTTGCGGTAGTCAATTTAATAATTTCATTTTTAAATTGTTCCTTATCATGTTTGAATTCCATTAATTGTAAATTATCATTAAAATTTTTCACTAAATTTTCTTTTAATAATTTCTCTTCCAATTCTGATTTTTCTTTAAATATTTTTGTATAATTTTCTTTTTCCATAATTAATTCCTGCTCGCGCATATTTCGAATTCATTATTTATAAAATATTATTAAATTAAAATAACTTAATTAACTTAATTATACCTTTTTTAACACTTCAATATCATTTCGTAATAAATCATTTGATTCAATTGATTTATCTATAACAGCAATTGTATCATCAGTATCTCTTTCGGCTTCATTTACATTTTCATTTTGATTTTGATTTTCCATATTATTATTATCAGATGTTTCCATTACAATTACAGAATTTTCATTTGTTGATTTAATCGATTCAAATGATGTTTGTCTTAAATCAATTTTAAATTGTCTTAAATCAATGTGACTTTGACTTCTATTATAATGAATAAACAAAAAAACAAATCATTATGATTACTGACAAAATCTTCTCTCCTTCCTATATATTGACATCAGATAACAATTGACTATAGATATATACTTACATATTATTTTTCATTATTGGTAAATTATTAACACTTGATGGTCTTAAAATACCACGATTTGAACTTTTTACCGACATACTTGAACTAACTTTTCTACACATTCCATTCATACGATCTAATAATTGTCGATTTATTGATTCTAATTCAATAATTCTGTAAACAGAAATATGAAAAATAATTTTCTAATCATTTTGAAGATATTGAATATATATTTTAATTTAAAAAAATTCTTTTTAACCTTATTTGTAAAGTTTCATCGTTTGATAGGTGCTGATGAAGGTGATGGTGGTGGTGGTGCTGTTGATTGTGTTCAGTTATGTTTGAATGATGACTATTTATCGATGATATTCGTAATAATTTTGTGGCTAGTTTTTTAATTTTATCCAAATTATTACAATTTTCTTTTTTTAATAAAAAATTTTCATCTAATAATTCTAAATAACGATTTTCCAATTCTTTACGTTGTAATTTTGTGACTTGTCGACGATGTGCCAATAAATCACGTTGATCATGTGTTATATTTGGTTTATAATCTTTTGAATATGGTGATGAATTTATCAATTGTTTTTTACTATATTTTTTTTATGAATAACAGGCAAAATTAATAATAAAATATATAATAAAATTAAATCATATATACTTACTTTGAATTTGACGATGGTAATCGATCCAATGAAACGTATTGTTTTAACATTTTTAGTTTTTATGATTATTATTATTATTATTGTTAAAACAATTTATTGTTTAAATATTATTGTCTCTTTAAAGACATGTTATTTTTATTATGGTGACACTTTTTTTTTTTTGGATGATGACTGAATTTGAATATTTATAATTAATTTATTTTACCCTTATTTTTTTTTCTATATACCCAAATTATGTATGGGAAAATCATTGTTTTGACCCAATATGTTTATATTATAGTTACTATGGACACGGCGTATTAATAAGTTTTAAATGTGCTCTGTAATGTTATTTGAAGAAAGAACCAAAGAACCAAAACGAAATAATAAAGGTAAAATGTATTTATATAAAGGGGAAATTTCTATAAAGAAAATTTATTATACCTGCGGCAAAAAAAGTGAAAAAATGTCTATTACGCGGCTAGTTAGAGGGAAATAATCAAAAGAAATATTTTTCCTTTATTGTATTTATTTTTTTTAATTAAATTTTGTATATATAGATACATAATAAAAAAAACAAAAGGTATTATGCCTTGAATTCTCTATAGCTATGCTATATGATATTTTGTGAAAAAACACCTTTCTGCACACCCTGAAAATGTTGAATTCAGTTTTGAAATACATTTTATCAAAAAGTGATAAAACATAAACATAGAAACACCAAAACTAAATCGTAGTTTTTAAATTTAATTTTGTTTTTAATTTACGATTAGTACCTTTATTATTCATATATTATTATGTTCTTTACTTTTATAATAACAAATAACGACATATGTTTATTAAATAATTGTACAAAAATAAATTACTTTTTCGTCGAAACAGTGGGAAATTTGCATATATATTATTATTATTATTATTATTACATCATAAAATACATTATCATATTGTCTACATCTTTCAAACAAAATATTAATTCATTTTCTAATTCAAACAATTAATTAATATATATATATAAATATATATATTTATATGTATGCAAATTCGCGTTTAAATTATTTATTATTCTTATATTATCTACAATTCTATTGTCTACAATTATTTTTCAAATAATATATCTAATCTCGGCGAAAATGTTGTTTTTCTTTCACTTATGGGTTCGCATATAGTCAGGGTCAAATCAACTATATAAACAGACGGTACAATTATGCACTGAGTGGAAGATAGGATGAGATTGAAGGACGATGGTTCTTGTAAAAAATGACTATATATGGATTTAGAATTGTGAATTTTCCATATAGGGTTTTTAAGAATCAATTTCAGATGGTCATGAAAACCGCGTTGAAATCCATTTCGTAATAATTATTACAGATTATTTGAACATTGAAGTTTGAAGAAACTCATTGAAGATGTAAAATATTTCACTAAAAATACCTTGAGCATCTTCGTTACAAATTGATAAATTCTGAACAACAGGACGACGAAATACTTGGATACGGGACTGTCTGCGTGCTTAATATACATCAAATACAAATATTTATATTTATCTGTATAGATAAAATACTATATTTACTATATAAACATAAATATATATTATTTTAAGTGTGATTATAAACAAATATTTTAACGTGTGTAAAAAAGACTAGACTTTTGTTGATGCAAAATATCTATATCTATATATATATACAATAAAACGTTACACATTTCATTTGAAAAACAAATATATATATATAATATTAATTTCATATATATACGAAAATGAGATAAACATAAGTCTAATTATAAATTTTTGGCAATAATTAGAATAAATCCTTATATTTATATATCAAAAAAAAAAAAAATAAAATAAAAATAAAAACTCATTTCACGCAGTGACGGTGTCGATGATTTATTTTTATATATATACAAATGAAAATGAATTTGATATTTAAATTTTTTATTTTTTTTTTTAATCTTGCACGTCTTAAGAAAAACTGTTTAAATTGTTTAAAATTATACGATTTAAAAAAAATTATATGATCGCAAAACATTCGAAAACAATTCAAAAAAAAAAAAAAAAATTTTAAATAAATAAATAAAATAACAATTGTTTTATATATCTGCAAAATCTTTCATATATATTCATTGGATATATAAAAAAAAATCCCCCATATATACGATATATTTGAGATATTTTCTAAAATTAAAATCTTATATAAAATAAAAAAAAAAATCAAACGCAGGTATACGTACGTAAATAAATACAATATAAAGAAAACAATTAACGATTTTCAATTTTTTTTTTTTTTTAATGTTATATAGAAAAAAAAGTGTAGATTTTTTTTAGATGAATTTGTATTATTAAATTGAAAATTGTATATTAAACTATAAATATAACACACACAAAACCTGAAAAATAATTTGATATTTTGTATATACGTATAAATTCGTAAATTTTAATTATAATAGTTATACGAATTATGTTTTTTACTTTATTCTTTTTGAGATTCATTTCCTTTTGTAAACATTTCATTATAATATTATTTTTATTTTTTTTTTCATCTATAAATAAAATAATAGAAACAAAAAGAGTATTAAAAAAAAAAACTAATAAATATTTATTGTTTTAGAAACGTACAAAATCGCGTTTTTTAAGAGTAAAAAATTTATATTGATTTTATTTTATAATATGAATACGTGGCGGGTCTATGGGATTTTTCGGTAAAAACATTGATGTTATGCAAAATATTTGAAAATTCTTTTCGCGTTTTCAGGAAAATGTCATTGACGATCCATTTTATCGCGTCATTTCGTCCTTATGTTTTAATTCATCCTTTAATAAGTTAAGTCGAAGTTAAGTCTTTACGTAATTTAAGAAGAATGGGGAAATTTTTCATATAAGAAAATTGATTGAAATTAATATTATTTTTTTTTTTCAAATATATAAACTAATTCAAATCTTGTTGTGCGTAATTTATATGTATAGACGTATATATATGACTTATGTGTATCTTACAGCAAAACGTATATACCAATATCTATATTTATACAGTAAATAATATAGTATACGGTAAATACACAACCAGTGGAAATAGTTTTTGACAACGTACATTTTTGTTAATATAACTATATAGGGATTTTATGGATTTATAAATCATTTTGATTCAATATTCTGTTTTGCATTTCTAAAATGTTGTTTATGTCCTTATAAAAGGAAATTTACCTTAATAAAACTCACATAACAGAACAAATTATTAAGCGGCATTTTTGTAAAATCGATTGAACGATGCAATAAAGCACGCATTTAAAAAAGGAAAAAAGACGTATCGTTTTTAAATTGTTATATAAATTGTTTTTAAATTATTAAATTGAAACATTTTATCTTATATTTTTCTTTATACATCGGAAAACCAGAAAAGTTGAAGTATGATCCTAAGATCTTTTTAACCTTATTTATAAAACCGTAAAGTAAAGTAAATCGGGTTCGAAGACATTTCTGCCTAATATTGTTTTTAAAATCATCAAATTATTTTTATATTATTAATCAAAAAACTATTTTGTTTGTAGTGTAAATGCAAAAATGCAATTTACATATATATTCTACTTGATCAATCCTTCAAAATATGTGATTACATTTATCTCTATATATTCGTTTATGTGTTATATCAAATGTTAGTAACTATAGTATACAAACGTTTATTAGTTGTGATCTCGTATATATATATAAATATAATAGTATAATTTGTGACATTATACATCTGTTAATTTATTTAAACTTAAAATAATATACGATATTTGCATATAAACGCTATATATTTCTATATAATATATAGTATATGAAAAAATGTGTAACGACTTCAATTTTAACATATATATTTACATTATAATAATACATCTTAAGATTTTATATATACATCTCTATATAACTATATAATATATCGTATTTTTATATTCTCTATTCGATCAAAAATTTTTTTTTTTTTTTTTCAAAATATAATAGAAAGAATTAGTGTTCATCGAGCTCTCGTATATACAACGAAATATATTTAATTATTTTAAAAGAATTTTTTTTTGTTGCAATTATATATAGTATAAGGTAATACAAAAAATATTAAGGTATCAATCAACGCAGGGCATCATCCATCAGCACCAATAAATAGCGATAAAAGAATAAAAAAATCACAGTTTAAAAAGTCATTCTTTATATAGTTTAAAAAAATAGTATCGTGTTCGTGTTTTCCGACATATAGATAACATAAAAATTCGTGTGTATTGAAAAATTATGAAAATTATTAATTATTGGCAATTTTTTAAATTCTCCATATCCATATGATTCATAAATTGGAATGTATGTATATGAACATTTTTAAATATATAATAAACCCTCGCGTATATTTGAAAATTTTCCTAAATTGATTACGTATTACGCAAATCAAAATTGAAAAAAAAAAATCAATTAATTTTCTTAAATTGATATATGAGTTTTGGTTTTTTTTTTCTTTTTTTTGCATTGTAAAATAAAATGTAGTTCAGTTAAATTTAAAAATAGTGCAATAGTTTTTCTTTATTTTTTTTTTTTTTTTTTGGTTCACGATTGTTGTATAAAATGTTGTAAATTAAATTAATTTTAAATGTATATATAATACGTATACAGTGAATTCTGCTGATATACGTGGTTTAGTATACAGAATTTTATATATTATGTATATTGACAAAATCGAATTTTCAAATTATAATAAATAACACCACAGCAATAAATATATATATAGTAAATTGTGCAACTAATTAAAATTAGATGTATGTGCATACCAAATTAAAAAAAAAAAACAAAAAAGAAATGTGTGTTTAGTGACAAAAAAAAATGTATTTGGGAAAATAAATCCATCACACACAATAAACAGAGCACAACAAATAAATAAGTTAAGAAAATCAATGCGGAAATGAATTGTGCAATTCTATAATATTATTTTGTATATTATATATATATTTATAAATTAATCCAATGTAGTTAATTAATTATATCAATTATATACAATATGAATATAGATTTTATGTGATGTGAAAAAATAAAAATATATATTTTTGTGAAAATTCTGTGAACATTTTTATAAGAGATTGAAAATTTCGTATAAATAACGCGATATTTTTTTTATTTTTAGTGTTTTAATAAGAAAATTTAAAAGAAGGTTTTCTT
This sequence comes from Dilophus febrilis, assembly GCA_958336335.1. Classification (NCBI taxonomy): domain Eukaryota; kingdom Metazoa; phylum Arthropoda; class Insecta; order Diptera; family Bibionidae; genus Dilophus; species Dilophus febrilis. The sequence goes on along the minus strand of OY284469.1, from coordinate 3,123,070 downwards.
TTTTGATTTAATTTTCTTTTGATTTTCTTTTTAGTTTTGATTTTTTTAGCCTTTTTTTGTTTTTTTTTGCTTTTATTGTGACCAAAAAAATAATAATTTAAATAAGTGACAACTATATTTTTTTTTTAATTATAAATTATCTGTGAAATGGATAATTAATATAGAAAATAACTGAGAAAGAAAATATTTATTATAAAAAATGGGTGATTTAAAATTATTTTCAACAAAACGTAAAACAGGTAGTTGTTTTTTTTTCCCCCATAGTTCATTATTCATTATTTTATAAATTTAAGTATAACAATTTTCAGTGTCATTTGTTTTTTTTTCATCATTTTTTTGTTCTATAATATATCCTAAATATAAACAGTTTATAACAAACGCATATACATTTATATTATTATATGATGTGGACTGTAAATCGTATAGATAATGTCAATGTCAAGGTTGTTATAATCGCATATCTGTATATATAAATAAAAATAAATTTGCATCCTTCAATCATCGTAAACATATTTTCAGTTTTTGTTAAATAAGGTCAGCAATATACAGTAATATAACTACATATATCGTTCGTTGGTGTGAATTTAAATACATGCGATTTGCTACTTTCGAATCTTTATTTAGTGAAATAAATTCAAATCCTTTTTATATATTTGTCGTCAAAAATAATTTAAATATCGGAAGTTTTGTGATCATAAAAAAAAAAAAACAAATCAATAAAATTAAATCAATGATTAAATAAATTAAATTATTTATTTATTATATATATATATATGTTATGTATGCTTGAATAACATCCGAAATAAACTTCCTTAAATTTATTGTTTTCTGTACAAAAATAATCAAAGGAAATATATCATAAAAGAATTTTCAATTAATACAATTAAAAAATGTCCTTTGAATTAATTGTATAATATATAATTCGAATTGTTGTCATTATCGTTGACGTTATTATATATTAATCAGGCGATCGATATCTATTTTTAAAAAAAAAATGTCCTTTCGCGCGATGAGGTTATAAAGTGGATTTTGAATATATAAGAATATATATTTTAATATAAAACAAATCATTTTGTTTATTGCCACGACATATTTTGAGTATAAAGTCATTGATTGTCACCATATACGTTATCATAAATCGCAGATTTCATTATATTTTTCTAATATAAATCACACCATTTATTTTTGATCAAAATTGACATTTCCATGAATCCAATCACTATATATATATTGAATTAGAATGAAAAGGATAATCACAACTAAAAATTGATGGAAATGTAACTTTTGGTTTGATTTGTTTCTTTTTTGTTTCGTCTTTCCTTCTGAAGCCTTCTCTGTTATTGGTTTTTTGATTTGTTACTTTTCCGATGTCTGTTTAGTTAGCCATACGACCAACCGCGTGGGAAAATATACAACTCTGTGTGAAAATTAAGATTCGAAAGTAACCGAAAAACACAAAACATTTTTGTGAGAATTTTAGATTGGCGTTTCTATCAACTACACCACGCAGAGTCAAACGCAAACAAAAAAAAAACAATTACCATTACTCAAATCATTGCGTATTACAAAACAAAATCGATTATTGGTTTTCTTTTGAAAATTTGCGTTATTCACAAAATATTTTCTGAGAAATCGTATCTTAATTTTACTAATTTATATATCGATTACAATTATAATCAACTAACAATAAGAATACATTTTTTTTTTATTAATCAATATAATGATCTTTTTCCGCGTTTCCTTTATTGATTTTTGATTTTATTTATTAAGAATAAGTATATTTAAAATGAATTTTTTCTTTATATTCATCTTTTACAAACACAAAATGTCTTTAATTTTATTGCATTCTATATATTTGAATTGATTGAAACGCATACAAAAAACGGAATTTAGTTTAAGAAAAACTCAATTAGTTTTTCTAGTAATTTATCAACCTAACCATTTCAGCATTTCAACATTCAAAATAATAAAAAACATTTTTTCATACTCATTTTTACATATTCTAAATTATCAAAATCAAAAGTTTTTTTTATTAAATACTTTCCAACTCGGAATTTGGTGCGGCTAAATAGAAAAAAAACCCTTTTTTTAACTGTCCGTTTTACTTTTGAAAATTTTCTATATGCATTTACGTGAGAATCGTTACGTTTATTTATGTATTTTTCTTATACGCACCTTTCTATACTAGAAAATTAACGACTTCATTTCGATCAATTAATAATAATATAATTTTCAAATGAGAGTGAAAATTGTATATATGTATATCTTCTATATATAGCAATATAGCATTAGTCATATTTTAATTTTTCCATCTATGCCCATTTCTTTTCTTAATAACTATAGACATACATAATATTACTATGAAAAATTTAATAATTATACGTGCATAAAAAAATTATTCTTATATATGCAATATTTGTGCCAAAATTAAATGCCATACAAAAATTCACTTAAATTTAAATTAATATATAAAATGTATATGTATATATATGATTACATATACGAAGGTTAAATAATTGAAAGTGTATATTTTAATTAAGATTTTTTATTTTGATTTTTTTTTTTGTTTCTATTAATGTATCTATACTCTGCGCCATAATTTATCTCGTAAAACATAACTAGATGGTATAATAAGATAATAATTATATAGATATACCTAAAAAAAAATATGAATATGTATCATAATTAAATAATTTTTTCTTTTTTTTTTTTTTTTTTACAGCATTTGGCGTTGATCTTCTACAATCAACATTAAATTCTTCTATACAAGAGAAAAAATTAAGAAAAACAAATAAATTACAGGTAAGAGTTATTTATTTATATAGCTGAAAAATAATTTCATTTGTTAGAATTTTAGAATTTATTTATTTAAAAGTTCTTCAAGGTATATGAAATATTAAATTCCAAATGTCATTTAAATAAATATATTAACAAAATTAGTTTTTAAATTCAACTTAAATTATTCTACATGTTTAATCACAATGATTTATGATGAGATTTTAATTAAAATCTCTATGGTTGTAAATTAATATAATAATCAAGGATATTTTAATTTTTTTCTTTAAATTTATAATACAATAAGACATTTAAGAAAAACACACAAATTAAATTCAAATTAATTAATTTTTAATTAGACATATGCGAGATATGAAAAACATGTATACATTGTCATGTTTATCAAAACATTAGGCAAATGTTCTATAATAATCCTCACGTATATTAATATATATAATGATGTATTTTTCTTTCTTGACATACATTTTAGATTAAACCATATATTTTCTAATTAATTAATTAAGTAATAATTACCTATTCTTTGAATTATAAACAAGATATATAATATAATAATTATATATATATATATATATATGTATATAGATTTTAATTCGGTCTAAATCTCTAGATATATTCTATATACCGTATCTATACTATACATATTATATAAGATGAGCCAATGCAATGAAAAATTCAAAAATTGTACGATGTAAATATTTTGAATTTGTCAATATTCAATAATAAAAAAAATGTTGATTATATATACACACAATTAAATTACATTTTATATGCGTAAATAAAAAACTATATTATTTTGCAAAGTGAAGGTGCCAATATAAGCCAAATGATAATAAAATAAAAAATAATATAATACATTCTTTTAATACAATAGAATTATTTTATATCAATCTATATATGAATATTTTAACATATATATATATTGTAATTGTAATTGTATTACAATATATATAGATACAAACACCGCTCGTTTTTTAATTAAAATAATTAAAAAATAAATAAATAAATCCTGTATGGCGCCGCCGTGTAAAATATATTTTATTTTTATACAATATGTAATTTGTACGATTTTCTTCTTGATTCGAAGATAAATATACGAATCTATATACAACGAACTATATATATTATTGAAATTAGATCAATATATTCAAAAATATTCGTTACCCACTAAAAACTAAAAATTTAATCTGTGAGTTGTGTGTTTTTGTAAATTATTTAATTTTCCTATATAGACTAATATCTTATTTTCCTGTATATATATATATAAAACAAACTGCACTACCTTCGTTTAATAGTTCTTTTCTTGATGTGTATAGCCATCTACAAACATCTGTTAAAATTAGTTTTTCCAATTTTCATATAGGAAAATTTCGAAGAAAGTGTATATCTAAAAGAAAATTTTATCGTAAAATGTATACGTTTATATATATCATAATATTGACAAGTTTTTGAATGGCTTAATTATGTACCATATATATATAATATAGATTTTTTTTCTTCAATGTTTATCACTTTGACGTATAATAATTTACACTTTTGCCAATTTGCAATACATAATTCGGATAATTATAGTTTTTCATTAGAACGGTTATATTAGAAATTACAAAAATTCATAGTTTTTGGTCGCAATCTGCGGAGTTTATATGGGAATTCTCTTTCAAAATTCGCGTCCAGAAAGTTGTTAATCTTTCTGTTATAATGTTTCTTGTGTCTTCTTTTGTGATAATTTCCATTAAATATCAATTTTTTCGAACAGTTTGCCTGTTCGAATATTAAAATAATTTATAATTCACAATCCCCTTTCATTTTAATTAAAATCTATACTTGAAATTTCGCTTGAAATGAAAGTATATTCCATCGTCTGTTCGTCTAAATATGTAAACTGGACTGCTGAATATGTAAACTTGATGAATGGGTAGTACAAGTAAATATATTATAAAAATATAGTGTGTATAAAATTTGCGAAAGATCAGTGAACTTACATTATAATTTTTGTGTACAAATCTATATATAAACAATATACCTCTATGATATCTATATATACGGTGATTATATTATATGTACTATATAACTATATAATTGTGAGTCTTTAACATATGGAAACATTTTTATTTTTGAAATTTTTTTATGTTTAAAACTTTTTGAATGAAAACCCAAAGAAAAATAGAAAGAAAAATGAGGAAAATTTACCATACATTTTTATTATGAAAATTTAAACCAAAAAAAAAAACGATTTACGAAATAAATGATTAATTTTATTATACAATTTAATCCTTTTCTTAATCGTTGTGACCTTTTTTTTCTACACTGAAAATTAATTATAAAACATTTTGTATTTATATGAATAAATTAAATGATTTGTGCGAGGAGGTTCTTATAAAATTTTTATTCATATTTAATATACTTTGTAATACAATACATATTTATATTATATTTATTAAATTGGGTTTGATTTTTAACATTTGTATATATTACCGCAGTGAAAATTACATTATCTTCTTGGAATATTAAACAAAAAAAAACAAATAAATTCTGAAAAAAAATTTAATATGCGACAGATTCAAAAAATATTATTATTATTATTCCTCCTTCACAGTAATATTCTGTGGTGACCATAAATAAATAAATAAATAAAAAAAAGAAGATGAAATGGTCATTTATAATAAAACGAAAAAAATTAAACAAGTGTTAATCATTTGGAAAATTAAAATTAAAGAGGCGAAAATTGTAAATCATTAATTTAATTATACTGTAGGTATATGAAAAACCTATTTAAATAATATAACAAACATTTATTTATATTGTTGTTTAATTTTTTATCAAAAAAACACACACGCACATACGCCGATCCCTGACGATTAAATAAATAAATATACCATATATTTTCTTGTACAAAAAAAAACGAATATACAGAAATTTAAGTGAAAGTACATATAATATAATAAAAGGTTTATATATATTTAAAAATTATTTATATACTAAAATAGAATATATGAACTTGGCTATTATTCAATGCGTATCTATATAGAGATACTTATATATTTATTTTAGCAATTTATTTATGTGTTATGAATACACATTTTTTTTTTTGGTTTGCCTTAATCTATTTGGTTTAAATTTACAATATGCGAATATACACCTAATTTTAATTTTACATTGTAATTTTTCCCATTCTATATATATATATATATAAATGAATATGGTAAATGCATTAAGAAGAAGAAAAACTCCATGAAAATAAACACGGAAATGGAAAATATTTGCAAATTCATGCATGCAGCAGAGAGCATTTTGTTTTTTGATTTAGCACATTAAATAAATGTATTTATATGTATAAATATATTTAAAATTTTCATTTATTAAAATGTTTTAATTTTATTGAAATCATTATTTACTGTCATTTTCTTTTCTGCGATACAGAAATACACATAAAATCCGGAGTTTCGTTGGGTTTCGTCTACTGGGTTTTTGTTCCCTTTAAATTTTTCCTATTCAACCTTTTATACACTAAATTTCTTATTCGTTTTAATGAATTTTTGTTAAATAATAATTTCATAAAATATTTCTATATACTTTACGTTCCTTTAACTTTTAATTTTAATAAATATACTATAAATAATTGTAAAAAAAATATAATATGTATTACATTACAAAATTCTAATTATATAATTGAATTTTAAAATACCCGTACACCCACCATATCCAGCCATACTCAACCACCTACAATAATATTATTATTATTATTATTATTCTAAATTAACTCATAATTCATTTACAATATAGGCTATATAATCTATAAAACAATAAAAATAAATTCTATATCCATGGAAATGTTTTATTTTACTTTGAAATTTTTTATTCATTTTATTTATAGATTTATAATTATTTATAGATAACATAACATAAATAATTAATTTCGTAAATATCTTAAAATAATAATCTTTTTTTTTTTATTGTCTATTCATTATCTATAAATTAAAAAAAATAACTAAAATACTTTTAATGTTTGTCTATGAATTTTATGAAAAATTTTCAACATTTTTTCGAAGTAATTTTGTTGTAGTTAAATTAATTTTTCAATGAGAAAATCTAACTAAAAATTTTCCCAATGTTCCAAGAATCGTTTTTACATATATAAAATTAGTTTATATAATTTCATTAAACCCTTCTTCAGTCATCCAGGTCGATTATTCGTTGAAGAAAAATGAAAATTTATTAAATTTTTTTGGCAACAATGAATTAGGTTTTCTTTTGTATAAATGAAAAGAAAAACTATGCGTATTTTTTTTTTTTGTATTTATTTATATATACTATTTAAATTAAATTAATAAAAGGTATATAATTTTTCGCTCTCGCTAAAAAAAAAACATTTTGGTGGAAAATTTAAATATAAATATATCTAATATATACATATTTCATAAGAGTGAGAGTATACAAAAAAGAAAATTCATTTTATTTTATTTTCACCACACATCATTTAAGAAAAATTTTCAAATTTTCTTTAGTTTGTTCTTTTGGTTTTCAAAAAAAAAATCATACGCACAATAACAGCATATAATATATAGAGATGATAAAATTTAATATAAATTTATATTTTAGAGAGTTTAACATCAGATATGATCACACAGAGTTAGTTGTAAGTTAATCGTCGAACTGTACGGGAAAAATTCATATTTAAGAAAATTTCTTTTATAATTAAAAGTGCTTGCAATAAATAAATAAATAAGTTAAAAAAAAAAATTGTATAACAAAATAAAAATATTTATTTATTTAATTTTTCTTTATAATTTTGAATTAAAAACGCGCGCGCGAACGAAAATCGAAAAACGAGAAAATTTTTATTATTATTTTTTATTAAATTAAGTTTTTCAAATTTATATATTATTTTATAATAAAAATTTTTGTGATTTGGTGAAGAAAACAAAATCTCTGCATATAGGATTTTTAATTTTTTAAAATTAAAAGTTGATATTATTATTTTTTTTTTTTAAAGTTACCTGATGATTAATATATATATACAATATATATTTTAATGGGTTGTGGTGATGATTTATCTATAGTTTTCAAATCAGTATTATATATTTTATATGTATATGAAAAGAAAATATAAAAAAAAAAAAATAAGTGGATTTTTCTTTAATCAAAAACGTTTAATCTCAAAGTATATCACAAAATTCAATTGAAAATTTCTAATATATATTGACGTAAAAAGAAGTAAAAAATAAAGACCAAATAGCAGCCAAATATAGTGAATAAAATTACATTAAATTTGGGTTATAATCTGGGAAAAAATTATATAAATTTATATATATAATTTTTAAACATTCCAGATAATTGCAATGTGTGTAATCTGTGAATTATACATATATATACAAAATTACAGATGCAGATGATTTTGCGGTATATATAAATCTGTATTATTATTAGTTGCACAACGCGAATGCGAGCATTTGGTGAATGTTGCAATAATTTAAAATTTTTTTACTATTGCACGTGCAACATTTTTATTTATAGTATAGCTGGAAATTATATACAATATATACATATAGATTTTATTACAATTTTATTGTTGTTGTCTATTTGAAGTCGTCGAAGTTTTCTTATTTATATAATATCGCATCATCGTCTAATATGTGCATAAGAACGACTAAACGCAGAAGGAAATGTAATATGCAAATGTACATAATAATATAAATAGAAAGATAGATAGCAAATATATATATATACATTTCACACATCACTGTGATATTTGTGTTTACATAAATGATTGAAAATTGAAAATCGTAATAATATAAAAAAAAATAAAAAAAATATTGTATAATAATAATTGTACGATGATATATTTTTTTTTTTGAAAATTTCTAAATGAAAATTAACCAAATCATAAAAAATAAAATTTAAATATATACATATATACCTTTATACAGAAACACATCATTGAAATATTTATATATATATACTTTAAAATAACTATTTTAAATACATCGAGGATGAATAATCAACTGCTATTAATAGCGCTTAAAAAAAAAATTTTCTTCTTAAAAAATCAGCAACATATCGTGATATAATTAACATATATGTAAACATATTCTACAGATATATATAAATATATATATACCGATGAGATTAGAATTTTCAAATAACCACCGTGTGTGTATATATAAAAGAAGACAATAATATATTTTTTATATGATAAATGTTTGTCCACCGCCATATCTAATTGAGTGAGGTGTGTGACGTACATTTTTTATTGCGATATATTATTTAATTGAATTGAATTGAAACGTGTATAGAGAAATAAAAAAAATTAATAAAATAAAAGGACAATATATAATAAATAATCAAACACAATGTCATATTGTAGAATAACAGGTAAATCAAAAGGTTTACCAAAACCAAATTATTTTCCATTGTTAGCACCAATATCACCGGCTGATGCAAAACGTTTTTGTCGGATAACCGGCAAAGCCTATGGTTTACCATCACATCATTATATACCCGTTATATTAACAACATACTCAAATAAAACAAAATGTAAAATAACAAATTCCGATGAATTACATCTGTTGGGATCCGCCTCAATGAATGGCGGTTCATCTGACCATTCACAAAATAAACGTAAACATATGGTGTTAACCGATTATCGATATGTTTTCCCAATATTTGACGAAACAAATGATTTACAAAAAATGTTAATCGATATATTAAATTCAAAAGATATTGGTGATGATGGTGACGGCGGCGGCAGCGGCAGCGGAGGAACATCAACAGCATGGCATGATGATAAATATGTGTATAGTGTTGGTGAACGAAAATGTAATTTAGTATTTCCAGCCAAATTAGAGGCGGCCGTACGTGATGGTGACGTTAAAGATGTGATGCTTGCCAAAGATTCGGATACAGTGTTATTGAAAATGAAACAAGGTAAAAATGTTTCAGTTGACTTACAAGATTTCGATGAGGATGTTCATAGTTTGTATGATGGTGAGGGTCCCAATGAACAGGTGATACGTGATCGTGAACGTGAACAACGTGAATTTAAACGTATCAGTAAGAAGCGTACAGAAAATCTATCGCATATGGCGAAAATATTCGAAAAGAAAGAACGTATACAAGATGATGAAATTGAAAAAGATGAAGCGATAATGCGTCATCAACAAGAGACAAAATCAAAATCAAAAAAAATTGTGAATCAAAAAATGATAAAACCGAAGATGGGTGGACAAATGACTGAATTGAAAATGGAATCTGAACAAATATTAGCAACAATTAGGATTGGCCAAACGACACCAAATGATTGTCGTGATATTGTTAAACCGATTATCGAATCATGGGACTATCAAACATACGAAAAAGAGGCAATGAATCCAATGTGTAAACCAAAAATAGACATTTTACCAATACCATTCAATATACAAGCGGAAATAATTGAACCGAAATTAATCGAAATTGAACGATCGAAATTGGAAAATAATACAGGATTTGAAAATGTTCCATGTGTAAATCCAAATTCAATTGAAATCGTCAGACCATCTAATGAATTTATTAAATCAATAAAATCAATAAATCCATTTGATTTGGATGCGTTAAATAATTGTTCCGAGAAACTATTAGAAAATCCTGATGATTTACAGCAAATACCAAAAATTAGTGAAATCCCAAAAATATTAGAAACTCTTTCTACGGGTAAATTAAAATCGTTGAATAAATTACCAGGATTATCGTTAGACATTGATTCGGCACGAAATGTTCACTTAACTGGACAAATGGTACATACCCCATTAGGTGATGTATTCGTTCCGGGCCACAGTGTATCAACGCCAAATGGTCCAGTGTATGTACCAGGTTTAACGGTAAACACACCAAATGGACCATCATTTATACCCGGTGCAATTGTACCGAATCCAAATGATTTGCGTACACCAATGTTTGTTGCCGGACAAATTGTTGATGATGAATTTCTATTTGGTCAAACTGTGCATACACCAAATGGACCAAAATTCACCGAAGGTCAAACAATTATGACACCCGATGGTGGATTAAAATTTATTCCCGGTGTACAAAATAAACAATCTGTATTTGTACCGGGTAAAACAATGCAAACCCCAGATGGATTAAAATTTATACCGGGTCAAACGATAACGACCGATGATGGTGAAAAATTTATACCTGGCCAAAATGTTCAAACCACAACAAAATCAACAACAGATGATAACAATCGAAATGAAAATTGGTTATTTATGCCCGGTCAGATAATAAATAATAATTTTGTTGCGGGCAAATCGATTATCACGGAAGAAGGTTCAAAGTTTGTACCCGGTCAACATGTTAACGATTGCTTTGTACCGGGTATTACGGAAATGCGTAATCACAATGGTCAATTAGAATTTGTAGCCGGTATGAATGTTGAAACAAAACAAGGTGCTAAGTTTATTGAAGGACAAATAGTTAAATCACCACACGGTGACATATTTATGCCTGGCAAAACCATTTTAAATGATATGGGTATGATTAATTTTGCCGTAGCCAAAACGGTTAACGATATTGTATTCAATGAACCGACCGCCAATGGGCTGGTAATCGATTCAAATCGTATGGAAATCACAAAACAGAGTTTATCCGTTTACGGACATATGTTACAAACGGCTAAAGGCATTGAATTCTATCCGGGACAAATGAATGTAGAAAATTTACCACAAGGAAAAGTAATACCAGGAAAATTAATAAAACAAGACACTGATACTAAATTTGTACCGGGTATTATGCAAAATGGTGGTTTTATTCCAGGACAAGTTGTGTGGACAGAAAAGGGTGAACAATTTATACCCGGTCAAGTAATTGAAACAACAGAAGGTTTAAAGTTTGTACCCGGCCAGGTGATTGAAACGAAAACTGGTAGTAAATTTGTACCAGGCCAAACGATTGAAACATCCGATGGACCGCGTTTTGTGCCAGGTCAAATCGTTCATACAAAGGCAGGACCAACATTCATTCCCGGTCAAGTGATTTATACGGAAGAAGAAGGTGAACGTTTTGTTCCCGGTCAAGTGGTGGACACCGATGATGGACCACGTTTTGTACCGGGTCGTGTCATTGAACATGACGATAAGGTAACATTTGTTCCAGGTCAAATTGTACAAACGGATGAAGGACCTCGATTTGTTGCGCCCGATTTAAGCGACAGTGAAGGTAAACAACAATTTTCGGTACAAAGTTTTTTGGTAACACCTGAGGAATTGAAATTATTGAAACCATCACATACATGGACACAATCGGCCACGAATTCATCACGCGGTGAACTAAGTATTGATTCGAAAATGTTACGGCAATTATCAGAAGCCGGTATGACCATTGGTCGACAAATTGAAACATCCGCTGTGGATATTGTATTACAAAGTGCACGTGATCGACAAATTGTAAATCGATTAGCAACCAAATTCGATATGTCCACTAAACAAACGGAAATTCTTGATAATCTATTTAATGAAATACAAAATGGTGTTAATATAATTAAAGAAACATATCACCATAATAATAATAATGGGCATACATCGTCAGGTGATTTAATTAACAATGGTATTTCATTTGAAAATGGTATTTGTAGTAATAGAAACAATAATAATAATAATAATATTATTGAAAATAGAATGAATATGAATGAAGAGACAATACAACTTGTAGATATATTAGCATCTGCTGTTTTGGCCGTCGTTGCTAATGAAAATAATTTATTTATATCTGAAAATAAACTACATACGAATTCAACAGCAACACCGAATACAATTACAACCAATACAAATACAATGCATCAACAACAACAAATTAATAATTCATCCACTTTATATGAATTAATTAGTCAAGTGGTTGAAGATAAATTAGATCAATTGAATGCCATAAATTTTGAGAATATCACATTATCAAAAGAAATAATGCAACTTGTTATGTGTGAAGTGAATAAAATGATGAATCAACAACATCAACAACAACAACAACAACAACAACCAGAAATGTGTAAAGAAGATTTTCTAAAAGCAATTGCAACAACAACCACAATAAATGGTAATAATATAAATAGTAAATTTAATTATAATACGGAAAATTTAAAACAATTATATTCAATTGTAAATGATGAAGATATGCAAAAGGCACTTATAACATTATGTGATAAAGATAGTAAATTATATGCATCAATAATTGAGCATTTACAAAAAAATACAATAGAAGAAATGTCACAGGGACATGGAAATGCTACAAATACCACGGTATCTTCATCAAAACTAGATGATTTAATACAATCGGCAATCATTGAATCGGTTAAAGAACGATCAAATATCGAAATATTTGAATTGTTACAATCATCGAAAAATAAACAAAACGAAATCAAACAATTATTTGTACAAAGTTTATCGATTGCCAAGGCATTGGGTTTAACGACTATTGCCAACGATTTAAATGATATTTTAACTATGAAAATTAATGACGGTGAACGAATTAAATTATTACAACAAAATGAATTGGTATTGGACATCGTACAACGAACATTCATTATGAAAAAATTAAGTGAAAATGATGTGAATATGAAAAATGTATTAAATGAAATTGTACGAAATCCAATTGTACAATCCAAAAGCATCACCGATAATTTACAATTACGTATCCTGTTACGACAGAGTGGTGTATTAACAATTAATACACACGTTGATCATCAGAAACCGATTGATTCAAATGAAATACCTGCATCATTTTTATGTAGTGAAAATCAATTGGCACTAGAAGATTATTTGTTGAGACAAAAGGTGAAAACACGTGGTGCATTTTTAATTGTCAAGGAAAATCTACAGGCGGTTGTGCCCCGTGAATCAAGTCATGATGTTTTAACGGGAAAATGTGCATATACCGTATTGGATGAAAATGGTATAAGACACTTTGAACCGTTACATGTATTTTCAGCATTAAAATTAAAAGCACCAAATGCTCATCGATTTTCCATTTATTCATGTGATGTGGCTAGCGATGACATTGAAATGGAAAGTATTTATTCAACATGTAGTACAATCAGTAGCGATATGATGAAAGTTACAACATTTGTAAATAATCAAAGTGGTACTACAATTGCACAAAATGGACATCAACAAATGGTAAATGGTGTTAATGGTAACATTGAATACGAATCATCAAATGGAGATAAATTACAAAAATCACAGATTTTATCTGAACCGTCGTCGTCATCACAACAAGGATTATTCCTTCCAGAACATGAACAACAAATACCGGAAATGAATCCATTAAATAATGCCATCAATAATTTAGATAAAATAAAGGTATGTTTTATTTTACATAAATAAACGTTTTCTTCAATACACATGGAAAATCTTTAAGATTTTTTCATGTATATTTTGTTTCTATAGAAAAATATCTTTAAGAATGTTTACTGAATTGTTTGCTCGTCCATATTGGTGTTGACCTAGTAGTGATTGTTTTTTTTTTTTTTATTTGGTAGACATTCTTTATATAAATATTCAAAACCTTCATGACCTTTGTCGCTCTTTGACGATCATATATATATATATATGATGGCCTCGTCAATCAATTTAAAAATAAAACGAAAATCTTAAAGAAAAAAATTAAAAAGCATTTAAATCATTTTTAATGGAAAATGATTTGTGTAAATCAAAGAAAATGAATCTTTCAAAGAAAATTCATATATATATATATATGTATAATAATAAATCAATGAACTCTCTTCTAAATTGTAAATATATAGGTACATTAATTAATATCATTTACAAATCTAGTTTTTTTTTTATCTACTTTTTATACTTTATGCATTTTAACGTTTTTCTTATTATATATAGTTTATAGTTATTAAGTATATATAAAATTTAAATTGTCGCATTTCATTTCGAAAATATAGTAGCAGTTAATATATTTTAAATCAAAAAAACATTTATTCGAAATTCATTTTCTATATAGACGAGAGTTGATATACATAAATAAATAATACATTTATGGCAATTGGCCAAATTTTTTTTTTTAATGCGATTTAAATACATAATTCTTATTATGCCCGTTTATATATCGAAATAAAATATATAAATTTACTCTATATATATATATATATATATATATATATAATTTTGTATTTATGTTTAATTTTTATTCCCGGTAATAAATCAAATGGACGAAAAAAATACATTATTTTTAAGAATTAAGATTAATTTTTGATTATATCGTATATAACATATAAGTACAATTCCATTTTCATTAAATGGAAATCATTAAATTGAAATCATTAAATGGAAAAAAAAAACTTATATTAATTTATGACCGCACACGAAAATCTCAATTTCAATTATTAAACCGATAGAAATAAAGATTTATTTCAAATAAATATAATAAAATATTTTTTTTTAATGGAAAGTCACCTGCGTTGTGCGATCTTGAATTATAATATAAATATTAAACTGACGTGTAAGTTATTCGCCAAAAATTCATATTGTACATTTCAAATGTTATTATTATTATATGGTAATGAGAAAAATAATATATTTCAATTTACTTTAAATATATGTGTTTTTCATAAGGTGTGTATATATTTAGAAGAAACTGTCGAAAAATGATCTGCAGTTTTTTTCTTTTTTTTTTTTTTTTTATAATTGACGTATAACTATTGAAATAGCTCAAAGTTTAATATATATATATATATATGAATATATCTGCGATTATTAAAATAAGTATTTTAAATATTTCATTTTTCATTTGTTAATCATCCGCGATCGGTTGAGTCCCCCGCAAATAAATACAATATAAATAGACATCATTTATGCCAGCCAGCCAGACGTATACGATTAAAAGCTATATATATATAAAAAAAAAAGTAAAATTATATTTATAATTAAAAAAATATTTTTAGGTATTTTTTTTTTAATTAAATATAAAAAAAATTCAACATAAATTATAAATTTTACTATTTCATATAATTTAAACAAAAAAATTGCTTAATTATTACACAATGAAAATATTATAGAAAAAAAATTTTGCATATTTATGAGAAAATTTTTAATAATTTCTTATTATATTCACGCAAGTGAGATTTTTTTTTATATTTAAGAAATATATTATCTATATATAAAAACTGAAAAATATTCCAATTTTATATAATTCATCTTAAAATGTTATAACATTTTTAATTCAATTAAATTTGTTTCATCATCATATCATATACATATATAGAACAGAACAAAACAACAACAAAAAAAATCTATTTTAAATTTAAACCCATCGACTGTATATATGTATATAGAATTTTATTTTTTTTTATTAAAATATAGTTTTTTATATGAAAAAAAAAAAATAAATGTATTTTAAGATATAAAATTTAACAGGAAATTCTTTTTTTTTTATTTTAAATGATTTTTACCTCATTATTTTTTAATAAAAAAAAAACAAAATCATTCGATTCATTTCGAATTATTGGAAATAATTATATTTGATGAATAACATACATTATCAATATATATATATAGTTATTTTTTATTTTTATTATAAGTGATATGTAAAATTCTTTTTGATGTGGGTGATTGAACGCGATGTGTCGATATACATATGTGATGATGATGCGATCGATGGTTTATATTGAAATTATGTTCAAAATTATTATTTGAAATTGTCAGTATTTTTATTATATTACACGCAAATAGAAATTTTTTTATTATTTTTAATTTATAAATAATATATATTATTTATATTATATTATAAAATTTACTATACAATTTGTTTGTGTGTCATTTATATATGTATTAATAGAGTTGCGAGTTGAATGTTCTTCTTATATACATATTATTATACTATCAAAATAACACATTAAAATGTATAATATTTAAATATATATGTTTTATATTTGAGCTGAGCACGATTTTTTTGTTATTATATTTTATATAAAAACCAAAAAAAAAAAAAAAAAGGATTAACAAAATGTTTTTAAATGTTTATAATTAATTTTATAAATATTTATATATTTTTTTGTTGATGTCAAAATTTATTTTTTATTTATAATAATAATATAATAAATTATATTTTAATGTTTTTTTTTTTCTTTTAATGGTTAATGTAAATTGAAATGCATTTTATCCGTTTATCATGCGAGAATTTTATGTTATATAAAGGATATTGTGTTAATTATATATACAAATATTTATATTATAAATTATAAATCAATTATATATATATATATTGAAGAGTTATAAATTAATATTATTGTTTTTTGTTTCAACTGCTTCCTAAGAAGGGTTTTAATTTTACACTTGATATTCCTAGAATATTTATTGTATAGGGTTTGCCCGTCAAATGAACCCTTTTTCATACCAAACGAAATCTTTTTCACAATAAACGAAACCTTTGCCATACCAAACGAACCTTTTTCCATACCAAATGAAACCTATTCCAGATCAGACGAAATCTTTTCCAAACCAAACGAAACTGTTTATCAAAATGGTTTCATTTGGTATGGTAAAGGGTTCGTTTGGTCTGGAAAAGGTTTCATTTGACCGCGAAATCCTATATAAACAATTAATGTTCTATTATCTATAAGCCAAAAAAAAAAAAAATGAATTTCTAACGAGTGATTTGTTATTTTCTGGTGCGTTGCGGGATTTTTAAACCTCTCAATCATACTCTCATTCATTAAAATAAAATTCAACATATAATATCAATTAAAAAAAAAAAAATGATATTAAAAAATAAATATTTATATACTGTTTATTGAAATTTTAATATAAATATCATCAATATTCTATAATTATACCTCGAATACAAACACGGATATTATATATACAAATAAAAAAAAAAAGAAAAAAACTTTCACATGCTTTCACGTAATCATATACCCAATAATTAATTTATTTATAATAAAAAAGAAAAACAAAATATTTACATTACAATAATATATTTGAAAATATTTGAATAAAAAATAATCATCGATCGTATAGATTCGAATTTTAATTTGTATAAATATATTTTGCAGATAAAAGTGTGCAATATATTTATGAAATTTTTATTTTGTGTGAAAATTATTTTAAGAATTTTAGGTAAAAAAAAAAAAACAAAAAAATTAAATCATCTGTTCACAAACCAACCAAAAGAAAGAAGAATTTTGATGATTGTTTACATTATTTTCAATATATTTAACGTTTTATATGTTGATTTATAAGTATATTTGAAAATAACAAAAAAAAAAAAAATTAAAATAAATATTGAATAATAATAATAATAATTTTTTTTTGTGGTAAACAGAAGAAGAAAAAAAAATCATTTAACAAGAAGAAAATATAAAATTTTTGTATATAAGCATACATATATACAACACAGATGATTGAAAGAAGAAAATTATCTTTTGTGAAAAATGAATGATGGATCTTTATTATTTATATATTTTCTTTTTCAAACGTCATTTTCACTTCTTCTTATTTTTTTTTTGTATTTCTATTATTCTTATATATGACATAATGTATATTATTTTAACAAATTTTGTTTTCATAAACTCATTATTATGTTAATATTTATGCGAATATTTATATATGTATTTTTTTTTATCTGTAATTTATATTGATATAATCTCGTCATAATCTGGTCATAATCTAATTAAAAAATAATAAACAATAATATGAAAATAAATAAATAAATAATTAAATTAATTAATTTTTATTTGTTCTGTTTTGTTTAAGGTCTTTGATATACTTGTTGTCAATCAAAATTATACGAGTGATGGCCCAGAATCATTAAATTTACGACGTGGTGATTTAGTTGAAGTACTTGATACCGGATTAGATACAAATAAAGATCAAGATACAACAAAGTAAGTAAATGAAGAATATAAAATGGATTATTAAATTTTTTATCGTTTAAATAAATATATGTCTATTTAGAAAAATTAATTTACATTAAAAATGTTTTTAAAATGTAAATATAAATTTTAATATCCGTTCAATTTTATATATATACAATATAAAATGCATTGTATATATAAAATATTGCAATATCTCTATTGAATTAAAAACTAACATATATATACTTATAATTTTCAATATATCTTTTTAAAATTACAATTTTTATATGATCGTTATGTTTGATGGAAATGAAAGAAAATTCATTTAAAATATATATAAATATAAAATTTTTCATTGATACATAAAAAAAAAAATGCCGAAAAATTTGCATATCAATCATACATTTTGTTGCTAAACTAACAATATACATTTTTATGCCAACAAAATTGTGTAATAATAATGATGATTAAAAATTAAAACCATCCCATCCTTTTCAAAAATCAAATAATTTTCTATACATATTCATTTATTTCCTTTAATTTTTTTTTAAAAGCTTTTTTAATCGGTTTATATTTGCTTTTGTATAATATATCAATTTGTTTTTTTTATGTATACCATAGAAATCATCATTTAAATGTCAAATATTTTATCAATCATATCTAAATTGAATTTCAATCCGCACCCTAAAATTGTACATTATAGGAAAATGTGTATTTGCGTGTTTAATCCCTAAAGAAAAAGAAAAACTAAACTAAACTACAATATCTAATTTAATATATATAAATATATAGAAATTCTAATAAATGTGTTTATTCATAATTTTTTTTTGTATTACTTCCTTTTGATAAAATCATCAATTATAATATATAATATATTGAATAAATATAGAAAACAATGTATATATTGCGAATGATAAATGGAAAATATTAATTTGCATATTTAAAATTGATTTTCAAAAATATATATATAACATATAAATATTATTTTCCAATTCTTTAATCTATTTTGAACTAAATATTTAAATGGATGTATATTTTTTTGTTTTGCTTATATATATAAATCAAATCTCGCAATTATTGTATATATTTAATTTTTTTTGTGTCTAAAAAATATTTAGTTAACTATATACGCAGTCTAATATGCATATGCGGTCGGTCATATCATATAGAATTAAATAGTATATAGCCGTCTTCTATCCTATATATATATATATATATATATATATATATATATATATATATGATTATATCCGTTTTATGTTTATTTAACCACATAATTGTGTATTCTCATAAATTATACCGCATATATATCGTTTTATAAAATATCCATGAACACGCATGATGTTACATTTATAAAAGGAAAAAAAAAGATTTTTTTTGGAATTTGGAAATGTAATGACGTCTATCTATATCCGATTTCAGTCAGTGGATATATATAGTCTATTAATTTCTGTTTATTTTTACATATCGTAAGTAAAGGTATGGATATCAAAAATTTAGCCGCATATTTTATGTCATTAGATATTTTTTTTTTGCACGTTACTACGGCAGAATCGGTTTGGCGGCCGTAAAACCTCAGAATTCTATTGCCGTATTAAAACCACTTAAGCCTCTTCCGATTTTTCCGTTATATGTCCACATTAGATTTATTATAAAAAAAAAAACTAAACAAATATAACTAATATTTTCCGTTGAATTTGAATGAATAAAAATATCCATATAAATATAACTATTTCCGCAGGATTGAATTACCATCATCATCACCATCACCATCACAACCACAACCACCATCACCACCTGATCCTTGTAAATTCGATATTGATTTGGATATATGTGTAAATAATAATTTACTTGATAATACAGCAGCAAAACATAAATTGTCAATAAAACCAAAGAAAAATCATATAAGTAGTTATCATCAATCGAAAAGAAGTGTCAGTCCATCTAAACCAACCACAAAGACTGATTCAAAATTAAATGATAAGTATGTGTATATAGTATAATCTCATTTTCACTTTTCTTTTATTAGTTATATATATAGAATTTATTGCTATAAAAATAATTCTTTTGATATCACACCTTTTTATTGTAATTTATTAGACAAATTTTACTAAAACAAAAAACAAAAAATTAATGTATGTCAAGGTTTTTATGAATGTTGTTTTGTATTTGTTATTAGCATATCTACATAATTTACTATATATATATATATATATATGTATAGATAATTATATTGTCATCAACATATATATATATAATAGAGATAGATGTCTTGTAATTTATTATTGTTTTAATTTATTTCAATTTTTTTTTATTGTGAGATATCTGCAAAAAAAAAATTTTATTCCTAAATAAATAAATAAATAAAAGAAAATGCATTTTCATATTCAAAAATACACATATATACAAATTTGTCATCAACGCATTCAAATTTGCATTTAATATATATAAATCAAAAAATAAACAACTTTGTGACAATCTCGCATTTTATTTAAATATAATATATTAATTAATTATTTAAAGAAAATTTAATTTTTTTTTTTAATTTCATTTTCTTTGTCGTTGTTTATAACTGTGAAAAGTGTATAAAGTTTTTTCTTCTTCTATATAAATATATAAATAACATATTTTTAAAATGATATAAATTTTATAAGTGTTTGAATTATGAAGAGCGAGGTCAATGAGTGCATTTTCATTTCACAGTCATTCATATATATACGTACCATTATTGTGTGAATTATAATAATAATATAATTAATTATTTAGTAATTGTGAAAAAGAAATATTAATTTTGGAAAATAAATGTTTTTTTTTTGTCTATGGATCGAAAATTAGATGGCTTGTTCGTGTTTTCGATGGAAATGATAATTCAAGACAGGGTTGGGTACCGATATCAATTTTAGATACCCAACAAACGGATCATGCCATTTATGGTGATAAGGCCGATGATGCTGTCTATAGAAGAGAGTATGTACACATTTATTATCATAACATTTTATTTCATTTTAATTAATCATATATGGAATAATATTAAATGGGATTATTTTTATTTTTATTTTTTTTTTTATAGAGCTGTTGTACGAGAGCTCATTGAAACTGAAGAGGAATTTGGACGTGATTTATTGTTGGTCGTTGATCGTTACATGAAAACATTGGATAATGTAAAACCACCGAAAATTGTTAGTGATAATAAAGAGATAATATTTGGAAATTTTAAACAAATTGCAGAATTTCATAATACGTAAGGATATTATTGATAAATTGGCATTTATTTCGAATAATTTTAATTTTATTCTTTAAATATAGAGTTCTAATTGAAGGTGTAAAATATCATGCTGATAAACCGAATATGATTGGTAAAACATTTTTACGTTTAGAAAGAGATTTTGATAAACATGTACAATATTGTAAAAATGAACCAAATGCACAAGAATTTCTTGCAAATAATGATGCAGCACGAGATTTCTTTGAGGTGAGTTTTTTTTTTTAATAATATTTTGAATTTTCCTCTATATATGCTTGTTCTTTGTATATATATATATATTCATAAATTTAAATATATAAAGCGGAAAAACTATTCACGCACAATTTTCCCATTGCAATAATGCCATCTATAATGAAAATTGTAACTAGCCGTTAGAATTAAACTTTAAGTCGAATAAAGAAAATTTTTCGATGTATATTTATATAAAGAAAATGAGTGGAAAACTTTAATAATAATCTTAAAATAATGAAAAAAAGCACTTTTTAAATACATATACTAAAATTATTGTAACTTCTTTTTAAAATTGGCAAACATTCAAATTCGTTCAGTTTATATTTTTATTTATATATATTTTAATAATTTTTAAGATTTCTCACATTCTATAATTATAAAAAAAAAAATTTAAAATGAGTAAAATTTTAATAGATTTGTTTACAAAAAAAAAATAAATAGCAACGATTCAGACTATCGCATTGATATTATTTCATATAAATAATAATATATTCCGTTGATATTTTTATAACACATTGTTTTACTCTATTTTATGTATATAGTACTTCTTATATTAGAATTTATATTTATCTATAATCATTTAGAATGAAAGATTACATAGTGTGTAATATAGACTGTAATAGATATGATTCGTAAACTTCTTTAAAATTCTAAATTTAATAAATAATTTCTCCATCATCATTTCTTTATTAATTTTTCCATTTTTATCATTTTATTTGATTTGAAATTTTGCATATTGGGATTTTACTAGCAGATATATGTGCGAAAAAAGTCCTTGCCACTCCATTTTCCAAACGGAAATTCCAAAAGGATTATAAAAATCTCGTTTTGTTTCTACTACCCAATTGACTTGAAAATGGAAAAAATCGGAGAATTTTTATCTGATGATTCTATAGTAAAATTTTTATAATTTGAATTTTCCTCACTTAAACATGATCAATTCGTAAGTGTTTTGCATTCTATACGTGTTTGCCTAGCAGTTTTTTTTTTGTGAATACATTTCCATGATAGTATCCTTCATTTCGATAAAATAAACTAATTTTATATCATAAATATAATAAATATATATGGGTCAATATTTCTAATATATAATATCTATTATTTGTATACATTTAAATTGCAATTAATTATCGAAGAAATTGTATAACGAAAATTCATGCATTCAAATGAATATGGATTCGCGTATCTCAATTAATTATTTTCATAAATACATTTCTATATTTAATTTTATAATATTATAATTTACAATATATCAATATATATATATATAATATATATATATATATATATATATATATATATATATATATATATATATATATTGAATGTTTTATCTTATAATAATTATATACATTACAGTGATTGAATAAATTCCATGTATTAGAATTATTTTAATAAAAAGTAAAATACATAGTAAAAGTAAATTTATTTATTTTACTTATTTTTTACACGCATATAATAATATAAAAAAATGCAAATAGTGGGTTGTTTATTGTATTTGTATATTCAAATAATACAAAAAAAAGAAGAAATTACTGGATGATTGCCATCATAATATTTAACAAAAAAAAACATCAAAATTTATATATATGTATGTAATAAGCGCCAATCTTTAATATATTTGATTTAATTTTTCTTTTATAAAAAAATCTTTTATTGAGTTATGTGATTTAATTTTTCTTCTTCACACAAACAAATCACACAAAACACACAAACAATTTTTTAAATCATTTTTTTAAAACATTTTAAATTAAAGAAAATTATTTAAAATTTTATTACTCGTATAAATTTACGTTTCTTTTGATATCTCTATTACAAATTTACTATATTATTCAAAAAAATTACATTCTTTTATATTTTACATTCATTTAAAGTTTTTCATAATATCATATAAATAATAATCAAAAAATTTTTGAATGAATATTTTTTGGTATATATAAGAAAAAAAAATAGTTTTTATTTAATCAATAGAAGCAAAAAAAATGTTGTATACAAAAAAATATAAAAAAAAAAATCAAAAAAAAATCCAAAGTTTTGCTTTTAGGAAAAACAAATTAGTTAATACACGTACTATACGGACGACACCCTGAGTTGTGATCGTGGTGATGATGATATGAATTTTTATTATTTTTATTTTATTTTCTTTTTTTAATTAATATGTTTATTTTAACAAAAAAAACAAAAAAACAAAAAAAATAATAAAAATATGGTATATATATATATATATTATAATGACGACGACGAGGAGATATTAAATATAAAGCAAAAAAATATTTAATTTTAGATCTTGAAATTTGCTCGATTGAATTATTCACTTTAAAAAATATGTGAAATTTGCTTCTTCTTAGTCGTTGCTGAATTCTCTGTGTGAAAAGATCGCGCGAAATTCATAAAAAATAATCTCGAAAACAAAAAAATCCGAAAATAAAAAAAAAAATTTAATTTTGTGTGTTGTTGCGTGTGTGTTGTTGCGTGTGCGAAAATTTTTTATGAAATAAATATAAAAAAGAAAAAAAAATCATAGAAAATCTATTCAATTCGGAAAATTCATTTAATTTACAATATTGAAACAACAACTGTTTGCTTTTTACGGTCAATTTTGTGTCGAAAAATTTTCTGATTTATTATTTGAGGAAAATATATATAAAAAAAAAAGTGAGTGCCGCATATTTTATTTGAAAATATTTATATGTGAATCTGTTTTTTTTTTTAATTGGTTTATTAACGTGTGTGGGTGTTTTATCATTACAAATTTCATCCTTATTTGGCAGTTTTTATTATCACTATATATATATATAGTAAAGTAATAATTCTTTTCTATATATATATATTAATCAAAATCGGTTTTGGATATATTATATTTATTTGAAACGAGATTATTATTTTCAATAGTTTATGCAAAAGAGGTATAAAAAAAAATTATTAATAATTATTTTTTTTTTAAAGAAAATGTAGAAAATGAAAAAAATAAAATAAATTATATGACGAAAATTAAAATGGATTTCACTCAATAGAAAAATTATTTTAAAAATATATAAGGATACGTCATAATTTCTAAAAATAATCGTTTATTTTCAGATGATTTTTTTATAATATTCTATCGGGATTTTTTTTTTCTTTATGTATATTTTTGTTTTTTTCTGTTCTGATATCTGATTTCTTTTACCGCACCCATCGTATAAGATTTTTCCTATTTTTTTTTTTTTAAATTTCAATTTATTGCAAAAATCAAATTTTTTCACCCATATAAGATATCAAATTATTATAACATTGAATTATTTATTTGACGTATTCACTTCCAGATTTTCAATTAATTTACATAATTTTTTCCAATTTATATATATACTATATATCACATTCCACGATACTATACAATTCTTTAGTATATTTAAACATTTCAAAGAAAAAAAAAATTAATTTTTGTATTTATTTGTATTTGTGGGTGATTTCGTAATGTCCCAAAATAATTCAAAAAATCAGCTTATATTTAAATTAAAAATATATACAAAATATGAAGAAGAAAAAAAAACTTTTAGATAGAAAAAAATATAGTATATATATGATATAAAAAAGAAAAAAGACGAGTGTTTTTGTTTTATAGGAAAAATTATGTTATGTTCCGTATTGAAAATATATACATATAGATTTATTTTTATTTTATATAACACACAAAACAATTCAAACAAAAAATATACATTGATTATTTTCTTTCTTATTGATTTTTTCACACAGATTCATTGTAAAAAAAAAAAGAAAAAATAAGAAATACCAATGTTTACACGCATTTTAGTGAAAATGTGCGAACATTTTTGAAACATTTAAATAATACACTGTTCCCATAAATACTGTGAAAAAAGATATATATTTATTATAGTTTTTTTGCTTTACTTTTAGACAATAAACATTTTTCTTTCTCACAAAATCAAATGAGAATGTATATATGTATAAAATTTTGCATATATTTTTCTTTATTATACATTATAGAATATCTTCTACTATAATGTATATTGTTTGATGATTTGTTTTGCGTTGGATAAATGAAAATAGGATTTATAGACCTTTTTTTTTTTTTTCAATACATAAATTTTAATTAATAAAAATAAACATTATCCTATATTAATTATAGAAAATACTCGAAAAAAAAAATGAGTAATTAAATTATACAATATTTAATTTATATATATATGATGAATAATTAAACAATTCAGAAAAAACTGTACTTTTTTCTTATATTATATCAATTTATAATGTCTTACAATAGGTGATTATTTTTAAGGAATTATAGATTCACTTATATTTTCCATTTTCCAATGAAAAAGGTAATAAATTGCGTAGTAAATTAACGTAGTAAATTGCTTTGTACGACAAAAGTAAATGATTTTCGTCTATATAAAGTGGTGTTTTTTCATTACCTTTAGTTTATACCGGCATTTATTGTTTATTTTGTATAATGCCCGCCGTGCGTTATCACCGCCGAGTTATAAAGACATTTTTAAATATATATAAACTTCATTATAATACATTCAGTTTGTTTTATGGCTTAGCAAATAAAAACTAATCAACAAAAATTGTAAAATTCGATAAATTTTCCTCTATTTTTACAAATAAATTTGCCTCTATTATAACAATTTTCCCTTTAACAAGATTTCCTTCAATTCAATTCAATTACTTTTCAATTCACATAAAAATTCTAAGTGGAAAAGTTTAAGCTATACAAAATTGACAGATTTTTCCTTTAGATTAATTTTAAATATAAATTTTCACGTTTTCTATTAAAACTATAAAGAATTTCCATGGAAAATTCTCTAGAAATATGATTGTTTTGTTTATATTTCTGTTTAAAATTCAAAACTGTGATTTTTTCGGTTTCCGGTTATTTCTGGAAAAGAACAATTTGCATAAACATTTAATAGAAATTATTTATTAGAGTTGGAGTTTGATAATTATTATAAAGGTTATGGACATATATTTTTTAGGGAAACAAACAAATCGTAGTTATTAAATTTTGTTTATAAAACAAAACACACTCATGAAATTTATTTGTTATATAGTTATAACTTTAAGTATCTATAAATTAAAATGATATTTTCCTTAATTTTTTAACTTAATTATGCGGTATTATAATTTAATAGATTTTTATTTTAATTAAATGTATCTTATATATTCTATTTTTTTTTAATATTTCCCATTTATTTTAATTTTTATTATATGCATTTAAAAATATTATAAATTGAAATTGACTATAAACAATATTTAAAAAAAAAAATATGATATATGATAAAATTATTATTATTTAAAATATTAATCTGTTTTATAAGCCAGTTTAATTCAGGAAAAATTACATATTTATCCAATGCCAATGTCATACAATTTTTGCCAACATTTGTTTTTTTTTTTTAATTTACATAAGTATATAAAAATTATATTAAATATATATATTAATGATATTATCTGTAGGATTTTTGTTTATTTATTTTAAACATTGATTAATTTTGTTAATTTATTTAGAGATTAATTTAATAATAACATAATTAACATTACACTTGACAATGTTAATAATGATTAATTTCCAAAATAACAAAACAAGAAACATTGTTTTTTGATAAATTTTTTTGTATTTTTAAGAACAATTCTTAGTAGAGTTGAAACGAATTAGAGTTGAAAAGAAAACCATATAGAATTGACTTGAAATTTTCTAATTTATTTTAAGTTGGATGCGTGGTGTATGTTCAACTAATTAAGGATTTTAAGTTGGATGCGTTTAAGAAATAAATTATTCCAATTTTAGTTGCATTAAATGTAAAACGTTAAAACGTATATATTTATAAATTTTCTATATTTTCCTTCAGTACTAATTAATATTAAGGGAATGTCCGCCAGCTTTTTATTGATTCAAGGAAATTAGCAATGAATTTCCATTTTTTTTTTTTTTTGATTTATGAGAAAGAATCAGTTTTAGAAGAATTATAGGATAAATCAATATGAAATCTTTTCCCTTGAAAATTCAAAATAAAATGTTTGGTTAATTCATTGTTAGTTATACAAAAAAAAAAACATTAAATCAATTAATTCTTTTTGTTTTCTATTTATATAAATGGAATTAAAGAAAATTTTATTAGTTTTTCTAATTGGAAAATTGTAAAAATCTGTCATATGTATAAATTATAAATATAATAATGTACATTTCAATTTTTACGATTCGTAAAGAAATCTTTATAATGATAAATCTGTTCAGATCTGTTTTAATATGAAAATGCTAATCTTAAAATTTCATAAAATATCTAGGGAAATCTGCACTTAAACCCAAATCTGCTTTAATAAATCGTCTTTTAATAAACCCCTAAATATCAAAAAATATCTAACATTTTTTTGATATTTAGAGGTTTATATTTATTGATATTTAGGGGTATATTAAAAGATTGAATTATGTAGGAAATTTGTGTAGATTCGATTCTTTTTATAGACCTAAGATGACACAATTGTCAGGGAAGAATTTGATGACCTTTCTTTTGTTGATATGTTCCGACCTATACGTAATCGAAAATATATTGATAAATGAAATCTTATAAACCACTTTACCATATAGGAAAAAGTTCATCGCACTACGGCATTTAAAGGCAGAAAGGCGCTTAATTTTATTAGAAGGGAATTTGTCCAATATCGAAAATTTCCAAAATATTTAATTGTATTACTTTTGTTTATTATTTGATTTTCAATTGTTTATTTTCCCGATAGAAACAAACAAACAATAAATATTTTTTCACAATTATTCGGGATCGTATCTTAAGTAAAACAAACATAATCCAAAGTGTATTCTATAAAGAACTACTATATACTGTTATTATTATTATTATAATTTTTATTACACTATTCATTTGTAAATGTAATATATGATGATGACATTATAAGAAAGTATATATATACCATACAATATATAATTTTGGCCAAATTCCATAAAACATTTTTTTTATTTTTTGTATATATAAACATAACCTTGTCCCTTTTATGAAAAATAATGCTGTTTAGTTTTTCTATATATTAAAAAAAAAATAAATAAATAAAAATATGTAACACTATTGAAATTCTTTTGAATAAAAATAGAATGATTATATATAGAGTTTGTATAGATTATACTGCAAGAAGAATTTATTAAAAACAAAATTTTCTCCAATTTATAATACATATATAGAAAATGTTTACACCAATTTATAATATAAATCTTTTGTTAGGAAAATGTTGAATTAAATCTTTAAATTTTTACGCAACAATTTTAATTCCAGAACAAAACTAATAAATGATTTTCCAAGAATCCCATATTGTCCAATATACAATTTAATATTAATCTTCTATTTATTTATATATATATATATATATATTATTTTAATTATTTACGTTCGTTTCCACAGGAGTTATCGCAAAGTCTTGGTGACGACAAAAGTTTATCCGAACATTTGCAATTACCAATACAACGAATTAACGACTACCAGTTACTTTTGAAGGTTAGTGCTGTTTAAATTACATATTATTCATTATTGTAACATATTATTCATTATTTTTTTGTTATATAAATTAAACAAATTATCATTCTATAATATATGATTTAACACATATAATATATTCGACCTTAACCATACCACCAAACCATATCCCACCATATATATATATATATATATATATAAATAAATAATATTTATGTGCTATAATATTTTTATTCTATAAATATATATGTATGTTACCGAAAAATGTATACGTTAAAAAAAAAAAAACATTAAAAAAGAAAAATCGTATCTGTAAATGAGAAAATAAAATGGTTAAAAATAGAAGAAATAAGAAAACCATTTTTTATGTATGCAATCAAAAAGAAAAAAAGAAAAAAACAACTTGATGATGTTTTCTAAATTTAGTTATATTTGTTTAAATTTAAACATATGTAAATATGGCGACGACCTTTTGAAATTAAAAAAGAAAATAAAATACTATACTCTATATATATTCTGCATTATATATTATTGTACTAGTAAAATATATCTATAATATATATTTCATTGATGCACGCGATAATGAAAAAGAAAAGAAAATTTTCCAATTCCGTTCAAAGAAAAACTATGTTCGTTTATACGCACAGTAAGTAGTTTTCCCCAATACATATATATAATTACTATGTGTATAGATATTATTAGAATTTTTTTTTTGATTTTCAATTTAAATTATAAAAAAATTTTCTCATTTATATATACATACATATACGATTAATGATATTTTTTATATGAACATTTTTTTTTTAATTTGTATGAAAAACTGTGTTTTTGTATGTATATTCAGTGCGGTGATTTTAAAAACGTATATAAAAAACACAAATTATGCAATCGTAAAAGAAAACGACGACGACGTTGACGACGACAATATAAAGCGATGGCTCTAAAAATAAACAAAATCTATTTAATAATAATAATAATAATAATATTTATGATCATGTAATGTTTGATTTTTTTTTTTCAACGCCCACAATTTCATTATTATTATCATGAATTTCCAAATGTTTTTTTTTTTCTTCATGCTTTTTGTAGCTTTAACTATATATATTTTCGATTTTTTTTTTTTGGCAAATGTTGAATATGCAA
Organism: Dilophus febrilis; assembly: GCA_958336335.1. Classification (NCBI taxonomy): domain Eukaryota; kingdom Metazoa; phylum Arthropoda; class Insecta; order Diptera; family Bibionidae; genus Dilophus; species Dilophus febrilis. Next base: position 3,092,337 of record OY284469.1, on the reverse strand, counting down.
TATTTTTATCTACGTGTGGTTTTTTTTTTGGTTAATGGTGCGCGATGGGTGATGATGCGATTGTGATGGTTCGTTGATGTTAGACATGAGATTTTCATGAAAAATTTATCGTTTTATAAAGAAAATGGTTGACATATTATTTATATAATTATTAAATTTGTTAAAAAAAAATCTGAATTATATTTTATATAAGTATATAAAAAAATTTAATTTAATGAGTCCATAACGTAAATTTTAGGGTAATTTCAGGTAATAAATTAATTTACAATTTTCTTATATACTTATTTGATCCAATTTGCGGAAAATTCCGGCATTTTTTTAATGGGAAAATAATTAATGTAAAGAGAAAACTCCAAAACATGCAATTTTTCGATTTCTCTATGGCTCTATTGTTTGTGAACCCCCACGGCAAAAAGAATATATAACGAAATTATTAAAAAAAATCGTCTATATATGCATGAATGAAAATTAAATATAATAAAATTTTTATCCTTTGATACATTTCACAAAATAATTTTCTTTATTGAAATTCCGCATAATTATAAAAGCTATGAAATGAATTTTTTTGTTTAATTTAACGAATATTTGAAGAAAATTCCTGAATTTATTATTGGTTTTATGTTATTTGAATCAATTTATTGCAAAAAAAAAATCTTGCTTAATCCCATCATAAAGATATTTTGACAGAAGATGAAAAATAAAAAGAAAATTCATCGAATATATTTTACATTTCAAATAAAGAAAACCATCATCAAATCAAACAGTTTTGATATAGAAAATCAAATAAATAAATAATACATAATATATATATAAAAGTAAAAAAAAAAATTTCTTTATATAATATATATTAAAAATGTATTTGTATTTTTATTTTTTTATTATAATAATTGGACGATATCCAAAAATAATATTGTCTATATCTCTATATATACATATATTATTATAAAATTAACATAATTTCCCATATACAAAACAAACATTGATATGATAAAAAAAAAATTGTATTTTCACAAAAACAAATTTTAATGCAATTTTTACCGTCCGCCATCCATACGCAATTGAAAATAGATTTATAATAAAATATGATACTACTAATATACAATTATGTATATTGTGATTAATAAAACATTTCATATACGATTTATATTCACTATATATTAAATTCACTATAAATCTTTATAATAATAATAGTAATAATATATTATTTATAATTATATATATATATAATTCTTTTATGTATATAGGGACACAAAAACCTATTAAAATGCAATTTTCGCCTCATTTCACTGTAATAGATTTACTATATATATATTAGAAAATATTTATTGTACAGACGAATGAATGAATGAACTTTATAAAAATAATAATAATAATAATAATTTAGGACATTGAAAAATATACTTATAGTTTAATAGTGTCTGAAAGTGAAAATTTATTTGTTTTAATTTAATATCCACCTGTTTGAAAACCAAAAAAAAAAAAAAACACACGCATTTATAAAAAAAAAAGAAAAACAAATTATATTCACTAAACTAACCAAAAATAAAATAAAAATTAATTTTTTTGGCATAAGTTTTTTTTTTTTGGTAATTTGTTTATATGTAGAATAATTATTTTATTTTTTTTAATGCAAAAAACATTTAAATAAACATTCACTTATTTTATTTTTTTTTGTCTAATATTTTATCATCATATTTAACAAAAAAAAATATAACATCATTAAATCCTAAAATTCCTATATAAATGTAAAAAAAAAAACTGATGTATTCTGATGTTCCTGCGTGTTGTTCATAAATAAATAATCTCAAAAAAAAAAAACAAAATACCAATAAAATAATTTAAATAAATAAACATATATATACATATATATTATTCAGGAGTTGGTAAAGTATTCCCTTCGGCTTGGCGAAAACGTATCTGATTTACAAAAGGCATTGGAATTGATGTTAAGTGTCCCTCATCGGGCTATTGATAATAAATTTATTGCTAGCATAGAGGGATATAGAGGTAAATGATAAAAAAAATATATAAAAAAAAACAAAACAAAACGTGTGTGTCATAATATCAATTTTCTAAATATATATATATATATGTATACAAATGTAGGAAATATACATAAATTAGGCCGTTTACTATCACACGAATGGTGTACAGTTACCGATAAAGAAGGAAAATCTAAAGAACGTTATATATTTCTATTTAAATCAAGAATATTAATTTGTAAAGTTAGACGAATATCAGAAGATCGATCAGTATTTGTTTTAAAGGAAATAATTAAGGTAATAAAAATAATAAATATATCTGATTAAAAATATTTTAAATTACAAAACCATATATAAAAATTACAAACTTATACCATTCAAAATACACAAACACCAAACCACACACACACCCAAAAAAAAACCATAAAAAATAAATAAATAATTTATAATTATTTTTATGATTTGGCAATAAAATCATCATCACAATATCCGGTTGGTTATATATGGTAAATACAAAATATACATATGTATATCAATGAATTGTTTTGTAGCTACCAGACGTTGACATTAAGGACAATCCAAATAATAACGAATTTGAGGTACATGGAAAAAGTGATAAAACTACAAATATCAATTTACCACTTAAATTTAGTGTACATCAAGAATTGATAAAATCACGTTGGATACGTGACATTGAACAATATACAAATGATCCATTGACATTACATGAGCATACAATTGATGATTTACGAATTGATCCGACACAAATCAAACAGGATAACGAAAGTGAAATATTTAAATTACCCCATCGTATCGGTTCATTTGAATCGAATGGCATAAAACCATCTGATGTTGCCCGAGATTATCTATTAACACATCCCGTAAAAACAGTTAAATTTGAACAGCAGGTAACCGTAGAAAGTCAACAACAGCAACAACAAGGTAATATTCAAATTGCTGAAATTAAAACACAAACATCCGAAACATATCAAAAAACTCAACAACAACAAATAGTTCATAATCATCAAGAGATATCGACAGTTGTTAATGTTGAAAATAAACAAATAACAACGGACGGTTGTGAACAAACAAAAAAATTAGAAGAAAAACACGCAAAACTATCACGAGGTACAGCAATTGCATCTGGTGATGATTCGATTGCCGCAGCCGCAGGTACCACATCTATAGAATCCATTCAACAGACATCACAACAAATAAACGTTGTACGAACATTCAGTAACGATCCGGAAAATAGATTAAAATCAGCTGCAGCCACCGCCGATTTAATTAATACAACTAAAATAACAACTGAAATAAGCACCACTGTAAGTGCATCTGAACAATCACCGGATATTTGTTTAGTAAAAAATAAACAAATTTCATCCACTGCAGCGAATATAACACAAGATAAAAAAATTCTTGACAATAAATCAACAACAGTATCAGCCACATTAGTAAATACTAAAGATAAATTTGATAATAATAAAATTGAAATTTCAGAAGTTTTAACAGAATCAAAATCAAAAGCATCAAATCAACAAGAACAAAAAACAACAACACCAACAACAGGTATAAATGTTATTGAAAGTAATACACAAATTAAAAATGCTAATGCTATAAATGCAAATATTAATAATAACAATGCTGCTGCTACTGCTGCTAATAATATTAATAATAAACAAAATGCTTATCATAACATTAATAATAATAATAATAATAATCATAAAAATAATACAATTATCGCTGAATATCAAATAAAAAGTCCACAGGATGCTGGCGAACGCACTAACACAAATCCCAATGATTCACAAGTAACGAAATCCGATCAAAGTCAATTGCAACAATCATCGCAACAACAACAACAACAACAACCACAACAACAGCAATACCAAATAGTATCGGTATTTAATTTTGGTGATAGAGATCGAGATGGTAGTAATAATGATGGTTGGCGACCACCACCCCATTCAAATTTACCCGATTTCCTTGTTCCACCCCGTTTAATAACATACCACACATCATTTGAAATTCATATACGTAAAATACCTAATCCAGTGCCACCGCAACCGCCTAAATTCATAAAAAAATTGCTTGTGCATACCGAAAGCTTAGAGCGTAAAACCCGTGCTTTTCTAACCGGTAACTATGAAATGGGAACGACTGACAGTGCCATACGAATGGCACGTCAAAAAATTCGTTCATTAAAATCAACACTTATTAATACCGACGATGAAGTAAAACATGCTGAAGATACAATACAAAAGGCAAAAGTTGGTGATTTTTCACATATATTTAATCCACATATAGGTCCAGATCCACCGCTATACGAATTCATTGAAATCCCCGAACGTTCTGACGAAGAATGTTCTGAAATTTCTGATCGACGTAGTGAACGAGGTCAATCGGAACAAGCAATAACGACAAACGTTATCAGTACCAGCACACAGCAACATCAACAACAGCAACAAGAGAATATGTCGGAATATTATTCATCAAGGTATTCGTCGCGATCATCACGTAAAGAAAGAAAAGTTGAAGGTAAATCACCAGCAATAATAAAATTTATTCATACTTTCCAACAACATATTTAAATATTTCTTTTTAAATAGTTACAAGTACAAGTAACTATGGAGATAGCGCCGGTGGTTATGAATCACGTAGTTCACGTACATCACGACAAAGTCGTTACTCGGCATCATCCGAATCGGGTGGAGCCGCTATAGCCGCATCGGGATCCGCATCATCAATAACGGCCAGAGCCGATTCACAAACGGAACAAATGATAACAAATGGTGCTAGCAGTACATCGGCTACATATAGTTCAAATTTTAGTATAACTGGTCCATTGACCATTGGAAAACCAGTATTTACGAAAACAGCCAAATGTGTTAATATTGAACGTGTGTATTAATTTTATAATATATCTATTAATTCTCACGATATCTTATTGAAATTGTTGTTTTATTTCATAGCTGGAAGTAATGCAACATTTGAAATTCAATTACAAGAAAAAGCATCAAATATTTTATGGTTAAAAGATAATAAACCTTTGGATGATAGATTAGCCGATCGGTTTTCTGTCAAAGAATTAGATGGAAATTATTATCGTTTGGAAATTAAACATTGCAGGTAATTGAAACTTTGAATTTTTCTTTTTAAATAGCTATTAATCACTTTCTATTTTTTGTATTTAATATTTGTACAGTGAAACTGATAGTGGTTTATATACGGCAAAGGCAGTAAATGGACAAGATTCATCAACTTGTTCAGCACAATTAATTGTTCATGAAAGTAATAATAAATTAATTTATTAAGTTGTCTTAAAAACAAAATTCTAATACGTTAATTTTTACAGGAACCGCTGAAGAACGTAAAGAATTAGCCCAACAAAATATACCGGTCTTTACGATTCGTCTAAAAGATACGGAAATTATGGAAAATACATTTTTACGTTTTATGGTAAAAATTAATGGTGAACCAAGACCAAAAATTCAATTGTAAGTAATAACAAACTATTATTAAATTATTATTATTATAGAACTGAAATAATAAAAATTAATTTATTCTATGTCATTGTTCGCATTGTTCAGTTTTAAAAATAATGTTGAAATTGATTTAATCGATCAACACATTCAAATAAATAGTGAAAAAGATTATTTAGGTTTTTATGAATTGATAATACCAGAAGTGAAAAAATCTGATGCTGGCCAATATAAATGTGTGGCCACAAATAAATATGGTAAAGCAGAGTGTGAGGCAACGGTTACCGTATGCGAAGATAAAGATTTGTTTGGTGATAAAAGTGGTAAAATATTACCGGCCGGCGAACAACCGGTATTCCATTGGAAACGTAACGGTTTGGAATTTAATCCTGAAGAACGATTTAAGGTGTTGTTGGGCGACGACGAAGACTCCTTGGCTCTTGTCTTTCAACATGTTAAACCCGAAGATGCTGGTATTTATACGTGTGTCGCCCAAACAACTACCGGTAACATTTCATGTAGTGCAGAATTAACGGTACAAGGTGCCGTTCAACAATTATTACGTGAACCTGAAAAACCACGATTAATTGTTGAACATAAAGAGGCATCGGCTGGCATTGGCGGTACGGCAATGTTAGAATTACAATATAAGGGTTATCCAAAACCAGAGGTACAATGGAAACATGAGGGTGAAGTAATTGAGGCCGGTGGTAAATATAAATTTTTATATGAAGATGCTGAATCAATGTCGTTGGTCATCAAGGGGGTACAACCGGAAGATGCTGGTTTCTATTCGATAAGCGCATCAAATGAATTGGGTGAAGATACATCGGTAATTAATTTAGTTGTAAAAAGTGCACCGATTATTAAAAAAGTGGTCGATTATAAGTGTATGGCCTCGGAATCATTAAAAATGGAAATCGAAGTAACGGGTAATCCATCGCCAGCGGTTAAGATATTGAATAACGGTAAAGAAGTACAACAAAGTGAAAGAGTTCGTATTGTTAAAAGTGAAGAGATTAATTCAAGAATTACCTATACCGTTGATATATCGAAAACGGAATTAACCGATGCCGGTTCATATTCGGTGATTGCCAGTAATGAAATGAGTCAAACATCTGAATTCTGGAATTTGGTTGTAAATTCATCACCGAAAATTGTTAAAAAATTAGAAAAAGAATATGTTCATGGTGAAAAAGAAGATATTATTATGTCGATTCGTGTTGATGGATATCCATCGCCAACCGTTAAATGGTTTAAAGAGGGTAAAGAGATTAGTGCGTCCAGTGATAGTCGTATACGCATTTCAAATGATGGTAATGCATATATTTTAACGATATCCGGTGCTGTACGTACCGATGCCGGTAATTATAGTGTTGAATTTGATAATGTTCATGGTAAAATTCGTGACGATACATACGTTCACGTTAAATGTACACCAGATTTTAAAAAGAATTTAAAAAATATTACCGTATGCGAGGGTGATGTTAACGTTGAATTGGCCGTTACCATTCAAGGATATCCAAGGTAAATTGCGGCTGAAGATTAAACATGAATCTTTTTTAGTTAGTTTTTTTTTTATTGTACCACAAATGCAGAAACTAACATTTTTTTTTTGTTTTAATTGTAGAGCAACATGTCAATGGTATTTGGATGGTCTTGAGATCACCGAAAAACGTAATGAATTTAAAAAAGAAGATGATGGTGAAACATATAAATTGATATTGCCCAATGTAACAACCGATATGGATGGTAAATATAAATGTGTCATCAAAAATGATTATGGTAAAATTGAAGATGAATGTTCGGTAACGGTTAATTGTAAGTGTAAAAAAAAATAATAATTTATTTACATATCTAACATTTTTTTTTGGTAAAAATCTATTTAAAAAAAAAAAAAATTACTTTTAAAAGGTAAACCAAAAATAAAGAAACAATTAAAGGATACAGAAGTTAATGAAGGAGATACTTTAACATTAGAAATTGAAGTTTATGCCGTACCAGAACCAAAAATTGTTTGGTGCGTACATTTTAATTTATATAAATTCAAAATAGTTTTTTGTTCAAAATATTATAAAATCAAATCCCATTATATTCACATCTCTACATACAGGTTCAAAGATGGTCAAGAAGTTCGTGCTGATGCTCGTATTAAAATTCAACGTGATTCAAAACGTTCGGAAACTTATAATTTAACATTGAATTTGGTGAAACGAGAAGATGCTGGTGATTATGAAGTGAAAGCAACAAATACAATGGGTCAAGCCACAACAATAAGTCATGTTACCGTGTTAAGTAAGTTTATTTTATTTTTTTACTTGAAATCTCTTAACATTTTTTGGAAAATACAAATTTTCTTTATGGCCAAATTTATCTTTTGATCAAAAAACAATAAAAAAAAACGGCTACAATGAAAAGGATGAAAATTGTGTAAGTAAAATTTATAAGAACCTCAAATATGATATTGAGTAAATAATTTTTTTTTGTTATATATACAAATCTTAAAATACCAAAAATATGTATATAACAAATAAATGTTATATGTTACAAGTTATAATTAATTTGCACTTGAATGTTATTCAAAAAAACCAAAATAAACAATTATTGTGTCATTTAAAGAATACTTACTATAATAAGTTTTATTTTAAACACACAAACAACCCTACACAAAAATAAATCAATTTCATTACAAATAAATTTTAAAAATTATAGCTACAGAAAAGTTTATAAAAAAAAAAGAAACCATAGCTGAAGTTGAATTGGATGATGATGAATTTAAAGCGAAAAAACCGGATGTTACCGATGATGATGGTACTGCAAAGGTTCAACAAGGCAAATCAGATGGTAAAAATTCTAAACATAAAAAACAATTTCAATTTTTTTGTTGTTGCATTGAAAAAAAGAATATATATTATAAAAAAAAACAGTTATATATAATTTTTGGTTTTTGACTATAGTAGATGCTTTTAAAAATAAAAAATTAAAATTACAAAACACATAAATGAAAATTTTATTAGCATTTTTAAGAACTTAAATATGATTTTCATTTTTGTGTGTTTTTTTTTTTTAATATTAAATAAAATTTGGCTTATTATAAAAAAATATACCTACCAAAAGCTCTAAAAATAAAAACACTTAATTAATTTATTAATTAATTTTTATTATTTATATATCGATGGATTTGTTTTTTGTATTTTCTTTTTCATCCTTTGTATTTGTATTTTTATTGATTTTTTTTCATATTTTTAATATGTGATTTTGTGCGATAAAAAAACAAAACAAAATATTATTTATAATTTATTAATTAATTCTGTATTATTTTTTTTCCATCGATTTTTTATTTATTTTTTTTAATTATTTTCTAATTACTAATTTGTTAATGTTTTTGTTTTTTAATATATTTACTACATTTCCTTATATATCATTTAAAAAAAGTATTATTTATTATGAATAACTAATTTACAAAAAAATTAAAAATTAAAAATACCCAAAAAAAAAAAAAAAAAATTCGAAATTTTTCACAAAAAATTAAAAATGATAAACCATTATTTATAAATAAAATTAAGAATATGGTCCTATGGAAAATTATACAGTAAATCAATGCACAAAAGTTGGTGATAATGGTGAAACTGTTGTGATAACTGTGAGCACTGAAGAAAGTCATGAAGCAACTGTTACAGGTATAGTTATATATTAATTAATATTAAACTTATTCTTTTTTTCTAATTCTAAGCAAAAAGTATTTTTATATTTTAATCATTTATCAGAAATAGATTCTTTTTCTTTCCAAAAATTATTGTTTTATTTATCAGAAATTTTATTCAGTTTTCAAAATTGATATAAATTTTAAAGGATTTCGTTTCTGATAGTTTTATTAAATCGTTTGTTATTTGAATTTGCTATTGCATTTGCCACAATTGCAAAGGATTTAAATGATTTTTTCATTCAAATGAGTTATATGAAAATTAAATATTTTTAAAGTATATTCTATTATACCGTGTTTAAACCGATTGAAATTCAATTCATCGAAGGTGATGCTAATTTTTATACTATTCAAGAATTTCTATATATTTCCCTTGATTTCCTACAACGGATAAAATATAAAATAATATATTCTGCTTGGTGACCGCGAAATAGATTTTTTTGTTCTTGAAAACCTTTTCAAAATCACTTTCATTTCGGTGATTGGCAGATATTCGGTCAAAGCAAAACATTCTCTTTAGTAAAATATCATTGCTTCTATATAATATAAAATTAAAAAAAAAAAATTTTCATTTTAAATATAAGACTTCTTATTTGTATATTGTATTTTGTTGATTTTTTTTTTTTATATTATTATATATATATTAAGTGTTTGCTTTATCTTTATCCAAAAAAACAAAAAAATACTTTAGAGATTTTTTCAATCAATCATAAATTTCATAGTTTTTTTTTTTTTTGGTTTGTTATTTATCATATTCACTCCACGAAACTCAACAATATAAAGACCACAACATAATAAAATTTATTATAACTATTCGCTGCACAAAACACTAAACGCAATCATCATTTTTATGTATGTATTCTGCGTGTGAATTGTGAAAATTTTGTACTTTTTTTCTTATTTAAATTCACAACATAAATCTTTCTGTTCACGTATTTTTTTTTTAATTTTCTATATATATATAAACGCATATCGCACACACACTCACACAATTCATAAATATATACAATATATATATATATAGATAGCTTAAGCAATCATATAATTTATCAAAAAATTTTCACGTTAGATGTGATGATGTGATAGGGTCGTGAAGACGACACATCGTACAAATGATAAAAGTTTAGAGATAAAATCCGAAATACGAAATCAATAATAGATTGACAAGAAAATTAACCAAAAATAAAAACACAAAAAACATTTTTACACATCATATTCACATATATATATATATATATGCCTATAATAAAATATACCCTAAATGCAGGTCCCGATGAATCACATACAATACATAAATTAAGAGCCACAACTGTGATTATGGAAGAGGATAGTACATTATCAGAACCGGTAACAATAACAAATGTTGTATTACCAAATCGACCACATTCATCATCGTTACAAGTTGAAGAAATTGGTAGTTATACGTTTAAAACACATGCGGAAGCAATTAGTTATCATTTACCGGATGATGGTGGTGGTGGTGGAGGTGGTGAAAAAGCTATAATATCGGATAAATCTGTAAATACTGGTGTTGGTATTATGGTAGATGAAATGGATTCCGATACCGATCATAATGTAAATCAACGACGTACAACATCACGTACTGTATCAATTGCATCGGCAACCGCTTCGGAAGATGATCAAATGCCAGCTGGTTCAGCGGCTACCGCCAGTTATGCACGTAATGTATCCATTCACGAAATACAACGTGAGTATCCATTTGAAGATGGTAGCGGTGGTACAACACAAATAAAAATTACCAAAATTGTACTGGACGAACAAGAGGTTATAACAGCCGAAATCCATGAAGCCGAACAAAAAGAATTTATTGTTAAAAGTAAAGAAATTAAAGAAATTGATCAAAGTACAAATGATACGAAAAAACAAGCTCGTATTGTTGATGTTGGCGATATGAACATTAATGAATTTATTAATGGAAAATCATCGAAAAATATCAATGCGAATGATGATCGAAATGGAATGGATGCTAAACAAAAATTACCACAAACGGCAAATTGTTATGATCAAGATGAACGCATTGAATTGACACCGGAAGAAGCAAAACAATTACGTATTAAAGAGATACGTGCTAGAGCACGTAAAGCCTCATTGATTAATCGTGAACAAAAACAAGATGGGAATTTATTGAATGATGGCGATGGTGGAGCATTGGCGAAAAAATTAAACGAAAACGATGGAATTCGAAATGTCGAACAACAGTCGAAAAATGCAAAATTATTTGATAAACTAAATCGAAATGATGAAGAAAATAATCAAAAAATTAATTATATTAATAGACAAAATTCAATAGATAATAAAAACGATAATAATAATAATATACAAAAGGCTGTGCTAATCAACAATATTATTGATAATGATAATGAAGATAATAGAAATAAGCATTTAAATGATAATAATAATATTAATAATAATAAGAATAAGGCTGATGTAGATGATGATGATGACGAAGATGATGATGATTTAAAAGATTTATTTAAACGTATAAGACAACAACGTAGTGTTTTAGAAGAGATTATCGATAAGGAACATGAAAAGAAAAATATTGATATTTCCTCTGTAAAATCCAAATCAACTGTAAATCAAGCGGAAATTACAAATAATAATGATATTGATGATGGTAATCTTAACATTAGTAATAATGATGACGATAATAGTAATAAAGATCAAAATAAAAAAGATGATTATAATTACATAAATCAGGATAGTAATTTACCAGGTATACACACAAAACTTCTTCTGATATACATTAAACCAAATTAAAAAAAAATAAAATAAAACAAACAAAAATAAACTTTAATCAAAAACCATAATTTCTATTTATCTCGAAATGCGCTTTTATTGCTGTTCTGTTATTAATTAATCAACAAAAACAACAGATTTTCTTCTTTTTTTTTTCATTTTCAATTAAAACATTATTAATTTTATTTTTTTAGCTTTCATAAATTTTACAATATTTAATTTTTCAGCCCACCAAAACCCGAAAATTCATAATATATTTTTTTGAATAATTTTTGGTAACATTTTTGAAGGAATATTTTGATTTTTTTGGAATATTCTTAAAGAGAATTTTGAATTTTTTTTTGTTCTTCCTCATATCCTTTATATAATACATATATAATTTCATCATAATGATCCAACAAATTAATTAATTAACTTTAATGTTTAAGATGTATTTTTGTATAATATTTTTGAGATTTACTACTAATTAATTGTTATTTTATAAATTTTATATTTTTGTTATGTGCTTTTCCGGTATTTTTTTTTTATTTTTTTTTTAAATGTTATGTGTGTGGAAATAATTTTAAGCTATATACAAATAAAACGCTTAAAAGGATTACAAATTCAAAATAAATAAATCAAAAATTAAAAAAAAAAAAAGAGGTGAGATAACATAAAATAATAATAGATAATTTATTTTTTTAAATATTAATTTATTATAGTATTTTTTTTATTTTAAGTTAAACTTTTTAATTTTTCGTAATTTTTCGCTTGTATAATAATAATAATAATATACTTTTTCTTTGACTCTTAAAGTATTAATAATCTTTATCTATATCTTTTAATCTTTCGATATTATTGCTATTATAAAGGATTTGTAAATTTTAAAATGTTAAACGAAATTTCAGTTATTCATTAGATACAATTCCCATCATAATAGCTGATAATTAAGACGCATTGATAAATAACTCAATATGGGATGAATTTCAATGAATTAATAATAAAAAATCCGTCGCTTTCAAAACAGCTCTTTTCCCATTTTTCAAACTTTTGTAATCAATTTATTTATATATTTTTTCTGGATTTTTCTTAAAAATTAGAACCTTAAGTCATTAAGAGACTTATCTTATTCCCTATGGGCTCAAACTAAGTCAGACCGGCGATAAAATCACAGTTTCTTTACAAAATAGAAGCTATTTATTAAAATCTATTCGTTTACACTATTTTTTACATTTACCTTCAATCATATTTAAAATTAATTTGGAAAATGAAATACAAACACTTAAATTTGCTTCCTTTTCTTTTTTATTTTTCCTGTCTACCAAACTCTTAATTTTATTTAATACCACTATATATGTAAATATTGTAAATATTATATAGTTAATATGTAAAAAATATTTTAGTAGTGTAAAAAAAAAACCGCTAATGCATAAATTAAAATTAATTGTTGCGTTAATCCCAAATCGTACATTGAAATAAAAAATTAATTTTACCCTATTTTTTTTTTTAATCGCGTCGTTAACCACCAAAAATAAATAATATAGCAATTCCTGAAATACTTGATGGTACAATCAAAGATAAACATGTTTATGAATCAACACCAATATCATTTGAGGTTATCGCTCAAGGTATACCGAAACCTGAAGCCCAATGGTTACACAATGGTAAACCAATGAAAGCCGATAGTCGTATTAAAATCATTGAAGATGGTAATAAATATAAATTGGATATTACCGATGTTAAAATGGGCGATGAAGGTGAATATAAAGTTATCATTAGTAATAAACTTGGTGAAAAGGCACAACAGGCTATATTAAGTGTATCACGTAAGTGTTATACAACATCAACATCATCCTTGAACCATTTCACGATCATAATTTATATAATTTGATTATTTTTTTTAATATAGCTGTTGCCGAATATCGTAAACCGATATTTAAACAACCGTTAAAAGATACACAATCACCGAAAAATGCTCAACTATCATTTGGTGCCGTTCTCACAGCTGATCCACTGCCAGAAATCACCTGGTTAAAAGATGGTGTTGAAATTAAAGAAGGCGATGACATCCAAGATGTTCAAATGAAAAAAGAAGTTAAAGAATTAGAACATGGCCTCAAGGAAATACGTTATTTTCTATATTTCCCCGCTGGTGGACGTCATTGTGATACTGGCAATTATACAATTAAAGCAAAAAATAAATATGGTTATGCAGAATCAAGTGCCCGGTTAGATATTTTGGTGAAACCGGAAATTATCGGTTTTAAAGATCAAACAACGGTTCCATCGAAAACCATTGTGTATGAGGTTACCATTCATGCAAATCCAAAACCAAAAGTTACCTGGACCAAAGGCAAAGAGAATCTTTGTAATAATGATAATTGTGAAGTGATTGCTGATATTGAAAAAGAAATTTATACGTGAGTTTTTTTTTTCAATAACATAAATAACATAAATTTATATCAATAATTGATAAATGAATTATAATTTTTAGATTGGTTGTTCAATCGGTTGGTTTAGAAGATGATGGAACTTATACGATAACAGCAACGAATAGTGTTGGAGAAACAATTGCAACGGCTAGATTAAATTGTCATAGTAAGTTTTTGAAAGAACTATCTAATAATTGTATAAAAATAATCATTTTTAATTTTTTTTTTTTTACTGTTCAATTGTGCAGCTGAAAAACCACACTTTATAAAAATGCCACAAGATATGACCATTCATGATTATGAAGAATTTGAAACAAAAGTACGGGCTGAAGGTATACCAAAACCAACATTACATTGGATTAAAGATGGTAAACAATTGAAAGCCGAAGATCAACAGGGTATGTCGATTAGTTTTTCAAGTGGATCAGAAACACAAATTGCTAGTGATTTTGGTATTGAACATTTTGGTGCCAAAGATGCTGGAAATGTATGTTTTATTTTAATATATATTTTCATTGCGTTTTGTGAAGATTATTTCGATTTCATATTTTTTTTGTTTGTAATTATTTAAATGTAGTATTCAGTTGTGGCGACAAATATCGTTGGTGAAACTGAAGCTAAATTTCGTTTATCATTGTTACAAACACCGCCTAGTTTTGTAAAGAAACTTGATAAAGCCGTTGAAGTTGGACAAGGTGAACGATTAGAATTAAAATGTGCCGTTGATGGTAGCCCATTGCCAACGGCCACATGGTTTAAAGATGGTCAACCATTAAAAGCCGATGAACAGTAAGTGGTTTTAATAATAAAATTTTAATGTATTTTTAATCATATTTTAATATGACGTTAATAGTGTACAAATGACAAAAACCCCGGAGGGAATTATAAAATTAGAAATTGAACATGCAAAACCATCTGATTGTGGTGCCTATAAATTGGTAATATCAAATCCAAATGGTGAAAATGTTGCATTATGTGCAGTTGCTGTTAAACGTAAGACGATTTTAAGATTACATTTGAACAAATTTTTAATATTTTGTTTTCCAAATTTTCCATTTAGCTGAAGCAATGAAACCAGCATTTGTGAAACCATTAAATGATTTGAAAGTTGTCATTGGACAACCAATTGATTTGGAAGCTCAAGTGGTTGCCTTTCCATCACCCGAAATTAAATGGTTTAAAGATGGTGTACAATTACGGCCATCACAAGCATTTAATTTTGTCAATCAACCTGGTGGTCTTATTGGATTAAAGTAATTGGAATTTATTTATTAAAATTTTCAATACAATTATATGTTAATTTTGCTAACAAAGATAATAACATTTATTTGTTTATTGTTTGTAAAAATAAATAGTATTGAATCGGCACGACCAGAAGATGCTGGTTCATATTCGGTATCGATTGCAAATCGTTTGGGTGAACTTTGTGGTTCGGCTAAAATTGAAATTGAACCACGTGAAAAACGACCAGCATTTGTCGCCGATCTACAAGATGGTCAGGTAGTTGAAGGCTTCCCCATTAAAATGGAAGTTAAAGTTATTGGTTATCCACAACCGAAATTGAAATGGTTACATAACGGTGAAGAAATTAAACCAGGTGGTGATCATGCAAAAATTTCAATAAATCCAGATGGAACCGCTTCGTTAATTATCGATAAAGCATCACCGGCTGACGGCGGTGAATATCAAGTGATTGCAACAAATGATACGGGTGCCGTTTCATCAAAAGCTCAATTATCGGTTGCACCAAAAACGGATACCAATAAATCGGAAGTACCACCAAGATTTTCAAGTTCATTACGTGACGAGAATACGGACGAAGGACAAGAATTAAAAATATCAGCACCATTTGTGGCAAATCCAGTACCGGAAATCTATTGGACAAAAGATGGTAAACCGGTGACGCCAAACGAACGTATTATGATGACGTGTGATGGTAAAAAAGTGGGTTTAATTATAAATCCGGCTGAAGTCGGCGATTCTGGTGAATATTCATGTTTATTGGCCAATCCATTGGGCGAAGACACCTCAAAGTGTAATGCAAATGTTCGTAAAGTCTATCAAAAACCACATTTCTCGTTGAAATTATCCGATCAACAGGCAATTAAGGGATTAGATTTTAAATTGCCGGTGCGTGTAGCCGGAGTACCATATCCTGAATTAACATGGTATTTCAATGGTAAACCAATTACAAAGAATAATGATAAATATGCGATAAGACATGATGGTGATAATAGTATTTTACACATTAAAAATTGTTCCGCAAAAGATGTGGGCGTTTATCGTTGTGTCGCCAAGAATCGTGAGGGTGAAGACACAACCCAATGTAATCTCGAAGTTGTCGATAAATTGTATGTTTGTTTTATAAAATATTTCCTATTTTTTTCTTGCGTTGAATATTAATTTATCTATTAAAATTAATTCACAGAGATAAGACACCAAAATCAGAGGCACCATCATTTTTGAAGAAAATCGGTGATACTGAAGTGTACGATGGTATGAAAGCGAAATTCACGGCATGTGCTACGGGTTATCCGGAACCGGAAGCTGAATGGTTTAAAAATGGTGAAAAAATTTATCCAAATGAACGTTTGACAATCGATAAAGAACCAAATGGATTGTTACGTTTAAGCATTGCCGGTATAACACCCGATGATGTTGGTAAATATTCATGTCGTATTTATAATGCACATGGTGATGCCATTTGTCATGCTGAATTACTATACGATACATTTGAACCGCGTACGAAAAAACCAATTGGTGATCAATATGCCGGAAATGATAAACATAAACGTAGTGGTGCACCGACACCATTAGCCGATCGTCCAATTATTTCACGTATGACCGATAGACATTTAACATTGTCATGGAAACCATCGATACCAACAGGACCACGGTTTCCCGTTACCTATCAAGTATGAATTTTCTTTCTAATAAATGTATATATAGGTTTTTTTTTTGTTTGAACAAAAACATTAATAATTTCCTCAACAATAGGTTGAAATGCTTGAATTACCCGAAGGTGATTGGTTTACCGTTCGTACGGGTGTACGTAGTTGTGCCTGTGAAATACGTAATTTAATACCATTCAAAGATTATCGCTTTAGAATACGTGTTGAGAATAAATTTGGCATTAGTGATCCAAGTCCATATGCACAAACGTATCGTCATAAACTTGAACCGGATCCACCGAAATTCTATCCATATTTGGATCCGTCCATTGATTTCCGTCCCGAAACATCACCGTATTTCCCGAAAGATTACGATATTGAAAAACCACCACATGATGGTTATGCACAAGCACCACAGTAAATTTTTAAAAATTCTTTTAAAATATAATTAACTAAACTAAATAATGATTTAATTAAATTTTTTTTTAGATTTCTTCGTCGTGAGCAAGATATTACATATGGAACGAAAAATCATAATGTTGATTTAATGTGGTTTGTTTATGGGTATCCAAAACCAAAAATGACCTATTATTTTAATGATGAACTCATTGAACCTGGTGGTCGTTTTGATTTCAGTTATACACGTAATGGTCAAGCAACACTTTTTGTAAATAAGTAAGTTGTGAAATGGTTTTTTTTTACATAAACTCTATATCTAGAACTAGATCAATCCCAAGATATTCTAAGCAAACTGTAATGTTCTACAATATTTAAAAAAAAAACTGAAATCCTGTAATTTAAAATGTTTTAAGGGTTTATTTTACAGCAGTGAAACTGAAAGTGAATTTATATTAAAATCGCAATTGTGAAAAATCAATTTGTTATAATTTTTGGCAATTAAATATATAAAATAAAATCAAATAAGAAAAAACAATTGCAACTTTTAATTGAAGGTTATTTTCTTTCAATTATAATTTAAATATTTTTTGATCAACGAAAAGAAAACAAATAGAATTTAATTTTAATCGAATATAATCGGTCGATAAATAAACATTAATTATAATAATTAACATAATATATTTATAATTTATAATATTATATATTAACAAAACGTTTTCAATTTGTATTCAAATCCATTTGTAAATTTTTTTTTGAATAAATATTAATCGAAAGAAATGGATGAAACTGAATATAATATTCGTGTAAGAGTTGCCTTAGGCAATTATAATAGGAGACGGAATAGTTTAATGCATGAACGTCGTTATCGTTCACGGTATATAACCATATTTTTCCTGGATATTTTTAGAAAAAATACCTTTGAAGAACTCCTAAAATATTCAAATTATATAAAATATCATTGTTTTTTTTTAATTATATAGAATGTTGGAACGTGATGTTGGTGTGTATGAGGCGGTTGCAACAAATGAACATGGTCAGGCAAGACAACGGGTACGTTTAGAAATTGCAGAATATCCAAGATTTATTAAACGGCCGGAAGAGACCTATATAATGGCAAGACGTAATGGTCGTTTAGAGGCACGTGTTGTTGGTGTACCATTCCCTGACATCAAATGGTATAAAGATTGGCAACCAATTACTGAATCAGCAAGAATTAAAGTATTTAAAATATATAATATATAAAATAACTGATTAATTCTATTGATAAATAAAAATTTATATTTTTAGATTAATTTCTATGATCCCGATATATTTGTACTGTCAATAAACGATGCAATCACAAAAGATGAAGGTTTGTATTCGATTAGTGCACGTAATGTTGCCGGTTCCGTGTCAACATCAGCAATGGTACACATTGAAGAAAATGAAGATCAATACAGTTATAAGACACATGCACGTAATCCATATATACGTTCAAAACAACGGCCAACCGAAGATCTATATGATATTGGTGATGAATTGGGACGTGGCACCCAGGGTGTTACCCATCATGCTGTGGAACGTGCAAGTGGACGTAGTTTTGCCGCTAAAATTATGCATGGAAAATCAGATGTACGCCCGTATATGCAAAATGAAATGGAAATGATGAATCATTTGAATCATCGTAAATTGATACGGTTACATGATGCTCTCGATACAGATCGTTCGATGACATTAATTATGGAATTGGCCGCTGGCGGTGAATTGGTCAAAGATAATCTATTGAAACGTGATTACTTTAGTGAACGTGAAATTGCCATGTATGTTAAACAAATTCTATTGGGACTCGATCATATGCATGATTATGGTATTGGCCATATGGGTTTAACCGTAAAAGATTTATTAATCGGTCATGTGGGCAGTGATGATTTGAAAATATGTGATTTTGGTTTGGCACGACGTGTTCATCAAGCGAATTTGGCAACATTAGACTTTGGTATGCCCGAGTTTGTGGCACCCGAGGTTGTAAATCGTGAAGGTGTTGGTTTACCACAGGATATGTGGTCCGTTGGTATTATTACGCATATTTTATTGGGTGGCACAAGTCCATTCCGTGGTGTAAACGATCGTGAAACATTAACACGCATTCAAGAGGGTCAATGGGAATTTAAAGATTCCATTTGGAATCATATTTCGGCAGATGCTAAAGATTTTATTACAAGATTATTGGTGTACACACCGAATACCCGTATGGATGTTAAAACGGCATTGCGTCATCGTTGGTTTGATTTAATTGAACGTCGACGTGACGATGAATATCAAATAACTACGGATCGTCTACGTAACTATTATAATTTATATAAAGATTGGTATGCAAATGCATCGTGTCGCAATTATTATCGTCGTCGTCCGTTGGCCGGCGCATTTACCCATCCATCGAGAATGGTTTATCCACCGGGTGATTACTTTACGCCAGATGCGACACCGGAACCACCGACACGTGAACCACGTAAACCACGCAATTGGGAAGATCGTAAACTTACATTTCATCATCCAGATTATGAATTGGGTTTGATCACATCGGAAAGTCAGTAAGTGTAGTATTTTTTTATATATATGCTTTTGATTTTAATATAATATAAACAATTTTTGATTTCCTTCTTTTTTTTTCTATTTATTTTTATTGCTTTTTGATTTTTCTATAGTTGGTATATTATACCTAAATAAATAAATGCTTTAAAATATGCTTTTTTTTTATTATCATTATTTGTTTTGCTTTGATTTTTTCTTTATTACAAATCCAATTATCCTCTTTATTATGAAGTTTTTCCACAAGGTTTATGAAAATATCCTGCCAAATGTAACCTTTATTTAGAATTTATCCTCTAGATAATGATTTTATTTGTTCTTATTCCTTTAATTGCTATTTCTTTAACTGTGTTGTTTTCTGGCAATAATTTTTAGATAATTGAAACAATACGCTAAATTGTTTTTATTTTGAACTGTAACCCCATTCCGAAGGTACCCTTAAATCAAGTAAAAATTATAATCAATTGTTGTTAATTTAAATGAAATATTTAAGACCTGGCGAAATAGAAAACAGAAATCCTATACACCGCTGAAATGAAATTTCTACTATATCCTGCTTTATGATCCCGTGATTACCATTTTTTTCAATTGAATATATAAACTATCAATTGTTAACCAAATGTCGTACTAATTTTTTTAAATATTGCAAAAAAAAATATTGATAAAATGCCAATAACACAAAATTTTGCTTCCTTATACGTTTTTATTTATTACTTAAAAAAAAACTTAAAATCAAAAATACATATATATGAATAATTCATTTCAATTCAATCATCTATTTATTTGATGAATGATCTCCCACACACAGTTATCAATATGGTCCCGATACGTATCTATTACAATTACGTGATACAAACTTTCCCGTTCGTTTACGTGAATACATGAAAGTTGCACATCGTCGATCACCGGGATATGCATTAAATGATCATGGTGTTGATTGGAGTGTATGTATTTAATTAAATTCCATCATATACATATAACGAAAAGACAATATTTTGATAAATTTTTCACATTATTCTAATAGTTACCGGTTATTCGTGAACGTCGTCGTTTTACCGACGTTATGGACGAGGAAATTGATGATGAACGAAAGGCACGTATAAATCGGTATGGTTCAAATGATAGTTTTACAATACGTCGTTTACGTACCGAATTGGGTACCCGTTTGGATTCGTACAATGAAGCGGATGCAATGATTGAACATCAACGTGAGGGTTATCCACCGTTTTTCCGTGAAAAACCTCAAACATTGGCCATCACCGATAATGAACCCGCACAATTACAATGTTTTGCCGTTGGTGATCCCATACCGTCTGTACAATGGTTTAAAAACGATATGGTATTAATTGAAAATAAACGTATACAAATTGTTAAAGATGAAGATGGTCGTTCAATTGTTAAATTTAGTCCGGCAACACATTTTGATGTTGGTATTTATAAAGCCGTTGCACGTAATCCAATTGGACAAACGGTAGCTCGTGCCACTGTTGTACATGCTGAATTACCAGATGCACCTGATTCACCGGAACCCACAAAAATTAGTGATACCGAAATTCTATTACGTTGGAAACAACCACGTGATGATGGTCATTCATCGGTATTATGCTATCATTTACAATATAAAAATACACACACTGATGAATGGCATACAATTGCCGATAATATTGATCATGAATTTTATTTGGTACGTTCATTAGAGCCAAACACAAATTATCATTTCCGATTAGCGGCTCGTAATCGTATCGGTTGGAGTGAAATGGGTGTTCCTAGTACACCAGTCACAACAAATGACAGTGGTTCAACGAAAATTCAAATCACTAAAGCAATGAATCATTTACAACAATTAACAGAATCGGGTCAAGTCATTGAACCCGACGATCATAAACCGATAATTGAATACATTTTGGAACGCCAACAAATGGAATGGTCAGTCGAATCAAATCTACAAGATAAATATAGTTTTATATCGGAAATATATCGTGGTAAATTTTCGATTGTCGTTAAAGGTGTCCAGAAATCAACGGATCATGTCGTTGTTGCAAAAGTATTCGATTTAAATGGGGATACGGCGGCCGAAGAGAATGTACAAAAAGAATTTGAAATATTCAGAACGTTACGACATGAACGTTTACCTGGTTTAATAGCTGCATTTAAACCATCCACAATACCGGTTGCCATATTAGTACAAGAGAAATTACAAGGTGCCGATGTTCTAACGTATTTGAGTAGTCGTCATGAGTACACCGAACAACATGTTTGTGCAATCACACAACAAATATTAGACGCCCTGCAATATTTACATTGGCGTGGATACTGTCATTTAAATTTAGAACCAGATAATATTGTAATGGCATCCGTTCGATCGATCCAAGTGAAATTGGTTGATTTTGGTTGTGCCCAAAAGGTACCGAAAATCGGTAGTCAAATACGGGCAAATGAAAATAGTTGGTTAGACACTCGGGCACCGGAATTAGTCAACGAAGAATTGGTTTACCAGCAAACGGATATATGGTCAGTGGGTGTAATTGCATATATATTGATGTCGGGCGTTAGTCCATTCCGTGGAGCTGATGACGGCGAAACAAAACAAAATATATCCTATGTACGATATCGTTTTGAAAATCTCTATAAGGAAATTTCACCGGAAGCAACACGATTCATAATGTTTATATTTAAACGTGCACCAAAGTAAATTAATTTTTTTTTTTTTGTTAATTGATTTATGAGATTCTTAAATTACATTATATGGATTGATTAAAATTATAAATTTTTTCTATATTGTCATACAGTAAACGACCATACAGTGAAGAATGTCATGAACACAGATGGCTTATATCATCCGATTATATGATTAAAAAACGTGAACGTGCAGTATTTTTGGGTAATCGATTAAAGGTAAATATAGAAAATTACCAAATAACAAAACCATTATACATTGCATATTAATTTATTTTTAATTCAATTTTTTTTTTTACTAGGAATTCTCTGATGGTTATCATTCAGTAAAATCGGCAGCTGCAACAATATCAGATAAATTAGCAAGTTCCTTGATTAGTGGTAGTCCATCAGCAAGACAATTATTACGATCGAATAGCATTCAAGAGGAATTACTGACAACATTTAATTGAAATTAAACCAAAAAATTATTTTATATCATATTTTTAAGAGAATAACACGCAAAAAAAAAAAAAAAAAATGTATTCCTTCGATCATCATCAATATAAAAGAAGGAACAAAAAGAAGGGAATATTGAAAAGAACAGAATGTAATTTAAAAAACTATTATTTGTGATATTCAAGAGGACAAAAACAAAAAAAAGTAGTAGAAGAAGAAAAAGAAAATTTATTTATTCAAACATAATTCAATAAAATTGAAATCACTTTTTAAAAATTTAATTTAAAGCTTTATTAAAGAAACATTTTATTATTTTTTATTTGAAAAATAAAACAAACATTTTTGAATTTCGGTGAGGTTTTTTTCTGATTATTTTATTAATTAAGCAAACAACCCGTACAGCAAAAAAAATATAAATAACTAAAAATCAACCAAAAAAAACGAAAATAGCCAATTTTAAATAGAAAATTGCGTCTATAGAACAATTCAAATAAGCTTTCAATACATTTTAAATTCATTAAATTAAATGAAATTAAAAAAAAAATGTTATTTTAAAGGAGGGAAAATCGTTCGTTGTTTTTTTTTTTTATGTGAGTTTTCATCCAATTTAATTTATTATTTCAATTATTTATTTTATTTATTTTTTTGTTTTAAATTTTATTTATTTATTTTATGAAATTTCATTTCATTAATCATTTTTTTTCTTTTGTAAAAATATAATAAGAATATAATTATCAAAAAAAGAAAAAAAAAAACAATTAAAAAAATTAAAAAAAAAATCAAATAAAATATTTATTATTATATAGTCATTTTGAAATTAAAAATAATTATACAAAAATAAAAAATATTTAAGAGATTTCTTTTAATTATTGTTATTTTTATTAAATTTTAGCGTTAGGTTTCAAAGGCGAAATAATCTTTCTTTAATATCAAACCCATCCTTTAAAGCCCGAACAAGTTCTTCTGGTACAGAAAAAATTACAATGGATTTTTAAAGAATCGTAATTTTACCAGGTTGGGTTGATAATTGACAGAGAGATGCTTCATTTGAGTTCACAAAATTGAATATTAAATCATAATAAAAGTTTTCCAAACTCTTCAAAACTCCATTGAATTCAGAAAGTTTTCCAAACTCTTCAAAACTCCATTGAATTCAGAAAGAAATAGAATAAGAAATCGAATTGATTAAATCAAAAAATCCTTTTTCCTTTATTATAATTAATAAATAATTTAAAAATGCATTAAATTAAATTTTAAACTCTTTATTTTATTTATTATTATTATTATTAAAGTTGAAGCCAGAAAAAAAAAACTACTAAAATTAAAGCTAGAGAAAAAAAAAACTAATATTAATTTTAAAGATAGCATACAAAATGAAACAAAAAAAAAAAAACACACCTTTTTTCAATTAAAAACTAAATTATTAAAAAATATATTTCACATACAAAAATAAAGTATTAATATTAATCTTATGTTTATTTTTTCTTTTGTTTGTCTATACCAGCGGTTTTTTTCGTAGCCGATCGAGTTAAACGTTCTTCGGTAACGGTCGCAGTTAATGGAGTTTTATTTTTAACAATTTGTTTATCAACACTACCACCAGCAGCCACAGCAGGTTTTGCGGCATTAGTAGTATTTTTTAATTTATTAATTGGAGCGTTTATTTTACTTCCAATCGCTACATTTGGTTTCCCATTTTGTCTTCCTTTACTGGTCGATACACTTCTTGACCGCTGTGTAACATCGGTGGTGGTGGTGGTGTTGGTAGCATTTTTGTTTAATTGATTTTTTCTCATTGTTAATTGTCTTGCTGTTGATCTTACCAATGACGGCGTCGCAGAAGATTGACTTCGTTGTTTTGTTAACAATGAATTACTTTTTAATGGTATATTTTTATTAATCATTGGTTTTTTATTTAATTGTGACGATGGTTGTGATTTTGATTCTGCTGGTTTTGGTTTATTCGATTTTTCTTGATCAATTACCGATTGTGATTTTGATTTTAATGGGATTTTTGATGTTGATTTACTTTTTTGTATCCCTTTATTTGTGGTGGTGGTGGTGGTGGTTGCGATAGTCGCTGCCGCTGATTTTGAACGTATTGCGTTTATATTCGATGCACTTTTTGGCCGAGCTCGTTGGGATTTCAACGTTGATGACGATGATGCTGATGATGATGTGCCAGTAGTAACCGTAGATGTTAATGATTGTGATGATCCTGATACGTTAGATGGTATTGTTAATTTACCCAAATTTTTACTTGTTTTTGGTGTATTTTTCATATCGATCAACGATAAACTTCTACGTGTCATAATATTTTTTAATTTATTTAATTCAATTGTATTGCGTCGTGTTTGATATGTACTGATTATTCCCGTTGAATATTGTTTCGATTTATCACCAACGGCCGCTACCGTTGAGGTTGCTGAAGATTTTCGTCTAGGCGGTGCCGGTAATGATTGATTTGTTTTTGTTGCACGCGCTGATTTTGATTTATTATCAATTTCTTTTGTTGTTTTACGATTTTTATGTAAAAAAAAGCACATTTAATTATTAATACTAATTTAATTATAGAAAAAGACAAAGTGATTAAATTACCTGATAATGTTTTCGGGGTATTTATCAATTTTTTACCCGATTTATTTGCACTCTGTAAAAATTGATTGAAAAAAAAATTAAAATACAAACAGAAACTCCAAATCACACACACACACACACAAAATAAATTTTACAATTATTCAATTTATTAAAGATATTTCTTTTCTGGCCATCTGAACGATGAACGACACATCCCATAAAAAATCAGTAAAATCAAAATATCAAAATTATAAACTAAGAGAACAAAAATTCAATGCTTAAACTTTAAAAGTAACTTAAAAACTAAAGGAAATAAATTCATATTTTAAAAATAAAAGAAAAAAATATTAAATTCATTTATCAAAAATCGATTGATTGATTCGCCCCCGTCCGATCAGTTAATTGTCCATCAATTTTTAAATCAATAATTAAATTTTAATACAAATAATTAATTTGTACGCTTACCTTTTCGGTAATTGCACGTCGAACGGATCTTGATGATACTCTGCTTACCTATAAAAACCAAAAAAATAAACATCATTAATTTGTTAACTGATTATTAAATCAATTTTATAGACATTCAGGCAATTTTATTTACCGTAACTTCAGGTGTGCATGGAATTACTTCGGGAGATGCACTTTTAATTGATTGATTCTATATAAAATAAACGAAATAAAAAAACCAGTTAAATTAAATACATTTTACAGTTTGATTTGTTTCTTACATCATCATCTGCAACATCGGCATCATCATCATCATCAGAAGAAGAACTATCATTTGATTGAATATTTTTTTTTTCCAATAATATTTTTGAAACATTTCGTTTAGTTCGTGTATTTTTAACACCTTCCGTTGCCTTAACCTTTGGCGGTGATGGTGTTGAATTACTTTTACTGCTACTATTGCTACTGTTCCCATCACCATCGTCTCGGTCCCCGTCACCGTCAGCATCACTGGACGATTTCGAATCGAAGGGATCACGGGCGGCATGCATCGATTTTCGTAGATAACGTAATTGTGTTGTATTATCGGCTCCATACGTTGTCGGTGTCAATATTTGTGGTGGTGTTATTTGTTTTGTAATTGTTAATTGTGTGGTTGACAGAGATGGTGAAAGTATTACATTTGATTGAATGATACTAGCATTATTAGGATTACTAGTATTACTTGTATTACTTGTATTTTTATCTGAAACATCATTAACCGAAACATTTTTATCAATTATATCTTTTTCATTAGATTCGTTATCCATTTTTTGATCACTATCCGTTTGCATATCATTTTGTTCATTTTCTGAATGTTCTAATCCATTTGTTGATTGTTTTCCATTGTCATTATCATTCGTTTTATCATCACCATCATTATCATTCATGTTATTTGTCAATGCCGCAGCATCACCCATTTCACAATCACTTGGAGCACAATCAGCGTCAATGTCCTTGTCGTCTCCGTCACCGTCACCGTCACCACCATCCATAATAATATTATTATTATCAATATCAATGTCGCCATCCGTGTCCAGCATCATCGATTTCGTTGCTTCATTTGCTGCTGCCGCAGAATTTGTGGGTAAAACCGATGATGAAAATCGTACAGAAGAACCTTTATGATAAGTACCATTCAATATTTGTGTAAACACTTTTAATGCCAATTCGGTTTTTGGTTCTAATTCGATTTTTAATAGTTTTTCCAAACAATTAATTAAATCATTTCGTAGCGTTGGATCATCGGAAACCTCAAGGGTTTCCAATTCTTTTGAGAGGACACGCATTAATTCTTTATTCATTGGATTATCAATCATTACCTGGATGAATGACAATGCAATGGTATTATGAATATTTAAACCGGTACTGGAAAAAATCGGTTTTGTTGATTTAATAACAAATTTTAATACGTTTGCCGGTAATATTTCACGTAATGGACTATCATTGGGCGATTCCAATATTACAAATAGTGTCGGTAATAAAGCCGGTTGTAAACATTCTTGTTTTTTCAATACAATTAATTGTTTCAAAAATATACCCAATATTTGATTGATTTCCGGTTCGGTAGTTGGATTAAAATAACGTAATAATAATTTTGATAGTAAATCATCGGATTTATAATGACCGCGTAATACCAAACGACATAGGCCATCAATTAACGGTTTTATTATTTCAACATCAGCACATGAATTTAACATATGACCAAATAAATGCATTAAATCAACGCTGGTGCCCGCCTTTTTAGTTGTATCATCATTGTCATCCTCTTGAATTTCCTGATAGTCCATTGTATTGTACAATTGACGTGATGATTTTTTTGATTTCTCTTTTATTTGCCGTACCAAAATTTCATTGTGTTGTGTATCTTGATTTTGTTCAGTTGTTTCTTGTTCACCGAAATAATCAAAACCATATCTAAATTATATAAAAAAACCAATCAAAATTGAATCTAAATTACAGTTTTTTAATTTGTTTTTTTTTTTTTTACCTATCAATTAAATCGAATAACGCTGTAATTGCTGTGGCCCACAATTGAGCATGTTGATGACGATAAAATTGTATAAATAATTCTTTATACACATCTTTGGCCAGCAATCCGTACAGCATACTAAATGCTGTACCACATTTTAGACCCCAATCTCGTACAAACATTTGACCCGATTCAATTTGACGTCGTATAAAATCATGATACAATTGTAATATACTTGGGGTTAACGTTGAAACGTATTTTGACGAAACCGTATAAAATGTTATCTGTAAACATTTGATTATTTTTTCTGTTGTTAATTTCTTTGATTGTAAATTTGATGAAATCTAAATGCGGAAATGAAATGAAAAGTTAAATTAATGACAAACCGTTATATTTAAAGTTTAAATTAAGAGAATTGATTTTATACCGTCAATTGTGAAGAATCGGTAATCGATTGACTATTATTCAAATACGGTTGAATTAAATTACTAAATTCATCGGATATATTTGCTAATTTTTCCGTAACATGTTTTGCATCAACATATTTTTTTTGATTTAATAATTCGGTTTCTTGTTCACGTAATTCCATAATTTGGCATTTGAACGACGAAACACGTACCATTAGATTTTTATCATTTTGTGCTTCTAAAACGGCAATATTTTGTGGACTAAAAAGGTCCAATGATGTATTTACCGAATTTGCATCGATTATCTCACGGATAACATCGACCACATATTGTAAACGTGCATCTTGTTCCATTATTAATTCTTCAATGCATTTAACAATTTTTATTATAATTTTTTCATTTAATTCTTCATTGATTAGCGTATGCTTTAGTAATGCCTTTAAATTATTTCGTCCAATTTCATCACCCAAATCATACGTTAACAAAATTTCAATTAAAGTCAATAGTAAATATTGATTTTTAAATTGTTTCCAAATATCACGTTCACTGGCAATCGATAAAAAAAATCTATAAAATACAAAATTAAGATTATTAGATATTTTATACATTCAAATCATTTTACAAAAATGAATGGACCGAATGGACTTACTTCTTTAAATAATTACAAAATGTACTTAAATCCGGTATTATTGCATCCAATTCATCGGCAAATTTTGAATTTGTCTCTTTACAATATTCAATTAATGCCAACCAATATAAGGCATTTTCATCATTTAACTTATCAATTGGTATACATTTTTCAAATTCATATTCATTTTCAAATGGTAATGCCCGTAATAAATCATCAAATTTTATATTTTTAAAATGTCTGTAATCGTGAAATGTGTTTATTGAATTAAATTATTATTAAAAATTTTACAGATTAGTAATGATAATGTAAAATCACCCACCTAAATATTGTAAATAGTGCTAATTTTGTTGTTTTACGTGAACGTTCAATTTCATTTTCGTTTGCGTCCAATTTTAGAGCGGCCGCAAATGTTATACAATTTTTATTATACGTTTCAAACCAATGCGGTAGCAAAACACCGGTTACAACTTTTTTCACCAATTCTGAATGTTCATTTAATCCTTGTTCCAGAAATGTTAAACGTTGTGCCACTTTATAGGCACGTACCGGATAACTACTCATTTGTAAATAAGTGTGACGTCGAACACGTTCATCAATGTCACACAATCGTTCCAGTATCGATGGCATTGTATGAAAATTACGTCCAATTGAGGTGATAACCGCTTGTCGCACAATAACCGATGGATCATTCGATAAATGAAATTGATATAATTTAACAATTGCATCATTTGGATTATCAGGAATTTGTAAACGTTGTAATGCATGAACTGCCTGTACACGTACACTTGCCGATGGATCCTATGTTTTGAACAAGTGTACATAATATTAATATTAATTTTAAGAAAACCGAAAAAACACAACACGAATTAAAATTTTACCTTTAATCTATCACTCATATATTTTTGAATGTCATCGCAAAGGTCATCGTCTAGGGCCGCTTCCAATCCCAATGAACTCAATAGTAAATTAACCACTTGACATATACGAAATCGTATTGTATGATTTAAGCTGGTTGTCTATCAATTCAATACAAAAAAAAACAAAATAATTAGTTTTTAATTATAAAAATAAATCCATAAAACAACTTACGGTTAATAGAAATTTAAATGTATCCGATAAAACTGTATCATTTTCATCAAATGATGTTACAAATTTAGCCAAAAATTCCAATGCAATGTCAGCATATTTATGACCTTCCAAACGGTATAATAATTGTTTGAAAACATCTTTCATAATTTGCATAAATATAAAATGTCCCGTACGCAAATAAATCTGTTGCAATTCCCTTATATATTTTCCGTGAAATGTTTCATTCACTTGAGCATTTTGTACAATTGTATGAATTGGATTTTTTGTAGATACTTTCTTACTCATTATCATTGCATCCTCTGGCATTTCATTTTCATTATTTTCATCTGTAGCCATTGCTCTAATCGCTGAAATTGCCTTGGTTTTTCGTTTTCGGGACATTATCACTTTATTTTTTTTATTATTATTATTGGTTTTACTTTTATTTTATTGCTAGAAAAAAAAATTAATTAATTAATTAATTAATGGACACATAAAACTGTTTTTCTATTAAATTGTATGTTTATTTGATTATTTTTAATAATAAATTAATTAAAAATATAGCGGTGGTGTTATCAATACACAAAAAAACAACACAAACAATTTTTTTGTAAACACCAAATAAATTTTCCCTCACACACATATAACTTTAATTAACTAAATACTTACATAACTGATTAAATTTTTGTATGAAAATTAAATATAATTTTAATTTAATTTAAATAAAAAATACAAATAAAAAAAATAATTAATTAAATAAAATACACAATTAGAAAAACAAACGTAATCAAAACATTCGCAACAAACAGTACAAGAGAAATTAAACACCAAACAAACAAATAAAAAAAAAAAACATTTCATTTTATGACAGCAAAGATCGTTAAAAGCATTGTTGTCGTTTTCATATCGACATATCGATATGTTATTCAAATATTTATCGATTTATCAAGGATTTAAATCACATCATAGCGAAACTGATTACTAAAATTCAAATTTATTATAATTTATTTATTTAAAATTTTTATTTTATTTTTTTTTTACAACTTTGTACTAAATTTATTAAAAATTAACAAAATTTAAACTGATTTTCCATTAATTTTCCGTAATTGTTTTCGTGCAATACGATCGAAAAATAAAAGACCTGCGGCTCTTTCAACACTTTCGGGTGGTACCTGAAATCATAAGAAATTTGGAAATTTAATAAATTTAATGATAAAATGTATGCTAGTGAAACTCACTTGAAAAACTGTAATTGGTGTTCCATTTGCAATGAATTTATTTGGTAAAACATAAGCTTCCATGTCCAAATCATGATTTGCCGTTTCACATACGATAACCTTATAGAAATGGGTGGGCACAGCAACATTATTTGCTCCAATCACCTGATATTTAACATATAATTTACCATCCGATTCTTTGTGTGGTAAATATAATGGACCCGTACACACATAAACATTCACATAGGTTTTCGTTAATTTACGTACATATTTTTCTAATGTATTCCAGATGTCACGATTGAATCCAACACCAACTTGTGGTGCCATATTTGTTAAATAAAATGTATGTTCACATTGTAATTGATTTGCTTTATGATTACCGGCAGCCGCTAAGTGGCCACGATCATAACCCGAATGCTTGTAATCGGTATTCAATGATCGAAAAAATGGATGTATACTTTCATCTGGTTTAAAATCACATTTTGCACGATCCACGGCATCATTATGTTTTACATCGGATGCCGTTAAATGTTCAAAAACCCAATGTGCAATGCGATTACGTCGATCGTATGACAATACATAATTTGAATATGAACGTATATTATCTAGTCCAGGAAAACCATATTTCATAATTTGGGATACACGATTTGAGGGGGCCGCGGCAGTTGGTTTGGTTTGGCTGACATTATCATCGATTCCTTTAGGAATCAATTCCGATGATGATGATGATGATACAGCAGTTGCCGCCGATACTGTACCAAATATTGGAAGTGCCGGTAATGATTTTAACTATTAATAATAAATTGTTTGTTTTTTTTTTAATTAATATTCTTCATCTTTGTAAAGGGATCAATTATTAAATCTTACTTTATTATTACATAATAAAATATTATTATCACTATTATAATTTGGTTGATTATCACATTTTTGTTTTTTACTTTCAAAATAACTACCAGCAAAAAAACTACAACCACCAATTGTTGATATCCAAAATGTACGAGTTAATAATTTTTTATTCATTTAAAAAAAAAAAACATTAAACTTATTTGGATTTAATTAACATTTAAACAATATTAATATTAAAACTTAAATTTATTTACATAACATTTTAATAAATTGTTTGTTTATCTTTTTTATAAAACTTTGTTTTGATTTTTTTATTATTTTTGTAAAAAAAATTGCAAATTTTAGACAATTATCATAAAAATAAAAAAAAAACCATCAACAATTGCGCTCAGATATGTGAAATTATGAAATAAAAAAATTTATTATCTATTAGATAAATAGATAAAATAATTTTATTTGTCATCAAGTGTCGCTGTCATGTCGGTTGGTTTTTTTTTTTATTTTTTCATTGCGTGGTGAATAGTCAAGTGTGTGTGTGTGTGTTATCAGTGCGAATGATTAAATAATTTTTTAATAATTAAATAAAAATTTAATTAATTAAATTATTGATGTTTATTATACTATGTTATATGTGCTTTAAAATAATCATATGTGAAAAGTGAAAATATTTAATTGGAAAATTGTTTTTTCAAGCAATTTGTTCAATTGAATGCAACAAACCCAAAGTTGCACGTATTTTTGAGACAACAACAACAAAAAAACCATTTTGTAGCAACGCCATTGGTTTTGCTAGAAAAACTCAAACAAATCGTGAATCCTAATAATGTAAGTAAAAAAAACTAAATATATAATGATATTTCTGTATCAAATTTAATTTTTTAATCCGGGGGTTTTTGATTATTTGAGGATTATTATAATTACTCTATGTACAATAAGAATGGTGACAAATTGGTCATGATTTTTTTTTATATGAAAATTTCTTGATGTATTTTAATTGCCAAATGGAAATCTTTTGCCAATTGCAATTCATACATTGATCAAATAAAATCAATTAAATTATTTCTTTCTTTCTTTCACTTGGTAATTATATAAACAATTAATTGTATTCATAATTCTTTTTTTTTTTTTTTCTGATATCACCGCACTTTCACACCCACTCCAACATTAAAATCCAAAGCAGTGCTAAAGAAAACCCTTTTTATTAGTTCCAAAAACTTCTTATTCGAGGAGAAATGTTATTATTGGGGTACAGTAAATACAAATCAAATATTGAAAATAAAAAAAAAAAATTGTTTAATTTTTTTAATCTCATAATTTCTATATATATCATTTATCAATTAAAATACATTATATTATATATAAATATAGAAAATTTTTACGAATATGTTTTATGTATTATAAGTATATATAAATAAATAAGACTATATATATATAAAAATTTTTTATTAAATTAAATATGCAATTATGTGGTTTGAAATATCTATATAGTATATTATATATAAAAAAAAGTTGGGATATACAAAAATTATATATATAATTGACATTATATTTAACAAATTTCTTTATTACAATCTACAAAATTACTAAGTTCCGTTGAATTTGGTGGTCCTGAATTATATAAATATGTAATTGGCCATAAACGAGCGGATGCAATATCTTCGATACTTTGTAAACCACCGGGACGTGGTGGTGGTTGATGATATAAATGCTGATGATGACGATGATGACCTTTATTATTATTTTTTTTATTATTATTATTTAATGGAGTGTATGTAATAACCGGTGTTTGAGCAGATGATGATGAAGATGGAGATAACGACGACGACGACGACGACGATGAATGATGTTTATTAATATTATTACTATTAGATGGAAAATAATGATCACTGCACGTTCTCCATTGATCTAATTCTTCACCAACAAAACACCTATAGATATAGATATTAATGAAAAATAAAAACACACAAAACAATAGACATTAAAATATATCATATATATATATATACACACAATTTGTATATAAATTACCATGGATAATTTAACCCTTGTGAATAACCACAAGGGTGATCAGATTTACAGCAATAATCCCATGCTGAAATTTCACCACCTTCAATTTCACATGAATAAAATCCGCTTACAATATTTTTTTGACAACCAGTTCCAATGCGGCATGCTTTTCCCGATACCGTATAATGTGTCCATGTATTTTCACCGTCTATTAATTTTTTTATTCATATTATATATCATAATTTATAATCGAATACCATCCCGCGTAAACAAAATTATAATAATAGACAATGAAAATTTTGAATAATCGAAATTATATTAATTTTATAATAATTACATATTGTTTAGTAAAATTTAAATGCTTTATTATGATGGTAGTAATTTTGTAAATTGTGTATTTATTTATATATATATATAAATGTTGTTTTGTATATAATGTTTTGTTTTGTTGTTAATGTCTTATTCGCTTTAGCATAAATAATTGGGGGTAGTTTATATATTTACAAAGATCAAAATATTATACGTGTATTTGTGTTTTTTGTTGTGCTGATTTTTAGTGTTGCGAATATATATTAATATATGTATATATTTTTGTTATAAATCTATCATTGTATATATATATATATATATTCAAAATACTACGTGCATAATTCACTGTAAATCCTTTTATTTTTACCGGGTTCCCTAAATATATCCATACGTCTGTCATTATTCACTCGATTGTTACCACCAATACCAATTGATGTTATTTTATCGCGACATGACCAATCAAATGGATTCCAGGCGAATAACCAAGAATCTCGATCGCTTGTATGCGAATAATGTATATTTGGTTTTAATTCACTTTGATCTAAATCGGACATTTCACAATTGTATGTTGATGCTTCAGATCTATTTATATAAAAAAAAAAATGTGATATTAAAAACATTATCAAAATATATATGGTAAGAATTATTATATATAAAAGACTTACGCAAAACTAAATGAAAAACATTTAAATGGTGTATTTTCACGATATCGAATACATTCATTTTTACATTCCAATTCCGTTGGTACGGATATAACTTTTTTAATAGCCGATGATAAAAGTTTTGCCGGTGAACCATAACCAAGATAACAAACTATATATATACAGATAAAATGAAATTGATATGATTTAAGGAATCAATAACATTTGAATAATATATGAATTATTTGTTACGTTTTTGATGTTTCTCATCGATTATCGGTTGTATTTCACATCCATGTCCATAACTTGCCCGTTCATAAATATCAAATGCTAAATCTAAAATTAAATGACGTTCCTTATCCATATCACGTACGGGCCAATCTGACAACTGACAATTATCAATTATACTTCCAATTGTTTTTGAACCATATCTATGGAGAAAAAAAAAGATATTTATAATTTTTGATGATTCATAAGATTCAGATATATTAATAAAATAATTAAAAACCTATAAGAAAATGCACGACATGTGAATTTTGATGATTTTATACATTCCATTTCACATTCACCGACCGATCGTACCGATAACGAATCACGTACAATTGATTTAAAAAATCGGCTTGTTTCAATTGCCCGGAAAAAACATTCTAAACAGCATAGAATTCATTTATGATTAAAGATTTAAAGGAGATTTAAAGAATAAATAAATTTGATAATATTTTTAATATCAAATCTTACGAGCATTATTTTTATGATTTGCTCCAATCGGTGCTTTTGAACACATTTGAACATCATCGGCCATTGAATAAATATCATAATCACGATCTGGTTCAATGTCAGCATAATAATTTAATTGTTGTACCGGACGATCACACAATTGACAATTTTCATTTGCTAAATTTGTGTATCTGCAATAATGCGGTGAATATATATTAAATGAATTTATCAATTTTAATTAAATTTGTAATTAAATATAACGATACCTATAACTATAAGTGTGACAACGAAATCTACTTTCAGCATGGCACATTCTTTCACATTCTGTTATTGTTGGTACCGAATAAACATATTTTATAATACCTTTATGCAATTTAAATCCTTCACTTGATTTTACAGAACATTCTGTATTGATTATATATATACAGAAATTTTATTAATTATAGAAAAATATAGAATAAGAGATTTATAAATTAAATTTATTACCATCTTCTCCTGGACGTCTTGTCCATGCACTACCAAATGAATCATAATAATCTTTATCACGATGTGACGAATAATTATCATCACCACGTGTATTATAAAAATCATTTGAATTTTCATTACCATATCTTGATGGACCACCACCACCACCACCAACACCACCGCTATTACTTCCGGGTCCCGTTAATTCATAATAATTAAAATTTGCATGTGATCCACCGCCGCCGCCGCCGCCGCCGCTACCACCCTTACGTCGACTATCATTATTGTGTAAACCCCAATAATCAACAGAATTTTTACTATATGTTGAACCACCATAACTACCACCATACGAACCCCATGAATTATCTTGACCAATTAAATACGGTACATATGGTTTATTATTGTTACTACCACCACCACCACCACCACTAGTTCCATAACCACTGGTTCCTCCATAACCACCGCTTCCGGTTCCTCCATAACCACTAGTTTCACCATAATCATTACCATGACCACTACCACCATAACTGAATGCTGAATCACGATGTGAATAATGATGAGATGAAAAACGATCTGTTGGTCTTGGTTCAGGTCTACCCGATGAATACGGTGATGATGATTGATGCGAATGATAATCGTTAGGTCTATATCGATTATTACCATTATCATAACCATCATTTATTGGACGTATAAATGGACGATGAATTTCTTCAATATAAGGTGGATCTGGACGATCATTATTTGGAAAATTATAACCATTATTATTATTATTATTTGGTCTATATTTTACAATATCATATCGATCAATATTATGTCCAGCAGAACTACCACCATATGACGATGAAGATGGTAAAGGTCTAAAATAATGTTCACCACCGCCACCACCACCACCACCACCTGATGATCCATATCCTTGATTATTTGAAATATCATAACGATCATAATCGGGTGGTCGATTTTCATATACAGCTGGTTGATTTTCATAAATTATTGGCGGATGACTATTATAACTGTTGGATGGTGGGGATGGTGGTCGATGGTTTTCGTATATTGGCGATTGATGTGGTCTATATTTATCGATTGACGTTGGTTTATAATTGTCAATTGATGGCCTGTACGTTGTTGGACGATAATCAGAAATATCTGATCCACTGCTGGTATGTCCAATGTTACCACCACCACCACCACCTCCGCCATATGGTGACGATGAATGGGATTGAGTTGGTTTATAATTATGACAATTTGTACATGATGATGGACGACAAGCATTTCGATCACGTTCATAATAATCATAATCCGGATGGTATATTAAATTTTCATCACGACTATGCGGACTTGAATACAAATCCATTTCTGACAGTGGTACTTCAATGAGTTCACAGATACCTTGACCACGTCCAGCCGGGTCTAATCTATATATATAATAAATAGAAATAGAAAAATTTAATTTTTTGTTATATTGTTTGAAAATTTACTTTTACTATATATGAATTTACCTGTAATTAAATCCTTCACATGTAAATCGCTTTTCAATACCACATTCTTTTTGGCAATCCTCAACACGTTCGCAAGTTAACGTTCGTCGTACCCATATCGGTGAAACACGTTTACCGGCCAGTACACGTCGAAAACATGCTTTAAATATAATTGTAAAAAAAATTGAATCTGATTAATTATGATTTTTGCCAGAATTGAAAAACATTTCAAATAGTTTGATTGAGCTTTCCTCTTGTAATTTGAATAACTTCTTCATTTATATAGAGTGCGGAGTTAAATTCGAAAGGTGGATTTTACTTGAAATATTCGCATCCGTTCAGAACTTTTCCATTATTTGGAACAATTTTATTTAGATTATATATTTTAAGAGGTTTTTTTCAGAAGACTTTAATTTTTTTTTTTATTCTACCAATATTTATTGAATCTTTTAAGCTTCGCCTTGGGATTTTGTTTGTTCGTGAAATGTATTTTTAATTACAGATTTTCTTAATAATTTCTTTGTT
This sequence comes from Dilophus febrilis, assembly GCA_958336335.1. Classification (NCBI taxonomy): domain Eukaryota; kingdom Metazoa; phylum Arthropoda; class Insecta; order Diptera; family Bibionidae; genus Dilophus; species Dilophus febrilis. The sequence continues at coordinate 3,053,687 of OY284469.1, read as the reverse complement.
TTTTTTTTATTTGAAAGTTAGATTCAAAGATTAATTAATTTTTTTCTTGAATATAGGTTTATTTTAATTTTAAATACTTTCCATTCGGTTTTATATACGCAAAAATTATGAATATATACTTAATAATTTTAAATATATATATAAATTAAAATTCATATTTTCATTTTATATATGCTATATGCTATATTTATTAAATAAATTAAAACAATAGATGAATATACAATATTCAAAACTATTACTTTTTAAAGTTTTTAAAACATATACTATTTAAATTTTTATTTTTAATATACATATAGTACTAGAGTACACCTTTTTATCATCGCATAAATAAATATATTCGATCTTTATTTATATATAATAGGTTAACGAACAAACCAAAATGAAAAAAAAATGGTATATTAAATTTCATAATTTTCAATTAATCACCGGAAATGCATTACTTCATATATGTATATGTGATGTGTGTAAATTTTATTTGTTTGAAATCGATGAACAAATGCGAATCTTTTTCTTTTTTTTTTTTCATTATGAATTTTATATGTAAATAAATTTTCATCTTTGCAGACATTTATTTATTATGGATATGTTAAAAGAAAATTAGATATTTGAAAAAAAAAACAAATCATATATAATAATTTTATTTTGTCTATAAACGAAACACGCGAAATGTTTAAATAACCTATATTCAAAATTACAATAAGAGATATAATTAATTGCGTTATCGCAAATTTTATCTCAAATACATTTATTTTATATTGTATGTGGTCATGAGATTATATTATTAACTTGAAACGTGCATTATTATGAGATTATATAGATTTAAAATTTTTTTTTTTTGTAATTCAATTAAAATTTAATTGTATATATATATTCACAATAGCCGCGGTTAACAATTTATTTTTTTTATTATTATTTTATAAATTTAAATACAGTATGCTTTTATAAAACACCTATTTTTTCGGAATTTCTGTTAAATAAATTAGTTTTTTGAAGAGGAAAACATAAAATAAAATTTTATATGACCTTTATATATTTATATTGGCGTTTGTTGCGTTGGGGGGTTATCGCGTTTATGATTTTGTTTTAATTATATATTTTTGATCGCAAATCACAAAACCTCGGTTTTTTTTAATTCATTGATTTTTATGATATCGCGTTTTATTTATCATATAGAAAAATCTATATATTTAATATATACAAAATACAATTATATCGCATCTATGAAAAAAAAAAAAATGAGGTATATTAAAATTAATTATGATTTTTTAGGGATATTCCGTAGTCTTAAATTAAATAATACATTTTTTGATAACTATATCTATAAATTATAATATCATTTTACAATAATATCATTTTACAGAATAAATTGAAATTAATAGACGCTTTTAGTGATCGCCTATAAAACAATTGTTAACAATTAAGAAAATTCATGTTATAACCAATTTATTATATGAAAGAATTATAGATAAATACAATAAATCTGTTCTTTATATAATTTTCCTTTAAAATTAAGGACATTTTTTCCATATACCCATTCAACTTTTTATTGAAACTCGCAAAACATACCTTTAGCATCTTCAACAATTATAATTGTAGCAAATGGTAACACTAAACAATATCCAATAATTATTATAATTATTTGATAATTACTTTTAAATATCATAATTTTATATTTTAATTAATTAAATTCAAAAAAAAAAACAGAGAAGATTTCAATTATTATAAAAACACAATACTTGTTTTAAATTTTTTTCTAATTTGTTTTTAAATAAAATAAAATTTAATCAAAATTATTCTAAACACACACAAAACATATATTTATTATAAAAAAAAAACTAACTGAAATTAACAATTTAACAAATACAAATAATTAATTTCAAATTATAACATATTTGTTTAAAAGTAAATTTTACACTGATTTAAATTTTTTAAAATTAAATTATTTCAATTTTTATTTTAAATATGGACAATAAAATACATTTTTTTTTTTTTTTTGGCTTTGTATTTGTTTATATTTTTTTTTATATTTTTTTATTAATTTTAAAATTAATTATATATGTACATATATATAATTAAAAATCACGGCACATTAATTATATTAAAATATTATTAGTAGTGTATATGATGGAAATAAATTAACATAACGACAAACGCAAAACAACATCATCTGAACATATATATATCACTATCACTATAAAAAATGTAATAACCCGCACAATAAAATAAAACAAATTCAAATAATGATAATTTTATATATAAATTTTTTTATCCTTGTATTTTATTTATATTTTTGTTTAAATTTAAATTTAAAATAACAATTTTTTTTTTGTAATTTGATTTATTTTGATATATTTTACAAACAACTGAATTTTTTATTTAAATCGTATATAATGCGATAGAAGATACATATAAAACAATACTGAAAATGAAAATTTTATTGTTTTCTATATTTATATGCATTCAAATATTTGTAATAATGAAGAAAAAAAAACTATATATATATATATATATACATTAGATTATAGGTGAATGAAATGGAGAATTGAAAAATAAAAAAAAGAATATTTTGTTCATAAAATATCTATATATATACACTACAGGTGTATTTATTTATTTATTTCTTAAAAGGTGGGGTGGGTTTGTAATAATTGTTTTGTATTCAAATTGAATTAAAATTTATGTTGTTTTTTTTTTTTGTTTATTTGTAAATATTCGTTTATGGATATATTAAGATTTTTGTTTTTATATATATATAGAGGATTAAACAAATGGCAAAGTCAAAAATATATTATTTCCATATTTTGTATAAATAAAATATATATATATATATACGGACGAGTCTCTTTTAATATATAATCGTACACTTTTTAAACAAGTTTGATATAGAGGGATTGGGATTGTATATAAATATAGTTATTAAAAATATGATAATAAACGTTAAATGAAATCACTATATTATAGAAATACATTTGAATATTTTAGCCATAAAATGAATATCGCGCGTCGTCCATTATACATATGTTAAATTGATGCCGGACGGATGTGCAAATATTTTGATTTTATAATACAATTTTTTTTTTTTTTTGCATTTGTTTATTTTTGATGGCCTTTTCATTAATGATTAAGATTTATATGTTTTTTTTTTGTACTTTTTGCAAAAAAACAAAATGAATAATTTATTAAAATTAATAATTTAATATAAATTAATTGAAAAATATATATGCAATGGGAAAATGTTAATATTAAAGACTATTAAATTGATTAAATAATAACATATGGATTTTTTTTTTCAATTTACTTATTAAATTAATCAGAATACCTTTTGTCGCAATATTTATTAGAAAATTAGGATTAAGATTCATTGCGGTTTCATAAATTATATATTGAATACATTAGTTTTTTTTATATCCATTTTATTCCTTTTGGCAGCAAATTACACATTAAATTTTTTTTAATATTTTATATATAATTATGAAAATAAAATATTAATTTTTGTATTTTTTTATTTATTTTTAGGCTTGATTTTATTTGCCAGCTTTACGAAATTTTTAAATCCAAAATATTGCAACGCAAAGTGAGTAGAATCTTTTTTTTTTTCATTATAATTGTATTGTATATATTATTTAGAAGATTGTTTTACCATTTTACTATTGATTTAATACACTCTCATTTTGTTAAGACTTTTAAAAGGAATTTAAAAATTTGAAACTAATTATCCCAAATATATTAATATATAGAATATATATATATTGAAACAAACTGCCGGTGTCCAGAGCTAAATTTTCCCTAAAAATTGGACTTTCTATAAATGTCATATTTTGAAATTTTCCCTTTAAGGTTTTAAGAGACATTTGTCCAACTATTTAAAGATTAAACAAAATTCTAAGGAAAAAAACATTTTAACTGTGGATTTAATATAAAATGTTTATATATATATTCTAATATATTCCTATATATAAAAACGAAGGATAAATAATTAAATATATATAATGAGAATTTATGCTAATTCTGTCATGTTATTCTACATAGAAAAAGATTTAAATGTAAAGTTACACAAGAAAAAAAAAACCCCAATAAAGAAAAATATATCATGTAATATAAACATATTATCTTATTTCTCTATATCTATTCAATTTTGCGTATATATCGTTAAAATAAATTTAATAGAATTAAATTTGCATAAAATATTAATGGAAAAATAAAAATTAACATTTACACACATCTATATAGCAAAACAAAGATATCAGATGTATCTATCAATAAACAATATTCATTACATTATTTTTATATATTTTATATATATATATAAGTATTTATAGTATAGATATTAGAATAATTTATAAAATGCATCATAAAACAATTGTTTTTATTTTTAAGTTTCATATCAAAAATTGCAAAAGTAGTGTGTGTGTGTGTGTATGTAAAAATTTGTAATTCAACAAATTATTGTTTTTTTTTCTCTTTAAAATAATATTCATTTTCTACAAAACGCATTGCATTTTATTTAACTGAATAAATTATTATCATATTATACGTATATATATTATATAGATAGCTAATATTTCTAACAAGTCAATTATTACTCAAAATGCCATAAAAATATTCTAAAATTTATCAGACATATCTGTTTTTGTTGTGTATATATGTTACATATTTGCATTAGCAAATTTCTGACATATGTATAAATGTACAATACGCGTACAATAATAATCTTTATATTACATCATTTTCAATTTCAATATATGTTTATTTCTATCAGAATATATCAGTTTAGCTGGTTTGGTGGAGTCTTATTGTATTACAAAAAACATAAATCTTATTATTATATATATATAGCGTTACACCTCAACAGAAAAAAATACATATGTATAAATAAATATAATATAATCATTAAAAATCGGTCTTTTGGAACGGATTCAGTAGTAAAGATTAAGACATTTTTAATATTGTTATTATATATATATATATGTTTTAAAGTTTATTTGTAATAAAAGAATAATTTTTAGAATATTATTTGAGGATTAAAGAAAAATTATATAGTTAATTGAAATTCTTCATAGGCGAATATTGTTTTTTTATTTTTTTGTGCAGGAAGACAAAAGTATAACTTTAACATATATATGATGAGTATATATATAAAGAAGTATTACAAATGTAATAAGAAAACGATTTGAATTAATTATAATATTATTTTTTTAATTAATTATACCAAATTATATTGTTTATTTCATTTGTTTTGTTTATATACGGTTTCCGTAGAGTGGTATAAAATCCTGGAAATCGTTTGATGATTCATTACAATTGTATATAGTAATTTTTTTTTCTATAATATTTTATTATTATTAATATGCAAGGTTTAAACGCTTTATTATTGCATGAATCAGATTCGCATTTTAACACTTTATTACAAATTTATATAAAAAATAAGTTATATTGTTAAAAGGAAATTATCATGATAAATGTTCTGTAAAAAGAACTATAAGAAAATTGACCATACACAAAAAACTATCTACTCTTCTTTTGACAACCTTTCTTTCGAGTTGTCGGAGATATCATATTCAAATATCGGAATTTTTAATTACAATCATTCAATTTGTCGATGTCTTTAAAAGTTGTTCTTATAAGAGGAAAACTTCGAATATTTAACAATTATCTTTTTTATACGCAGGGAATTGCGCGACTTTTACACTTTAAAATTAATCAAATTCCTTGTATTTTTCGTATACAAATCCTATTCGTATGTCCTATTCTTTTTTGTTTGTTTAATAGACAAATCTATATATATAATATTACTTCTATAATTAAGAAATTATAACTGCGGGAGAAAAACTTCAGAAATACATTAAAAATATTATAGGACGAAATGATTCTTAAAATTCTCAATACTTTACTTACAAATAGAGTTAATCAAACAAATTTACCATGAATTCCAAAAATTTAAACAAACATTTTTAATTTAAAAATAAACTAATTTCCAAAAATGTAATATGAATAAGTATATAAAGAATATACAAATCGAAAGCGTCACGTTTAATTTTTTTTGTATATAGTAATTTGTTTATTATAAAAAACCATATATAATAAAAAACTATTAAATATATATCTATATTTTGATTGAATAAATAACAATAACAATCAAAACCTATATATATCAAATGCAATGTTTACAACTATATTTTGAACATATATAAGATACATTTAAGCGGCATTTATACACACCGGCAAGTGACTATAATTCATTCATCATTGATAAATAATTAAATAAATATAATGAATTTATACCAATTTAGCAATATTATATTTGGAATAATTTAAAAGAACGTGCACTTAGAACTCATGCATTTAAAGAACTTTAATGATCCATTTTGGCGATAAATTTATCACTAAAAATGTGACCTTTTTGGCAAAAGATTTCCACTCGCCGATGCTTAAGTATTTTCCATATATATATAATAGAATCAATGATTTTGTCAATCAACACAACAAATATTACCTTCCTCAATATCCCCAAATAAACCCAAATAACAATTGTCATTTGCCCAATTGGTGTATAAATACCACTTTAATTGAAAAATAAAATTATATCGATAACAAATCTTTTTAACAAAAGGTCGCATATATATATATATAAATATTTCAATAATAAAAAACATTCCGAAAAAAATCATCTATATTTGATCTGTATTTTTTTTTTAAATATAATTTTATATATATAGTATTTAACAATTGGCGTACTTTTAGTTTCCGTTGGTTACATATATATATATTTGTATACTCTCCAAATTAGGTCAAATCAAGATAGATCTATCTATAATAATATACACAATCATTATTTTTTTTTTTTACATTATTTTTCATTTGATTTCATTTAAACAATTTGATTTGTATCTATAATGTTTTATATCTATATATATATAAAGGGTGATTTTTTAAAAGCTATAGGAAAGTTTTTCAAAAAAAACACATCAAATTCAGAAAAATGCATGAAATCTTTATTTGAATCGATAGTACGGTCCATATAATTTAATGTTCGAAGATTATTTCATGCAAATGTTAACCTTGACTGCGCCTCAAATGGTCCATCCGCTTAGTCCAATTTTGGAATACTCTTTCCAACATTCATCGGCCGGTATCTCACGAATAAATGCTTCAATGTTGTCTTCCAATGCGCCAATTGAACCGCGCTTGTCTGTATAGACATGAGCTTTAACATATAGCCCCACAAAAAATACTCTAAAGGCGTTAAATCGCACGATCTAGGCGGCCAATTGACCGGTCCCGAACGGGAAATAAAATGTTCACCGAACTCGCCTCTCAATAAGTCCATTGTTGAGCGTGCTGTGTGGCATGTGGCACCGTCTTGTTGAAACCACATGTCATACAAGTCAAGCTCTTGTATTTTGGGAAAAAAAATGTTGGATATCATTTCACGGTAGCGCTCACCATTCACAGTTACGTTACGATTCGCATCATCTTTGAAGAAGTACGGTCCAATGATGCCACCAGCCCATAAAGCGCACCAAACTGTGACTTTTTCTGGATGCATTGGTAGCTCTTGCAATGCTTCTGGCTGATATTCACTCCAAAATCGACAATTCTGCTTATTTACGTACCCATTGAGCCAAAAATGAGCTTCGTCGCTGAAGACCATTTCGTCGCGATGAACTTTCTTAACAGAGCACACATTTTGATAATAAAATTCAATAATTTGCAAGCGTTGTTCGTTTGTGAGACGATTCATAGTTAAATTATAGACCAAACTGAACTGAAACGTGCGTCAGCTGTTTAAACCAGTGTTGCCAAAAAGATAATAGCTAAAAAATCACCCTTTATATACATAAATGATGCGAGAGAATTTATATTTATATGACTAAATATATAAAAGTATAATAATATACTAATATTATGCACATCAAGTTGATTACCTTTTTTTTTTTTTAAAAAAAAATAATGTATATATATAATTTAATTTCACAATTACACAAATCTCACGTTGTGATTTGTTTGTTTTTTTTTTTTTAATTTTAAATATGTTATATTGACTAAATATTTGCAAAAATTCATTTATTTGTATTTAATTTTCATATCGTATTATATTAAGAAGGATTCTATATTGATTAAAAAATCATTCATTTAATAACGTTTTGTTATATTTATACAAATTTTATTTCAATCGATCAATGGTGATTAAGATTCATTTGACTTTTGTTAAAGATAACAATTTTAAAGAATTTTTTTTGTAGTAAATTAAATCTAGAAAATTAATGTACTATTTTTGGATTTTTACTATATAAATATATTAGAAATAAAAATGCGGTAACGCTCTACTTCCATTTCAATACATATATTCATATACGAATATTTATATATAGATAGATCACCTCCACATTATTATAATTTTATATATACCTTTATTATTATGACATCACTTGTAAAACAGAAATTGTTTGTAAAAATATATCATATATATAAAATATTTTCATATATACGGAGTTATATAGAATTCATTTGGCGTCATTGATTTTATAATTTTTAAATTTATTATAATTAAAATCATCCATATATATTCCATACTATAAAAATGATCTATAGATAGCGATCATATAATGCCGTGAAGTGATTTAATGGCATGGAGATGGCAATGAAAATCTATAATTAACATTTTCATTACAAGCAATATCCTATTTGTTTTATGTATTGCAGATTTTTTTTTTTTTTTTCAAATGGACACTAATAAAAATTTCATATATTTGCATGAATTTATGTTTTTTTATATGATTTTATTTGTAATATATACGGACGCAGATGACGGAGGGCGATGTCAACAAAAATAGCACTTAAAACAATATACATTTTTTGTTTTGCTCTAATGATTTCGAAATGGAAAAAAATAAAGTATAATCAAAATAATAACAATACAATCCCCTGCGTTCAATTTTATGCGTTAATCTTTCAACTCACTATATATAAATAAATGTTTTAATTAGATTAATTATGAATTGTATGGGCTCATTATGAATCTATGATATTTAGTAAATATAATTTTAATAATATTAATTTAATTTATAAGAAATTTAATATTTCTTTATAATCGCAAATATTGTATTATAGATTTATAAAAATTTTCATTTTAATCATGTACATTAAATTAAGATCAATTATTATTATATTTAATTCACGTCATACTTTATAATTTTCTAAATTTTATTTATGTTGACATTGAATTACATACACATTATATATACATAACATTATATATATATATATATATATATTAATTCCATTGTTTTACGAGATAATGAATGCGAGTAAACAATAGAATTACATATAATATACCTATTTTTTGTCCAATTCAAAATATACACAATTTTATTTTCATTCATTTCCGAAGATACACTGAGATTCTCGCATAGATAAATCTATTTTTATATATACATTTTATTATCATCATATAGGGTGACTTTGGAGAAGGTATTCAAATTTAGATTTATTATTTATCTATCATATAGATTTAATATCTTTTTATACGATTTTGGCTTTTTGAAATTACCTCAAAAGTACCTTAAAACTGAAGATCAGACAATTTGAATTTTATGGATTAATTTCCCATTCATTTTAGTTGAGGAGGGATCGCTTTCTTATGTTTCTAGGAAGAACTTACAATGATTTGCATTTATAAAACATGTAAGTTTTTTGAATCATTCAAAGGTTTGACGACAGAAAACTATGTGCTATGATAATATAAACCATCAAAAATATAAAGTCTCCCTAATCTATAAAAAAAAATATGCATTAAATTTAACATTTTTATATCATCACATATGTACTTAATTAGAATTTAGAATTTAGAATTAAATATATAATGATTAATGATAATTAACTCGTGCAAATCATTTTCTATTATTATCGCATATATGTATATAGACAATATAATTTTTAATTCACTTTCGCATATATATACATAAAGTTATAAAGTCATTGTCATTTCATCCATATAAATAAATAGTATATCTATTAAGGCTTATTATTATTTATATACATCATATACTGATATAGATGAGCAACTAAACAAATAATATATTTTTTAAAGTTTTTCCAACCATATATAATAATTTTATAGAAAATGTGCAATAACCATATATGTTATATAAATAAATAAATAAATATGTGTATAGAAAATCACCGTGAAAATTATATACACTTAAATTATATATTTTATCAAATTTTTAAATAACTTACATTTTGTTTTTGTATTCGAATAATAATCATCTGGATTAAAGTATGTTTCAATAATTGGTTCTTCTGTTACATGATAATTATTATTATTATTATTACCACCACCTTGTTGTTGATTTTGATGAACATCTAAACCATTTCCACCTCCTCCATATGAATTTTGATTTAATGAACCCGGTATTGCATTTGGTCGAAATTTATCATTTGGACGATTATTTTTTATTGGTTTTGAATTTGTACCAATATTATCATATCCATTACCATTATTATTAATATTATTATTTGGTAATTTATTATATGAATTTGTTGGTCGTATTGGATCTAATGATGACATTCCACCATATCCATTATTATTATTATTATTATTATTATTTGAATATTTATTTGGTGGATTGACATTTGGCGGATATCCATTTAAATTATTTGATTGGCCATATCCACCCGTATCGGTTGCTGGTCGATATGAATTAATATTTGAACTATAACCATTTCCCATCATACCATACGTTAACGGTGGTGATGTTGGACGATAATAATTTGTATTTATTGATGGTACATTTTGTGCATAAACATTTGGATATTGTTGATTATTATTTGGCATTGGATAATTTTTTTCATATAACATTGGATATGTATACGTTGGATCAGTGTACATATTAAATCGATCTTGATTACTATTTGATGTTATCGGATAAATTTGTTGTGTTGGACGTATTGGAAAATTATTTTCATATGATGTTGTTTGATCAGGATATTTATTAAGTGGATAACGATCATTTGGATATGATGATGATGATGATGATGATGGCAAGGATGAAGTCGAAGATGGTGATTGTTCTGGATATGGTCGATATGGATTTGTTGGTGCTGGATATCGATTTGATGTCATAGCTGTCGTTGATGGTGATGACGATCCATCATATGGTGGTGTTTGATTATCAGTTGGAAATCGATTATTAAATGGATTTTGTGTGCGATCACCATCAAAACCGGTTGTCATAACGGTTGGCGGTATCATAGGAATCGACGACGACGATGATGGTGATGATGAGGACGATGGTCGTGTTGAACCAGACATTGTAATTGGAATACCATTTGATGTTGTAAATATTGTTGTCGGTGGTGGTCTTGAATCGATTGCCGTTGTGCCAGCCGATGAAGAAAATGGAAAATTAGTTGAACCCGGTTGAAATGACTGTGGAGTATTTCCAAGATCTACAAAAAGAAATTGAATAATTTTATTATAATAATAAAAAAAAACGAAATGAGATAATTTTGTATACATACTTGGTCTTGCGATATTTTCATCATCAATGCCACAATTCATTTGTTTTTCATAAATATCAAAATCTGGTTCATAAACAGTTTCCAAGGGATTATTACCCAATGAGGTATCAAGACGTTCGGCTGACAATAGACATGTTCCATTACCTTTTGTACTGATACCAAATGAAAATGTTTGACATCCTTGTCCTTCGGCCAAACACAATTCTTGACAAATTTTCTCTGAATTTGTATCCGATCGTCGAAATGTTATTTCTGGTCTCAACATTGATTCGTATAATATTTTTTTAAAACAATCTAAAAATTGGAAAACAAAAAAGGAAAGGTACATTTTTAAAATATATTCAATTGATAATCGAATTCTGTGCACTTTTCTTTATACTGTCGTTATATTGCAATATTTATACAATCACTTTTACTTGATAAGAAACAAAATATACTACCATATACAAAAACTAATTTAAAACTAATATCTAACTGCATGAATATCGACTTGTGATTAATAACAACCGTTGAATTTATTTTATCACAAAACGCATATCTTGAAACTAAAAGTATTATTAAACTATACTTTGTATGGGTATGTTCTTTATTGTTAAACAAAACGTATATGTGTATATTCCATCCCATTTACAAACAAAACAATTATTCATTATGTAATACAAATTATTTAAATTATTATTTAACAAAAAATATATACAAACAGATTCTTTTAATTTTCCAATATAAAATTAATCGTTTATTTATATTAAATTTATTTAAAATATTACATAACCATATATATATTGTTAAATATGTTCACCGGATAAAGGAGATTATCAAAAGATAGGTAATATTTTTTTACCTGTTTCTATTCTTAAAACAAAATTTTAACTTTAATTGATTTGTATTAAATAAAATAAATACATATAAATAAAAGAAAAAGTGTTTAAAACAAATGGTTATTATTTTCTATATCAATAGAATTGCATTTTCTGTGTTGTTTCATTATAATTATAATTGAATTAAAATTGATGTATTTATAAAAAAAAACAATTACAGAATCAAAACACGGTACCTATTAATTCTTATTGAGATATAATACTCTTTTAAATTTCACAACTTATTTGAAAAATATTCATATTAAAAATATATTATTCAATTGAAAACGCATTCTCTAATTCAAATGTTTAAAAAAAAAACCAAATTTACACATAAATACCTCATCGGTAACTGAAAAGTTATAATTTTTTTTTGGTACACTGGACTTGTTGGTAATTTTTCCTCTTTTTCGTTTAATATAATAAAAATAATTATTATTATAATTGATAAATTTCACAATATATATATAATTAGTGAAATATATATATATAATTAGTGAAATTCATTTTATTTAAAAAATTATCCAAATGGACTTAAATTACATAAAACGTATATATTACTTTTATTTCTTATATAATCATGACAATTTTATTTTGTGCACGGGCGGGCGATCTTTTAAATTACTCAAGTATATCAATTTTTAATATTTTCTTTGAAGTGCTATTTTATAAACTATAATTTAATATGCACATATCATAATTTTTTTTTTTTATTATATACAAAAATCGCATCATCGTAATTGTAAATATGATTTAATAATTGCCTTTTTTAAAATTGCTAATAAATAAATGCTTTCACCACCTCTCATAATTGTAACGTACTGAATTGTGCTGTTTTAAATTCATTTGTTTAAAAGATATAACTTTTAAACGTGATGAAACAGCATGATAACAATACGAATTGATAACATAATAATTGAACGAACAAATTGTATATGAAAACATATTGTTTTTTAGTATATATGTCTTTTGAAATTGGAAGTGAATCAGTTTTGTGGATTTTCTAACAAATAAAGAAGTTTTTTTGAACGAATAAAATTTTGAATAGCAGGAAATTAATTGAAATTTTTTTTAACAACTATTTTATCTCTAATGGTAGATGAGGAAGTTATTATGCTTCTAACAATCCTATATATAAAATAAACCTTAATATTTCATATAACAATATAATTGAATCCGTTGCGTGCTGGCTGGGCAATTTAATAACATTCATATATTATATATTAAAATCTCTTTATTTTCCTCAATGTTCAATCAATTAACTATATGCTTTATTCTTTATTTTATATATTTCTATATCCTGAACAAATCATAATTATATAATTCTATATTTATAAGGCATATTATATATATATACTAAAAATTGATTTATAATCATCAAGAATAAATCAAAACATAACCGAAAAATTATTCAATTACATCCATGAAACAATAAATACATAATAAATAAACAAAAACCATGATGATTTATAAATATGTAATTAATATTAATTATGTTTTAGGAATATTTTATATTTTTAAGGCAAAAATAATTAATCAATTTTTTATTATTATTATGATTTAAAAAAAAAAATACTATATTTGTTATAGTAACATATATATTGAGATTATCCGCTTCTTAACTCAACAAGATACCAAAAAATAAAATAACGACAATATAAAAAAATAAAAAAATCATTATCATTATCTATAATTATTTATATTACCTCATCAATGTGATTTTATATTTTTTTTTTTTTTTAATAATGTTATTAAACAACATAATTTTGTATATATAAAAAAAAAAAAATTCTTACCATTATTGGCAGCTACCAATTGATTATCAATGTTAATACCATAAACAACAGCATCATTTAATAGTAATATTGTGGCGGCAGTAGCACAATAGAATATAATCAAAACCAGTTTGATCATTTTTTTTTTTTTTTTTTTAATATATATGAATTATTTTTTTTCTTTTTAATTTTTTATTAAAAAATTTTATATTAAATATCCTCATAAATTCATTCGTTTAAATATTTATTAATTTAAAAAAAAAAACTTAAATACACATATATCAAATCACTTTTTTATATGAAAAACTTCATCACTTTATTATTTATTTTTATTTAATTCACTTATTCAATTTCATGGATGTCATTTTATTTAATGATTTATTTTACTTATATTACTATTTTATTTTAGCAATTTTTTTTTATCAATCATATTCCTTTTTTTGTTTTGATGATATCTTAAAAATAAAAAAAATAAATTCGCACTGCGTACTATAAAAGAAATCCAGAGTAAAATGAATATATAAAAATAAAAAAAAAAAACAATTTATATCCAGGTTAATTAATAAATATTTAAAACCGTTATTTATTTTAATATTATTAAATACTCTTCGTCGTCGGCGTCGGCATACAATTTCTTTTACGTTCTCAATTTCTTTGTTTTAAATACAAAAAAAAAAATAAATATAATATATAGGTTTGGTTTTTTTTTTTACAAACAGATCTGCAGATTACACAGATTTTAACATTTATAATTTCATTTTAATTATATGTATAAAAGAAATATTTTTTTTTGTTGGGTTTGCAAATATTTTATTCATTTTTTTTTTTTTTTAGTTCACCAAAAAGTTTTTATAAAATTTTAACTATATCCATAATAATAATAATAATAATAAATTCATGACTTCTTTCTTCCTCAATGAACGACCAAAAAAAAAAAAACATTCTATCAACACGATTGTAAAACACACAAAAAAAAAAAAACACGCAATTTTTTTTTCTTGTTTAAAAAAAAAATAATTGTAATTATATTTAAGAACAAAAAAAAAATAATAATAATAATAATTTTCTGCAGGTTCTCTTTTAAAAAGCAATTCTTCGGTTTTGTTTTTTGTTTTATTGATTTTAAAATAAGATCTGATTTGATCTGTAAATTTGTAAAACAAAAACAAAAATTATACAAAAAGATTTTCCCATGAAAAGGTTTTTTTTTTCTTTTTGCATAAAATAGATGTGCGTGCAAAAATGGTCATTTCTTATGATTGTTTTAACTTATTATTTTGGTACTATAATTGAAGCGTTTCTTTTGTAATGTTTAATTTGTCATACCGATTGATATATTATATAATTATAATTCTATATAGAACTTTATATTGTTAATACAATAATCTATATATATATATATGTAATTTTGTTGTCGGCAAATTTAAAAGATAAAAATGAAGATTTTATCTATAATAATAATAATAATAATAATGAGGAAATGATATTTAAATTTTGTTTTCTTTTCTTTATACTCACAAAAAAAAATGTTTTGGAAACTTTTCAATCAGAACATCCTCAAATGAACTTTATATTATTATATATATAATGGCAAAATTATTATTAAGGATGACGCAATTAATTAATTCAAAATATTCTATAAAAATAAAATTAATATTTTTTTAACACTTATTTTTTGATTTATATACATAGAAAAAACTTGTTATTTAACTCATTAACATATCCTGTTAATAAAAATAAACGCTTCTGGTATTTTTATTTTCTAAATAAATAAAAAATTGAATATAGTTCTTAATCAAAAAATTAATTTTTTTACGTAAATGTTTTGCATATATTATATATTAATATATTTTTAATTTTCTTATTTTTAAATTAAAAACAAAAATAAAAAAAAACCACCATATATATAGAACAAAATATGAAAATAACGTTTTTATCTTATTAATTTGATCAATCTTTGGAACATTTTTATGTTTTTATTCATTACACTCACTCACAACAAAATTTTATATGGTAAATTTTTGTATATTTAAGAACAATAATATACTGTACATTAAATTAGATAAATTATAGAACCGCATAAAACAATATATATGTAATAATAATAATAATCATAAGTGATTATTTTATTTATTGTATAAAATATTATATAAAAAAATAAATAAATATTACAATTAAATTTTAAAATCTGAACTGCGAACACGATCAACTAACACAATAAACTAAACCATTTTGATATAACACTTCTGGAAGTCTGCGACTGAACTCTTTTTTATTTTTATTTTTATTATTATATGATTATAAATATTTATTTTTCAAAAATATAATCTCTATATTTATTTATTTATATATATAATATACACGAACGGCGGCCTGTGTATGTTTATGATGAATATATAAAACATAAATATAAAATCAGATAGAATAACTATATAAAAAAAAAAAATGTTAATGTTAAAGAGATAAATAAAATTATATGTTACACATCTCTATATAGATTTTTTGTTATAGTATACAAAAAAGGTATATATAGAAGAAGAGTCTGCAAAAATATTTTATTCATTAATGAAAATATCATGTAAAAAAAAAAAGAATTAAAATAAAATAACACGCTGTGACATTCATTTATATACAAATTTTATGATAATCATACCTTTATATATTAGTTATATATAAACGATATTAAAAAAAATATAAACGATTTTAAATAAATAAAAAATATTTCTTCTTCTGTCATCAGCAGACATCGCAAAGTTAAAAAAATTATTAATATTAATATAAATTGTTATATACAATATATTATTATTTTTAATAATATACATTTGGAAAGAAAATCACGGTACGTTGATCTCATTCATTCATCAGCAAAAATGAAATATATTAGAACTCGTACCGTACCCGCATCAGCACAACTATACGAATATGATTTAATGGAAAAGATTATATGATGTTATAGAATTTTATTATTTTATGTTCATTGTTATAACGTTGATTTTATACAACAAAAAAAAATTATTCACCTCATGTAAATTTTAAAATACAAAATATAATAAAAAAAAAAAAAGATATCGGAAGTTACCATTTAATTTAATCTAGATTTTTTTTTTTTTTTGTATTTAAAAAGGATTTATTATATTTTATTGTAGAAGTATAAAAAGAATTTTATTCAGACAGATTAAATATATGTTTAAAAATACCATGATATAAAAAATATATAAAATGACATGCCATTAAGATATGACTTAATTGTGTTAAAATTGTATTCTTTTTTGTGTTTTTTTTTTTTTTTTTCATAAAATATTCGCAATTATATTACAACACGTATAAAATCGAAGGAATATATTTTAAAATGTGTTTGTGGGAAGATATTGATGAGATCATCGCAGTTTGAAGATAGTCTGGATTTTCTGTAATTTATAAAAAACATATTGGATTGGATTGATTTCGAGTCCTTCCTTTATTGTTTCTTTCTTTATGGTTTCGAATTTCAATTTTCTTTTTTATCTGGTATTTAAAAAAAACACATTTTTAAATCGCTTATGATTTAATAAACTTAAATATACCGATTTAGAAATAATTTTTACATCATTCGCGAATGTTTCTATATTTAATCCAAAAAAAAAATTCTATTAAACAATATTTAGCAAACACCTTACCTGTACATCATTCATGTTCTATATATATATATATATATTTATAACAGTAATCTTTAATGTTGACGGGTTTTCGCATTCTTTAGCCATTTAAGACAAAACTCAGACCGAAAGGCTTTAAATGTTCATATGAAGTATTATTTGTTTCAAGTTCACCTATTTCAAATTACTTTTAATTGCATTCTATTCTTTCTTTTAAATAAGAAATAATTTTGTTTATTGAATCAACTGGAATTTATTAATATTTTTCACAATACAAAACCAAATTCTTAATAAATGAATTCCAATCAGAATTCCAATGGGTATTCCAATCAGAAAATCGAAATTTATTTGAAATTATATAGATAAAACCTTGATAGTTTTCAGGTTAATTTGAAAAGTGTAGGGAATCCTTTAAATTGAATCTCTCTGGAACACTTATACATTTTAATTTCATTAAGTGAATTAAAATGGATTAGAAACCATCAAAATCCACATCCACAATTACAATAACCAAAACACCCCTATAGCCTAAACTCTTCAAAAGGGGTAAGATAAAAAAAAAAATTAATTAAAATTGTTTTATATCGTATATAGTAGTATATATATGTATGTGATAGGTACATGATAAATTTTTATTTAAGAATTTTTTGTTTGTTTATTTATTTTCGTTTTCTTTTCCATTTTTTATTTATTAATTTTTTTTTTTGTTTGTTTGTATTTAATTTTCTTTTTTTTTATTTTTTTTTAATTTTATTGATATATAAAACAATTTTCATAATAATTATATTATAAATAAGAAATCAACATAAAATTGTTTTTATTTCTTACTAATTTTCATTTATATATATAAATATATTATTGGTTTTTAACAAAATTAAATAAAAAATTATTTAATTTAATTTAATTTTGTTTTTTTTTTGTTATTTTCATCATGTTCATTTTCTTTCTTTTCGGTTTTATTAAATTATATTTTAATTTTAACAAAAATGTTTGCGGAATTGGTTTTTTTTTTCTTATTATTTTTTTTTTTTTCCATTTACTTATAGAAAAAAAAAAAATTAAATAAATTAAAAATATTAACGAAAAATATAATACATATGTATATAAATATAAATAATATGATTTGATTATAAATTAAATAAAAAATAATAATAATAAAAGAAAATAATAATAATAAAACAAATAAACAATAAAATTTTTCAAATCATAACATTTATATTAATATTATATTTTATTTTTAAATAAATTTTAATTCTAAAGAACAAAAAAAAAAAACTATTAAATTGGATTTTATTTTTTTTTTCTTAGATTATTTATAACGATTTATTATTTGTTTTTTTGCGAAAGTTCTTCTTATATTAAAAAAAGTAAAATTTTTTTTGTTTTTTAATAAAAACTAGAAAAGTGTGTCAATTTTTGTTTTGTTGCTGTTTTCATCTTTTTACATTTTTTTTTTTTTTCTCTTTTAACTTTTTGTTATTTATTAATAATAATTTTAATTAAATTAATTTTATCATATATATGGTATATATGAAATAAGATAAATCAACAAATGTAAATAAGTTGCAAAAAAAAAAATTAAATTTCCCTTAATTTTTACCCGTAAACCAAATTATTTTTAAATATTTTTTTTTTTAAATATATACGAAATTGGTTAAATTGTAAAAATTAAATTAATCATTATGTTTTATTGTTGGTTGAACAAAAAAAAAATTAATGTTTATTTTAATTGTTTGAGATTTTTATTTTATTATTATTATTATTATTATAAATAATGAATTTTATTTGTAATTAAATTTTAAATGGGTATATTTTTTTTATTTTTTTTTTGGTTTTGAATAGATTTTTGAAAGGAAAAAATTCTATTAAATTATTTTACACTTTTTAAAATTATATATAAATAATGAATTAATTATGTAATGAAATGACAACGCGGTCGAAAATTTTTTTTTTTTTTTTTATAAATTATAATTTGTTTTTGCGGCATATAGAGCGGCATATAATTTCAGCGGCGATTCGCAAGTCGAGATCTTAAATAACAAATAAAAAATTGATTTTTCGTTGTTGTTGTTAGAAATATTAAAAATGTATAGATAAAAAACAAATGATTTTTATTTCGTTTAATTAAAAAAAAATTAAAAATCATTTAAATTAATTCTTTTCTATATATATATACGTATATATAATGAAATAGATAAGAATAATATTTTTTATTTTTTAAACATGGAAATTTTTTTTTGTTTTTGTTTTTTTTGTTTTGTAATTTATTAAAAAAATGTTTCAATTTATATTTTTAGTTTTTCGATCAACAGAAAAAAGTAATATTATTCTAATTCAGGCTAATTTCTCGTCATATATATTTTTATCACTTTTAGCTATAAATTTTATAAATTTTTTTTTTTATTTTTCTTTACGATATTATAAAATTATAATACATATATAATAAATATTAATTAAATATAATAAATATTATTTAAAAATAAAAATATAAAATAGAAATTATATAAGTAATGCGACGAACCAAAAAACAAAAAATTACGTTTTTGTTGTTCTATGTATGTTTTATTGTTTATATTTTTATTTTTTATATTTTGTTTTGTGTGTTTGTGAAATTCGTTTTTATTTTATTTTTGAATTAAACTTTGAAAAAATTAATATATAGATTTTTAGGTGTCTTTTTTTTTTGGTTTTTTTTTTTTATTTTACTTTTTTTTTTTGTTTTTATATTTTATTGTAATTCAATGTGTTTAGTAGTGTGTAATAGAGCAGAGAATAAATTGTTGTTATTTTATTTTTTTATTAAATATATTATTTTTTATGGATAATTTGAAGGTATTGATTTTTTTTTATTTTGTGTGTTAAACGATTGTTTTTTTATATCTATATATTGTATAAAGTTATTATTGCATAGAGATGATAATTTGTTGTTATATTGGCTTTTATTTATTGTTGATATAAATTGTGGTTTTTCTAAAATTAAATATAGAATTAAATAAATATATAGAATATATATATATATATATATGAATAGAATTTATTTTTGGCTATGGAATTTTTTTTTATGTAAATGTATTATTTTTGTTTATTGAATTTTTTTATTTATTTATTATATATATCGGAAAATTAAATAAATACTATTTATTTTTGTATAAATTTCTTCTAATTAATCCTTTTTTTATTTAATTGCGATATTATATCCATATAACACTATTGGTATGTTTTTTTTTTTTAATATTTTCTAATCTCTCTCGGTCACTGCCGCCGCGATCTCGGGGGGGTTTCGGTTTTTATTTTTATATTTTTTTTTTTTTTTTTGGTGGTGTTATTATGTGCTTGCAATTGCAATTTATTTTACTATAAAATTTTACGTAAAAACATTGAATTAAAAAAAAAAATAATTGTTTTTTTTTTTTGTTGTTTTATTTAATGTTTTGTTTGGTTTTGGTGTTGTATTTTTTGTTATATGCGCGTCGACTTATTAACTAAATTCTTTCATTTTCCGTTTTGTTTTTTTTTTTGTTTGTATTTTTTATTTTTGTTTAATTTTTTATTATAAATTAATATATATATAAATATTATGTATTTAATATTATTATTTTACGTAATTAATTTAATCTGTTTTTTTTTTCATATATATGTATATACTTTGTAATTTGTTTGTATTTACAGTTTTTAAATTTTCTTTGTTTTTTTTTTAATTTATATAGAGAAAATGTACAATAATAAATTATATGAATGAAAATAAAAAAAAAATAGTTTATTTTTAAGATTGATATTTTTTAATAGAGTTTTATGATAAATGATGGTATTTTTATTTGTATATTAATGCGATATAACAACGCGATTTTATTTATAAAAAATTTCATTGTATAATAAAAATTATTGAAAAATAATTTTGTTTATGGAACAGAAGTAATAGAAAATGTTTTTTTACTTCTGGAAAAGACAGATTGGTGATGACTTTATTTTTAGAAAATTGTTTAACTGTTAATTAAAATTAAAAAAAAACCATATGATTCAAGATACAATTATAAAACTATTGTTGGTTAATTTTCTAATCCATTGTTATTCAATAAATACCTTAGCTTACAATTTCTCGATTCAAAGACGTGAAAATGACCTATAAATTTGCAAATAAAATGATGAATATCTATCAAAAAATATTCTATAAACTTTGGTTAGGTCATTTTTGGGTTTAATCTGAAAATTTTATCAACAAAAACGTTGTCATAACTATATACATATAGGTATAACTCTCTGCGGATGTCTATATATATAATTAATTATTTATTATTAAAAATAATATTTATTTAACAAAAGAAAAATAATGAATATAATATATACTTTTAAATTAATTTTGAATGATTTTTGTACTCAGCATTTTTGTTGATGAAAATTTATTTATTTTTTATTTTATTATATTTTTTTTTATTTTTGTTTAGTTGAAATTTGTTGACTAATTAATTATGTAATTATTAAGATTTTAAGCTGAAATTTGAAATTTGAAATTTGTTGACTAATTAATTATGTAATTATTAAGATTTTAAGCTTATTGTGTATAATTTTAATAAAATTTTGTGTTTCTTATTGAAAATCAAATGTGTAATTTTAAATGTGTAATAATTTTTAGAATTTAATCTAATAATATATAAATAAGAATTAAATTCATCATCATAAATGATGATTTGTTTGCCGAAAACGAAATATTTTATTTTATTTACCATGAATAGAAAAAAATTAAATCACAAAATTTTATAAAATTCTATCAAATGAACTTTATATATGCTTTTTTTCTTTAAGAGTTCTATATTTAAATATTAGAAATAAATTATTTTCTTTTTGTTAATATTTTAATAAACATTTTTAATAATTAATCAACATTTTCTTTTTTGTATGTGTGTGTGTGTATGTGTGTGTGTGTGTATACAATTTTATATATATAATTTATTTTATTTTACTTTTTATATTCGTATATATTTTTATTATGAGATTTTATATAACTTCTTTTTTATAAGGCAATAAACACGATATATATATACATTTAAATAAATAAATTATATATATATTTAATTATTATTTATTTGATTATATAGATTGATTTTATGTATGAATGTATAATAATAAACACTCATACATATAGATATAAATTCTTTTAATTTTCCTATATATTTATTGATTTATTATTATTGATTTACATCCGCGCCCTTAAATAGAATTTAAATTACTTTCAGATTGAATGATTTTGTTTATCGAATTTATTTTTTGCTTTTTTTTTTTTGTTATTGTTGTTTTTCTTTTGAAAGGAATAAAAGGAAACTATATAAAAGAAACTATATAAAATTAAAATTATTTAATTAAATAATTTTATAATTAATGACGATCATAGATGCGCGGCGGTGTTGTCAATGAATGAATGAATTAATATGTGATATTTAAAATGCAAAATAAAATTTCTATTTGAAATAAACCCTTGTGTTTTTCAAAAAAAAAAAAATAAATTAAATTAATCAGTTTTTCTTCATTTGTATTCTTTTTTTTTATCGATTTTTGCTCTACTTTTTTAAAAATTTTGAATAAAATTCTTATTAAGTTTCAATAAAATACTCTGGAATTCCATTTAGAATTCCATTCAGATTAAATTGTTTAAATTTAAATTACATGGATTGATTTTTGTTTCTGATACCTTTAAGAGTGTGCGGTATGAAAATTATTGAAAAAATACCCTTAAGAGTTTATCAAATTTTGACTACTGCTAAAGCTAAATTCCAATTATAGTGAGTGAAGAGAGCTAAAAACAAAATTCTAATAAAATATGTTTTATTAATTGACTTAATTGATGCGATTTTACCGCATATCGATTGATTGATTTGAATATCGCGATAATATGATTTTTGATTGCAAAAAAACAAAAAAAAATGAATATGTAAATTAAATTCATTATAAAATATTGTGATTTTTATGACTAAATTTGCATATGAATTGTAATTTTTTTTTGTTATATGAGAATGGGTAAAAAAATGATGTAATTAAACAAGCATAATTTTATATTTATACTTTTTAAATCTTTGTTGTTGTTGTCATTGAATTTTACTATATAGAAATTTATAATGAATGAAAATCTACATATTATATAATTATAATATTATAATAATAATAATAATAATTAAAAAAAATGTAAAATAAATTAAAGGCACTTATTCAATCATATATATTAAATTATGATTATTTTTAATTTGTTTTTTTTTTGTTTTTTGTTGTTTTTGTAGTTGACGTAAATTTTCGTATAAATTATTGTGCATTTATTTGATTTTTTTTTTCTTTTTGTTGTTTTTTTTTTTTTAAATTTAATTTTGTTATTTTTTTATTTATGTTATTGTGAGTCGTCTCGGTATATATTTATATAATAATAATAATAATCAGTTCAATTGATAACATATCAAAAAATTTTACTTAAAATTTAATATTTATATCAATATTACAATTAAGTCTTTTTTTTTTATTGAATTAACAATTTTGTATTTAATTTTTTTTGTATATTTTTTCGATATATTAACAATTGTAAAAATGAAAAAAAAAAAAAACATTATTTTTTTTTAACCAATTTCTTTGTTTTGTTTTTAAAATTTAGTACATTTTACTATATTATGCTATATGCAATTTTTTTATTTATTGAAACTTAATTTGTTCTAAGAAAATTATAAAAATTGTTAAATAAAATATGGTTATAATAATTTTTGTTCTTAAATATATAATTACATCGAATAGTATAAATTAATAGAAAAAAAAAAAAATGGGTGATTTGAATTGTTTATTTAATATAAAAAAAAAAAAAAGAAAAGTTATTGCGATTCAAAAAAGAAAGAAAATCTATATTAATATATAATAAATATGTTTCATTGTGAGTTTTCTTCATTCATCATCAATTGTTAATTAAAAGAAAGAAAAAAAAACCCAAAACCAAAATCTTTATATATATATATATAATAATAAAAATGATTTAAGTTTTTTACACACATACATTTTCTATAAAAATTAGTCTTTTCTAATAAGGCAAATGGTGTGATGAACAATATTTATTTATGAATTAGACTGGTTGTTTTTTGTTTTCTTTCAAATTTTTTATTTAATGTGTACGTTTACCTATACACTCTTAAAACTCACTCTTTATCCCAAGATTTATTTATTTATGTTTTTTTTTTTTTTTTTATATAAAGAAAGGATCGGAGTTTTAAATTGATGAAAGATTAGATCAAAAATGAAAAAAATTTAGAAAATATAAAAAAATTGTTAGAAAATATAACTTGGTAATTATTTTAGCTTCTGTTTTTAATGACCACCACAACAAAAAAAATAAAACTGTAGATTACTAAATAAAAAAAATGCTTTAATTACCTTAACAATATAAAAGTGTATATGTATAAAGGAATTTTTATCTGTTGACCACCGGTCAGCAAAAAATTTAATAATATTATTCATTAAATAGTTTTTCCTTTTTTTTAAAATTTATACAATTTCAAAATTGCATGTATACTCCCTATTGAGTATATTTAATATAATCCATAAAAAATATTAATAGAAACACACAAAGAATTTTGTATATGAAAAGTGATTCATTTATCTGCGAGTATTAAAGGACCTCATTTAATTACGAAAATTTGTTTCTTAGTTATTTATTTAACTTTAAATACATTTGATAAATTTAGAAATATTCTAAATTTAATTAAGATAATATTCAACTGAACATTAAATGAACTGGGAATACTTTTTTTAAATATCCCAATTTATTTGTAAAATCAATAATTACCTTGCTAAAAAAAAAAATAATAAAAAAAGAAAAATATCACCAAATCTATTTTAAAAATAGATATACCATAATTATATAACAAATTGATTCATTTCCAATATTTGATTCAAACACCCACCATCAACAATTTACACTCCGATCCGATCAAATAAACAAAAACAAAATTAGAGATTTTATCAAAATAACAAAAAATCATTACTTTTAAATAACAAAAAAAAAAAAATATGTATAACCAGTCTAAAAAAATGTTTAGGGAATGAAAAAAATATCTGAATCTGTTTTGTGTTTTATTTAAATTTTGAATTTTATTAATCTTGTCTTGTTTATTAATATTATTATTTTATTATATTGCATTTAATTTTGTAAGGGTGTTGGTTGGTAATCGACGAGTATTTTTTATTTTTTTATTTTTTTTTCGAAATTACTTTTGAAAATGATTTTGTTATTTTTATTCATAATTTTCGGTTTTGTTTTTTAATTTTCATAATTTATATATTCAGGGTTTATTTCATAGTGCATAAAACATTTTTTTTTTTTTCCATTTTTAATTTATTTTTATTTTATTTTTATTAAGAGGAGTTTTTATATCAATTATATAACATAACATTTTTTTTTTTTTTATATTATTATTTTAATTATTATTGTTGTTGTTTTTAAATATAAATTTTATCCAATTCACCATTTTTTTAATGTTAAACAATGTTATAAATTTGTTGTTATTAATTTTATTACTTCATTATATATATATATATATTACGTAAAAAGTTTTTTAATTTAATTAATTAATTATTTTTTTTTCTTCTTCTATTACGGATTTTTTTTTTTTTTTTTTCGTTTTATTTGGAAATATTTGATGTATGGATTTATATTTTTTCTTTGTGTGTATTTTTGTAATGAATTTTAAAAATTAAAAAAAGATATCAAAATAAGAAAGAAAAAAAAAAAACTATTTGTGTATTTTTTGCGACAGCCAGGGAAAATTCATTATTTTTATATCTGTGTGAGTTTTTGATCAAAAATTGAAAAAAATTGGTAATAATAAATAAAAAGTGTTTTTCCAAATTTTATAAATTATTTTTTAATAAATTTTTTTAGTGCGTAAAATTAATATGAGATACTAATACAAAAAAAAACAAAAACAAGAATAAGTAAAAGAGAAAGAGAAGAGAAAAAAAACATCCAAATATCAAATATTTCAATTATCACAATTAATTGTAAAGTTCAAAAAGAATTCATTATATAAGTGTAAAAAAAAATCCAATGTCTTATTATCTCTAGCAAAAATTAAAAAAAAAAAAAAAAAAAAACGACAAAAAATTAAATGATAGAGATTCAAAAAATTATTTTAAAAAAAAATTTATTTTTTTTCTTTTTCCTTGTCTAGTTAATTTTTTTTTTTTAATTTCATTTTTTTTTTTTAATTATTATTATTATCATTATTTTTATTTTGTGTGTGTAAAATATTTAACAATTTTATTCATTATTTTTATTTTTTTTTCATTTATTTATTTATAATAATTGTTTTTTTTTTTGTTCTGTTTTTTTTTTCTACAAAATTCTCGTAAAAATTAATTATTAGTAATATTTTTACAATATTATTTGTTTTTAAATAATAATAATAATAATGATATTAATATATATATATAAATTTTAATAATATTAAAAAATAATAACAATTACAACAGAAAAAAAAAAATGATTTACCTCTCCTATATAGTTTTATTTTTTTTTTATTATTTTATTTGTATGTTATTTATATATACTTATTAATGGTTTTTTTTTTTTTTTAATTTTATTTATATATTTTGTTAAAATTACTTGTTTGTAATTTTTTTTTTGTTTTAATTTTAGATATATATATTTTTATTAATAAATAATAGTAAAAAATATTTATTTATATAAATAAAATTTACATAATAACAATGTACCAAATAAATCTATATATTTATATATATATATATAAATATATATATATAAAAAATGTATACACATATAATAAAATAATAAAAAATTATAATATAATAAAAATATAATAAAAAAAATAATTATTATTATTATAATGTGTACAATTACATTAATTTATATAAGAAAAATTAATTTAAACAAAAAAAAAACGATATAAACACACTGAAAAAATAATAATAATAATAAAAAAAATTATTACATTTACAAAAAAATGTTTTTCTGTTTTTCTTTTTATTTATATATATATATTATTTTTCCTATTGTAAAAAATTATTTAATATATTATATTTAAATTTTCATATATATATATATATATATAATTAAAATATAAATATAAAATAAAAGAAAAATTTTATTCTTATATTATTTATTTATTAATATATATTTATTTATTTATTTTTTTTTGTTGTTGTTGTTGTTGTTGTATGTTGAATATAGAATTAAGAAATTGAACAATATATAAATATATTTAAATTTATTTAATTTTCGAGAATATCATTCTCGATTGTATTTTATGCTTGCGGTATTGCGATGATGGAGGGAGGGGTTTGGTTTTGCTTTTTAATAAATAAATTAATTGACAAAAAAAAAACAAACAACTTCAACTAAAATTTTAATTTAGAAGATTTTTTTTTTTTTATTATAAAGAAATCACACAATTTAATTCAAAAATAATGCTATAGGTGAAATTAAATATTTTATATTTAAGATAAAAGTAAAAAAAGATAATAAAAAAAATATGACAATAAAAAAAATAAATGAATGAATTAAATGGATTCGCATTAGAAAAAGAAATGTATTATTGAAACAATCTTTTTTTTTTTTTTATAAAAGTTACCAAATTTGACTTAAACGGAAGGGCAGATCTGGTGTGGAGGAAAGGGGGAAAGGTTGAACGCTATATATAATATATTTATCTATATGAATATATATAGAAGGATATTAATTAGAAAATCAATAAAAATATAAAGAATAAAATATATTATAATAATTGATATATAAGAATAAATTTTCTCCTATAAATATTTATCGATATAATATTTAAATATAATATATATTTATATAAATTGTCTAAAATAAAAAAAAAAATTATGCTAAAAGAGAAGATATATTTTTTATTATTTTTTTTTTTTTTTTGTTTTCTTGCAGTGCGATCTTAAATAAAATTTTAACTATAACAAAAAAGAAAAAATGTATAACATTTTTGTTCAACAAATAAATTAATTAATTAATTTTTTTTTTTTTATTTTAATTATAAATTTTTTTTATTTAGTATTATTTATTATCGACTGTTTCTGCTATTACTGCTGCTGCTGCTGCTGCTGCTGTTGCGGCACCGGCGGCGGCAGCAATCGCTGCCACTTCTTCTATATTATTATTATCATCATCACTTTCCTGTTATGTGAGATCTTGTTGGGAATCAATTGAAAATAGCTCTTTGTACAGTGCTGGAAATACATAATTTGGATGCTCTTGTTTAAATTTACCTAATGCATCCATATGCATTATTGATAATTCACTGAAAAAAATAAATATATATATAATTTTTTTAAAATGTTTTACCATTACAAAATGTTATATGTTATTATAATAAATTATTAAGTATATTTAATTTACCGAAATGTTGGAATTTTATTTAAAAGTGTATCCAATACGGTTACATCACCCTTTAATGGAGCATGATTCGCTTCAATTTCTTGTCGTATTGCCGACATACTCATATTAAAAAGTCTTTGAATTTCAGTATTACTTCGTACTCCATTACGTTCTATAATAGCATACAATAATTAAATAAATAAAATTACAGTACAAACAATTTATATAATTTATATATATAATCAAATAATTAATTATATAATTACCTGGCCATAACAGTACTAAACTTTGATATAATGCTAATTCTGTTTCCGTTAATTTTAATTCAGCAATACTCTTAGCAGTCTCAAATATACATGCAACTAATTTCATTTCAAATGAATCAGATGTATAAAATGCTTCTTGTGGAAGCATTATAGTACCATATAAAACAGAATTTTGTGAGAGATCCATCAATCGTGACATTCGAACTATGGCTAATTCAAATGAACCCGTTTTTAAAAGTAAGATCTGTAAGACACGGAATATAATTAAAAAAACAAAAAAAAAAGCATATAAAATCAACTACGAAATTCAAATCAATCAATCGCTTTCATATTGTTCTTTTGCTTTTTACCTGATCATCTTGACTCAGTCGCATAAATCCTGGTATTAATTTAGCAAATTCAATAATGTTTTGTATCATATCAGTTAGTTTTAATGCACAGTCTGCCCAAAGTTCTTCATGTGAAAAACTTTTAAAACGCAAAATTTCACTAACTTCCTGTAATGTTTTTTTTTTTTTTTTTGCAAAATAGAAAAAAAAATACCGATTAAATAGAATTAATAAAATAAATAATATCCAATTTAATTTTCACTTACCTGTGGCTTTCTAAACGCAAGTTGTATTACTTCTAATTTATCATTTGTATTTGAATGTGCTTCGGCTAATGTTTTTATTAACACATCATTTATATCACCTTCGGCTAAATATATAAAAATAAAAAATAATATTAAAGGAGAAAAAAAAATAACAAAAATTTAAATTAAAAGAAAAAAAAAATGATTTAACAAAAAATTATAACACAACAAATACAATATATATATATATATATATATATATATATACAAAATAAAATTGTTAAAAAGCATTAAATAAAAAAAAAAAAAAACATTGATTAGTTATTCCTGCTTCTTATCCATCCTGATTATTATTATAATTATTATAATCATGCAACATAAAAATAAACTTAATAAAAGCCATAAAAAAAAAATAATTGTATTGTTATAATCGCATATATAAATTATTCATCATAATACGCAGTGCATTGTAATTGTTTTCTTTCTGGCAGACTTTTTTAATTGATCAACAAATAAAAAAAAAAAAACCATAAAAAATTAAGAATAAAATCGCACATTAAAATCTATATATAGATTTTGCATTTCGTTTAAAATTAATTTCAACCAAAAATATATGATTTATCAAATTTCTATATGATTTTTATCATCATCATCATCATCATCATCATCATCATCAACAATAAGAACAACAAATAATTATTCTTATATTTATAATAATATATCCTGTTGTAAATATATTCTCTATAATTATATATTTTATTGATTTTGTATTTCACGATACGAAAATCAACAAATAATATACGCATAAATGATACGCAAATTTCGATTTCTTCTTACCCCATCTTGTATGAGAATCACAGGAGCTATCATCTTCTTTAAAAGAGATCTGTGTTATCTGTGCATTTTGCTGTTGAATTTGATTTCCTGTACTAGTATTTGAATCGGTATGACAACAATCGGATGGTGTTGTTCCTCGACGTAATGAATTACCTATAGAAAATCTATTCGGTTTGAATCTAATCGATTTTTTTTTTGTTTCTTTATTTTTATAATATTTTTGTAATTTTTGAAATAATATTCAAAAAAAATGTTCTATTATTTACTATATATATTTATATATATATATGAATTAATTAATTAAAGGATCAAACATTTTTAATTTATATATATATTTCTCGGAAGGATTTTATTATTCTTTTAGCAAAGCGTGTAGTACATTAAAAACTTTTGAATTAATTAGAATCTGATCACTTCTGTTGAAAGTATTTTCTTAAATTCGGAATTCAAGGGAGTTTTTTTTGTAAATTGTACCACTTTTAGCCACTTTGAAGACAATAATAGATTGTTAAAAGTTTTCCATTAAATAATAAAAGACAATTTCCATAAGAAATCAGTGAGTTTTCCGATAATTTTATGATTACAAATTGTATCCATAGACTGCAAAAAAGAAAACCCCCAAACAGTCATAATCACACGATTAGATTATGTATTTTAAACGAAAATTAAGATAACGATATTAATTTATTTTGCCAATTATTTTGATCATGAACGGATAAAAATGTTTTGATCCCTTAATTAATATGCATCATAATAAAGTAAATAAAAATAAATTATTTATCAAAAAAAAAAAAAAAAAAATAATACAAGAACAAAATCAAAATAGATAATGTGAAAATAATTCTAAATATAATATAAATTTTAGCTTTCAAATTCTTTAGCTTTAAAAATTAAATGTAACATATGTAAAAGAAATAAATGAAAACTTTTTCACACTATCTTTTTTTTTTTTTTTTTTAATAATTCATTATTACAATTATTAATTTTTTTTTCTAATAAAACAAAACAAAATATAAAAATACTTCAAAATTGTTGATGATAATTAATAATATTTAACGAAATCATAATAATAATAATAATAAAAAGTAAAAACGATATGATTAATGAAAAACATATCAAAAAAAAAAAAAAAACAAATTAAATATTGAAATAAAATTAAAAGTAAACAACAACAAAATAAAAAAAATGAAATGCATTTAATGATATATATTTAAAACTGAAATGATATGACATAAAAAAAAATTTACTATTCTTTATTTTTGTTTTATTCTTTCTATATTTTTATGTATTTATTTATGGGAATCTATATAATTAATAATAAATGATGATATTTGATTTGTGCGACCGTATATTTTTAAAAAAATTTATATATTTTATTATTTAAAATTCTGAATCAATTACAACTCTTTATATTAACAATTGAATTAATTTTATTTTGTTATTATTATGATAATTAGAACATTTATATTCAATATAAGCGATGACAAATCATCACATAGAATTTTTATAGTGGGAAAATTTTCAGAAAATCAATATATCAAATAATTATAAAGGATTTGTCATATGTTGATTTAAAAATTTCATGTATTATATTGATATATTTAATTACTATACATTTTAATAATTTATAATTTGTTATATAAAAGCTATTTAGAGTATGATTAAAATATATTTACAAATAATGGGTATTTTATATATACAAAAAATCATTTTATTATATTATTGATTATATTTGGTTTGGGTTCACCGTACCAATTGGTATTTTATATATAAAAAAAAAAATATGTTATGATCATAAAAATGATAAATTTAATTTAATTGTGATTAGACTATAAAAATAAACACTTAAGAATTTTAATCATAGTTTTCTTAACCGCATCTGTGGAACGAAAAAATTTAAATTTAAATAGATGCAATTCTTTTTGGTTTTGCAATGCAACTCCTTAATTTTTCTAACAGTTGTTACATCATCGTCAAGTTCTTTTTGCCTTTTTTTTTTTAATCAAAAATATGTTTTAGTATAAAATATAAATTTGATCTTATTGTGGGGAGAAAATTAATTTATTTTGCATCGTATTTTTGTGTGAAAATTTTACAATTTAGAGAAAAACGCTTTAGATAAAATTTTAGATCACTTTTTCGAACACGCACATAGTTTTACCATAGATCGCCCCTCATCAGTATAGAAAAAAATACTTTAATAAGATTACAAATATATGAAATAATAAGATCAAAAATTATTCATAAAAACGATAAAATAATACCAAAAAAAAAAAAAAGAAAAGAAAATTAAATTCTTTGAACTAAATAAGAAAACGCAAAATCAATTAAAAAAAAAATTGTTTCCCTTATCGTTTTCCTTAACAAAAAATAATGTTTAATATTCATTCCGAGAATATATATAAAAAGAACAGAAATTAACACAACAATTAAAATTGAAAACAAAAAAAAATTTCAAAAATATCAAATATATATATATATAGAAATGAATTATTAAACATTCACCTGAAGTAATATCATCACCACCACTAATTCCACCATTAATATTATCATTATTATTATTAGTCTGTATAAGATTTAGATTAACAATTGAACTATTATTTGGTGAATGTAAAAATGTAGTTGAATCAACTTGGAAATTTCCAACAATATTTGTATCAATATTATTACTATTATTCGCATTATTATTATTAGAATTAATCGATTCTTGTTTAATAACAATTGTATTTGAATTATTATTATTATTATTATTATTGATACGAATTGAATTATTTTCAATGTTATTATTATTATTATTATTATTGTTATTTGATGAACTTCCTGAATTTCCATCACTACTACCATTACTATTACTACCGATATTATTTAGACAAATACTACCGGCGCCATTACTATTATTACCATCCGATGATGTTTGTGTTTGATCAGATGTTGGTGATTCTAGTTGATCACCTTGTGGTGTAACCCGAGTTAAACGAATGTCCGTAATTGTAATAGTTCGATGTGGTGAATTACTTTTATCTGTAATTGTAATTGTAAATGTTTGTTTTTTTTTTTTTTGGGTTTTGTTTTGGTTTTTTTTTTTTTAATTTTTTTGTTGCTATAACTTTTGGGTATTTTTATTTATTATTTTCGATTAATTTTTGTTTTTATTTTATTTTTCATTTGATAATCCGGAATTAATATTATAATTATGGATTATATCCTGAAACTAACTAAATTATAACCTTTGAAGACGTGTTTCTATTTAGATATTATGTTCTTAACAAAAGTATTTCCACTTGAATAGGGATTGAATATATCGTGTTAAGGAACATTTTCAAGTTCTTAACGTTTTCATTCAACAGACAATTGAACAGACTCCTCTATAAAATATAGAGAAATTGGCGATGCCATAATCATATATTCATGTTGAATTAATCTCATCCCTTTATCACTTCATCTTTTTTATTACATTTCAATAAAATTCTCAAATTAAAATCATTTAAATTCCTGTAAAATCTATAGGTGTTTTATTTTTGTGTTAAATCTGCAAATGTCAGTCAGTCAACATAATATTTTTAAAACAAATTTAAATAATTTATGATCAAATCAATATTTTTCGTATCGTATAACGAATTATAATTAATGAAATAATGTAATATTTAATCATATAATTGTATTTTAGTTTCCCAAAAAAAAAAAAAAAAATAAATAAATGTTTAATGGATTATATAATTTTAAAAAACCAATCAAACCAAACAAAACAAAATCGATATGTGAAAATGTTATTATATGTTTTTGTGTGAATTGTTAATGATTATTTTTATTATTATTATTATTATTATTATTAGAAGGATCGATTATTAATATACAATAATATTATTAATTAATGTTTGTGTGCATTTAATGGATGTATATATGGTTATTATTTAATATTTAATAGATATATATATAATTAATGAATATAATAATTTATTATTGGTTTTAAAACAAAAAAAAAAAAGTTTAATTAAAAAAATATGAATAATTATTTTCGTTTTTATATATTAAAAATATTTACACACATATGATAAATATGCTTATGTTTTTTTTTTCTTTTTTTAAATACAAAATTGGTTATACATTATTTAAAAATATACCAAAACAAAAAAAAAAAACAATTTTTTTTTTTGGTTAAATGTAAATCAGAGATATATGCGATAATGAAATATAAAACTTACTATGTCCACCGATAAAATCTGAATCAGCAATTGTACTTCTTGGTTCATATGTAGTTGTACTATCTACATAATCTGCTGAAATATCATATGCCATTGTTTGTTGTGGTGTTACCGATTGTGAATATCCATATGGACTTCCGTATCCAACTTCATTTGAGTATGTATAGCTATTGTAAAAATTGTATTTAATTTTGATTTGTAATTTTCGGTTTTTTTTTTTTAAATAAAACATTGTAGATAAAATAATAAAAAATAATATTTATTTACCCATTATAATTATGATGTAATTGATCACTACTCGATGGTGTTTGTGTATCGTACACTGAACTATCAGGTGCTGGATCAGTTTGTGCTTGTAATTGAGCAGCTCTATGAAATCTAACCTCATCTTCAACTTTTTCTCTTTGTTTTTTCGACATTCTTCCAAATTTTACAGCTAAAACAAAAAACATAAATAATAATTATTGTCTCATTGATATCAAATTTATTAATTACAAAAAAAAATTAATGTGAAAAAAATAATAATAATAAAAATACTTATTTGCCTTATGTATAATATTTATTTTATATTGAAAAAAAAAAAAACACATTCAACATCATTCATTCATTCATTCATTCATTCATTATTGTTGTTATATCTTGCTTTTATTAATGAATCAATTGTTTAATTATATATATTTATTTATTTATTTTTATAAAGAGATATATCTTAATTTTAAATATTTTATATATTTTTTATATAATTTACCATTTATGGATTTATTTTATTTATATTATATAACCGAACGAACGTGCTTTTATCACAGTTAATTGTGGAGCAATTGAATCTGCAATGCAATGCACATTTTACGATAATTTATCCCAAGTCTTATATAGATTAATATATCAAATAGTGATCAGATAATTTACTATTCATAATATTGTGTTTGTTTTTGTGCAATGAATTTCCATTCCTTTTACTTTGAATTCAGAAATGTTATTCGTTTCGTTAAAAAAAAAAATCTAGATAATAAAATTTTGTTGGCCCGAAAGAAAGTTATCATGAAATTTTCCTCTTTCCCGTTAAACTTAAAGAATGTTTCTCATTCTTCTTCTTCTTACACTAATCAATTGACAGTGATATTTAGTTATTTTTCTGATTTGTTTAGGTTTATTTTGTTTAAAGTGGTGGAATCATGTGGAATAGAGATTATAGAAAATTATGTAGAATTTTCTATTAGAAAATGTATTACAGAGAGAATTCCCCATATAAGTAAATTATTACAAACAAGTCTATAAAATTAATTTCCAAAATATTATTAATCAAAACATAATTAAACCAAAAAAAAAATTATTCTTCTCTGTAGGTATGTTAATAATTTCTTCATATAAATAAATATAATATATAATTAAAAAATATTTTACAGACTTGAATTTTCTTTTAAATTTATTATAATTTTTTTACTTTGAACCAAAAAAAAGAACCGATTGAATCACAGTTAAATAATTTTTTGTTGTTGTATATATACCTCAATATAATCTGTGAATATATCAGGTAAATTTAAAATTTTTTTTTTTTTTTTTATAAACTTTTTAAATAATAATTTCTTCACATACACACAAAAAATTGTCTAACACACATGATATATATAATTAAGAATGTGTATAATAATAATAAGAAAAGAAAACACAAATGATTGTTCTTTATGTATATATTATATTTATACGCAAACATCTTTTCTTTTTTTTTTTTTTTAATAAAATGTTCACATAAATATTTTCATATATAGTATTTCTTAATATCATTAAACTGTACATATTGTAATATATATATATATACATTTTATATATATAGTTAGTTAGTTAGTTATACGGTTATACACGTTTTTGATGAAGCCAATGTAAGAAAATAAAAAAAAAATGTATACAAACTCTGATACTATATATATATTTATATGCCAACACAGAACAGAAAATCTTAACTGTTTATTGACACAGTGACTTGAAATTGTGAATTTTTTTTTTTTTTTTTTTTGTATTATTCATTTTATTTTTCATCATTTCTGTTTTGCTTTTTTTATTTATATATAAGTATATATGGTTTTATTTAATATTATATATACAAGTTTATATATTTACAATTTGTGTGTTACATTATTAAATAATACTATACAGAAGAATGTTATATGTTACCATATATATATATATATAAAAAGCATGAATACATTTTGTTCTTTTCTTCATATTAT
Source organism: Dilophus febrilis (assembly GCA_958336335.1). NCBI lineage: Eukaryota > Metazoa > Arthropoda > Insecta > Diptera > Bibionidae > Dilophus > Dilophus febrilis. The sequence continues at coordinate 3,016,425 of OY284469.1, read as the reverse complement.
TATTATTATTATTATTTAATAATAAGCACTATACCATATATAAATATCCATATTATTATGCCATTTATGTAGATATATATTCTTATAATACCTCTCTCTATATATTATATATATATTTAGTTGTTTTATAAGTTTATATAGATATATCTATATAGCGGAATATAATATTATTGCGGTTTTTTTTTTTGCTTCATTTTACTTGCCTTTGTATGTCATACGTTTATGGATATAGAAAAAAAAAATCATAAATCAAAAAAAACTATATATATTAAAGAAAAAATGTACTGATGTATATATAAACTTGTTTTGCTTGATTACATAAATCCTATCTATCATCTATCATATAACTTTATTTATCTATATATAAACATTGTATAGTTTTATATATGATGTATGACTTTAAAGTATATATACATATATAAACTTATCGAAGATTGCGTAAGAAAGTAAGAAGTATATATTGTTGTAAAAGATATAAGTACCGTTGTTGTTAAGTTTCTTCTTTTTTTTTTTGTTTAATTTTTGCAATATATTTTGTCGGATGATGGTTTCGTTTGTCTAATCGCATATCTAATGCATATTCAAAAATAATTTTGTCGAAATTTTGATTTATATTGTGTGTGTGTTTTTTTTTTTAATATCAATTGAATAATTACAATTACATTATTATTATTATAGGTTTTTGTTTTGTTTTGTTTATTAAACATATAACAACAATAAAATCATTGTTTTATTTGTTATGTCATTCACAGATGTATATAAATGGTTATATTATATATATATATATATATATATATTGCATTACTTCCATATCATTTGGCAATACTTATATAAAAAATCAAATCAATGAAATTTAATTTATATAATATATATTGTATAATAAATATATAAGTATCAAATCATATAGATATAATATTACAAAGTTCATTCGCTTTATTTCAAATATAAATTAACAATTTTGATGTTCCAGCAAAAATTTTAGGAATAAATTATACTGAATATAATTGGTAAAAGAAAATGAAATAATAATTTTAATAAACTATATTTATTTTAATGAATAATGTGATAAAGAGATTTTTGAATTGAAATATGTGAAAAATTAAAAATTGTCTTTAAATAATTGCCGCCATAATATATATATTGCTTTGAAAACAGTAATTTTCCGGAAAATTGTCATTCTGTATTGTTAATGTTTTGAGTTACTTAAGCCATATACAATTTCTGATTTATCATAGAAGAAAATTTCAATCAATTGAAAATTTAATGAATTTTAAATGATAAATCATTAGATAGATATTAGAATGTTAGTGATGATCAAAAATGAATTTAAATAGCGATATTAGCCGGATTCTTGGAATGGAATATCACTTTATTGGTTTTTTTTCGTTCAGTTTCATTTGGGTTTGTTTCGTACGAATGTTTTCCAGATGTTTTAATCGAGTAATGTTGGTTGGTATAAATATATAGTGTCGATTCCTTCAAGATTATATCGAGAAAAAAAAAACGATCTATAATCATTCAGAGGGAAATAAATACCGCACGTTTCAATTTATATGCAATCCCAGATTTTCCTTAATTTTATATTAAAAAAATGTTAATGGATTTTTTAAACCAAAGCAATTTTATTATACAAAAATGTCTTTATCGCAAGTACGACAATAATATAATAAACATAAATTAGATATAAATAACAAAAAAAAAAATCATATATCATATATCAAATAAGGTAAAATTACCAAACAATAACAAAAACAATTAAAGAAATTAAAATAAATAAACAAAAATAAAAAAGATCCTATATTTATAACTTTGTGTCTTTTTATTTTATGTTTTGTTTATACATACAAACATATTATAATAACAAAAATAAAATAAGCGTGCCAATATAACAAAAAAAAAAAAAAAAAAAAACATAAACAAAAACAAATAATAATAATAATAACAAACATTGAAATATTATAATCTTAATGATGGTTTTTTTTTTTTTTTTTTTTTATTTATTTGTTTCTTCATATAAAATCCGATCCTTTCTCATAATATATATTATTTATATGTATGTGAATACAATTCCATATGATATGGTTACATTTATTTACAAAACATATATATTTATATATGATATGGGATTCATCATACACATAATCATATGATAAACATTAAAAAAAAATTACTCATCACATATATACATTCCTCATCATATGTTCCATTGAAAGAAAATATATAATATTGTTTATACTCGTCATATATCCATTTGTATAATAAAAAAAAAAAAAAAAATTTAAATACACATACATAATATATATTTAAAAACATGATCTCCTCCTATATATATATATATATAAAATAAATATATATATATGATAAAAAAAAATCTTATATATATAAAACTTTAAAATAAAGAATTATAAATACGAAGAAAAAAATAATTTATAAATAAATGTTAAATAAATATAATATATATATATAGAAAATGATGAACTCAATGTACAAAATTAAAAAAAAAAAAAAAATGAATTCATAATACTGCAATATCAAAATAATGTACAAACAATTTATTATATATTTTTTTATATATAGAGATTCTTGCTCTTTATATTATTATATGCATATAAAAATATCAGAATAATATAATATACAAAAAGCTAAGAAGAATTCATCCGTTTCAGATGATGTTATTGTATGTATATACTTTATAAACTTTATGATGAAAAATTGAAAAATAAAGAAGAATAATAAAAGAAACGACACGTGTATGGGTTAGGTTAATGACTGCGGGATGGAAATCGCGTTATTCAGACACGTGGATCCCTACTGCGGTTTTTTTGTTTTTGTTATGTTTGTTTGCTCTATACCATCTATACTGTACCATAAACAGCAGAAAAATGAAAAAAATATGAAAGAAATTCGAAAGAAGAAAAACATACAAACACAGTTTGTTTTTATTTTATTTGTATATATGTATATATGCATCAACAAAACACGACGAAGAAAATAAATATTTTATATATATCTATATTTTGTAAATGAAAATGTGTATTATTATTATTATTATTATATTGTATATAACAATAATAAACGCAATGCAATATCTTCATATGATACTGCATATTTGAACATTATATCTGTATATATATTTTATGTATGCAGTATAGTACACTGATGAGATGAAATATTAAAATGATGATGAATATATAGAGGTATACGTATACAGAATACAGATTGGAGTAGCAATACAAAGATACATCACATTATTACGTAAGAATAATATTATGTATTGTAAATATATACAGCAAGGGCTCGATAAGGCGGACACTTAATGTTCAGATGGTTGAGGGATTATAAAAAATATCGCATAAATATTTGAAATTTAAGACTGAAACAAAGAGAATTTAATTCCTTTTTGTAATTATAGTATTCGGTATACGGATTATAATTAAACAAAATTTGGTCAGTTACAGATAGTCTATAAATAATGCTTTAGATTCTAGTTCCCAGATTTTTATATGATATCCAGATTACACATAATTGTTCAAATTTTCAAGTCATCACTCTACTATAAATATATACAATTATCATATATATTATGTTAATAATACGCATTGAAACTCGCATAACATTTATGCGGATATATGTATGAGTCTGTATATATTATATAAAGTTTAAGTTGCCAGCGATTATGTAAGTAAATAAAATAAAATATATTGAATCCACAAAGAATAATATATTTTCTTTCATATTTATTAAAAATGTGTAAAGTGTGGTGTATGTGTTGTGGAGATGCATCGCATCATCACATACCGTGCGATGTTATCAAGTAAAAAAAAAAAATTGAATTACTATAGTAAAACATATTATTTTCTATATACAAAAAAAAAAACCATATACAGAATACAAATATTTTAATATGCATAAATTACATAAAAAAAAAATGCAATTTTATTATAACGTATATAAAAAGAAGAGAAGCACACACCTATTTATAGATTCATATATGTTTAAAAAAAAATATGTAATGACAACAAAAAAATAAAACAAACGAGTTAAAATTTATATATAAACATATATACATACTTATATATAGAAATATTTAGAAATGGAATTTAAGGAATTTAAATTGGTTTTCATTCTATATTTTATTTTTTTTTTTAAGGTGCATTTAATTGCATCCGTATAAATATGTATGTTTTATTTATGTATATATGTACATCGCATAATGTATGAAAATTGTTGTTTTTTGTTATTGTTATACATTTGATAGTACGTTTTTGTTTGTTTTTTTTTTATTTTTATGAATATACTCTAAAATATTTTTCTGTGTATTTTCTGGGAAAATCCTGTACAAAGTACACACGTTTAAAAAGTGTTTATACACAATGGTAAATGGAATGAATTCTGTGATTTTAAATATTAATAATGGGACATTACTTATTTATATTCAAATTATGGTAAAAAAAAGTAAAAGGAAAAGATCAATAAATCATAAAAAAAAATTAATCTTTTAATTGACACTCAATCGAAATTTCAGTATTTTGTAATTGCAATCCAAAATATAAGAAAGAAAAGTTTGTGAACAATTTTTTTATATAAAAATTATATCATTTATATTTGCAAATATAAAAAAAATAGAAAACAATATCAATATACATGTCAATTCGATTCAAAAACCGATTTAGTATTTAGTAAAGTGGAAAATTAATGGAAAATAATAATAATAATAATAAAAAGTGCGTACGTGCCCGCACAGAATATAATATTAAGATATTAATTGTATATTTAAAATTATACAATAATTCAACATGATATAAATATGATTAATATAATATTTACCTATATATATATGTATATATATAAAAAAAAAAATTCACATATATGAATAATATCACATTAAAAATCTCATCGAATCGCATTCACTTTATACATTTATATTATATTATATTTTATTAACATATAAATTTTTTTAATCATATCAAAATTTACATATATATTTTATAACAACAACTAAATAACCCGTACAGCATTGTTTCATGTATATTATTAAAAGAAAAAAAAAACAAATTTATATATGGACATACATAAAACCATAAATACACACAATTGAGAAATAATATATATTATAAAAAAGAATAAATGGAAAATTCAAAAAAAAAAAAAAACATTATTAATATTGTAAAAAATAAAACAATATGTACATGATGAATGCATATACAAAAAAAAAAAACAAAAAAATTAACAATGATTTGTGATTTGAAAGATAAGAGAATTTCAAAGAAACAATAACTTATAAAATTATGTTTTGTAATCAAAATGTTTTAAACATACAATAAATATTTTAAATAATAAAATTTCATTCATTCATTTTCATTATATTGTTATTTTATTTTTATTATTTATATTATTATTATTATTAAAATTATTAATGGTTAAATTATTAATGGCATTATACATATATGTATATTTTTTTCTTGTATATATTCACCATATAAATGTAATGAAATATATATATATATATATATATATATTCAATCAAGATACAATACTTACCATCTCTACTCATTCCTAATTTAAGACACTTTTGCAGTCGACAATACTGACACCGATTTCGATTAACACGATCTACAAGACATTGTTTATTTCTGGGACATTGATAATTAACCACTGAACTTTGTGATCGACGAAAAAATCCTTTGCATCCTTCACAAGTAATTACACCATAATGAACGCCAGACGATTTATCACCACATACTTTACAAGGTATAATCTCTATTTGAGCTGAAAACAATAAGAGAAAAATATTTTTTATTAATTTATAAAATTTTGATAATTATTCCGGAAAATTATTATAATATATTTATTTTTTTTTTTTTAAAGTTCAATGCCTTTATACTTTGCCATAATGTAAAATTCTTATATAAACAAGTGTAAAAAACTTATTGTCATTACAAATATTTAAAAAAAAAAAAAAAACTTGATATTTTATCTATATCAATATAACAATTTTTTTTTCAAAATATTATTATTATTATTTGTGTGTTGGAATACTTGGAATGTTTACTTTTCTATTATATATATATATATATATAATCAGTTGTCTTGTCAGTCATCAAAATCAGTTCATTACAATATTTATTAATGATTATTTTACAGAAATATATATAGATAATTTTTATTTGTAATTTTTTTATTTTTAAAGTTTAATAAACTGCTATATATTAAAATAAATGCGCGTTTAATTTTCTTATTTGGGTTAAGTTAATAAAAATAAAATAAAATTTTTAATAAACAATTTATTGTATTGTATGTGATTCATTATCCACGTGTTCAAATAATGATATGGTTGTTTTTTTTTTTACATAATATAGATATTATTACGATGGTGGAAAATCCTTCAAAAACCCTTCTGAAAAGTTTTTTATTTTAATAGAAATTATTTTGATGATAGAAAATCCTTTAAAGGTTCCTCCAGAATATTTTCCCTTCAATATATAGAAGTTATTTTATTACAATCGGTAACAAAATAAACTACGGAAAAATGTCATTATATTTCATTATAATTGTTTACGCAATAATGTATCTAACTTATACAAAGACTCATAATTGTTTTAATCAGATATTTATTTGATCTTACAAAAATGTATCTTTAATATACCCATTTTTAATCCATCAGATTTTATCAGATTAAATCATTTTGAATATAAGTTAAATTGCAGTGAAAATAATTATTTTAAATACTTTAAATATATTTATTTTTTTTGTAAATTTTCGTATATATATAATAAAAAAAATTATTTGTGAATGAAAATTATATTTGCAGGAAATAAAAAATTAAAAAAAAAAAACATATAGACATTTATCGCACTTTATCAACGCTAGCAAAAAAAAAACAAAAAAAATAAAATAATATTTTGTTTGTTTACAATTTATTTAGATAATTATAATTAATGAATGTGTACAGTAGTACACAATACATTTTTAAGCTCATTTTATATATAAATATAATATTCTCTGTGAGTGTCAATAACCCGCGTATATAGCAAAAATAAATGTTTTATATCGTACAATACAAATGAATTTTCCAAAACTCAACAAACAGAAAGAATTGTATATATATAATAAATTTTTGTTTTTAAATATACATATATATATATATATATATATATATATGAATGCACTTGCACATGCATTATTATTATTTTTATCATTATAAATACACAAAACATTTTTCATATATAACTAACTATATATATATAAACTCTCCATATGTTTGATTATGTTCTTATATACAGAACGTTTTATATATTATCGTCAAAATATTAATATATATTATATAAATTGTGAAAATGGAAAATGAATTATAAAATTTGACAAAATTAATTACCAACAACCATACAGGTTAAAGGTAATAATGTTTATGGAAAAAAAAAATAACTAATGTAATCAAACCCATATTCAAAAGCGATCCGCAGTATTTTATAAAGAAAATGTAATACATCCTGTATAGAAAATTATTTATATTTAAAAATGCATATCACAATATATATATATAGCTGCTTTTCAAGTAAACATTTGCATGTATATATAGGTATATTATAATGTAGATCAAACTTATAAACAGATATTTCTGTAGTATATATAGAGAAACATATGGCTTTCGTAACAACGAAAAAGGAAATAAAAATCTTATATAATGCAAATAATAAAAAAACTATATCTCTTCTTCACAACTATCATGCAAAATTTATGTGGATACAATGGTAGATATAATGAAAAATTGTTTTATCCATATCAACCACATAGGATGATTCCGATATCAATACTAATATTTTCCTTGTAATTATTCTTTGAATCGTTTTATATGCTAATCGTATCGGTAAATGTTGTCTATATATGTCTTGAATATCAGCACAAAACATCTGTTGCTATATAAGACTTTTGTCAATCAATGTATAAGACATTAATAAAGTACCATTGAAAGGTAAAATGTGAAGAAAATCTGACGTATTTTTACGAAACAATTTTAAAACTCCATGCAATCCATTGCGAACTTTTTCGGATTAGAATTGTTCAAAAAATCATCCGGATCGTAACTATTCTGTTTATATATTTTGCTAAAAAAAAAAAGTATGGTATTGTTTTGTATAAGAATTTTTTGTTTTATAAAATGTTTATAGTTTTCGAACTAAAGAGATGAAGATATAGTAATAAAAAACAAATTCATAGGATTAATAAAAATGTATTTCTATGTTATACATCAATCTATATTTTGGTTTTTTTAAATAACATAACAAATATGAAAATTAAAACAAATAATAGGAAATAAATGCGACAAATTCTTTATATTATATATGATCCATATTGATACATATATAGATATATATTTTTAACCATTTTAACCCTTCGTTTGGCACATATTTTAATACCTTCGGTTTGGCACATGGGGTCTGGCAAGACCTCTATGTATTTCCATACAATTATATGAGAGTTTTGTGTCCAAATGTTTTTATCAAACACGTCCAATATTTTGACGGTAAATTATAGGCGATAAAATGTTAGGAAAAGTCACAGATTTTCAAGTTGCTAGCTCAATAGATATATCATACTAAATAACGATTTAAATGGTAAAAGGTCTAGCGGGACCCACGCGCCAAACGGAGGGTTAAATATGATAAAAAAAAAATGGTAAAATTGAAATGTATATTCACAGTTATATCATCACATAATCTCACATATTCATTTTTATAAATTATTCTGATATATAAAACAATTCATGAATATAAACGACATATTAATTTTCTATTTTCTATGTATACGTTGGATGTGCATATATATTTAAAAGCAAAACCATCTATAGTTTGTATTACGTCAGTTATATACACGTACTATATATATATATATATATATATGAAATAAAACGTATTGCAAAAATATTTTGTATTATTATTTATAGAACATTTTTTTTTATATTTTATAATAATCTTTTGTATAAAAATAACTTGAACAAATGAAAATGTCACACGGCTGCTAACAAAAAAAAATTCTATAAACAGGCATATATATTATAAGAATTTTCAATTTTATATAAATATTTGCATATATATATATTATAGTATATTTTATAAATTAATTTAATTTATAATTTTAATAAATATCATCTGCATCATTTAAATATTTTGAATAATAATTAAATAATACATTTTTGTATTAAATTTAATTAATTTTCATATGATATATAGCTCTTATATATATGTTAATAATGATTATTTTATTAGGTATATTGTTTTTTTTATATATATACATATTACTTTTATATAAAAATGGGTATTTGATAATAAATAAAATTACTTTATTTTTACATAGATATATAAATATACATTTAGAATATGATTTTTTTTCTTTTAAAGAAAATGAGAAGTTTGCAATAAATTTTATGTGTGTTCTTCGTATACATGAAAAAAAAATTATACAATATATATTTATTATATATAAATCCAATGTATTTTTATTTTATATTTTTTATATAAGTGTATAGTAATACAGCAATAAAAAATTTGTTGGATTAGGTCAGTTTTCTGTATGTGTGTATATGATTTTTATGTGTGTTTTTTTTTTGTTTAAATATATATAAGCGCATATATATATATATATATATTAAAATGTGGTTTATATATATATATTATATATATATACTGAATTATGCAAATGTGATTTGTTTAATCATTAAAAATAATACAATTTATAATAAAAATCGTATATATATATAGATTAATTTCATCGATTTGTATATACAATTTATTTATGGTTAATGATAATTAATTAATATTCTTTATTGATTGAATAATTAATTTAGATAAAATGATGCTTATATCAGATAATTATTCTGTAAAGTTATGCGTACGAACTCATATATAAATAGTTTCATTTAATTTTCTATGGAATTTAGTTTTAAAAAGGTTTATAACAAAGGAATTGTGTGTATAGACCCGCAAAAACCCTAAATTGCAAACCCGAACTCCTAAATAACTTTATTGGTTATTGGTATGCAATTTTCTGTTAAGATAAATATTTAAATAATTGTTTTCAAACGTAGTAATAAAAGTAATAAAAATAATTTGAATATAGTTATTTATCTTGATTATGCAATAAAAAATTTTTATTTGATTTGAGCTCGAGGCGCAGAATAAAAATATTTTGTATGATCCAATTTTTTGATCGTTATTAATATAAAATTTAAATTTATTTAAAAGCGTTTATAATTAAATCATTTATCCCATATCAATACAGATTCTTCAGGCTACCTTTATAGTTTATATAGACGTTAAACCGTAACATTTCTTTACGTACAACATTTTTTGATACATCACAAAGTTTAAAATAGGAAACATTAGAATTTATCCTGACACGTTCCTTCATATATGTATACTTCTTAAATATACAATTCACATATATTTTGTATAATAATTTAATTAATAATTAAAAATACACCGATATGACATCAGTTTTTTTTTTGATTTTTAATATACACAATTCTGTATATAAGCCTTTCTTTTTTTTTTTTTGTATTAAATGAAAAAATATGTACAAGAAAAAAATACAATACAACTATAAAATAAAAAAACAATACAATTTCAAATGTATCGAATCTAGATTATGTAAAAAAAAAAACAACTACGTATAAAAGTTAAATTGCACAACAAAAAAAAAAAATAAATAAATAAATAAATATAGTATTAAAAAAAAAAAAAATAGCAATCAGCAATATATAAAATGAATATATGCACAATTCATTATTTTATTTTTTTCACTCACATAGTGTCAATGAACCTTTTAGTTTATATATCAAAATTAAAAAAATTGTGATATATAATTGTGTATATTTTGTTGTTAGTGGGGAATGACACAATACTTAACGATTTTTTTTCCTTATACATTTTTTTTTTTAGCTTTCGTTTTGCCCAAAAAATCACGTTCAATTTGCATGCAATTTTTTTTAATTTTTCTATCTTGTATAAAATATATAAATTTGAAATTCATATTATATGTATGTATATTGAATAATTTCAATAAGAATTTTCACGTTTTATAAATTAAAAATATTAAAAAAAAAAATTGAAATTCCTAGAATTAATTTTTTTTTTTTTTAATTATGTACATATTCAGTTGGTTGTATTATACTATATATATTTTAAGAGAATCACATGCCTTGATAAAATAAATATATTAAAATAAATATTATTTTATACAATTTATAATTAGTCTGTGTGTTTTAAATAGATCTGTGACTTTATCCCATATATATATATATTATTATAATAATAGATATATTATGCGAATACATTTCACTAAAGAAAATTATTGTTTAAAATTGTATATTTGCAAAAATAAAAAAAAAAAAAAGAATTCATAGTCACGAACAGAGAATTTAAATATATAAGTATACTTATTATTTTTTTTTGTCTACAAATACTTGTTATATAAGATTTTTTGAATTGGAAAATTGGACTGCCAATTTATATTTGACCAAAATTATTTTACTATTCGCACATAAATACCGTTGTATACAAAATTTATTCGGTTATAAAATATGCATATTTTTTAAAATAATATATTTAAATTAAAGTTTAATTTGACAAGATCAATTCAATTTTTGTCGATTTGTTTTTTTAAAAGAGTATTTATTTATTTATTATTAATATAATACGTTTAATAATTGATTAATAATTTATCTTATAAGTTGACAGACAATTTAAAATATTGGTACATACAAACTTTTTGATATAATTGTTCATATAACAAAAATAAGTTATAGTTTTTTTTCACGAATAAGAAGTATATTAGAAGAAGAAAATTGAATTAAAGTACAGTTTTTAACCCCCAGATACATATTTCACGTATAGTAATATTTCGTAATATCATATAGAAATCTATATACCTCTTATTGAATTTGCAGCTTTCTTTTCACTTATTTCGGTTGCCACCGAAGGCACTAATGCAGCTAAACTACTAACACTTGATATAGAACTTTGTATTGATGGTGGTGGCGGTGTCGTACTATCAGCCGTTTCTGGTTCACCATTATTACCTCTTAATATATCATTTCCACCAACAACCATACGACCATCACAACTATTACTATTACTATTATTATGATTATGACTATTATTATTATTATTATTATTATTATTATTCAATGATGTACATATTGTATTAAAAACTGATGAGGCTATTGCTGATGTTTGCTGGACAGCAGTTACATTTGACATGCATCCATGATGATGTGAATGTTGTTGGGACAAAAGGGATTGTGATTGTGATTGGGGATGATTATGATGATGATTATTATGATGATGAGGATTATGTTGATTATGTTGTGAATGTGAATGATTATGAGGATGATTATTTGTTGATGTATCTCTTGTTGAATTACTTCGTGATATTGTCGTATCTCCAGGTAAACGTAATGTACTTGTTGGTGAATTTAAATTATTTAATCGTAATTCTTTAATATCAACGGTTGAATTACTATTATTATTATTATTATTTAATAGCATACGATTTGTTTGTAAGTGATGTTGTTGAAAATTGGTTCGTACATCTGTGGCCGTTGTTGTTATTGATGTTGTATTACTATTATTATTAATCAAATTACGTTGTTGTTGTTGTTGTTGTTGTTGTTGACGAATATTATTTAATTCATCTAAAAATAGACGACTTGCACAATTTGATGAACCAATTTTTTGCAGCATTTGTTGTTCATTTTGATGTTGTTGATGTTGCTGTTGATGCTGCTGATGTTGCAATTGTTGCTGTTGCTGCTGATGTTGCAATTGTTGTTGTTGTTGTTGTTGATGATGATGTTGTAATTGATCTAATACAATCGATGTTGTTGATGTTGAAGATGGTGATGGTGATTGTAAAGATGATGTTGCTTGTTGTAAATTTTTAAATTTTTCATTCCAATTTTGACTTAGAAAATCGGTAAAATCGTTATCCATATTCAATTACTATATTTTATGATTTAATTTTGTTGATGATATTTTGGTTTGTTTTGTTTTTGGTTGGATTTTTTATTTTTATCGTTTTGCGATTAAGTTGGATAAATTATTTTTTGATATCTTAAAATCATCTTAATAACAATCACTTTGTTTTTTGTTGTTGTACTTTCTTTAATAATTTTTTTTAAATATTTTATTAAAAAAAAATTTAAATATTTTAAAACTTTTTTATTTTAATTTTATTAACAATTCGTAAACTTTTTATTTATTATCAATCACTCAAAATATAAAATCACAAACTATAATTTTTATTTTATTATATAATAACTTTTTTAAATATATTTTTTATTTTTTTTTAATTATATATGAATAAAATTTTAAGCTCCACGATATTTAATTTGTAAAATATTTTATATATTTATTGATTTTTTTTTTTTTAAAATATCACAACTTTTAAATTTATTATTTATATTTTATGTTATTATAATTTAATAATTTATTATAAAGGCAACGATGATTTATTATTAAATATTATTTTATTTTTATTATTATTTTTGTAATATAATTTGTATATATATAAAGTAATTAAACTCTGTTTTCTATATATCAATTTTTTTCTATATAATTATTCTATAATGTAAAATTAAACCATTTTTAAATGGATTCGGAATTAAGCACAAACATTAAAAAAAAAATTTACGAAAACAATTAATCAATAGAGAGAGGGAGAGAGAGATAAACTAGAAAAAAAAAACGTTACGTAAAGATTTTAATTTAAGAAATTTCAGAAAATTAGGAGGAGATCTAATACACGGTAGCGATATTAAAATAAACAAACAAAACTTCAATATAAAAAAAATTAATTATAATTAAAATTTTTATTCTTGACTATTGTTTAAACAATTCGCTATAATTTGTTTTTTCTTTAATATATATGGGGTTTTCACTCGAATGTAACGACTGTTTTATTTTTTACTATGAATATTCCTTTTATATATAAACCATCCATATACGAAAAATGGTCTGTATAACGAAACAAATGATGAAATACTGAATGCATGCATGCATATATACATAAACAAAAATAATTTAAATAACCACCCGCTAAGTGAAAAATAATTTTTACTAAATGATAACTTAATATATTAATTTATTTATTAATATTATTATTGTGTTTTTTTTTTTTTTTTTTTAAATTAAAATATTTTTATATGAACAAATATTAGAGGTATTAATAATAATAATAATAATCGATATATAGGTATATATATATATAAAATAAACAATAATTTTTTTTTTATTTTTGCTATGTAATCCATATATGGTTTGTACGTAATTTTTTTTTTTTTTATATTACCAAATATTTGTTTTAAAATAAATAATTACACAATCCTTTCTAAATGCAATAATTAAAATTAAAACAACAATATATTATATCAGTCAGCAAATTTTCCATATATAAAGTTCATATAATAAGTTAATTGTAATAAAAAAAAGAAAAAGTTCAATTTTTTTTTTGAATTCGCAAAATTTCTTTTATTTTTTTTTTGTTTAATTTTAATTTTATATAATTATTTTGTTTTGTCACATAATTATTTTGTTATCATTATGAATTTGAATTTATCAATATGTAGAGCAGAGATAAAATAATAAAAAATCTTAAACTTTTTACTATCCAAAAATTTAATGCTCTGGACTGATTTGATTTGCGAAATTGCTGAATGTTATTAAAATCATTGATTATTTTTCTAAATGCCGTTTGAGATTTAACGAGTTTATGCATTTATTAAAACATCCCACCCGCAGACGAATCCAGAAATGTTTTTTCTGGCTCTTTGGGGTCTGAAACTTAGTCTGATTGCAGTCATAAGTGTCCTTTGGACAAGTTTGCAGGGATACCTTGTTACAGTTAAAGTGGATTATAGAAATACATTCAATATACATAATACGATTAAAAGAAATGAAAATATAGTTTTTTTTTGTTTTTTTATTTATCATTTAAATGTGTATTATCTCAAAAAATAATATAAACGTAATTAATCGATTTTTATATACATATCTATATAAAAGATAGTTGACAACAAACATTTAATTCACACATATATCTTATAAACAGACACTTATTTTTTTTCACATAAATTTTCCAGATTTTTATGCGCATATGTAATCGACACAGGCATTTTGATAAACTATATATATGTGCTATCGAACAATAAAATAATCAACATCACCGCAAAAAGTGATATAAAAAAAAAAATAAATTAATTTACAAACATATGGGATTTTTGAACAAAAAAAAAAAGAAAAGAATTATTACTCGTACAATGACACAAGAATTGGCAAAATTATTTATGACGTATATGGACGTATAGGTCAAGATACTGAAGAAAGATAGCACAGAAAATGAAAATATTCATATATACATATAAATAAATAAAAATACTCATCATATGGTTTTATATATTTATTGTATATATACATATATATATGTACAATAAAAACCATCCAATATTTTTTTATTTATATATATGTATGTATATATTTACTTACTTGCTTATTATATTTTTAGACATTGTTGTTAAGAGGTTATTGTCATTGCGGTTTTGTTTCAAATAAAATAAAAAAGAAATATTTAGTAAAATAACATTTCCTTATCATCGTATAAAATTGTATATACCAGAATTCATATAAATTAATCGTGTGTTTGTATATTTAAAAAAAATAATATTTACAATACAAAAAACACATTCATTTGATAAAAAGAAAATTTTTTTTATTATACCGCGAAAATATACTACTATAACAACAAAAAATAAAAATGATAAATTGAAAAATTAGCTAATGTTTGTAATATATGAAAAATAAAAAAAGCTATGTATTATTTTTTTTTTTCTGTATTTCTATTAGAATATTTTTACAATATATACATACATTCGATAGAGAGGAGTATACAATAATATTTGCCGATTGAAAAATATAATTTTATTTTTTGCATGTATGAATTTAATAACAGATTTTTCTTCATATATTTGCCGTATACGATACGAAATACGAATATATGATGTATGTGCGAGTTCATTCATTGAACGTGTTGTTAAAATAATAATAATAATAATAATAATAAACGTGATACTACCACAAATAATTTCAATATATATTTTACCACATACTATTATAATGATTATTATTTTTATTATTATTAATGTATGACACTATATACCAGACAACAAATTTTTTGTTTTTTTTTATAATATATTATTGTGTTGTAATTGAAAAGGCTAATGTACTTCAAAAAAAATTTAATCATTATATTGTTCTTTTTGGTTGTATTTTTGTGTACTGTTAGTGAATTCTTATATTTATTTTCAAGATAAAATATAATGTATTTTGTATATGAAAGAAATCGGGAAAAATTACCACAAATAAAAAAAAAAAAGTATAAATGAAAAAAATTCATTTCGTCATATAATTGAATTCATTTGTAATTTATTTTTTTCCGGATTGAAAAGCTTGTAATCTTTATAAATGCAGTTTTTTTTCGGATTTTATATTTTAATGTATCTACATTTTTTTTTTTTTTTGGTTTTTAATAAACGTGATGTATTGATGATGATAATATATTCACAAACTTAAATATGCTCAGTCGATTGTCATAAGAAATATATTTTTTTTGGATGATGGATGATCTGATAAAACAAAAAACACATCAATATACACGTATGATGCATAAAATATCTACTGTTCTGTAATCATTTGGCAGATGCTCTGATATATGAGGATTAATTATATATTCTTAGTCCTATATGGTTACATTTTCCGTCAAAATTTATTTCTTGTATTTTGAAAAATTCTTACACTCGTCATATATATTATCACTACGTATACTCGTGATTGATTATGGATATGACGATCGTTTATATATATACGTATATTATTAAGTCGATTTGAAGATACGTATAACAAAAAAAATTAATGAACACCGGTTTTTTCTTTTTCTGTTAGTTTGCCTTTACGTTTAGACAGATTATACAAATGGCCATTGAACTAAATGGAAAGTCTTTAAATATTATATTATATTATATTATATTATATTATTGTATTGTATGTCCACGCAAAAAAAAAAAAAAAAATTCTATATAGATTTCTTTACAGAAGAAAATTAGCACGTTTAATATTTATTTTCGTATATATATACAAAATAAAATCGCTATTTTCGTCCATATGGAAACAGAATTTTTTTTTTTAATACAGTTCTATTATATACATATACATATAGTCAATATGTATAATATACATACGTTTATTTTATGAATATCTCTTGTATGTCATCATAATTACCAAATAATGTACCAAAAAAAATAAAATAAAATAAAAATATTGTACATATCATACAGTGTCAATAACCTATACAACATGTCTTTTTACACACGCATTATATTATTTATTTGTATAAACTCTTTTCATTTTTTTTCTTTACGATTTTATTTTTTGATTCCATTTAATAAAAATTTTGTGGGGTGCGTGTAATGTAAATACACTTGATTATTTTTCCTTATTGTTCCTTTCAAATATATTAATTCGGTATATATATGATGATATTGATTGTTTTTTTTTTTTTTTTGGCAAAATTGTTTTCGTAAATTTGATTATATTTGTATAATGAAAAGAATAATAATATGTTATCGTATATTGTTGGTTTATTATTATTATATTTATTTCTTTTATTAAAAATTACATTATATTATATTTTAATTGTGATATTAAAAAAAGTCAGAAATGTGATATTGTATAGAAATAAAAAAAAAATTTTTTCTTGGAAATTGCCTGAATAAATAATTTTCAATAATCAATTTTTCCCTTATTGAAACTTACAAGTGGTTAGGCCACCAATATTGACTGCTTTATAGAAGGAATTTACGGTAAAAAAATGATTGATGATTCTGTTTGACAAGTATTATTAGAATATTTATTAAAACAAACTCCTACAGGATAGGGATAAAGTTTTACGGAAAATTTACTATATTTAAGAATATTGACTTTTGTTGAATAACACAAAAAAACATTAAAATGTTAAATATTTCCTGAATGAATAAGAAATATACAATCATAATAAAGATCAACGACCAGACGTGCACCGCAATAATCATGGATGTGTCAATTTTTTTTTTTTTATTTTTCATATATACAAAAAATGCATTCTTAAAAATTATGACAAGCAGAAATATAATTTTATATAAACATCGTTAATTCATCATCATTTTCAGACTAAACATTTAAAATCAACCGAAAAATTGTATATATATATTTTACTGTTCGTATACAGACAGAATTTTATTAGAATATAAAATTAATAAAAAGAAAACGTTTCGTCTTAAATGTTTCGGTGTGGCAAAAAAAAAAATCCTGGACAATAAATGTGTAGATTTAAGTGGAAAATTTTTAAATTAATCAATCAACCTCAACAATTGATTTATTAATAATATTATTTTTTGTACTTTAACAAAAAACAATGTTGCAAAATCGAATTGTTTTTTATTTTACTTTTTTTTTTTGAATAGCAGATTATCGAAACATATGTGCTATTTTTTTTTTTTTTTTGCTTTATATAATACGAATATAAACACGTAATATTTAATCGACGAATATATAATTTGAAAAATAATAATAATAATAATAATTTTTTTTTAGAGAACTAATTTCGTCTACTTTTCAATACGTGCTGATTATGCTAAAATAAAAGTATTTTTTTATATGTATATGCAACTAAAACGCAATTTAAACACAAAAAATATATATATATAAATATTTTAACAAAACCTATATATATGTTATATTATAAAAATATTATATTTATTTAATGATTTTGTGTATTTATTTTTTTTTCTTTATACATCCGATTATTATTATTATTATTAATATTATAAATGAATCAATTTTTCCGAATTTCCACATATCGATATATATATATATATATATTTGTACGTCACTTGATGATATATAAATTATCTATATACCTATTAAATGTATATATAATATATATATAGTATAAATATTTCGGTTCTTATATGTCTCGCGTTATATACATATGCGTCTCGTTATGTCTACCATCATAAAAATTAAAAGTTATTGTACCACATTATTTACTTAACGAATAATATATTATTAAGCGATTCCAAATAGATATGAGTACAAAAATAAAAAATAAAACAACAAATCAGAAAGGGTTAATGTACTATTGCTTATTATTGTTATACATATATATATATATATATATATATATATATACCGAAAAAAATATACAAATTAACACACCGTCGTCGTTTTAAATGTATATTGTATATATAACAAATATTATATTATTATTAATATTAAAAATTTATCAATTACAGACACGATGCGATATACACACAGTTTTATATATTATTATTTTATTGTCTGATAACACAAAAAAAATAAAAATTAATAAATATCAAAACAATATACATTTATATATAAACATTCGGTGTCGAAATATTTTTTATTTAAATTTGAATTGTAGGAGTAACTAAAATTCTTCCGTTTATAATTGTATAGTAAAACTTTCAAGAAGGATTCATTTCTTAATTAAGATATATGGAAACATATTTCATTTTTTTCGGTAATAATCTTTTGATTATGGAGATTAAGAAAATTGTAAAATTAACCATATATAAGTAAAATCCGGTCGAATCCAAAAACAAACTGTTATTGACTAAATTATCGCATTACCATAGTTCATTTTAAAGAAATCGCGGATAATAAGAAATGCATTTAATCAAAAAATCGTTTTGGTTAAACTAGCTTGATTAAAATAAAAGAGAAAATCGATTAAGAAGTTTACCATTTTGGTAAAATTATTATATAATAAAATCAAGAAAATCCATTCAAACTTTAATTAATAATAAGATGATTATACTTAAGGGTTGATATTATTTTTCTGATATATATAAATCTTTACTTAAGAATTTTTCCAACTACATAAACCTCTGTCAAGTCTATCCGAATTATATTAAACATTTTCTTTTTTTATTTTGCCAAAATTTTAAAAGTTGAAAAACCTTTTGTCTGTCATTAAATAAAAATACGTGATTTTTAGCATTACCGATAATCACCCGCACCAAATTAATATATGTCTATACGACGGTAATATTTATGATGAGTAATATATTGGTAATATGAAAATAAAAAAAATTTCACAACAATAACCGAAAAAAAAGAAAAGAAAAAAAAATCACGATGATTCAATATAATTATTATAGTATTTACATGCCCGCTGTCGTATCAAGAAGGGTCATTTACCTTTAGCATTTTTTAAAGGTATATTTATTTATAAATATACTCGTATTAAAAAAGAAAAGAATAATTGAAAATAAATTGATTCTTTAAATATATACAATACATATTCTGTATGCTTATTTTCTTTATATATATATATCATAAATGTCAAAGAATTTTTATTTTATGTAATAAATTTGTATTTATATGTTTATGAAATTTTTTTTTAATTTATATATAATTGAATTTCTAAAGAAATAAACTTGATATCTTTTACTTTCCTTACTCGACATCGTTCGAAAAATTCTTTAAAGTTTTATATGTATAGTTTTAATAAAATTGCTGCGGAAAATCAATGCGGAAAACTTTTCAATAACAATATAGGGACCGAGACCGTATTCGTGGTTTTACTTATTTATATGTTATATAAAAATAAAGTATAAACTAAGTGCTTTAAAAGTTATCACTCATAGATTAACTTGTGATGATAATTTTACAATTAAGGATTTTAATTCAAAATTTCAAAGTCCCCGATAGCTTTTTTTTTTTTATTTTTAGACATTTAATTTTAAGATCTTTTACTGATGTTAATGTTATTGAATTTACTATTTATAATAATAGTACTGAACGGAATAGTTTTAACATAAAATTAATCATTGTAACATCATCACCACAGGATATTTCGCTTTATATATACCTTTTATATCACCCTCCCTATGAATGACTATATATATTTTAATATTAAGAAAGAATTTTCATTTTTTTAATATTAATTTATAAGAAGAAAAAACAAAACAACAGATTTTGCTAAATATAATTTTTCTTTTTCAACAAATTTAAAATATTTCTCTATGTTGTATTTTGATTATAATTTTTTTTTTCTATAAATATTATCATATATATACACAAAAGATACACGTATGATATCGTATAGTTATTTTGTTATGATTATTGCGAATGCGATGGCATTTTCAGTATTTCATATTGTTGTATTTTATTAAAAAAAAAAGGTTTTTTTTTTTGATTTTTCATTTTTTTTTTCTTTAATTAAAATAGTTGAAAAATTTGTGTATATTTTGATTATGTGTATATGAATTATGAATGTATTTTTGTATATTTTTATATAAACAGAGTTGAGGCGAAAAAAAAAAAACAGCCTCTATATAGAAATGTATAAAATAAATTTTACACCATACATACACGAATATATATAATATAGATAGAGATATAATAATTTTTTTTTTATTTTACAATACACAAATTTTTAAGGCACTTTTCCTATTTTAAACACAAAATTTTAAATTTTCCATATATATATATATATATTTATGATGACCGATAATGATGACTGACTGCCCCCAACGTCAATAAACTGCGAAGAGACGCGATACCACAAAAAAAAAAAAACAAAATTGATTTTGTTTACAAACTATTTAAATATTTCCGTATATATATTGATTATATATTTTATTAAAAATATTTATTAATATAATATTTTTTATAAAAAAAAAAACAAAAAAATATCTACATAAAATATATTTATTTTTTTTTATTGTGTATATACGAATTTTACGAATATGTACAGTGTTTTTTATTTTTTTTGTTAATTATATATTCTTCTCCAATACACGTAAACTAAAAAAAATATAATCACTAAAAAAACAATTTTTTTATTTTCTTCATATAAATATATTTTTCTCTTGGTGTGTTATATTCGTATATACACGCGTTTATGTACAATATATATTTAAATTTTATATCTATAACTACATATAGTGTGATGTTTTGTTGTATGTTGTTTATATATATATATATATATGTACATATACGCGATCACTTGATGTCAATGAACTTTTTCACTCACATTTATTTATTTATTTATATTATTTATATATTATTATTATTCATATAATAATATGGTTTCATAATAATAAAAAAATAATAATAATAATAATAATAATATATAATATATTAATATTAATTAAAACAAAAAATATGAAATAAATTTTTTATACTTAACAAAAATTAATATTTGAAAAAATTCACGTAGTGCTAAAAAAAAAACAAACTAATAAATATGAAAAATCAAAAAGCATTGCACTTTTAATTAACATATATAGAAAAAGAAATTTAAATAATAAGAAAATTTTCAAATAAAAATGCATTAAAAAACAAAAATAATAATTAACATAACTAAAATGCGTTGAAATATAGCTTTAATTAAACCAAAAAAAAAAAAATTAATATAAAATTGATAAGACGATATAGAATACGAAAAATCACTTATTTTATTATTTTCTTTTTCCATTAATTTTCTTATAAATTTTCGCATAACCGCCGAAAATAAATTTATCGCATGTAATCTCTCATATAAATCACAAATTTAATAAAAAAAACAATTCAACTTTAAATATTACACCGCAAATCGCACACATTTAACTTTTTTTAACTACAAAAAAAAACAAAAAAATCAAAAGATGAAGAAGAAAAAAAACCAAATATATTTAAAAAAAAAAAAAAAAAAATTAAAAATTATAAATAATATTTATAAAAAAAGAAAAAATAAAATAAAATAAATATTTATATATTTAAAAAAAAGAAAAAGGAAAATTTTACTGCCCGGATTTTCCTTTTTCTTTTTTTAATTTTTTATTTTTTATTATTATTTTTATTGCACTAATTATTTATATTCATATATTTTTTTTTGATTTAATCGTTAATATATATTATGATTATCATTATCATTATATTTTTTTTAGATTAATGTAAATTGTTGTGTTTTTTTTTTTAAATCACAAAAATAATAAAAAACAATATTTAAAAAAAAACAAAAAAAAAACAAAACAAAACGAAAATAAAAGATAATTTA
Source organism: Dilophus febrilis (assembly GCA_958336335.1). Lineage (NCBI taxonomy): Eukaryota > Metazoa > Arthropoda > Insecta > Diptera > Bibionidae > Dilophus > Dilophus febrilis. The sequence goes on along the minus strand of OY284469.1, from coordinate 2,993,274 downwards.
AACTTAAAAAAACAAAATTAAAATAAAAAATGTGGTATAAAAAATAAGTATTTTCGCGTATTATTTCTTATTTAGAACTAGGAAGCGTTTCAGCAGAAAGCTACTACGGCACCGAAAACACTGACGTAAGGCATTCGCAGGCAGCAGTCAGTCACATCATATATATATATTGTATTTTGTATATATATATGCTTATATTTATATTATTCATTTTCATATATATGCTTTTTTTTCATTTTATTATTATTATTTTTTTCGTTATTATTATTATTATTATTATTATAAAGTTCAGCAGCACTACAGCAGCAACAACAACAACAACAACAACAACACTACTAACATCAACAAAACAGCCACAAAAAATACACCAGCAACAGAATTTTGTATATTTTCATTTTTTCATTATATAAAACCAGCAGAGTTTGTATTATAAATATTTTAATGTATATAGATATTTTTTGAATAATATACGTACAATATCGTCGTCAACTGTGTGTATAGGAAAATATTCATTCAAATAAAATATAAATGATAATATTATACCACACAGCTAAAAGCAAGAGTATATATACACACAACACAATAGCATATAGGAATAAATATATTTATATTAATTTTTTTTTTCCGTATATGTAGCGCATGTATTCATTGACTTGTCTTTATGGGTGTGGTACAATTTAAGACCTACGTTTCCAAATCCAATATATAACTTATATCAGCATGGACAAATCCCATATAAAAAATTCGTGCCATCGATTTTTAGAAAAAATTTAAAAAAAAACTCACACAACTATCCACTTATGCATATACAAAACAAATACAAGCTCTACCACTATATTTATATGAATGATTTCATAAGTGTTAGTGCTAAGAGTTTGAATGACTTATTTTATTTTGTTTTGTGTGTATAATATAAAATTTTAATAGTTTTATGATTTATAAATATATAATCAAATAAACACATTTTATCATTTGTGTGATTTTTTTTGTTTAACCCTCATCTGGCCGAGATATGCTTTACTACTCACAAACATTTTTTGGTATACTTTATTTATATGAAATTAACTCGCAAACGCGTACTTTTTAATATTTTTAGAATTACCTTTGTTAAAAATGAATAGCAAATTAAAAATACATTAGTGATTGCAGTGAGAAGTTATAATAAATATTTTAAATGCAAATCACCAAAATCCCCCGGGTGCCTTGTCAGACGGATGAGGGTTAAAAATTAAATATAAAAATATAATATAAAAATTGAATCCCTTTTCTAAACCGATTTTTCTACCTGATAGAAATAAAAAAATTTAATAAAAATAGAAATACACAAATACAGTATAATCTCATGAATTGGACTGACATAAAACCAAGCCATGTGCAATCACCGAATTTGTTCAATTATCGGAATAAATACAAAACAGTCTTTTTTTTTTAAATCAAAACTTTTTTTTATGAATTTTTTTTTAATTCAAGTATAATTATTTTAATTAGATTCAAATAATTTGAAATTTTTTGAAATATGAAAATTAGCGAATTTTGCAATTATCGAGATTTTACCGTATTAACAAATAAAGTAGCTATAAAAAGAATAATAAAAAAAAATAAGAAAATAAACATCAAACACCAATTGATTCATTTTTTACGACTGACGATAAGACGACTTGACGAATGAAGACTCATAAGTCGACTGACAACTTATTGTTGAATATGAGAAAAATACCTTCATATCTGGTCATGGTTTTAATTCACCAACACATTCATATCTGGTCATAACTTTCATATTATGGTCATAATTTTTTTCAGTTTTTTTTCGTTTTCATACAATTTGCTTGATATATGCATTTGACTACCGTGCTTATATGTACATATAGTATATGCAATGTACAGCGAGATGTATAAAATATCAAGAATATTATACATTATTATATTATACATCATCCATATATACATCCATATATACATTCATATAAAGTATATATTTACAAATATACAAAACGTTCAATGAACGATCAAATACATAATAAATTTTATGTATATATATTTATATAAAAGGAAAACTATTCTATGAAAAACTATTAAAAACTTATATATATATATATATACATGCAATACGTATATATCTCAAAAACAAACACAATTAGAAAAAGAGAAAAGAAAAAAATTAATAATATTTATAATTTGTATATAAAACATATACACAAGAATGATGATGGGGTGGTTATGGGTGGTTTTTTTTGAAAAGAAATTTTCTTTTTTATTTTTGTTTGTAGTTTTATTATTATATACATAAATAAGTGTATGTAAATAAATTGTATATTATACTTATTATATATATATATACAAATACAAAATATTTGATATACGACACGGGAAAATTATAAAATTCGTATTTTGTTTCTATATGTATAGATATATAATTTTAGATATCAAAAGTAAAATGTGATTAATATTAATAAAATATATATATAGGAAGTAAAAAAGCGATTTGGAAAATCTATATAACATATATAGAAGTCATTCAAAGATTCAAATTATATTATATTTCTTTCTTAGGGGGAATTTCTTTTTAATGGAAAAATTCTTTAGAAACCTTAAATATGTTTCAAAACCAAATTTTTAATTAACTATATATAAAATTGACATTAAAATAGAATAATGATATTGATTCAATTGTAAAATAAAATAAATTTAAATGAATTGAAAAACAATTTAATTTTTTTTTAAAAGCTAACTCCTCTCTAGACGTAGAATCAGGAATTTTACTATCCCAGCTTAAATCATTGTTAACACAATCAAAACTCCATGAATTCGTGATCTTCAAAATCATGATAATAATATCTAATTTTATTCAAAATTAAGGTTCAATCCATCTATATACTGTTGATATTCCTTTAACTTTATTATATAGAAAGTGTTCTTATATATATATATATAGAAGTAATCAGATAATATATAAACCTAATGTACCGCGCTATTCAACACACTTCACTATACCGAATTTAAATTATTTATATATAAATACATTTTTTTCTTTCTAAATATAAGAAAATAAAACTAATATGATTATAAAATATAGTATATATTTTTAGATAGGGAATATAAGGTATAAAATCTATAATCGCAAAAAAAAAAAACATAATTTAATATTTATTTCTGGAATTGCATACATTATATACATTTATTTAAAAATCCTATATTATTATTATTATTAGATGATAAATTCTGTGATTCTTTTTATATATTTATAAGAAAATATAATATATATTTATATATATATAGGTTGAAAATCTACACATTCATATATATTTTATTACATAAAATAAATCTATATAGGCGCCTAATTTCTGCATTGAAAAAAAAAATCTTTCTGATATATATGCATTATATTTGTATATTTATTTTATTTATATATACCCAGTAAATATATGTAAAGTAAAGAATAAATAAGAAAAGATGTGGATAAAATAGGATAAGTTACACAAAAGAATTATATTTCTATTGTATGTATATATAGATAGATGTATAGTATATTCAGATCATATATATTTGTAATATCTTTTTTATATATACATACATATATCATATCATGTTGTATTATAATATATATACTTACTTTACTATCTAAAAATTTAATGTACAGAATGGTTCCGACTTGGATGCCGATTCATTATGGGTAGATTCTATTATGGTCCATTTTAAAGCAAAACTTGTTTCGCGAAAACTTTTTCATACATTGAACACCCACCGAGACTGCGATTGGGGAGTTTTAAACCACGCTTTTTTTGGCAAAATATTTAGATATAATCTTTTCTTCTTCTTTCAAATTTATTGGGAGAAAACTTTAGTAAAATGTAATTGAAGGAAACGTTTTTACACTCAACCAATTAAATTAATAACATTTCTGTTGTTAATTTGTGGAAATTTATCAATAAATATATATAATTTTCGGATCAGCATCCAGACGGGGATTACTCTGTATATACTATATGTATGATTAAATGACAATTCACAATATGGATGGTATTATTATACAAATTTACTATACTGTATACAATATATAGTATACAATTTTATTTTTCGCAAAATTATTTACTAAAAATATCCAGTTTTTTTTCTGTTTTCCGCATATTTATGGAACATTATATAGATTGCAGTTTGTCTATTGTTGTATAATTTTCCATTTTCTAATCTATAGCAAATCCATTTGAATGGTTTTTAATAAATTGTTTTAAATTAGCAATGTTATGAAGAAATTCCATTTTACTGGATCGGTTTAATTGGCAAAATGGGAAACATTTAAAAATCATTTTGGCGTTTATAGCATTTGGTATATATTTCAATGTACATAACCATAAAGTACAATATATGAAAAATGTTAATAATTTATATAAACTGTATATATGAGAATTTATGCTTTAACTATTAAATCTAACTATATTTTACATTTCCTATATACATATACTTGGCGATTATAATAAAAAAAATGTATTATACACAAACTTCTTATATACTTATTTTTATTTTTTTTTGCTTTTACACAATACACTATAAAAATACCACAATCATACAAAATTATATATATATATATATATAGAAAATTATTAATTTTTTTATATTTCCCTAAGAGAGAGCTTTCATGAATGAAAAAGAAGAAAAATGATTAGCGTGAATATATAGAAGAAAAATAAAAAGCGAAATACTAATAATAACAATAATAATAATACATAAAAATAAAAACTTTTCATAAGAATAACACTTTGCGATAACACACATATCGGAATTGCCGTCGTTCTACATATATATATATTATATATATATGTTAGTATCAGTATATTATTATATTATGATTATGAATTCACTATATACATTTATTTTGTTTCATTTCATATTTGAATATACACGATGTCTCATTTTAACCAACTAAACCACAAACAAATTCTACAACTCGTACGGTCATTGCCCTCAAAAAAATAAAAAATATATACAAATATAAATATGTATATAGAAAAAAAAAAACTATATATGATTAGATATAGATATAAATAATATAATAATAATAATAAAAAAAGGAAAACTCATATTAATACAAATTAATTTTGTGTTTAAAAAATGAACAATTTCAAAAAAAAAAAAAAACATTTGTTATCATCACATTTTATATATCATGATAAATAAGATGCTGATGAGAATGTATTAGATTTTATATTGTATTTTTTTTTGTTTAATTTTATTTTATTTACACCGGCAAAAATATAGAAATTATATGTTCTGCTGTGTATATATATTTATTTATCACAATATTGATGAAAATATCTTTTGCATATATATATATATCATTTATCTATGCTAAGTCCCCCCATGTGTGTTGGGTATTTCGTAAAATAATATTTTTTTAATACGTATACATATGTTTATCTGAAATATATATTTAATGAAAATTATAAAATACACATCTTAAACTAATATGTACACATTTATAAATCGCGACATATGAGTATTTGTAATTGTGATATCTAAATATTATAAGAATAAATTTATTGTACAAAAATAGTTTGTTCATATACAACACTCGTCTAATTTTGTCTAGTATATATTTAATAATTATTTATTTTTTTTTCATTTAATTTAAGATTAGAAATTTTTTACAAACACTTGCATATGAAAACTTATATTATTTCTAAAAATAATAATAATTATTATTATTATTGTTGTAATTTGATAGATATATAGAAAATATGTCTAAATAGAAATAGCAGCATATGATGTGAATTTTCAAACAATTATTTTTCCATTTGTATCATATCATCGTCTATATATTCATATAATCAGTTTTGTTTGTATATGGAAACAAAATAAAATTTGCTATTATTTCAAATATATACAAAAGTATACATATGGAAAATTGATAACAATTGATAAAACTTCTATATACACATATGTATAATTTTTTTCTATATACAATAGATAAAATGTGTATTTATTTATATGCGGTATAATTAAGAATAAGAAATGCTATTATATTAATAGAAATATTATTTATATTTCGTCATTATTGGTAGTCAAATAATTTTGTGTTTGTGTTTATTAAATATACTAAAATACTAATAATCATTTTCGTTATTATTTCTTAAATATTCGTGAGTTCAATATATATATATAGTTAGTAATTGATGATGGGGTTATGCAAAAAGTTTTGTTTATTTATCAATTTTAACGATATGTTTTTCTTTATACTATTATATTAATATACTTTTTTAAATATTTGCCATTTATCATTTGCATCATTTATGATCAAATTTCACTTCTATATAATGCTAAAAAATATATACATAATAAACTCTGATAATGTATCAATCAGTCATATCATACATTATTTGACAAAGATTTTCCTAAATTATTCTTATTGAATTGCGAATTAATAGGATTGGATTTCCAATTATAGATGGTTTATTTGAAAATTTGAAGAAAAAAAAAAGTTAACCATCCCTGCTTAATAAAAAATGTATACATGTGTATATTTAATATAGAGAATATATATTTCCAAATTAATGTACACATTCGCGTGAATACCATTATATCTCATATAACAACACTATGAAAATGTTTTTTTCACATTTACTAAAAAAATATTGTATATATAATATAAAAAAATCGATTATATTTTCACTATTTATCTCTATATATATAGTATATATTCTATTTTATATGAATTTACATACAGAAAAAATTGTGTTTATAGGCGTTATATAAAAAGAGTATACAATTTTTTTATACTTTATATACTAATTTAATCAATAATACAAGAAAAAAAAAGCTGATACAACAAAATATGCAATCGATAATTCATAATAATTTATTTTTTTTACTGTATCATACACACACAAACAATTTTTATGCGTTTTCTATTAAAACTATCATTTTATATATCTATGTGATACTATCTAAATATTATCAACAACGAAAAAAAAACGAAATAATATCAATAATAATTATTATCATTACATTGTAATATTATTTTATTTTTTATTTATTTAAATTGATTAAATGATTTTTTTGTCTATGTACAAAAAAATATATAGAATTATATTTAAAAAAAAAAAAAAACAATCATTTTCATTAAGTCTTTTTATATTTTTGGAAATTTTCTGATAAGAAATTGATTAGAAAACAAATCATGACAAAATAAATAAATAAATAATTGAATTTCAATATTAAAAATTTATTCAAATGATATTTATAATTTGAAAATTTATATGAATAATCGATAAATTGGATGTATAATTTCTATTTTTATATAATATTTAATTTAATTATGTAAATTTTTAAAGCAATAATAATAATTTTATTTACTATTTTGACTTTTTTTGATCTTATATTATAGATAAAAATTCTCTAAGACCAATTCAAATTCTTATATATATGTTTTATTCATATATCAAATATATTAAAAGCATATACGATAATTTTAAATACATATATGATACATATACTCTAATGTATGATAATTTTAAAATCAACATTTTAAGTTATATATTATTATAAAATATATGGATCATCACAATTTTATTAATATAATCTTTTGATAATTTGGATAATATATGATCTATAAATATTATAACTTGAGTAGCATAGATATATAGAAGAAAACTGTAAAAAAAAAAAGCAATTAGAATTTCCACATAATTTTCCCTTCATTGAAGAAAATTTTCAATTTTTCCCTAGAATGGGCATCTAACAACTCAATGATAATTAATCATGTAAATATTAACTTGCGAATTAAACATTGTGTAATTGGATCAAAGTACAAAAAATCATAAGAAATTCTTTCAATAAACACCATATTCATTTGAATTTTCGTTTTTATTACAGTCCTACTAATAAAGATCTAGTTAGTTCGGAGGGAACGGTGGAGTGTTGAAATCGTGACATAAAAACCATTTTCTTATACAACATTTTTTATTATCACTTTTCTCTATACGCTTCAGGCAAAAAAAAATGTCAGTGTTAGCCTGTCCCAGGCCTCAACTATATACGTTTCTGTTAACCAAAATTTATAATAAAATATATGCATTATCATTTAAAAAATATACTAATATATACTAAATATAAAATATAGACATCGTTATATATATAGAAACATGTGTATATTTCTCTGTATATATACGTAATCTTCCATGAAGTTCAATGTTCTCAAAAAAAAAAAAAAAAACCGAAAAATAAATACAACTATATAACTAACCTATATATTTATATATATATAAATGTATATAATTATTACATATAGTATATATAGCAAAATCACAATATATTTTTCTTTATACAATTTTCACTTAAAATTATAACTATTTATTTGTGTGAAAATGATGTATGATGTATAAATAAGGGTAGAAATGGTGTATGTATAAAGTCCATCATCATTTAAATATACGTATAGTATAATAATATATAGGTATATAAAAATATATATATAATTTACATATACGTATATATGAAATGAATATATTTTATACATATATATATATATATATATATATATATATATATTATCGAAAATGAAAGTATAACATATATTTTCTTCTTTTTTTGTTTTTGTTATTTATTATATTTTATTATTTTGACGTAGTATTTTTTATATACATATAGAGAAAACCCAATTTTGAAAACATTTATTTATGTATATATGTATATAGTTATAAATTTTGTATATATATATTTTATTTTTTGTTAAATGTAAATAATTTATTGGGGTGAACTACCCCTACACGCGATTCAACAAAATACATATATGTTATATGGTCATAAATAAAAATAAAACATAATTACATCTATGTATATATACATAACAAAAATGACCACAAATAATTTAATATATATAAAGTTTTTTTTTTATATTTATATATAAAAAAACAATAGCGGGCCAATGTGTATATATGGAAATATTTAAACCAAAAATCATATAAGTTAAAAAATAATAAATGACATCAAAATTTGGTGTAAAATTTTCAATATACATACCTATATATGTTATTTATAAAAATCAAAAATTTACTTATATATAAATATAAATTTTTGATGATAGCCATACACGTAACATGATTATTATTATTATTATTATCACAAATTTATTTCAAATTTTCCATTTAATATAATAGAGAAAATATATACAAATAAATGTACTAAAATAAACGTATATATTAAGGGATCTATAAATATAACAAGGGGTTAATATCCTGTGGATTAGTATATTAATTTTGTTGGAATCAGTTCAATATACAATATATGTGATTCTATTAAAAAAAATATGTATAAAATGTGTGTTTTGGTCAAGAAACTCAATATATCAGTATAAGATATACATATATTCGACTTGATGTATATAATAAATAATTAATAAGTATATATGTTTGTTAAAGAAAAGGAAATATATATTATTTATATATTAAATGAATAAGATGTAGGACAATAACATCGTATAATAAAAATGAAAATAAATATTTTTCTCTTAATTTTCAAATGTACCCTTAATTTATTTTGTTCGTATATACAATAAAAAAAAAATTAACATTTTATTATATGAAAATCAAAATGTTTTATTACACGGTAAAATTATAAAAAATATGAATTCTTGTATAAGATGTACCGAAGAAATAGTGAAAAAATTTGTCAGCTATAATAATACTGTTTTGGTTTGTCTATATATGTTAAAATCACAGAATGTTGTAGTGGCGAATATACTACAAATTACGTTTTTAATTTATAAAATGTCATTCACCTCTAAATTATTGATCTTGGCCTGGTTATTTATGTAAAAAATAAAACTCTTTTAAAATATATATTTATTGATGATATTTTTATTTGTTGTTTTTTTTTTTTTATTTAACATAATAGAGAAGATGATATTTTTCTGTATTAATGCCTATATTTTTATATATTGTATATAAATAAATAAATATAATGGCAATTCATAAATTCTTGATTTTTCATATAAACACACACTGTGTGTGGTGTTTAATTTTAAATAAATTTTATATTTTTAATGATAATTTTATTTGAAATACAACTTTTTTTTTTTGATTGATAATCATATGCAATTATATGCAAAATATTAATATATTATATACAATTTACTATAAATATATTAAATTAAATGTATAGATAATATTTTTTAACATATTGATAATTTTATGATAGATAATTTATTGGAATTTTGTCGTGTCACTAAAGTGATTCCCATATAGTTAATTAACTTTTTTATTCATGCTCATTTTGGTATTAATTCTATAGAAAAGTAAACTAAATTTATAGAAAGATTTCCGATATAAAACATCAATAATCGATTAAATTTAGAATATTATTTGATTTGAGGATTGGTTTTAAATTATCCAAAAAAAAAATCCATTCCAAGATGATTTTTTCTTTACATTTTCATATGTTTTTATTTAATAGCAGTAAAATTGTTTACTGAAATTATATTATTCATTTTATTGCTTTTATTTTTATAACAGAAATAATTATTATAGAATATATATTCAAATGAAGAATTTTCTATAAATATCTGATAATTAAATATGCGATATCGTATAATCATTAATCTTATATACAATATATCTTTTATTCTTTGAATGTATATATATATATATATATGCATTGAAAGTAAAATTTATCTATTTTTATAAACAAACAACTCTTGTGGAATATTCATTCACCTTGAATGGGATGAATAAAAAAAAAATCGACCATATATGATTGATGATTATATTATATATATATATATATATTACGCGATATTATACTTTCAAATTTAAGACATTCAATAGAATTTAAATTAAATAAAATTATTGAATTAAACACAACTAATAAATTTAAATATATATAGAAAGAATCTTTAAATTGGGTTTTATATATAAATAACATAAAAGTTTAATTAATAAGGATAAAATTCCATAAAAGATTTGATTTTCTTTTTATCAAAATTATCTATATAGAGACTGAGAGATGTTTTTCAAAAAATCTTTCCCATCTTATCAAAATATAGTTTATGTTAAATAAATATTAAAAAAAAAACTTTAAAACAACTTTACAAGTCATTTCAAATGCATAATTATGAAAAAATAAAAAAAAACTCAAATTAAATAATATTTTATAATAATCAATATTTTGTTTTTATATATGTTTATTGTCTATATATTAAATTCATTAATTACAATTAATCATAAATATATATATATATATACTTGCGGTATTATTCAATATAATATGCGATGATTATTAACAATAAAAATTATTTAATAATTATTTGTTTGCTATATAAACTCGCATCATTTATATAATACCATATATATATATATAAAAAAAATCATAAAAAATATATAGTAAAAGCTTTTATTTATTTATTTATTCATTATGTTTTTTTTTTTTCAACTAATATCTCTATATAAAATATATATGTACATACTTTATATTGAAAGAATTGTGTCTATTTAGCTGTAACTAAAAAATAAACAACATTCAATCACACGCATATCTATATATATATATATATATATATGGTATACGATATTATATAGTATATATATAACTATAAATAATATGATGAAAAATTGTTACGCAACTTTAAAAATTTTTTATTTTATATGATTACGATAAAAAATAAAAATAATAATATGAAACCAACAACAAACTTACATGTGTAAATAATTTACAAGGACATTATCGTCTATTTAATTATATTTTTATATATATAAATTCACTATATATTCATATAGATATATATGAAAATATATGATATTTAGAAAAAAAAAAATAATAGTTTTCATTGAAAAGTTCATTGATACCGAAAATAGTGTATTTTTTATTTTTTTTTAATTGTATATATAAGTTTTTTTCTCAATGTATGTATTTTTTATTTTTTATTTTATACAGAGGCAAACAAATCTTTTTATTTTTTTTTATAATTTTTTTAAACCACACATAGATACAGATTGTTTCACTGCGGGAATCACAGTTCTTTTAAATAAAAAAAAAACAAAATATTGCAAGAAGATAGTTGATGAAGAAGAACTGCGTATATACAAAAAATGTTATTTTTTGGATAACTAAATTCAATGAGATTTATGGACATATATATTTTGGAAATTTTTTATCAAATTTGTCCATTATAAATACATACATGTTCAAATCAGATACAGATTATATTTTTAAATGTTAAATTTTTCATTTAGTTTTCAATAAGATTCCTAATTGCATTTATTATTTGAATCTGCATATAAAAATGCGAAACATCTTGTAAAAATGTTGTTTTTCTCTATTTAATAATAATAATAATAATAATAATAATAATAGCACAAGAATTATTGTAGTTTTAACAACAAATTAAAATAAAAATACACATATTTTTTATATATAAAATATTTAAAAAAAAAAAACGTTTATGTGAGTCAGTGTGTATTTTCGTATATATTATAATATATGCATTTGAATTTGTATATAAATGCAACTATATGTGATTTGAAAATAAAAAACTATACGAAAATATACATCACATAAAAATTATAAATATATACTATTATATATATATATGTAAAATTCAATATGCAGCATTTTATTTCTGTTTGATGATGACATTATCTGCATAGAGCCGAAGACACAAAAACACACACAAAAAACACAAAAAAAAATCAAACAATAACACACACATTTTAGACATCTTTTATAGTTTTTTCTGCTTTTAAAATTTTTGTATATATATAGTTAAGTTAACGGTCATATATAGAAGAAAACAACACATAAATGCATTAAATATAAAATATATAAATATTTCAGAAATTTTGCATAAATAATAAATACTCGAAAATTTTATAATTTATTTTTAAATAATTGTATTTTTAAGAAATAAACAAATTTATTATAAATTCTGTTGCGTCTGTGAATATTTTTTGCAAAAGATCATTGCATTTTTAAACGCATACATATTATAAAGATGCTATATTTTAATATCAATATATCTGGATGTCTATTTATAAATTTTTTCCATTTTTTTACAAAATTATTTCAGTTTGCTTGCTTAAATCTTAAATTGAGATAATATATTTTTGTTAATATATCATAATACATATCGTATTGATTGAATGACAATATATTTTATTTATAAAGTATATATTTGAATTGCGGACACTTGACGTCTATATATTTGGAGTATATTTTTATTTGTAGATATATAATCATTATAAGTGTCATAACCATTTTTAAATGTGAAGTATATTTAGAGATATATACAAAATAAACGCATAATAACTATAAAGTATATAGAGTCTGTTGTAAAAATATCTTAAAATATATTTTCACATTATATTATACATATATCGTCTTATTGAGCTATTTTTAAGTTTTGTCTATATAATAAACATATAAATCGGTGGAAGAAGTATAGTAGAAAAATCTACGAAAAAACTTGACTTTTATGAAAAGTTTTTACACTTTTTTCATTTAAATATTATTTACATTCACATTATTGTATTATTGTAAAATCGTTTAAAAAATCAAATTCATTATCAAATATTTTTAACAGATAAATATTAGTTTAATAATGGATAAAAAAAAAAGAAATTAATTTATTATTAAAATATATATATGTAAATATAAATATATCAAAAAAAAAAACAATCGACGACAGACAAAATGTTTTTGTGTGCGTATATTATTGTTAAAATTATTATTTAACTATTTGTTGGCAGCAGATCCGCTTCTATCCATTTTTTTTCTTCAGTTTTATTTTATATTATTACTTATTCAAATAGACATTTCCAAATCGCCAATCTATGTAAACTAAAGCGATATGGTTTGTTTATGAATAAGATATCTACATAAGGATTGTTCCTCAACGAAACCGAAACTTAAATTAACCACAAAATACATGATACCATATGGCTAATTTATTGGTTTTAAGTACAAAAAAACGCTCCAAACATTTTGGTTTTATTGTACCATTGAAACCTTTGTTGTTATATATAGAGGACTGCCACCGCAATTCTCCTCGCATTTATATTATAATTTATAAATAATATATAACAGCAGAAATAAATGTCTATGCATATTAAAAATTTAACAATCAATGCTATATAAATTAACAAAAAAAAAAAAAACACATCGTACACAGGCAAAACATATATATTTATTTAATATATTTATATAGAAAATGTGTTACGCAATTTTTTAATATTTTTTTTTTTTTGTTATAGCTTTATTTTATATACGCATTTTATTTCAGTGATTTTTAGTGAAAGTATTTATTTTTTACAACGATTTTTTTTTATTATTAAAATTGTATGATGTATAATAATATATATATAAATACAATTTAATGTATGCATTCGAAATACATATTTTATTTGTATGTACAACGACGAGCGATGATGACGATTATAATTATATGATGATGGCGCAAAATTATTATAAAATATTTGCAGTTTTAAACCACATTTATACATGCAAATTGAATTTAAATATTAAAATTTAGAGAAAAAAAAACTCACTACGAATTGTCGCATTTGAAATTAATTCGTATAATAATTTTGGGACCGGGGAAAATAGATCTATATTTATGTCTTATTCTAGACATTCTATTTTCAGAGTGTAATAAAATGTTTCAGCTTCCACAACCCCACAGTAAAAGCCCATTCACAATATAACTAATATAATTTAAAATTGGAAGTAATACTAAATATTACAGCTATATTCGAGCTAAACGATTTCAGTAAAATTATATCGATAGATCGAAAGCCATAATAATCTTTTGATGATCTAACTTTATATTCACTGATTTATACACTACATATATTTACAATAAATTATAGTCATAATAAATTTCTATAAATTATTTTTAAAACAAAAAAAACTATTATTAAAAATGTATTGTTTAATTTTTTGTATACATTTTTTTTTGTTGTTCAAATAAACATAAATTATTTGTAGTTTATATAGAAAAAAAAAATTAAAATTACACAAAAGAAATTTATATATAAACTAAAACTCAATAAATGGAATTTATTCTTTTCTGAAAATACCGGAAAATTCTTAAAACTTTTCTTTCTTTTTTCATACATATTTCAAATATATACATAGGCGAACATTTTATATATAGAAAATATACAAACCCACAAACAATATATGAAAACTTTTTATATAATACATAAATCTATATTTGTACCATTTTGATGATTCTCTATCATTAAAGATGAAAAGAAATTGTTCATTTAAAAAAAAAAAAAAACGATATGCATTACATGTTATAATAATACTATACATAAACAAATCAATCAATAAATAGTACTATTATTTGTTGTTATATAATCCGCATATGTATATATGTAACCATTTAGTACAATTTCATATATATACCAATATACCATCATCTCCATATATATATATATAAATATTCTGAATCGTGATATATTTATTTTAACCATATATAATATATTACAAAAGAAATATACTAGTCAAAGAATATATAGGCATATGCAGTTTTTTTTTTATAGTAGGTACTTTATAACAACTATTTTTTTTTTGTATACAATACAAATTTTTATATAGTTAAAAAGTTTATTGATTTATTATATTGTATGCATTTTTGGTCTATATTTTTTCATTTTAATGACATTCAATTGAGAATTACAAAAAAAAAAAAAAAGAAATAATATAAAATATACGATATTTTTTATTTAAATTAAATATATATATGTAATTATTATATGGGATTATAAATATATATTTATAGGTTCTGGTATTAAAATAAATCTATTTGAGATGTAATGTTTTTTTTTTTTTAAATTTATTGCAACATTAAATTCTTTTAATTTCTAAAAGAAAATTTATTTTATATGTTTATTTACATATATGTATGTATATCATTAACTTTTCTAAACCCATATTATTTTTTTCCAACTTAAAATTGTATTGGTTATAAAAGATTTTCGATTTCAGTCAGGTTTCAATTCTGTATAGATGAACTATTGATCAATGCCATCTTGTCATCATAGATATAATAAAGGAATCTATTCCTAACCATTAAAAACCATTTGATGGAAGAAAAGGATAATCAAATAAGGATTAAAAATATAAATAAATATATTAATTTAAAGATCTTTATAATTTGAAATAAAATAAAAAGATTGATTCTTGAAGATTTCAAATAAATACGATATAGAAAAAACTGACGATTCAAATTTTTCTTTTCTACTAAAAATTTTCAAAACAATTTTTCGTTTATTTTGCTGACAATTTTTAATATATATCCTATGATTTATAGTTTTTTATATATTATACGATGATTAAATATATGTTCTTATATTAAGATTGATTGGAATAATAATTGAATCATCTCATATATATATATATTGAAAATTGATTGATCTTATATATTACATTAGAATTTATTATTGATATAGCGATACAACCGCATATGTTATATGTAAAAACTTTTGATATAAATTTTCATATATTTACATTATAGAATAATAAGTTTTTGGTAGGCTTTTAAAACATTTATTCTTAATAAAGCTTAAAGCTGCAAATTTTATATAATTTGGTGTGTGTGGGTAAATATTTCAAAGAAAATTTATATAATGAATTGTGTATAAATTTGGTTGAATGCCAATTGAAATACATGGATAACATATAAGAAAAGAACATTTTTTTTTTAGTTCTCTTCTCACAAAACAAATTTTCCATTAAATTTTCCTGTATTTTATTGATTCGTTCGTTTGTTCTTTTTGTATATAGATACATTTTATAAAAATTCAGAGAGAATATAATGATCGCTTTGCATCGTCATTCAAGCGTCAACTTGTCGACGACACGACGAGTAACATCATGATCATTTTCCATTAAATATTTATATGCATATATGAAAAAATGAAAATGTTTGCATGAGTTTGTTTGAAATGAAAACCTATACAATAAAATACCTGAAAATTTATTTTTATTTATATATATATAATATAGATTTTTTTTTTTTTTCATTTATATATACGAATAAATAAACTCATATTATCGTTCGTTTTAGTATAAAAATAATATATACATGAATGATTATATATATATATAGAAATATAAATAGCGGCACACTCTGTCGATTTATATATACACCACTGTATACACATTTATAGAAAAATATGTGTATTACAATACGATAGAAAAAGAACGAACGAAAATAAAACGGTACGTTAACTCTTTTGCGAAGTGCAATGACCCAGCTTCGCTGTGACCCACTTACGAAGTACGGTTTTTTTTTTTGTTTTTTTTTTTATTTTACAACTTCGTAATAATAAATATCGAATTAGCAGCAGCAGCAGCAGCAGCAGCCGGATAGTCGGACATATACATAATATTATATTTTCCAATTGTATATAAAAATGCATAATATCTGAATATATATATATATGGATGGATATAGAATTATACACATTTGTATATATATAAAATTTATATTTTGTATATATAAGAGAAGAATTTTTTGTTGTTGTGTATTTTTATAAGCTGCATAAAATAATCATTTTTGTTTTTTGTTGTTAGAAGACGGGATTCTTTAATTGTGTGTGGCGTAATGAAGATTTTTTTCTTTATCTTTCTTATTTCTTATATGTATATTGAAGAAAAATATATTAGATGATGATGAAAACATATGCATTTTTTTTTTTTTTGGTTTGTTGTTTGTTTGTTTATTTATAAGTGGGATGCAATAGTAATTTTGTTTTTTTTTTTTAATACATTTGCTGTTATTTATTATTACTATATGCATGGATATGTGTTATTATATTTTTTTATCTATTTATATATATGTGTGTGTGTGTGTGTGGTTTTTTTACAGTCAATAATTTTGTCAATAATGAATAATTTTTTTTTTAGTTTAAAAATTATTGAATAATAATATATTATACAAATTGCAAAATGAAATTTTCATATTAATTTTCTTTTATTTATTTATTTTATTTTGACAATAAGTTTGCTTACCTTGCA
Source organism: Dilophus febrilis (assembly GCA_958336335.1). Lineage (NCBI taxonomy): Eukaryota > Metazoa > Arthropoda > Insecta > Diptera > Bibionidae > Dilophus > Dilophus febrilis. Next base: position 2,975,265 of record OY284469.1, on the reverse strand, counting down.
TTTTGGCATTTTTCACTTTTACAAAATAATATTATTAATTAAATTGCGGTATATTGATGTTTTGGTTAATTACAAAATATATTTACATAGAATTTTAATTACCTGTAATGAAAAAAAAAAAAAAACAAATATATTTTGGTTAATTAAATTATAGATAAACAAATAAATTATATATTAATAATAAAAAAAAAAAAAACTTAAAAATATTTTTTAATTAAAGAGTTATTAAGAGAAGCTTACGTCATTCGAATATATTTTTATTTTATTTTTAATATTAAAATGTTTTCTATAAATGATTTGTATCTTTTATTTATGATGATGTGTATGCGTTCATTTATAGTTGCAGTTTTATTATACACGTTACGAACTAACTATAAAACGCGACGACGATGACAATAACGAATTTAATTTGTCATCGCGTATACGTTTTTTTTACTATGTGTACAATATAAAATCGATTCTATTAAAAGTATATAAAAATATACATACATACACTTGGATAAATATATATAGTAATAGATTTTCCGATTGTATATACAAACGCTGTTAAAATGTGTATGTGTGGTTGTATGGATGGAAAATTTAAAAGTATGCATTAAATTATGAAAATATATATATGTATATTAAAGCTCATGTACTTTATAAATATGCAAAATATTAGTTTTGCTTGGCATAAAAATATGACTGCATTTTCATATATATGCATATACACTATACAGTTTATATCAATTTCTATATATATATACATAGAGATAAATAAAATTTTCTGGTATGAAAACTCATCGCAAAATATATATTCAATTTTCAGAGAAAGAATATATTCAATTATTATAGAAATAAATTACAATTTTTGATTTCTTGTCAAATTGAAAATATTTAATCCGATATAATATTTATATTCTGTATGTTTCGCTTTTAATAACAAATTTTTATTGGTTTTCCGGTGGATCAAAAATAGTATTAAGGACAATTTTGTATTTTAGTAGCTTTGAAGATCTTTTGATCTTTTTCATATCTCCTGCTATATATTTTAGGTATAGAAACATTAATATTTTCCTTTATATCATTTTGTGTGTATATATAGAAAATTTCATATAATTTGATTTGTTAGATACTTTATTATATAGTTTACGATTATATTTTCATTTTTACCAAATCACTACACTCACTTAATTTGAATGATATGATGACATTGTAATTTTTATTATTATATATTTTGGACTAAAAGAAAAAATCATATATTTGATCCAATTCAAACAATTTAAAAGGTATTACATATGGTTCTTATATAATACACATTAGGAATTTTTTTTATATATATATATATATATACATTTAATCAATTTTACGCAATATATATATGAATGCAAATTATATATTTGAAATGTAATTGAAATTATTTAATATATGTATATATTGTATATTGATTGAAATATAGATTTATATGTATAAAAAATAAAACAAGTTATTGCTAATATTTTATTATTTTTTTATGAAATGTATATCAATTCATATATTTACATATGCCAAATTATATATACATAACTGCCTGGGGTATTGTTGGTTTGTGTTTCGGTTATAGATTTTTAATTTCGATATATTATTTGTAGCGTACTTGACCAAAAAAACTTCCATTACTGAAAACTTCATGAATATCTTTATGTTATTATACGGCGGTTCCATGTATAAGATAACAAACGTTTTGGAATTAACGTTACGTGTTTTATGAGAAAATTTTTCATTTTTATCAATTGTGAAAATATATTCAGGAAAATTATGAACAACATTTAATATAAATATTAAATAATTGCTATTGAAATGCAAAATATCTTTTATTTATCCTGCGGCATTTGAAGCACCCGACAGTATTGTATATTTGAATATCAATTTATGTTCAAATCATTTAATCATATATATTAATTAATTACAAAATAATCGTTCAATAAAATATATATATTTACCGATAAATACATTTTTAATATTTATGAACGGTTAAAAGATTATTTATTATAAAGTATTTATAATCTTAAAAAAAAAAAAAAAATATACTACATCATTAATAATAATAAACTATTAATATTCAGACATTCTTATATATATATATATATATAAATATATAATATATACAGATCAGTTATTGAGCTATTTAGATATGCAGATATATATATATATATAAATATTACAATAAATGGACAATTCATTAAATTTAAATTGAATTTTTTTTTTTTTTTGTGCTTATATATACCAAACTAATTTATGATTTAAATTTTAATATTAAATAACATCATATATATATTTACTGTATATTAAGATAAATATCGTCGCGCGTATTATAAAAAAAAAATTACTATAGAAGATAATTTAAATAAATGCATATGCATATAAAAATTTAAAGAAAAAAAATTATAATAACATTTTACCGAACAAATAACTAAATTAAAAAAATTGGTTATTCAATTCATTAAATAATAATTAATGCATCACATTTTTATATATATACATTCTCCTTATGTATATGTATAAACAGATATTTGATATATATACCAAATAATAGATATATATGTGAGAATTTATAAATGATATATGCCCTGCAGTTATTTATAACTTGTATATTATTAAGGTTTTTATATAATATATGTTATATGTGGCAAAAGATAACGTGTCTATATATATAAATTAATTTCTTATTTTTATAAGATTATTATTATGATATATTTTGTATTGTATATATAGGTGTTATATTATTGCTTTTAGTTTTTCTTTAACATATGCCGATTTAATTTTTGTATTTATTTTGTTTTGGTAATTTTCTATATATAAATAGTAGTATTATGTAAAAACCAAAAAAAAAACCCCCCATAATTGATTTGACAATCTATCGCGAAATCTCCTTTTTACTTTCATACCATACACTCATAAAAATGGCAAAAGCAATGGATTCAAATAAAAAAAAAAAAAACATTATTAATTTATTTGAATTAGTATAATAACTATTTAAATTATATAAATTTTTAAGAGAATTTCGTATGATACGATTATTAGTGTATAATTAATAATAGAAAAATAAGTTTTTGAGATTACAATTTTATTCAACTTTTTAATATATTTTATTAAGAATAATTTTATAATTTTAATATGTCTTTTAAGTTAATTTATAATGATTTATGTGATTTGTAATAAAATTAATAGATTTATTATATATTTATTTCATTATTTTATACATTTATATATGCCTTGTTTTAACATATTCGTACATATACAAAATACTCTATTTGCTAAAACAAAAATTTCTTCACATTTCATAATAAATATATAATTAAGCAATTTTCAACATTTTGACGGTAAAACAAATTCTAAAAACTAGTTTTCTTCATTATAATAAAATAAAATTTCTTTTAAACAGGTAAAATCTCAATTATATTTATATATACATATTAAATTTCAACATTTATTATAATTATATACATATAGATATGAATAATAATAAAAAAAATATATGTATGAAAATTAAATAAATAGGTTTCTATTGTTTTGTACAGTTTTATTCAATATATATATATATCTAAATTATATACAATTAAAAATTATACAAAAAAAAAGAGATCTGTTAATTATATATACTTAAGATCATCGCATTAAAAAAAAAATCAGTGTTAAAAAAAAAACACATACAAAAATGCATTGCATTAAAGCAGAATTTAGTTTTTTTTTTTTGTTATTAAATCTTTAATTGGTGTATCTCTCTCTATATACATGATACAATATGGAAAATTAAATTACAGTAAAAAAATGCATTTTTTTTTCTTCTATATATATGCAATCATTTCAATATAATAAAGTACCGTCATATAAAATGTTATTATTTTTTTTACACATCTACGTATTATAAAGAAAATTATAACAAAAAAAATTAATAAATATTTTACACGGTGTTCCGCAGAAAAGTTGATATAACCACAATAAATGAAATAATTCTACCAATGATTTTCAATTGAAAATTTCTATATCTCAGTTTCGTTCTCAAGTTATCACGTAACACCGTGTATATAAAATATTATAACAATTATGTATATATATATATATATACTATAGTTACCTAATGATTTTAATTAAGCTTCTTTTCTTTTTTTAATTTCTTTTTGTGTTTTGTGTTTTTCTTCTATTTATATTTATATTTTTTTTTTTTATTACATTACCGTTTATGAATTTTTTTTTTATTATTATTATAAACCTGAGACAGCAGAAGCAGTAAAATAAAATAAATTATTTATTTATATTTACAAAAACAGAAATAAATCTGTTGTGTTGTAAAAAAAAAAAAAAAAAAAAAATATGTGGCATAATTTTCTATATAAAGAAATTTTTTTTTTTGTAATAGAAAAAAAAATCTGTTATCTTAATAAAATTATTGTATATCAATTTTTCAAGATTCAAGATTCAACAAACAAATATTTAATATTTTTATATGTTATATGATGGCATAACAACAAATAATCATTTTAATATCATATAATATAATATAAAAAAAAAAAGCAGTTTTCATAAACGCATATTTAACTGTTTATTACATATAGGTATTTTATTTTATATTTATTTACCTATATATATGTTATATATAAATAAATATGCGAATTGTTCTAAATATTTCTATGTATAATTTTATACGATATATTTCTTTTTGCATAGCATTTATATTCATATAGCATATGGAATTTGTTTGTAAAAATTGAAAAAAAAAACCAATTGAATGCGATGATTACATTCGTTTCTTTTTCTTATTTATTTACGGCATAATTGATCAAATATATGATTATTTTTTTATTATAACATAATCACTATATAATCGTTAGTAAAATTCTTCTAATATCGGCTGTAAGAAAGAAACAGCGATTATTAGACTTGACCATAGATGCGACTGGAGTGTTGAAATATTGACAAAATTCTGATAACTATCTTTGAATAGATCTATAAAGACGATACTATTATCACTATTTTGTATTTGGTAAATAATATAATTAGTTTAAAATTTTAATACACCAATGTATATATAAGGAATGATAGAACTCCAACGATCGGCCGTAGTTTGGATATCGTTCGTAAAGCAAACACTATACATGCCCCTCTTATTTTCTAATATACAATTATTATAGACAATTCCCTATCTATACGTTAATTTGTATATCATCAATATATGTATCTATAATTATTGCAACATTTGTTGATGTCATTTGACCACAAATAGAAATTATATAATTTTATACATAGTTTTTTTTTGTTTTTTATTTTATAAATATAAGTATATAATAGATATATAAAAAGTTGTATAATTCCATAATAATGGATGGATGCGATGCCTGGAATTGTAATTAATAAATATTTTATTCATATATATATATATATTATAATATAATATAATTTAGGTTTGCGTTAAATGTGAATTTATTGGTTTTTTTTTATTTAGTTTTATTGGATTAAATTGGGTCAATTTTGTATAAAAATAATTGGAAATTTTTAAATAATACAGAAATAGAATAATTATTATAATTTGATTATAAATAATATTTGTATTAACCGTTTTTTTTTTGTTTTGTCAATGCATTTTAAAACAATTTTGTTGAGTGTATTACGAAAAAATTTTTAATAAGATGACCCCGTAAAAATTCGTATAAAACATTTTAGTTGTAATGATTATTGATAATAGAAATATGTAACTATATAAATCCATGTTTTCCAAATTAGATTTTTAGATGAGCTCCCCAACAAATTGGATTTAGTATCTAAAATAAGACTATCTAAAATAAGACTCTTTTCATACGTGTTAGAATTTTCATCTTTGAATATAGTAATCTCAAACACTTTGTGCACTTGAAAATTAATTAAGGATTTGGATTATTATATTACACAAAAAAATAATAAATCAAACTTAAAATACATCTTATAATTAATATTGTCTGAATTTAAAATTTGTATATTTCTAAATGCCTTTTGTTTATTTGTTTTAAAAGATTTCGCTTATTTTAAAAGTATAGGTAACATTGTAAAATTGTTATATCATAAAGATATAGTAAAATTATAATTTACATTGTTTATTTTTATACACTTTTTATTTGATGAATGTATTATTTAATATATACTATATACATGTATATGAAATGAAAAGAATTGCAATAAATCATACACGCAGATAAAGTATATGTAAATGTATACAAAAGAGATGATTGATCTATATATTATATATTTTATATTATATAAAATCTGTAAAGTAATGCAAATATTTTTAAAATGTGTGTATGATGTGCTGCTTTATATATGCAATTTTATTGTTATATTTTCAATTAAATATACATATTTAAATATTTATCATTGTATATATACTCATAACTCGTATATGTAAAGTTTTGAAATGCTGTATATATTTTTGCATATAGAAGTGCAACGACAAACGCACATAAATAAATAAATAAAAAATAAAAGCAGCGACAAAATAATTAATATTCATTTTTTATTTTATTTCTATTATACAATTATTATAAATGATTATATTTTTCTTTAAATTATATAATAATAAATGTATATTATTGTATAATTTTTCATAATATTAAAAAAGCGTATTAATTGAATTATTTTATTGTATTGTATTTGAGCCCTAAAAAAAACGATGAGAAAATGGTAAATTTTTTGTTTCTTTTGACGACAAAAAATAAAAGTTGCGGTTTTAGAAGAATAGTTTAGCAGATGTTTTGATGAAAGTTATAGCTTTTGCGATAATAGAGATTAATTCGATTTACTCATGCAAAATTTAAGTTTTTTTTTTAAATCTTCTTAATGGTCGGTTTAAAATTTATTTTTAAATTTATACTTTTTTCTATACACTTTATGTAGTACACTTTTATTACATTTACCAAAAATTTATAGAGCCGGTATATTTGGCAAACTATAATATATAAATAAAATCGTATTGACCTTTGAAATTAAACACATTTTTCTTTATATTTATTTTTAATATATAATATATTATATGCGAATTTATATTATAACAATATTCGAACAATAAAAAAAGGAATGTTTTGTAATATTAAATCTTTTTCATCATTTATTTATATTATATAAATAATAAACGTCACGCAGTTGATAATTGTAAATTTTTAATAAAGATATATATATATGTAGAGAGATTTAACATTTAATTAAAATATAATATTATATATTATATATTTATATAAGACATATCGTTAAATATATATATATATATATTGTCAAATGTGAAATTAAAATAAATATATATACATTTTAATTATTATATACTTAAAATCATTTTACTGAATTATTATATATGAAGAAAATTATTTATATAAATATTTATCATCATCATCTAACTAAATATTAATAAATGTAATGAGAATATATATTAAACCAAAAAAATTGTAATGATTATATTTTAATTAAAATAGAAATTTTTCAATTACCTTGAATATTTATACTTACTTATATAATATATATATAATATTGATTTTAATTATACAATTAAAATTGATATAAGTTTAAATATTGATATAAATTATATTGTCTTTAGTCTGGTATTTTGATTTAATGTGTTTAGAAAAATCTTTTAAAATTGCGGTTAAATAAATTTGAATAATCAAAATTTTTTATTATATCATTCAGATAATTCAGACATAATATAATATAATATATAAATTTAGTTGATTTGACCTGAAACTTTGATTTGAATAATTAAGAAAAACCTCTTTTTATACAAAATATAATATGTTTTTTTGAAACTTGAATTTAAAAAGAAAAACTTTTATTTTTGTGAAATTCTGTGAAATCTTTAAAGAACTTATACGAACTCCTATTATAGTGTTACGATTTATACACAGATGTAGTGAATCGTGTCGCAACAGAACACGCGAAATACATGCAATTCAGTGGGAATGGTTTCGAAAGGAAATCCTTATGTATATTCTGTGCATTCTGGCACATAAAAACCCAAACTATATATAGAAGGACCTTTCATTTAATCAAAATAAAGTTGGATTTTGTCGAAATATAAAAAAAAATGAATAACTAACAAAAAACAAGTTATATATAAAAACATTTCATTATGTAAAAAATATAACTCTTTTTTTTCTGCAGGTATAAATGAATATATATTATTGTTTTATTTATTTTTTCTACATTATTTTATTACCATTTATGAATGTACACAATATTTATTTTATTTATTTCATTTTTTTTTTTTTTTTGCTATTCAAACAACTCAAATTTTTTTGCTTTTAAATATGTGAATGTCTATATCTCACCGCAATTCTATTTATTTTTATTTTTTGTGTGTAGAGTATATATATGTAATAATGAATGCCTCCTATCAATCTGTATGCATTTAAAATTAAAATTAAAATTAAATTTAAAAAAAAAAAATACACAACATCTACAATTTTTACAATATAATATTATATATAGGCATATGGTATAATTGAAAAATATTTCGCATTATTTTGAATGCATGTAGAGTGTATTAGTACTTTATTTTATTTTTTATGCATAAATATATAAATAAATAAATAATTAAATATAGAAAGAAAAAAACAAACTATACTAATAATAATAATAATAATAATAATAATAATAATAATAATACGTAATATTAATAGTATCATTTGTATATAACTTTTGTAAGTACAAAAAATACATACTTTTATAAAATAATGATAATCTGTAATATATGTATTGTATATATAATATTATTCGAATAGTTTTGTATATTTTTTTTTTTTTTTTGTAAAGTATAAAAACACATACATATGCATTCACAATCATTTATATATAGATAGATGTACAGGTAATACTAATAGCGAAAATGATGTTAATATCTTTTTTGATGAATAGACAAACAGAAATATTATATATAGGAACTTATATATCGGAGTTATGCATGAAAAATTGACTTTCATATCGTTTTTTAGGTGGAATATCCTTCAGTAAACTTAACATTATATCCACGCACAGATCTATTCTTGAACTAACAACATAAATTTTCATACAATTTTGAGGTCTTTCATTCCAATCCTATATACTGATGATCTGAAACATTTTTTTCTATTTTTATGTTAATACGATAATGAAGGGTTTCATATTTTTCCCCAAAGCCGTTCAGATTCGTACATAAAATTGTCCCCCTTAAAATACATCATAATCCGTAAAAAAACAGTCTATATCCGAATATTCAAGTTTAAAAATATCATTTATTTTCCATACCTGCCATCAAATACGAGGGATGTTCTGTATTTCATAACTAAAACTATAAATATATGTATATATATATATAGTTATATACTTATTATTAAATGTATATATAAAATAGCAAATAAATGGGACAAAGTTGAATAGACCAACCAAGGACGATATGTGATGTGATTGTGTGTAGTAGTGAGGTAATTCGCTTTCGAGTGTGCAAAATGAATATGTATAGTATATATATATGTAAAAATAAATATAGAATGATAGAATGCACATTGCACTTGCTTGCTGTTTGTGTATTATTAAATATAAAAGTTTACAACAGCATTTGTATATATATATAGCGAAGATTGAAAAATAAAATATTATCATTTTATTATCATTATTATAATATGTGTTAGTATTATATTTATCATAAAGTTATTGTAAATTTTATTTTTAATGATATTTTTTGTTTTGTAATTTATTTATTATTATGCGTTATGATAATGTATATGATAAAAAAAATTAAGAAACAAAAGGTTTATATCGCACATATAATACCGGTGAATGCATATATATACACAATATATTATTATAATCTATTCTTCTGTATATATTAATTAAATATCAATTTTTATTTATCTAATTAATAAATAAAAAGGTATATAAATGATTTTATTATAAATAAATAACCATGTTTTTTTACTCATTATAGAATGTTGTTATTTTCAAGAATTTTTTTTTGTTTTACAAATTCTATATATATTTTTTTTTTTCGTTTATTTCAAAATGATAATTACTTTATTTTATGTTTAATTAACACAAAAATTATAATGTATTAAATTAAAAGCGAAGCGATAAGATTATAATTATATATAAATTATCAAAATTATAATTAATCATTTATTTGAGAATTCATTGGTTTTTTTTTTTTAATAATGCGTTTGTTAAATGAAAATGATCTTTATTATTGAAATGATTTTAAATCAAGAAAATATAATGGTATAGATCAAACATCAATATGGAGAGTTATAAATATATTCTCAAGGATAATATCCATTTACGATTGATAATTATATGGTATGCATTAATGAAACATAAATACTTCAAATTGGTATAAAATTCACTTTAATTCTATATTATAGAAACGATATATTACAGAAAAAAAAAGTGTCATGAGAAAATTCATTATTAGTTTATATATTATATTAAATTTACACTAGTAGAACAATCTTCAATTAACCTATATGCTTGGGCAAATCAATGAATAAAACCCCAATTATCATCTTAAGATATTTTTGATAGTTTTTTAATGCAAGCAGGTGGACAAATGTGAAAGGATCCGTTTTTTACTGTTGTAACATATTACAATATTTGGACCGTCCTTATTTAACCCCCCTTTTATACTCTTTCCGTTTTTCACTTCAAACCCCAAAAATTATATAAAAATTATTAAAATTTAATGAATATATAGCTATATAGAATTTGAAAAGGTAAATTATATAAAATTATATAGAAAAAGTTATAAAAACAAATTTATTTGGATTATAAATAATATAATTTTCCTATATTTTATATATGTTCATATAAATAAATACACACAGGAAAATATTTTCTATAGTTATAAATAACGTGGGAAATTATTGGGATGGTTTTTTATATAACTGTCTGCATACACGTGTGACACAATACGCGACAATTTCTAACTTTTCCACAACATATCTTCTATTATTCATATAATTAATAAGTTATGATATATTCAATTCAAGTATTATTCAATAATTTTTTCTTTCGAATATCATCAATTGATTGATAATGTTTTTTTTATTTGTAAAAGTACAAATAACAAAAATTAAAATCAATGTATTTTAAAACAAAAAAAAAAAATAGCCAATAAAAAGTATATGTTATATACTATTATCGATAAACAATCGGTCAATAAACTTTATTTATTACAAATTTATATAATATTATTTATTTAAAAATAAAAAAAAAAAAGAAACAACATAAAACAATATCTTTTTTTTTTTTTTTTAATTCTATAATTCAATTATAATAATTCAAATGTTACCATTATAATATACAATACTTATACTGATTTTCGCAGGTAAAAAATTGTATTGATTATATTGTAAAAAGTTGAGAATTTAACTTTTGTATAAAAATACAACGAAATGAATTTTATTTAGATATAATATTACTTTACTTCGAAGTAATTTCCCCCATAGTAGTGGTTTGACCACGTTCCTTCTGTAGGGCTGATGTCGGTTTTTTTGTTTATGGAAATATCTTGAAATTGTTTAGATATTGATCACCGTACCCACAAAAAAATTACCAACGGTACGAATTGCTCTTTCAATTGAAAGTATATTACTGGAGGTCCTATAGCTTCATTCACAGTCAGATTTATTTTACTGAAGAAAATCCATTTGTCTATATACAGAAAAATGTTATACACTGTATTAAGTCTTATTTATAATTAAATTAAAGTTAGTTATAATTGAATTAAAACAATTAACACTTTTCATAAAACTTGTATAGTAAATATACATATGTATAAACTTTGTCACATTTTAATGGAGGTGCAAGCATACATAAAAAAAAAAATACTCATATATAATATATATTTTGATAAATCAAAAAACCATTTACTATTCATGTTTACAAAAAAAACAACACATAAAAAACCTTTAAAAGTTTAAACTAAATGAATAAAATTAAAAAAAAAAAATCCGCTATAACATGCGGTGAAACCTGCTACAAAAGTTTTTTTTTTAATATTTATTATTTAAATAATATATGCATAATTTAAAAAAATAAAAATATAATCGTCATCGAATATTTTATCACAATTTTTATACACATACAAAAAAATCCAACAAGACGAAAAAATAGTAGTTGTAGTATATACATATAGTTAAATAAAAAATATCGGTTTTTTAAAAGAGAAAGTAAAAAATAAAAAATAAATATAACGTTGTTCGGTTATTCGTTGTTCAAAAGGTGAATATATATATATATTAATTTTCATATATACCTGTGTGTATAGGTATATAGTTATAGGTATAATAAGTATATTGAAGTAAAAAAAAAAAAAAAACTAAAAATCTAAATGACTTGGTGGAATTTATTTTACTGTTTTCTTTCTTACACATTTTTTTTTTTTTTTTGTATTTGTTTGTTAACTTTTTAAAATTTAACTGTTGTTATTGCATCTTCTTCTCTATACTATACATATCATAATGTATTTATACATATAATATATATATAGTCAATCGAAAGCACACGTAAAACCTAACCCAAGCATTACTCTATCTATCTATACGTATATATTTTATACTCGCACAATACAGAAACACATGAGACCTATCCATTTGGGTTTTTTTGTTGTATCAAAATGTTTTTATATAATAATTGTTGTGTTTTGTTGGTCATCTAAATTTAAATTAAATAATTCTAATGAAAATTATGAAATTAGATTTTTTTTTATAGATATTTTCTCTGCAATTAAAGTTTTCTATCATATCTATTATATAATTCAGTCAAATACAATTTGCAATAAAATAATTTTGATACCCATGACGCCGCTAATTTAAATTCTTTTTATAAATCACATGTAATTTTGCTGAACAAAACCCAACTAATATATATATTTATGTAGTTATGTACACATATACCAAAAGTTCAAATCAGATCGCAAACCAAAGCTAAAAAATTTACATTGAATAAAAAAAATAAATAAATATAATATTTAAATAAAAACTATATATATATATGTACAATGAAAATTATATTTTCGTATATATAAGTACAGTTACCTAACTGTATCTCGTTTTTTTTTCTTTACCTGTGTATTTTGAAGATTATTAAAACAAAACAAAAAAAAAACAAAATACTTTTAAACACGAAAATTACCTCAAAAATATTGTTATATGTCTTCTTTTCTTATTATATCTATATATATATATATATATAGTATTTGGTCTTACTACATAAATTATTATACCGCAATTAATTGTTGTAATTTTTTCTATTTTTTGTTATTCTTCTTCGTTTTTATAGAAAACAACAAAAAAAAAGAAAAAAATCAGATGCGGAAAATCTAATGATTAACCATTACGTGCGAATAATATAGAAAAAAATAAATATGAATTCATATATAATGATTTTTTTAAAGAAACCCAAGTGTTGGAAAGAAATTATAAATGATTAATTAATTTTATTTAGAAAAAATTAGAAATAATATGATTTTAATAAAGTAAATTAATATTTATATATTTTTTTTTCTTTTGAATATGAGATAAAAAAAAAAAAATAAATGCAGTTTTTTTTATCATTATATATTATTATTATTATTATTATTAGACAATTTTAATACCTTTATTTGTATAAGGAAAATCTTTAACGTAGTACAAGATTATTTTAAAATCTTGCAAATAAATATATTAAAGAACAGTAAATTTGTATTTGTTAATTTATTTAATTTTTAACAATTTTTAACAATACATAAGAAATTATTATGTACAATGTGATTCACATATAATATTATTATAAATATTTTAGTGGATAAAAACGTAAAAAAACTGTATTTTATTTTTGTTAAAAAAAGTCTATATGTGATTATTTATTTTTTCATTATTATTATTATTATTATTATTATTATTTTGTTATTTAAATCTATCTATACCTATATATATTAAATTTTTCTATTTTTTGATAGTATACGGGCCTATAAATTAAATATATATATAATTTAACCTACTTAAAAATTAAATAAATAAATGTAATCTTTTTTTTTTTTTGTTTGTTTGTTGTATTTATATATAATAGAATATCAATTATTATAATTAGAATATTTTTTGTTGACTGTTTTTTTTATTTTAATATTCATTTTATAGGTTTGTTGATGATTAATTTAAACCAAAAAAAAAAAAATAATGACATTTCATATATAATTAAATGGAAATAATTATAAGTTAGAGTCTAATAAAAATTATAATATAGAAAATTAATTGATTCTTTTATCTATATTTGTTTTATTTTTATCTATTTTTCGGATGAAGAAATGCATTTGTTATGAATGTCTGCTTTTATAGCGGTATAGATGATTGATTATTGTATACAGTTCGAAAGTGTTGGATTATTGATTGTTTAAGTTTATTAAATTTGTTTAATGCCAAACGAATGATTCTATATCCTAAGCACATTTTTCCTGACTTCAAAATTTTGTGTCATACAAAAACAAAAACATTTTGAGATAATTTTCAACATGGAAAACTCAATAGCAATATATTTGTTAAACACTTAATAATCTTTTCGATATGTCAGCTTCTCTAAATGATATCACGCACATTTGTTTTGATACTCTTCGGCAGTTGAAATATATTTGAATAGATAGATAATTAAAAAACAAAAAAAAATTTTCATATGTATTGTTGAACACTTTAGCTGGCGTTTATTTTTTTCACTTTATTGTAAGAGCTTATACAAACGAAGCTGGTTTTCTAGGAAAACAAAGATAGCGATTGATAAAAAAAATAGGGCTTTTTCTCTATCTAAATGGGTTCCAACTGATATCAATAGAAATAATTATATTGTTGCAAGAAATTCTTACAATTCAATAATAGCTCATGAAAAGTTTTTAATCAATCAAAATATTAAAGATAAGATTACTTCCAGTAAAAGGGGAACTTTAGATATTTTTGGACTTTAGTTAAATCTATTCAGGGTAATTTTGTTCAAAAATCTTCAGTTGCACCATTGATTAATATGATAGTGGAACCATATTAACCGAACCATTAGAAAAGGCTAATCTTTTAGCATCCATATTTTCAGATAATACAGTTCTCAATGATAGTAATATGCCTATTCCAAATATACCTAATACGAATTTTCAAAAGAAAAATATATATTTCAGAGACAGGGTTGTTTATAAAGCTCTTATAGAGATATAGATGTTCATAAAAGTACTGGAGCTGATGGCATTCCCCCAATTATTTTAAAAGAATGTGCATCTACTTTAGTACACCCACTTAGAAAACTATTTCACAAATCATTTTCGTATGGAATATTTCCATCATCTTGGAAAATTGCTAATATTACACCTATTTCAAAAGCGGGTACTAAAAGCAATCCTTCCAATTATCGCCCAATAGCTATAACATCAATACTTTCTAAGGTAATAATGGAGAAGATAGTAAATCGTATGATTGTGCAATATCTCAATGATAAAGAACTTATTAGTGATTGCCAATATGGCTTCAGGCACAAACGATCTACAAGAGATTTACTAAATTATTTAACCAATAAAATAGGTAATAGTATTGCAAATTTTGGTGAAACACAAGTGGTTTCACTAGACATTACTAAGGCTTTTGATAGAGTATGGCATAAGGCATTAATATCCAAATGTCATTCATTGGTGTACCAATTACTACCCTTCAGTTTAGTGACAGGATCCAAAAACACACGCTATTTCGCTGATCAGAAATGAAACAATAACAAATTCCATTGGATCATAGACGATCAGTCTAGCTTCATTGTGCACATTTTATAGGTATTATATTATCATGAATGCTCTGAAATGAAATTTTAAAGCTAATTCCTGAGCCAATTAGCTTCTCTTATAATTCGAGAAATTCACAAAAGGCTCATTCATATTCTGTATCTATTAGTTTTTTTTGCGAACAAACAGATTTGGAAATTCATTTTTCCCAAGAACAGCAAGATTATGAAATAGTCTCTCTGAACTAGTATTTCCCCCTACTTTTGATTATCAGTTATTTAAAAATTAAACATTTCATCTTATCTAAAAACTATAATCCACCTAAGTTGGACAATTGTTTGAAAACATATGAGTGATTTTTTCTTATTTTGTTTTAGTAAAAGTTTTTTTTATCTCATATTGTCAAAATTTCATAAATTAATCCACATATTATAATAGATTTACCACCCAAAATCACTTAAGTGTATATTCAATGCATCTAAGGTTCATCACCTGATTAAGTGATTTCGTTACTCACGGCTCACGGCATAGAATTCCGAGGTTTTACGGGCGCTAAACCGATTCTGCCGTAGTAACGAACAAAAAAAAAAAACTTTATTGTATATTATAATTGAAACATAAAAAAAAAGTAAATAAATAATTGTATTGTATATTTCATAATAACAACATTTTTTTTTCTATATACACAATGAAGCATATTACTACTGCAATAGAAATGGATTTTGTTATTATATTCAAATATATTTGATATTAATAATGCAAAGTTTTATGCTTTTATACACACATAAAATAATAATCTATTTATCATTATGTATTGAACGTCGAACATCGTCATCATCATCATCATCATATGCGTATATTTTTGGGTAAATTAAGGTCAAGATATTTCGGGTTGGCGGATTGAGATTGGGTCCGGCTTCGTTTTGTGGTGTGATGATAATAATATTATTGTTCGAATGTGTTTGTCGATATGGCAATGGTGTAAGTTAGTGTATTACATTTTGGTAGATAATTTTTGGCATGGCCTTTGGTGGGTTACTGTTACTATTGGTCGTGATGAGATTTTTTATTTTTTTTTTATTTTTTTATTTTTTAATATATTTTGTATTTCTTTTTTGTTTGTTATTTGGTTTTATTACCATTTTTATCTATTTGATTTTGAAGTGTGTATTCGCTAGTTTTTGTATTTTTTGTATATTTTGTATATTGTATTATATGTTTTGTAAAACGGCAGTAGGGCTTGTACCCGTTGCTAAATGATTAAATAAATAAATAAATAAATAAATAAATATAACGAATATAAATAAAATCATCAAATGTTATTAAAGTGTGTTTGTGCTTTTTTTTTTTCACATAAAAACATATTATGTAATAATTTTTTTATTAAAATATAATTAATTTTTTCTATTTTTTGTTAATGTTATAAATGTTAAATATTTTTTTTTTTTTTTTTAAATATAATAAACTTTTTAGATAAATTTGTTGAATTTTGTAGAATTTTTTAATCATTTATTTATATTATTAATATGGGATTCTATTCACGTAAATTTATATATTATGCGTATTTATAATTATAACAATTATATATTTTTATAAAAATATATATATATTTTAAAGAAAAAAAATGCTCAATCTATTGTTTGGCAATTTAACAAAAAAAAAAAAAAAATTGTTTTAGCATTAACTCTGATTGTGTTCGCAGTGCTTGATGTCAGAAAAACTATATATTTAAATTGTCTCTTGAATACACGAATATATATATAGATCTTAAAGTAAACCGCATTAGAATACGATTAAATAAAATATATAGAATTTGTATTTACATTTCAGTTTTGAATTATATAGTGCAGATTTTGATTCGTTTTATTTGTACAATAAACCCTATATTGTGATTAATCATATTTTGTATTATTAATAATAGGCTTTTTGATTAAAAAAAACATATTCATATGGAAACAATATTGGGTTTTCAAATTTGATTTGAATTATTATATACCAAAGATATAAACAAATATCGCTAAATTTAATCAATAAGCATCACTATATTAATATTTTAAAGATTTTTATATTTGGTAAGGTATATAATAAATACTTCCTATATATTAAAAGTTTATTTTTACCAAATTACAATCACATATTTAAACAAACCCAAAAAATGCATAATAACCTTTAACAAAAATATTTAAAAAAAAAAAATCATATATCCAGTAATATAAATTACATTAAAGAGAAAAATTAATTTTCACTTCAATATAATAATAGTATTAATAATAATAATAAAAGATGCGGATTTCACTTGCATGCAACGAAGTTTTGAAGCACCTACAAGCAAAAATTAAATTAATAAAATAAAATTTGATTATACCATCAAAGTATATATGAATACAAAACAGTATTATATTAATTAATATCAGATAAAAAAAAATTAAATATCTTCTTCAATAAATAACATTTTCTAAAATATAAATTATATAAGTTTGTATTTTTTTTTTAATTTTGCGATATTCATCAAAATAAACAATTTTTATGTTTCTAAATATAGAAATATGATATCTATCGATCAATCTATATATAGTGAAAGCTTTTTATTTTTGATTATTATTGAATGTTTAAATATATTTAGTTTTTTGGTGGTGGTGGTTTGTGATTATTAATTTATTTTGAATAATTGTCGATTAAAACTGCGATTTGTTGTTCGACGAGGAAATGAAAAAAATTTAAATTCTACAAAAATGTCCTTTATTACACAAAGAATGAACTGAAAAAAATCAAACCAGAATAAGAATTAAATTAACTTCTATTGATTTTACCTGACTTCTTTTATAAATTTTATTATACTTCATAAATAGACCAAAACTAATTTTATAATTATTTAGATTGTCATAACGTATGTGTAATTATTTATGTGTGGGATATATAAGTAAAATATAATTAACAAAATAAATTAAAAAAAAAAAATATGATTATGTCTAAAATTACACCTATTGATTACTATTTTAAATTAACTGT
Source organism: Dilophus febrilis (assembly GCA_958336335.1). Lineage (NCBI taxonomy): Eukaryota > Metazoa > Arthropoda > Insecta > Diptera > Bibionidae > Dilophus > Dilophus febrilis. Next base: position 2,956,529 of record OY284469.1, on the reverse strand, counting down.
TTTTTTTTCCTTTTCTTTCGTATATTAAAGCGATATTATACACGTAAATTTTTCGTATTATAACATTTCGAAAATTATTTCATAACTCTGCTTGAATATATTTTAATTTTTTTTTTTTTTTGGTGAAATTAAAAAAAACCTTTCTCTTTTCCATTTTTAAGTTTTAACAAGATTAAAATATATTTATTTATTTTTGTTTTTTTGTTTTTGGTAAGTGAATGTATATAAGACGCGTATTTAAATTTTGGTTAATAATCAAAGTCATATATTAATATAATATGATGTTGTTCCTTATTATTATAACCAAAAAAAAAAAAATTGTATTTATTTCTTTTATTATTGTTAAATTAATTTCTTTCTTTTATATTTAAAAATGAAATATATCTATAGGATAGAAGGAGGTATAGCCAAAAAAAAAAAAAAAATTAAATAAATAATATGACACATGTACAACAAGTTATTGAAATTTTGTTGAATTATAAACGCCAATTTTATAATTTTGTATCATTAAACTTTATTTTAATTATCATTATACAAAAGAAATCATTTAAATTTAAAAGAATTTATATACACAAAAATTAAAAAAAAAAAAAGATTAAATTATCGGTGTTTATATATTATACCTTTAATTGAACCACTTGATTGGGTTTGTACTCCATTCGCTTGAACATTAGTTTGTATAGGTGAATGTTGATTATCTAATTTGGAGTTAACTGTACTACTCCACATATCAAACATTCTTGCAGTATACATTTGATTTTGAATTTATGCGATAACCAATTTTACTTTTACTTTTTGATTAGTTTATTTTATTTTTTTGGTTTGTGTTTAGTTTTTTTTTAATCCTTATCTCTTTTGAATTGATATATTATGTTTTATTTATTTATTATAAATGTATTTACATATTTTTTTTGTTTTGTTTGATAAACAAAAATGATTTTTTATAAATATATATTATACACACACACAATTAAAGGTGTAAAAATGTTGTTGTTATGTTGTTGTTGTTGATGGTGTTGGTGTGGTGATGGTCAATAGTGAAATGGAGGTTTTATCCACTCACTAGTTATTGAAATTATAAACATTGTAATATTATATTGAAATTTTTAGATAATATAATAATAAAACAATGATAAATTTTATACTTTTAAAATAGTTAAAAAATAAATTAATTTTATCTTTCTGAAGTTATAAATTGTTATTATCACTAAAAAAGCTCGAACATTTCAATGGATAATTTTTTGGTTATTGTATATATTTATAGATTACCAGCTGCATGTTATGTTATATGGGAAATTTTATTTTGATTCCTTTAACAGACGTTTTTCTATGGATAAATATTAATTTTCACTATATATAAACTTTGTGTTTTTTAACAATAAATAAATATAGTACAATAAAATTATTTATATTTTATAGTACAATTCTTTTTAGTACGCACACTAATAATGGATTTAAAAAAAAAAGAAAAGAAAAAGGAAATAAATAATAAGTATGTATAAAACAAAACCAAAATAAAATATATTTACAATAAAATTTGAATTTATAATATATTTTTCACTTATTTATTTAATTTCGGTGAATGATACTCAATTTTAATATTACGTATTTATTTACAATAATATATTTTTTATTCATAGTCTTTATCATTATTTATTTATATTTTCTCTGCAGCTTGATAAATAATTGTAATATTTTTATTTTTTTGCTATTATCATTAAATATATATATACTTTTTTATATTTACAATATAATAATGAATTAATTATTTTTATTATTTCCTATTAGCATATATAAAATATTATGATTTTAAATTATTTTATACATTTTTTGTTCATCTCTGATGCGCTGAGAGTACGTAATATATAGCAAATAAATTGTATATAAATTATCACAGTTTTAATGCGGAAAGGTACACTTGATATACATTTTTCTACTTCAATATATAGATTTTCTTTTAAAGTTAAATTTCTGTTTTATGAATTTATTCGGTTATTATTTTTTGCACAAATTATAATTAATTATATAATAATAACAAAAAATGTTAGCAATATTTTTTTTTTGTATTATATCTATTAAAACTTTAACAAAAAAAAATTTATTTTGGTTTATAATTTATTAATTTGTATATAAATATTGATGTAGTACTTTCACGTTTTGATTTGTATTTTTAATTTTTTTTTTTTTTTTTTTTTAGATATTGTATTTATACATAATATAATAATTACCACTCACGCACACAAATATATATACATATTTGTTACCTTAAATATAAAATAAAAAATATATTTTTAATTTTTGTATGGTTGTTGTTGATGAATGGAATGAATGAATGTGAAAAAAAAAAATTATTATTATATTATTTAAATTTTTATTTATTTTTTGGGGTGATTGCATAACTTCTTTATTTTTTATTTTCATTGATTATAATATATTATTAAAAAATGTATTTATATATATATATAGACATTAGACGAACATATATGAATGGTATGAGTTCATAAAGAGAAAAAAAAATCAATTAGAAAATGTTTAAGCAATTTTTTTTTGTATTCAATATTTTTATAATGTATATATTTATACATTATTAATAAATATTTTTTTTTTTTTTGTTATACGAATTAATGTTTTAAAAAACTTTATATTTTATATATGAATTATAAATATAATGAAGTTAAAAAAAAAAAAAATAATGAATATTAAATTATATGTACCTACAATATTAAATATATTTATAAATAAAAAATGGATAATTGTACAAATGATTAATGAAACTTTAAAAAGTACCATTAATTTTTTTTTTTTGTATATCTATTGATTATTTTCTCTATATACATAATAATAATAATAATAATGATAATTCATTATGTGTATTGGCAAAAAAAATAAATAATATATATAAATAAAAACCAATGTGTGTTCAAATTTTTTTTTTTTTTGCCTTTTCATCAATTTGAATTCATGTTTAACAGTAAACAAAAAAAAATATATACATAGATTTGATAGGTGATATGAGCAACGAAATATATTATACATTAATATAAATTATGTAATTCTATGTATATATGTAATTTATTATCGGAAAAGAAATTCGTCGAATGGATATAAATTCAACAAAAAGTTTCGCTTTTTTTTTTTTTTATTTATTATAAATCATTGGATTATTAAAAATTTTATTTTATTACTTTTTTTTTTTTTTCATTCATATAGATTCATAACATTACGAAAATTGTTTTAAAATATATTTATTAAATTGTATATATATATATATATATAGTTGAATTCGTATTGAAAGAAAAAGTGAATCATTATTTGGAACGTACTGAAATCATAAAAATATTTTTCAATATTAATTATTATAATATTGTTTGATTCTTATTGTTTAAATACAAAACTCATTTAAAAAACAATAAAAATTCTATAAATAGATTTTATTTTATACCTTCTACTGGCAGAACAACATAGATTTTATTTTAATTTTGAATTTTCTTATTATAATCATTTATATATAAATTATAATATAATGAAATGTGATACGAATTTTTTTTATAGTAATATATTGATTTATTTTTGTACAAATATTAACGTTTGTTTTTAAACAAACAAAAAAATAAATTCTCTGTTCCCTGTTTTATCCTATGTACAAAATTGAAAATATATAATAGAAGATATCTTCAAAAAAATATATATATTAGGAGGATAAATTCTTTATTTATTTGTACTTTTAAAAAAAAAACAAAGTTTATAATAAAAAGGATCCTTAGGGTTTTTACAAATACACATTTCTATATATATACATAAAATTAAATTGAATATATGCATATATATGGTAAAAAAGTTGGATAAACTTTTCAGAGTGAATTTAATATAAGATTTTCCAGAATCAACAATATTATTATATTATATAAAAAAATTATTTGGGGGGATAAGAGAAAATATTTATATATATAAAAGAACAAAAATAATAAAAAAAAAAGAAAAAATGGGACAATTTTTCATTATTTCTTATAAATATATAATTATTATTTTTTATCACAACTTATTATTATTAAAATTTTGATTTAAAAGAATTGTGCAGCAATGAATTGTGTTTATTTCATATAATATATGAAAAATATAGAATATGTATATTAATTTTTTATATACATAAAATGAACGTTATTTTTATGATTCTTTTTTTTTTTGTTGTGAGTGTGAGTGTTGTTTATATGCGGTTTGGATATAATTATAAAGAAAACAAAAAAAAGAACTATGCATTTTTCGTGATATTTCCATGATACATTAACAAAAAAAAAAAAAAAAATCAACATTAAAATGAATAAAAAATTCCAATATTAAAAAAAAAACTATACATCAAATAAATGCATTCACACATATACTATATATATATGATGATATATATAAATCTAGAGATATAGAAATTTAGATATATTGTTAATGATTTTTGTTTTTTATTTCGTGTGGATATATATCACACATATGAAAATTTCTTTATGGCCTAAAGCTCGTCGAATTTATTATTATTTTACTATATAATATATAGTATATATATTCTAATAGCATAATATATATCGCATATATATAGCGAGTTTTGGAATCATATATATATATAGTCAAATATAAAATTGAAATTCGTAAATGTATAAGTAAAACTTTTCATATGCGGTATCTGTATATAAAATGAAAATTAAAAAAAAAAAACAATTTTCTTTTTTGTTCATATATACTTATTTATTTATTTATGTACATATATACAAAACTTCCAGATTCTTATTATATTATTGTGTTTGTGATGTTGTTCACTGTGCTATACATATATAATGCCTATATTTTATTCGTATAAACGAACCATCTGTCTCAAAATTTCCTGAACTTCTTCAGTAAAAAAAAAAAAACAACATCTCATCAAAATGTACGAAAATAAACAAGATGCAATTGGTGTTATAAACAAGAACCAATTGTTAAAAGAAAATTGTTAAATTACGGTCATAGGAGGAAGAAGGAAATTCTCAAAAAAGAAAATTAATGAGTCAAAAAAGTCATTAATGAAGACGATTCTTAATTGCTGGTTTTTCGATATGAAAACAAACATCAATTGATATTTTGAAAAAAAAAAACAAAAATACATCATCTAAAGAAGATTAAATTAACAATACCTAATTCAACAACCAAGCAGTTGTTTCATAAAGTTATTCAGGAACTTTGTGTGCAGAAGGCAGTGTATACTAAATGTATACTATACAAGCTATATCGCTTGCATTGCTACAAAAAAAAAAATAATGAATAATTATATATACAACGGGTGTATATACATATAGAAATAAATGCATATAAACATTTATATACATCTATATATATATATATATATATAAATAAACTTTTCGTTATGTATATATAAAAATAAAATATATGTGTTATCAGGTATATGGAACAGTGGAATATGTGTTATATCATATAAAAAGTCATATGTATATATATATATTATTGGAATGGTGTGCTATAGAATGGGAATATGTACTCTGTTTGTTGTGCATATAGATAGTATATATAAATATATATTATATTATCGTGTATTTATATATACAGAAAATTATAATCTATTTTCACATTCTTTTTGTTGTGATTCTCTATCTCCATATATACAATATGAATATCATATGAAACAACACTCGACAGCAATACATGAATAAAAATAAAAAAAAAAAAAATTATGTATGCATTTTTTTTTCTTCTTTATATACATAAATACATGAAACATATGCACATGCACGATATTTTATTTCTTTTATATATGTTGTGCATCGTTCAATTTTCAATATATACATATAAGAAAAAACCGATTTTGTTTTTTTTTTTGTTGTTGTTGTTGTTCGATTGCATTTATATATATTATCGCATAGATGCATTGCACTGCACATATGTGAGAATTTTGTATTTTTTATATAAAAAGCGTGTGCAATACGTAATAGAAAATATATATGTTGTGTGTATAGTATATCTATAAAGAAAAATGGGAAAATATAAATGAAGAAACGAATGGATGCATTTAGAGAAATATTATATGTAGGAAAATTTAAAATTTTTGTAGATCTTTAATTAATTTCAGAATTTTGGTTTTGATTTTTTTTAATCAACAGTATTTTATGTATACATGAAAATCTTATCAATTATCTTATGTTAATAAACCTTTTTTTGGTTTCCAATCTCTGATTTTGATAAAATCGAATTTAATGAAAAAAAATTAGCGCTTGTTTAATAAAAGATATACGAAACCCCGTTTTCTTTTGATGGAAAAATATTTCAAAACAAAGAATATAAATGGGTTTTTCAGTATACCATTTTCTCGAAATTACATTTATCAATTTGGTACTATGAAGAAATCTGAACAAACTGACTTGAATTAAATGCAATTTTTGTAGGAAAAAATAACAGTAAATTACACTCTATTTAGTATATATTATTATAATTTATTTTAGTTATAAATCATATGTATGTGTGTTCATGTAGGTGTAACATCAAAACATGAACATATATGAATGCATAAAGTAAAGGTATTTTATATATAAAAATCTAACGTATATAAAATAACACCACTTTTTTTAAAAGTGTATTTCTCTTATCTGACGAATGTCTCTTAAAATATATTCGTATATTATATGGTCACATATTTTTTTTTTTGTTATCTTTTTATATAAATTACATTTTAATTCACAATTAATTAATTACAAAAAAAAAATCTATTTAATTATATATTAGGTTATGCGGTGGTTGTCGGTTGTGATTTGTGGACTAAGAAATGTGGTACAAATTTACAAAATATAGTAATCATCGCTGTATTATATATGAGTACAAAATATTTTATGAATATTTCCGATTATGTGTATGAAGAAAATTTTTAATACATTTCTATTTCGTTTGGAATTTTTATTATCAGAATGAATGCATGCATCAATTGCGTATGGTATATCCTTATAGGATGCATACATATAAAATTTCTATATTGTAGTATAGAAAATTATACAAAAGTTTATTATTATAATGTCATCCATCAACACCATACCGTACATACATATATAGAATAGATAAAGATATGTATGATATGAAATGATACCCTTAACAGTATACCAAGTGTTTTTCTTTTCTTATATTATTATTCATTCGTCCATTCATTCATATATGTATATAACAAATAATACATGTAATACGACGATATTATATATCTATTATTAAAAAAAATTTATATATATATATATATATATAGTTAAAGTTATGTTATGGCGCTATATATGACGACAATGAAGAAATTCCTTTTCTTTTAACTGCATTCCTTTTCCTTATGCATATATGCAAAATATATATATATAGATAAACATTTTCTTTTCAATGGCTATGATATATAAAAAAAAAAAAACTTTATCGTATGCAAATAATTTTATAGTTTCTATATAGAATTTTGTATTGTGAATATTATTATAATATGCCATATATATATAGGAGTTATTATGCTTATGAACTGGAAATATACAGAAAATTTCTGTTTATATCTTTTAGTTGAATATATGAATTATTATCTATGCAGCTATTACATTAGATTACAGAAGTATTCTTCTTACTACTACACATTTTCTTCTTCTAAAATATTAAATGAAAAATATTTTAATTAATCATCTAAAAGCTTATATGAGATGTGCTGGTTTTTCTTTATATCGTAGAGATATTGATACGAAGGAAATTTAATGGCAATAATGAAATACAATAATGAAATATTGTATAGGTTGCGGATGAAACAAATTAAGAATAACCGATAACGTAAAGAAAATAAACCACATCAAACCAATCGTAGCGGTTGTAAAATAATCATTTTTGTTTCTATACAGACTTTTGAATAAAATAACTTTTATTTTTAAATTTTAAATTGGAAGTTTTTTTTTTTTCTTTTTGAGAACAATTTCATTTTGATGTTTTGTATATATAACCTTGTAACATTGATTTTGAAAACTTTTGAAAATGCATATAATATAAGAAAAAATATATACAATTAGTATTTTTTGTTTATGAAAATCGAAAGCATAAAGAATAAAATAATTTTCTCTACATACCGGGTAAAATTTTCATATACACATAACTGACATTTTTTTTTTATTTCAGGTAAATTTTGCATTTGAAAAAATTTTGCATAATTTGTATGATGATATATGGATGAATATGAATACAGGAATGAAAATGAAATGTAATATATATGTATATATGAATGTGCGAGGATTGTTTAGCAAAGAAAAAATTCTTTTGCTACATATGAATTTGTAAAAAAAAAAAACAAATATGAAAATAATAGAATATTTCTTCATCTTAACACACAAAATTTTATATAAAAGTAAAAAAGGGATATAACAATATTCTTTTCAATATTCATAAATATTCATATATAATTTTGTATATTCATTCAGATGTATGTATATTTATTATTATTATTTTTTCCATAGATAGATATATGGAAAATGTGGGATAAATGAATAGATTCGTCGATAGAGGAAATTCTGTTGTGTGCATGTGTGTTATAATTTATGATGATGATATAAAAAAAAATATTTTTATTTTTTGTCATAGAGAATATATAGTTTTATTTTTGTATATTATGTGCATTGCAAAATTATTTTTTCTGTTGTTAATATTAAAAAATAAATGCATTTATATGAATAGAAATATTACAAAAATGTTTTGTTTTTTTTGTATTTATGGAAAATGTTTTTTGTATACTATACGGAAAAAGTGTATATTTTAAAAAATTAGAAAAGTTTTTATATTAATGAAATATGCGGGATATATTTCAATATATTAATGTAAAATCATCATTAAGGATATTCAATTATTCTAAACGCATAACTAAATAATATAGTTATGATATATTCTTGTTGTTAAAATATTAAATGTTATGAATTTTTTTTTGAAAATTATCTTTAATCCCACATTAATAAACTGAATTCAGGAATAGAATCCGCACATGAATATAGAATCCATCAATATGTGAAGAGAAGAATCCTTTTATACGCATATTAATATTTATATATTAAAAAGGTTTTAGCTAAAAATATATGAATAGTATATATATATTATTTGGGTCAATAAGTTTTTCTATTTTTTATTTTTGTTTAATCATAACAATTTATATAAAGCCGAAATTTTAAAAAGAAGAAACTTATATATTTTTAAAATGAAAAAACGCATTCGCATTTTATTAATAGAAAACTATATATAAATATATATATATTTGAAAAGATTTGAACACAATTTTTTTCGATTAGCTCTATTTTTTTTTTTGTTTGTTTGTTTGGTTGTTTAATACAAATTATCAATTTGATAAAAAAAAAAATCATAAGATAATGTAATTTTTTGTAATTTGTAATTACATTAAAAATTTGTATTTTTATAATAAACATTGAATAATTTCACTACATAACATCATCATCATCATCATCATCATCATCATCATCATCATCATAAACATCATCATCAAATTACACAAATGATACAATTTTGAAGAAAAATGCCGCGTGCGTTTTTGAAATAGCAGACATTAGACATTTCATTTTTGTAGAAAAGTATAAGATTTTTTTTTTTTTTGATGTGGCAATCCTTATCGTTATATTATAGTTTTAGTTTTCGTGCTTCATTTTTTTTTTTTGCTTTTTGCTTCTTTTGGATTTGGATTGATTATTTATGGCGGGTTTGGGTTTTTGGTATAACAAACCGAATGTAATTGAAAAATTGTATTGAATAAAATATGATTAAAGTTAAAAAAGAAAAAAAAAAATAAACGTGGTTTTCTTTGACAAAAAAAAATAATATAATAATAATTTTTTTTGTATGCTATACTCGGTATACGCAGAGTGCGTGTATATATAATATGATTATGCAAACCAAACCTGCCATATATATTTTATTTTATATTTATATATACAATACATAAATTATATATTATTATACATATATGAAAAAATAAAAAAAATAAATAAATAAGTTATGCAATTAATGTGAGTTAAATGACTTTTTACACAATCGCAATTAAATACTTATGTATATATATATATCCAATTCAAATGATTTTCAATTAAAAAAAAAAAACAATATATAATTTTAATATAAAATATCCCTTTTACTTTTCACAGGATATTATTCAATTATATATGTTATATTTTTGTGATGAATATATTTCTCCTTCAACTAAACTATAAATTTCTATTATATATATATATACAGAAAATTACTTGCATTTTTATACTAAATTATTATAATATATATATACAATTTTCGCATAACAATTTTTCAATCACTATATGTTAATTTTATCGCATAGCAAAAAATTATAAAATAAATTTATTTATATACATATATAATATATATTATTATTTTATTACATATATTATAAATTTATTTAAGTAAGTTAGATTTTACACAATAATTTTATTCACTATTTCCTTTCAAAAGAAAAAAAAAAAAAACAAAAAAATCGTTTGATAATCGTTTTGTAAAAAATATATTTACAAAATTTACACTCACAAATTCAAAAATATAATTTCTATAATTATAAAATTCATACACTTTATACGCGTAAATAATTGTTGTTGTTATGTATTTTAAAAAAAGAAAAACTACACTTTACTTTATTGTATATTTAAAAGAAAAAAAAAAAAAACAACGATTATAAAATTATTAAGAAAAACTATTTCTATAAATCTATATTTATATATATATATATATAAAAAAAAGGATTTTTTTGTATGTATTTCTTCTATTTATGAAAGGAAAGGGACAGAAAATTTTATTAATGCAACAACAAAACAAAAATAATAATAATAATAATAAAAACAGGACATATACACACAGAAACCGATACGTTCAATACAAAGTTCGGATAAAGACTGACTATATATATATTTTATTATATATGTGTACATATATAATGAATGAATATTGCATATATACGAACATTTCCACTACTCTATAGTATATATATATATAATATATACATAACACTATATATTTATAAAAGTTTAAAAAAAAAAAAAAAAAAAAAAAGCTGTACATTGTCGATTGAATGGAAAATGTAATGTTATGTGTTCAGTATATAAACAATCGTATATCGTCTGTATATACATATAAAAATGAATATTATTTTAAATATATATGTTACATATTTTTTATACCACAACAGCACAGTGTAGAAAAAAAAATATATGAAAAAAGCAAAAAAAAAAATTAAAAAAAAACAGAATGGAAGAAAAAATAAAATAATTTTTATTTTTAAACTATTGTTATTACTTTATTATAATAGTAGAATGGTTTAAAATTCTAAAATTCGTCGAGTTATTGGTTTAGTTATACACAAATAGAACAAAAAGTTATTGGTGTAGTTGAATACCATTCATTTTTATTGGGATACAATGGGTATACGAATGGTTTTCTTTTATTTTTTTTTCCCGTAACATCTTCAAACACTAAAGAAATTAAAATCAACGGTATACCGCGCGTTGGTATATTTATCTGGAGTTGTTGAATATAATTTCCGATTGATTGACATAAAATTAATTCTATCAAAAGTTAATTCGATATGGAATTATTTCTTTCTGATCTGAAAAATATTGATCTCATATATTATTATAGATATACATGTCCATCCTGTATTTTTATAAAAAAAAATATATTTTTTTTAAATGCATACAGTCAAAAAACGGCCAACAAAACTTTTCGAAAAAATGTTTAAAAATCGTACCTAAAAATTTTATCTATAAAGTATAATAGAAGAAAATTCTCATATAATCAATATATGTTTATGTATTAAAAAATTATAAAAATATTACAAGAAAATATATAATATTATTATTTATTATATATATCAACATGAAAAATTACAAGAAAATTCAATTTGAAAAATTTGTTGATAATGGCAAAAAATAGAAGAAGAAGAAATCCAAATAAAATCATGAAAAATATTTTATTTCTTTTTTGGCATGCAATTGCAAAAAATTTTATTATTATTATTATTAGTAATGATTTTTTTGGTTTAAATAACGGATTAGAAAAATTACATTCAAATTTTAATATTACTTTTAGAAATCAAAATCATTTTCTATATATACATATACCATACCGCGAGCATCTCATAAATCTCTATAAATCATAATAATATAATATTTATTTCTATATAACTATAATATTTCTAAATACCGCGACTTTTTTTTTTTTTTTTATTCATTTTATAATAATATTTTATTATTTTTTTTTGTATTATTTATTTTAATACCGTTTGAAATATATGTGTATTTTGATCTATACATAAAAAATTAAATATAAAATATATATAAAGAATTGCTATATAGAATATGAATAAATAAAAAATATGTTTCCTCTGGTAATATATTTTTATATGCCATGATGCTGATTCTTTATTTAAAAAATATATACCAATTTTTGTTGTTGTTGTTGTCGTCGTTGTTAATATTATGTTAAATTTGTTGTTGTTATGTCGCTTTTTATAACAATAATATATAAGATGCGATGACTGAGAAAATATACTTGACTGTATATATATATTCATTCAATATATAAATGTATAAGAAAATAGTAGGATTTTCAAATGTTTCCATTATTATTATTATTATTATTATTATATATATCATTATAATAAATAAGTATAGACACAATATACATATAATAGTAATACAATAGATTTTTTTTTTGTTATATATATTGTCTATCTGTATATGGATGGATTTTACCGTATAGATATATATTAGGTTGTCGAAAAAGTATGGATAATTTTTATAAATAGATGTCATTATAATTGAATATTTCAAGTAGTACTAATCTGATCAGGTAACACTAATATATGTTCGAAAGATGACATTTCGTAGATAAAAGGTGAAGGAACTTTATCAAAATTAACAGCCTATGCTAGATGGTTTGCTCGATTTCGTTCCGGTAATTTTGATGTCACAGATGCACCTAGTTCTAGTCGACCAATCATTGCAAAAGTCGATGAAATCATATCAAAAAAATCGAAGAAAATCGACACGTAAGCAGTCATGATATCGCTAAAGAACTAAACATCCATCACCAAACAGTTTTAAACCATTTGACAAAGGCTGGATACAAGAAAAATCTCGATGTTTGGGTACCACATGAATTAACACAAAACAATTTAACAAGAACCGAATTTCCATTTGCGAAACGCTGTTTAAAAGGAACGTAATCGATTCATTTTTAAAGCGAATGATTACAGATGATGAAAAATGGATCACATACGATAATAATGTACGAAAAAGAACGTGGTCCAAGAAGGGTGAAGCTCCCAGTGAAACAGTAGCAAAACCTGGATTAACACCAAGAAAGGTAATGCTGTCTGTTTGGTGGGATTGGAAAGGAATCGTTCATTATGAATTACTAGCACCCGGTCAAACCATTGATTCCGATCTCTATATTGTCAACAATTAACAAGATTGAAGCACGAGATTAAAAAAAAAAAACGTCCAGAATTAATCAATCGAAAGGGTGTTGTGTTCCATCATGACAACGCCAGACCACACACATCTTTGATTACTCGGCAGAAACTGAGAGAGTTTGGCTGGGAAGTTTTAATGCATCCACCATATAACCCGGACCTTGCACCTTCAGATTATCATTTATTCTGGTCTCTGCAGAACTCCCTTAATGGTTTAAAATTAAATTCCGCAAAGGACTGCAAAATGCACTTGGATCAGTTTTTTGCCCAGAAAACACAGAAGTTCTACAGTGATGGGATAATGTCTTTACCAGAAAAATGGCAAAGGGTCATCGATCAAAACGGCGCATATTTGGTTTAATAAAGTTCATTTGAAATATATAAAAAAATCGTTTGAATTTGTTTGAAAAAAAAATTATCAATACTTTTTAGACAATCTAATATATTATATATATATATAATTGTATTAGATATAATAAGATGTATATATAAGATGTATAAATATGGTACTGTTACAAAATTTAAGAAAAAAAAAAAGTACCGTCATCATCTCGTATATCAAAAAAAAAAAAAATCCAACTTCTAATTTTTTTTTTTATGATTAATATTAATATTAAAATTAGTTATATATACAATATAAAGATATTAATTTTTTGTTTAATTTCACAAAATATAGTTGATTGAACGCGCATTGAATGCGAATATAAATAAATCTTAAAATTATTTATATATTTATATACATTGTATTATATATATATATATAAATATTTTATGCGAGATTTTATTTTATTAAGACGAAAGTGTTAAATCACCTTGCGGTTTTATCAATATATGAATATTTATATAGATATATATATATATAAAAATGTATTTATAGAGGCGCAAGCATATATGTGTATTTTACTAATTCGTTATAAAATGTTATTATAAAATCATATATTGTATATACATGCACATTTTCTATATGGTATATGCATTCTAATGCATATGTTATATATAATATATGCGCCATTCTGTGTATATTTATATATATATATATATATATATATATGCTTTTGGCACTGGTTTATGTTTAATTTTACTATACATATACATAGTTTATAATATAATATAATTAAGATAAATTTAAATTTTATATGTATATATATATAGAAAATATATATATATATATACATGCAATTGAAAATATTATAAGAAAACCAATTTAATATGTATATATAAATAATCGAATTACTTCAGAGTGTAATTAATTTGTTTAATAAAAAAAAAAAAATAATGTAAATAAGTTGATGAATTTTTTGAACATATTCAAATTTAAATTTTATAAAAATCGACAAATTATTATAAAATTTACTAAAATGAAATTAATATATACATAGAAAACTTTACAGCATATACAAATAACCATATAAAGATCTTATGTAACTATTATTGCGAGGTTGTCAAATATTCTTATTTTGATGATTTCATTTTATAGTACTATACTGCATATATTAACAAAGGTATGGAAAACTATATAGTTATATTGATGTATTTATTATAGCGCAATCAAATCAAAGAACGCAGTTCAAGATAACCATATCACCATATGTGAATGCATTCAAATTTATTATCATTTTATATGTCTCATTTTTTTAAATATTTTATAAACCAGAATTTTCAGTTTTAATGTTTTTTTCAATTGTATGATAACGTGAAAAATTATTTATTGATAAATAAATTTATTGATTATTGATATCGGACCATTGATCAATTAATAATTTTCAAAGGTGATTATTGAATAAAATCGTAATTCCATAGAGCTCATATCTCAAAGATTTATCTGATAAAAGGTATATAAATCGTAATAAGAAACATTTTAGAAAATATGATGGTAAAATTAATCAATAACGCGTTTTCCCAAAATAAATCATATCGCATTTATGAAAATAAAAAGAAAATAGGATTGTTTTCGATGAAAATTGTAAATATAGTTAAAGTAATAAATATATAATTTTTTGAATATTTATATAGACATTTTCATTAGACTCAAAATATTATGATTGTATAACAAAATAGAAATAAAACACATTTCAAGTCAAATAATTATTGTATTATATTTATGAATATGTATATTATTATCGATTTATAATAATAAAATTTTTCATTTAACTAATCCCTATTTTACATTTTTCTTCATTATTCAATTCAATTTACCATTTGATTTGAATGTTTTATAAATAATATATAAATGAATTTATAAATAAGTAAATTTTTAAATAATTAATACAAAAAAAAAAAAACTAATTTCTTTTCTATTCTTTCTGTTTTTGGAAACGCTTTTAAAAATAAATATTTGTAACAAAAATATACAATTTAAAATGTGTTTGTATACCTCGCGATATTTCAAAAAATATTATAACATTTATATAAAAAAAATAAATAAATAATATTGTTCATAATATTTCGTCCATATGGACATTTAAAATAAAAATATATGCATAATAATAACATTTAAATATATAAACAAACTTGAATTTATCCATAAACATATTCTTTTTTTTTTTTTAATTCACTCATAATACAATATATATATATATATATTATTTATAAAATATAATAGGTCATTTATTTATATAAAAAAAAATAAATAAATAAAAATAAATACCATTTATAGAGTAACCATATTGTGACTATGTATGGGTATTTCAATATATACATTATCTACCTATGCGAAGAATATTATTATATTGACTATATATTTCATAGAATTTGTTCTGTGGAAAAGCGATAAGAAATCATTGTAAGAATCAATTAGGCAGCTCTATATCATATAACGAAGGTTGCAATAGCACAAAATTTTGATATAATTGGTAATAATTTTAGTTAATATTTCGTGGAAGATGATTTTTTTTTTTATTAAAATAATCTAGAAAAGAAAAATTCTACAAATTTATTTCACTGAAATAGCAAACTGTCTCAGAAACAATATAGAAGTATTCAGAACCATGAAAATTAAATGCAATTAGTTCGTTAAAAAATTTTACCTTTTCAAGTTTACAAAGATTTTACAAATAATTTTCCTTTATTTTGTGATTGTACGATTGATGCAACCGTAATAATACCTATACATAATAAAACTAATAAATTAATTAATTCATATTTTATAATCCTTTTTCTTTTATAAACCAATTTATATACATCTTCATAGATTATATTCCATATACAAAAAAATTTGTAAATTTATCACATCCCTTTAAAAATACAAAGAATATCTTAATTAGAAATATATATAAAATAGATAGATATTCTTTACATGTTTAATTTAAAAATTGGAAATAATTACATAACAAGTGCATTCACATTGCAATTCAATTTATATAAATATATAATATAGAGAGTATAACAAAAAAAAATATCCAATAAAAAAGAAAAAAACTTTTATATATTTATTTATATACACATAATATGTTATATATATATAAATAAAAAAAATTAGTTTTCTGCTTCGATTATATGTGTAATGTATGTATTATTTTTATTTTTTTTTTAATTTTATTAGAAACATTTATGGGTTTTTCTTTTTTTCTTGTTTTATGTACCATGTTCGATTTTTTTTCTTCTCAATATATATATATTTTATGTATGTATTATTGATTATGTGTATATAAATAACAAATAAATATAGTAAATTTCTATATAATTAGTTTTTTTTTTGTGTGCGTGTTTATAGAAAAAAGATTTCGAAGAAAATCTGAATGAAAAACAAATACCATATAAAAAAAAAAAGCTGTATTTATAACACGAAATTCTTTGTATTTCTATTCCATTCTTTTTTTTTTTTTATTTCTTGATTGCATTTTTTTTTTTCTGTATGGTTAACATTTTTTTCAATTTATATGTATGTATTGTCTTTAATATTTTAATTAAAAAAAAAAAAAAGAATTGTATATAGTGAAGTTATTTTTTTTCTTCTATTAAATAAGGGATATTTTATGAATTTGGCACATTAAAGGATTTATAGTTTTTGTAAGGGAAAATTATAGGTTTTCCTTATATAACAAAATAAAGGATTTACTATATAGCATAAAAACCCTGAAATAAACAATTTTAAAATATTAATAAATGGTTATTACAATTCACAAAAATACTTTACCGAATCAATGGCGATCTTAACGAAGTATATGCTTACAATTGATAACAGAATCGCCGGGTAAACTCAATTTTGGTGCGATTTTCACATTATAATAATTAAAAATGTATGAACTTTATTTGCGGACTTTTTTTTTGTTTGTCTCTCGAAAAGAAAATTGAAATGTTTGTACGTAATTAATAATAAAAATAATATTGATAATTAAAAACAAAAAATTGTAATTCTTTTCAAAACACAACAATATATTATAATAATTTCATAATAAATAAATATAGGTATGTATTTGTTAGGAGTATATGAACTCTATACTCTATATATTTATATATTATATATATTTCTATCTAATATCAATAATTATATTTATATGTACAATAATAATATTGTACAATTTCTATTAGTTTTTTTTTTATTATTATTATATGATATACCTAGAAATACCTATGCAACTATATGGTATATACATATAACAGATAAATGAAACCATATAAATATATATTGAGCTGCGATCAGGAACAAAAAAGGTTTATGGGTTAATTTAATGTTGCTGGCAATTCTTTACTTTTATATTTGCATTATTTTTTATAAATATTGTATATTATACATTCAATTATCATTTTTGTTTGGATGGAGTATTATTTATATATATATAGTATAGTACATATGATATGATATAATAATAAAAATGTATTTATATGATTGCGGTATTTATACCATCTGTAACATATATAGTCAGTATATTGTGTATATATATAGAAATATTTACACATAATCTGTTAAAATAAAAAACATTGTATATAAAAAGCATATAATGGAATTGCATTTTTTTTTTTCTATTTTAATTCAATTATTTTTATATTTTTTCTTTTGTTATAAACTATATAACTTTTTGAATTACTATATATATGAAGTGTTTTTTAAAATAATAATTTTGTTTAAATACCATCTGGTTGGTTAAAACTTTTTTTAATAGATTTTGATTCTTTCAATACAAAATTTTCTGCGGTGATAGAAAATCATTTAATATTATTGAAAACTTTATACCTGTCACAAATAAATTACCATTTAATCTCATCCTTTATTAGCTATATATATAAATCACATACTAATATTTCAATCAAACATTGAATCTATATTCCTATGAAGTTTTTAAAATTAAAATTCTTCTTTTCATATAGTTTTTAATATATGTGTTTATCTAAAAACCGATAATTATAAAAATAATTTTACTACAGTTTATTTAGATATATATATATTTTTTTTTTACTAAATATAAAATGCGTATAGTTTATTGTTTTACAAAGTTTTTATTATGTATAATTAATATATACATATAATCATATAATAAATATAAATATATACATTTATTTATATTATATACAATATAATGATTTATTTTTGTACAATTCATCATATGTATATATATAATATAATAAATATATATATAGAAATATGTGACAAAAACAAAATGCGAGCAATTGATATCGGATATTATTATATAAATATAATAATAATATTTTATAATAATAAGTAGGTTAATTTTTATTTTAATTGATTATTCTATAAATATACAATTTGAATTTATATAGACTTTTTTTTTTTGATATTTACAAATACTCAATATTATACAATATTATGAACTGATTATCGGTCGTATAAAAATTATAGAACAAAATATTATACAAATATATATTTATTTAAGAATTTAAGGTATGGATATATATAAAGCATGAAAGTTTATGCATGCGGTTATATACATAAATTGATTGAGGAATATATATTCATAAAAATTAAATTGGTTATCGGCAGAGTGCGTAAATATTTAAAAAAAAAAAAAAAAAGTTTTTTTTAACAATCAATTAACAAAAAAATATTATGATTTTATTTATATTTTATATTGTAATTAAAAAATAAAAGAGAATAAATTTTTTTTTTGTGTATGTTCTATTACATGTCTGATGAATATATTAAAGTTTTTATTTTTTAACAATGAAATTATTATTTTATTTTTTTCAGTCGATATATAATTTTAATATATATATATGTACTTTATTTTATATATATATAAATAAATAAATAAATATTAATTCTATAATTTTCTGGGTTATCTATAAAATAAACGATAATTAATTATTATTATTTTTTTTTTGTACAAATATTTACAATCATCACTTATTGTTTATTATAACTCTTCGTACGAATATTACTCATGCATTACTATATGCATGCATATATACGGATGATGTATTTATAATAATTATAATGATTTGTTAATGTACATATACGCAATCGATTGAAATTCTTTTATAATAAATTATTTTATTTTTATAGATGTTCTGTTGTTAAATATATGTACACAAATGCAATACACTTTATATAAATGCATTTTATTTGATTTGTTTTCGTCAAAGATTATTTTTATATAGTAAATTATTGTGTTTATATAATTATTTCTATATATACATTCAAAACAATTGAATATTTATATATATGAGAGATAAAATAAATTAAATAAAATAAATAATAATTGTATAATTGAAAGTAAATTTTACATTTGATAAAAAAAGGATTAAACAATTATTATTATATAATA